>CM037924.1:16185561-16893061 GCA_021346845.1 Apeltes quadracus
CCTCCACAATTCTAGTTTTAATTTCATGCAGTTTAATTGCATTATTTGCAACAACCATTTCTACAATGGCAAGCTCTTGATCATTATTGAGGAGCTTTCCTCTTCCCCCAGAGGGTGGAAGACGTTGCATTCTTTAGAGAAAAATAAAAAAAATTGACATATGCTTGACATATTACTGACATATTACTGTATGACCTTATTGACATGTCAAATGAGAGTAGAAACAAACCATGTAAAATGCAATACTTACCTGTTGGTTTGTTGAAAGATACGAATAATGGAGGCAACCGTAGTGGCACGAATTTCATCACTGACTACTGTTCTTGCAGCCCTTGGCTGCAAGAACAGCCAAGGGCTGTTCCTCCCCCACACACACACACCTCCTTCTGCATCTCTCACTGCACCTGCACCTCTCACTGCACCTCCTTCTGCATCTCTCACTGGACCTGCACCTCTCACTGCACCTCCTTCTGCACCTCTCACTGCACCTGCACCTCTTACTGCACCACCTTCTGCATCTCTCACTGGACCTGCACCTCTCACTGCACCTCCTTCTGCATCTCTCACTGGTCCTGCACCTCTCACTGCACCTCCTTCTGCACCTCTCACTGCACCTGCAACTCTCACTGCACCTCCTTCTGCACCTCTCACTGCACCTGCACCTCTCACTGCACCTCCTTCTACATCTCTCACTGCACCTCCTTCTGCACCTCTCACTGCACCTGCACCTCTCACTGCACCTCCTTCAACATCTTTCACTGGACCTGCACCTCTTACTACTCCTCTCACTGCACCTCTCACTGGACCTGGTCTTCTCCCTGGGCCCCTTGCTCTTCCTCTTCCTCTTCCTCATCCAGACATTACAGTGTTTGTCTTTTTCTGTTTCTGTTTCCAAAAACATCACTCCTCAAAGTCCTCCTTAAATAAGCCAGGCTGGAATCTGCTGTGGTTGGCCCAATTCACCCAACATAAATCAGCTGTGTCAATTATTCAATTGTTTATTTAATATCAGCTGAGATATATTGTTTTTGAACTGATATCATTTCAGAAGCAGATGTTTTTATACTGTATCTTAAGATTTGGAATATTGTCTGCTATTGTGGGATGTTGTGTGTTAACATTCGTAAATACTACAAAAACAATCCATAATTTTGTCGGGAGGTATAGCTTGTCTGTTAAGTACAGCATTGTGGAAATGTGTTCACTGACTGCATATTGTGTGAAAACAACATTAAATATGTGAATGGTATGGCCACAAAAGGCCGATGCTGTGCTAATTGTGTTTAGAGTTTTGAAAATGTGACAACTGTTTGGACAAACGCTTGTTAGCGACTGAAAAAAACTGTAATACAAACAGTGTGTGTGTGTGCATGTGTGTGTCTGTGCGAGGAAGGGAGGATGTGTGTTTGTGTCCTGTGCTCAAGGGGACCCCTGACTGGGTGTTATAATGAGAACAGAGTCAGCCAGACACAATGAAACCTGATAAGCCGATTCCCTGATCTCCAAAACGGGCACACACACACGCACACACACACACACACACACAGAAACATGCACACAGGGGGGTGTTCCCTAAGGCAGTGGCTGGTTCGGCTAATGAGCAGTTGACCCACGAGGAGCCCAGGCTGCAGATCAGAGAGAGAGGGAGGAAGAAGAGAATGAAAAAAAACAGAGAAGTTCCTCCGCCAACAACAGGGCGCACAAACGCGAGAGATGTGTCATTAGGAGTCAAAATAAGAACTGAAGCCGAAAAAGGAGCAGGGGGAGGACAGTGGTGTTAGTCTCGTGGCAGTAGGCCACCTCAGTAGCAGTAATGCTTGCCGCCCATCTGGTTGTGGTTACAACAGGCGGGCGCTGATCCAAAGCCTTTGAAGCATGAAGGTAAAGCATGAATACTGTAAAGGCAGCTGACTCTCTTAGTCTTTGACCTCTCCATCACTTTGCACCCATCTGGTTGCAAAGGCCATTTCAGGGAAACTTTTAAAGATGTTAGATGAATGGGAATCTAAATACCCCATTGACTCGTTAAGCTTCATGAATTTTACAATTGTTTTTCTGTAAAAAAAAAAAAAGAAAGCTGTGTGTAATGAGGAAGAGGCTCACAGACAATTACCTCACAACTGCAGTTTGAGTATTGATTTGAACTTCCCTGTTTTGATTTGGCCTTTCGGCTCTCATTAGTAAAGTTCACAGAGGTAGCAGGCAGCCCTGATGAAGGCCCTGAGGGCCCAGCATCCAGGAGCACGTTAGCAAAGGCAGTGACAGCCCGGCAGGAGCATTGAGCAGCTGAGGGATTTGGTTTCTCCCTCTTTCCTCCTCGGCTTATTTCTCCGCGTATCAAGTCTTCTCCTACTGACTTTCCTCCGTCTATTGTCTGTCCTTTTTTTGTCCTCTCTCGCGCCTCCAGCCTATTTCACTGAGCTGCATGGCAACTCAGAACGCTCCCTCCTGGAGACTCTGTCTCCTCTCGGCCCTGTGTACTCCCAGAACACTCGTCTCTACGGAGATCTCTATGGCGACCTGCGACAGTACTACCGGGGCTCCGCTCTCAACCTGGACGAGACGCTGTCAGAGTTCTGGTCCCGCCTCCTGGAGCGCACCTTCAAAATCTCCACTCCTTCAGATGTGAGTATAGAGGTTCAACTCTTTGACACCTTCTGAATGACGGATTGCTGCACATGATGAAAAGACAATAATGTGGACGGTGAAGCAGAAACCAGAGGCCTGATTGGGTTACCGAGACAAGAACGGAGATGCCTGGTCTCAGTGTGGTATTTGTATTTTGAATAATTATATCTGGTTCTCAGCATTTGGTTCTACATTGCATTTGTATTTAGTCTATATGTACTGTACAGAGTGCTACAAATGAAAAGGCCAAAGACACTGGACACCAGTGTTTCATGTTTAACACATCAGTTTGTAGTTGGCGTATGAAAACCTTTAGAAGAGTTCATAAAGACCATCAATGCGTTACAGCTTTCTGGGTGTTGAGTTTTGACAAGAACCGCTTCAGTTTCAGACATTGTTTTATTAGTGGAAAAATGCAGTTTAAATCATTCTTCTCCTCAATATTTTCTTCCTGTCAACGCTTTACTTGGCAGGTCAGCCTGTCAGAGGACTACCTTGATTGTGTTGCTAAGCAACAGGAGACCCTGCGGCCATTTGGAGATGTCCCACGGGACATGAAGGCCAAGCTGATCCGGGCTTTTGTCACAGCCAGGTCGTTTGTCCAGGGGCTGATAGTCAGCGGAGAGGTGGTCAGGAAGGTCTCACAGGTAAGAGAGTCTGTGTGTGTGTGTGTGTGTGTGTGTGTGTGTGTGTGTGTGTGTGTGTGTGTGCGTGTGTGTGTGTGTGTGTGTGTGTGTGTGTGTGTGTGTGTGTGCGTGTGTGTTTGTGTGCATAAGACAAATGGAGAGACGTGTGTGTGAGTGAAAGAGCAAAACACAAAGGCCTGCTGGACACAGTGCCAGGAAAACAAATGTGATGGATGTGATGTGTTACACCCTAACTGTCAGAAAAAACGTCTCCACCCTAAAAAATATATTTTTTTAAACAATGATCATCAAAAATGATGCATCAAACTCTGTCACCATTAAAGCTCCCATTTAATAACAACAATGTTGTTTAGTTTATTATCTTTTCAGCACCAAATGCAGTTTTTCAAAAAGGAACAAACACATATGAAATATTATCTAAAATTACAAATTCAATAAAATAGCAATTACATTAAGAGTAACATAATAAGGAAAAAGAATAGAATGAACACATTATCATGTTTGATCAGTGACAGAAAATAATGCAGATGTGATGTTAACAACACTTATTTATAAACTCAAAACGTAGAAAATGTTTCAAATTATAAAACTAAATGAATGCATCCGAATATCTAAAACCATATAGAATGCATTTTGAAGTAGTCACTAAATTGTAGTCTAAATCTTGCAAACTTGCTGATGTGATCCGTATGCTCCCTGCCCCCATTTTGGAGGTGTAACTCTTTCCCATCTGTGTAGGAAAGTGGTAAAACAAACCCACAGGGAACTGGACACCTTTTTGAGACTTGCGAACATGATCAGAAGCTGACAGTGTAACAGACACAGATGTGTAATGTGTGAAGGCAAAGAAGGCTGTCCGTCTTCTCAAGGTTGTGTTTCCCATTATGTCACTGTAGCGCCCTCTGCTGTTCACTGCCCGCGTGGAGGGAAAGACGAAGGGCTCTCGGAAGCACAAACTCCTGTGACAATAAATGCATTTATTTCACTGCTGGCCCGAAGCTGTGAGCTGCTAACTTTGGCACGGAACATCCCCAGGTTCACCTGAGTCCAGAGTGCATGAAGGCCCTGATGAAGCTGGTTTACTGCCCCCACTGCCGCGGCATGGCCTCGGTCAAACCCTGCTCCAACTACTGCTCCAACGTCATGAAGGGCTGCCTGGCCAACCAGGCGGACCTGAACCCAGAGTGGCAGAATCTGATTGGTGAGACCGAGGCGAGCTTACTCAGATCTATTTATTAGTCTTTGTGTGTTAGTCCCCATGCAACAAGCCATCGTATTTAAGGGATGATTAAATAGAATTTGTGGAATTCATCTTGTTTGTTCTCCGCAAGCCGTATTCAGATGTTCCCTTTGGGTGTTAATACGTAGTTTTCATGGTTTAATCATATAGATATAAAGTATATATAGATATACAGTATATAGATATATAGATATACTGTATATCTATATTTATTTATATATGTCATATTTCACCACAGTACTGTCAAGTAGTTATTTTTTTTATTTCTCTTCTTATTTCAACTGTTCAGTATTATCCTCCTTTGCGCACAGCAATGCAAATTGTCCATCCGCATATTGTAACATGTATGATGGTAACGACGAGATGTGTGGAACCAGCATGTCCTCATTAAAAGCTCAGCCAGTGAAATGAAGTGATTTACTGGCATCTTCGTCTAGTTAACATTTGAATGAATATTAAGTTAGGATAAGAATGCAAATAACCAAACAAGCATTTCAATATTATGCATATCAATGTGTCCGACACGGACCGGTAAACTGGGATTACAGAGTTTGGGAGTAAATACATTTTTGTTCCCTCTCCATTCAGACACCATGATCCAGGTGGCCTCTAGTTTCAGCACGGAGCCCAGTCTCGATGTGGTTCTCTCCTCCATCCCCGCTCGGATCTATGAGGCTGTTCACTTCCTGCAGGAAAACATGGACACCTTCACATCAAGAGTAAAACATTCCACATCAACAACTGTCAAACTAAGCAGCCGGGCAATCCTATATATTATACATATATAGGATTATTTTACTGTATTGCCTGTTTTTGGACTCAGCTATTTTGGAGACTGTATTGTTTAGCTGTAAAAACTGCTCTGCTGGGTTGTTTTTCTTCATATTTTTGTTTTCATGTACTGGTTTTTATATGCTTCCTTCAAATAAGACTCACAGCATTATTAATGAAATGGCTTGGCTTTCATACGGATAAATACTGCACTCCCCTCGCTTTCAAGCCAAACTGCTCTAATCTGTTAAGTGCAGTTTATTTTCATTCTCTGTTCAAGTTTGATTGACATTTATGGAATGTCAGGAGTAGATTTTGCATCCATATCTTCCTTTTTTAATACTTTTAGTGTAGACAATAGAGTCCATGGGAACCCTCACATGGCAACTAAACATCCTTAAAATCAAAATGACCTGCGAATGGCGACCTCGTGTGGAGGCTTTCAGTTATTACAAAATGTTCAGAGTTCACTGCTTCAAATACCTTTTTATGCAACATTGTATTTGCATTTTATTTCCTGTGTGTGTGTGTGTGTGTGTGTGTGTGTGTGTAGGTGTACCAGACATGCGGAATTCCAGGTGAACAAGGAACAGGAAGTCCCGCTCTTCATGAGCAGCGGAAGAAGAGCAGCTCCCTGACCGCATCCGGGTACAAACCCTCGCCAACCGCCGGGCTCATATTGGAGATGCAGGTGTGTGTCTAACTGTGTTGATGGGGAGGAATCATTACTGTCTAACGCACAGCAAACATAGAAGCGTGTACACGTAAGTGTACCCTTAATCCTTTCCTGGTTACATTTGGAATGTTTATTTACTGTGATAACACGTTAGGACTTGTTCGGTTTCCATAGACAAACTAGACGATTCGGGAGTTGGTAAAAAAAAAAAGCGATGCTGCCCTCTGTCCTCAGGTGTCAGATCTGTCCAGTAAGTTGAGGGAGATGCGGCAGTACTGGACGCAGCTCCCTGTGGCACTTTGCAGCAAATTGGCAGCAGGAGGTGCTGGTCAGGATAAATGCTGGAACGGCATCACCAAAGCCAGGTAAGCAGAAACCTGCTCCTGTCACTGACTCATCACAAGCTTTATTCACCTTTAAATGATGAATTCCTGCTCTAACTACATCCAGCCTACATGCTCAAAACATTAAACCTCACCATTAAGATGTTTCTCTGCTTTGCATAAGATTTATTTTAGCTACGCATTGAATTTACAGTTACATCACTGTCGACTTCCCAAAAGCTTTAAAAGACCGCTTCCCAGGGGCCTCGTGTGAGCATTAATTCCTGAATTATGTCCTTAAAACAACGTTAATTTGAATGATTTTCCTGAAACGAAGCTCTTAAACCCACCATGCCCTGATTCTCCCACAAAAACCTGGATTGTGTGTTGAATTAAAGACTCTCAAAGTCTGAAATCTGTTCGACTTGAGTTGTTTTCATCCGGCACAGAGAGCCCACTCGTCACGTTCTTTAGCATTTAAAAGCTGAGGTCAGGAGCACAAAGCAATGAAAGGAGGCAACAAGGTTGTCGTCGTACAGTCCAGTTATCTTCTTGTTGAAGGCCATGTGAATCATTTGTGTCATAACAGGAGAAGCAACAAGCTCTTTCTTCTCAGACAAAAGTGAAAACAGTGTTGAACGAAAATATATTCATCAACTGACTTCACGTTCAGCGATTCGAAAGCCCGTTGAGATAAACCTTCTGCAACACAAGCAATCATGGCCACACACGTACAACCCCAACGCCTCCCTAATTCCGCCCTGAGTGGATTACAGAACAATTTGATTCCATGACGATACGTATTCATGTTCTCTCAGCCTTCACACACACACACACACACACACACACGCACACACACACTCCTCCCATCTTTTAAAGTGGTTTGATGGCAGCCGACTGATGAGATTTGCGCGGAACACTTATTAATATATTTAAGTAAAATGATGTGTAAAACAGATTTGTGTGAGTGCGCGTGTGATGGAAAGAAGTGTGAGCGAAGGCTGTGAAACAAAGAGGAAACGCTGGCCGCGTGTGACGGATAGAAGACGAGTGTGTTGTCGGTGTGGCAGAGGGAGCTTGTAGCGGTATTGTAGCTCAATAAATGTCCAACGCAAAATGATTACTAATAAATTAATTAGTAATCATTAATTAATGATTACATTGTAAGCCGCTGCAAAATCCTAAATGAAATCCCACCACTACGCAGGTCTTGTGTGTCTGTGTGTGTGCTTGTACTTTTATCTTTGTGAAGAGTTTTAAAACTGAGGACATTTTAACGCGTTACTTCATTAAAGAGACATTAGTTTCAGCCCACATGCTATGCGTTTTCCAATAAACACCCTTTCACAAACAAGATTGTCTCCCTTGTTACCGTACCAATTGTTTTTAAAACACCAAAAGCCCAAAAAGAGGATGTTGTCACACACCTTTCTTCTAACTCCTCACATTAGGTACCTTCCAGAGGTGATGGGTGACGGCTTAGCCAATCAGATCAACAACCCAGAAGTGGAGCTCGACATCACAAAGCCAGACATGACCATCCGGCAGCAGATCATGCAACTCAAAATCATGAGCAACAGGCTGAAAAACGCGCTGGATGGCAACGACGTGGACTTCCAGGACGCAAGTGGGTCCTTTTCTAATATTCTACAGTTCATATTGTACACCTTTTTTGTTCGATGACAGTATTAAATGGCCTTATGCCCTGTTTAAACCAAAGACCAAATCCATGTAGCTTATCAGGAGCTACAGTGGGTCCCATCTTCCTTGTCTTTCGGTCTCAATCCGTTGTCCTCCCCTTCGCCCCCAGGTGATGACATCAGCGGCTCAGGAAGCGGAATGTGCATAGGGGGTCAGTGTCGTCGCAACAGGCCGGGATTGTTCACCTTCTCGCCAGACAACGACCGGGTCCGAGGCGCAGCAGCCGCTTCTCAAGCCCGCCTCTGCGGCCTCCTGCTGCCCGTCGCCGTCCTGCTGCTCCAGCGGTGATGCTCCGCCGCTGCCCCCAATCTACTCACTCCACTCTAAAGTCTGGAGGAGGGCTGAACGAGGGGACGGACCAAAAGGGGTCCGGTGGGGTGGGAAAGACTAGTACGTAACTTTGCCAAAAAAAAAAACGTGATGGAGAATGAATGGACAGCATTTTCTTTGAGCAAGAGGATCAGAAATAGACAGTGACAGTTTTAATGTCTGAGTGAGGGTGTGATTCAGTTTGTTGAGCTGGTTTCAATGGATTGTTGGAAGAAGGAGGAGATGAAGAAGGTGACGAAGACAGAGAGAATGATGTCTGTTGATGATGTTGAAGATAATGATGATTTATTGACACTATCAGGTCCTTTCAGCTCCAGTTTCCAGGAACAGCTCAGTGAAAAATGATTACTTCCCTGATATGTGGTGCGTTCAACAAGGCTTGTTTTTTTTGTTTTTTTTACTCAAGTGAACGCTGAATACCTTTCCAAACATTGTGTAAGTTATAAAAGTGTGTGTACAGTAGCTAAAAGACTGGCACCATATTGAGCCATGAATGTACAGTGTAATACTATATCCGCAATGAATCTCCTCATAACCTGTGATGCAGTCGTCCAAATGTTTCGGTGTGTGTTGACATGAACAGATACATTCATTTCGAAACGCTGCAGATAAACGATGACGCACCTGAAACGTTCTAACAATTCATCACCTTGGGAAAGACGCAAGCAGTGTAATGAAAGCACTATCTGACAAGCACAGAGGAGCAGCGTCCGTCCATTCGTGACACACCAACGGCACACAGGAATCCTTGTTGAACGCACACCTGCATTAAACACCTTAAATGAAGTCCAAGCAACACAGTGGCTGATACGCAGCAAGTCAAACCAAAGCACTTGTTGCACTGAACACTTTTTTTCGTTTGAATGTTCTGGCAGTCTTCTACGTTGAACATTGGGGGCAACCCTTTCACAGCGGTTCGTAACCGCACGCGTTAAAGAAGAAAGCAGTACAGGAAATGTGCACATTGTTGACGTCATGTGTACATTTGCCTGGTGATGCGTCATTTACTCGGCATGCCGTCTACACTGCGACACCGGTGCACACGGGACTCCTGATTGGCTGGGGTTGTGTAAGAAGCAGGTCTTTATTCATCCGTGTATTGAATCACACATTTCGTTCATTAAACTCTGTTTGATTGTTGCAATGCGATTTGCCATGTACATATTGATTTGATTGTTTCTCATTAGCATGTATTATTAAGAAGGAAGCTCTTTCTTTAAAGGTCGCAATAGTATAATGTCCTGAGAATGTCGTAGGGGAGTCATCAGCTAAAAATGAAAACATAGAGAGGCTTATAAACCTGGGTCGTAGCATTGGGAAGACTTTTTTAGCAGGCACTCAGGGTTCAACTAAATGATTGAGAGTTGAGGCAAATAAAGAATCCAGGTATCATGGAGCTTAACCCATAGCAGAGACCAATGTCTGCCTATGCTGCCTACATCTGGACCATCTCTTGCCACACAATAAGTACCTCAGTCAGTAGATCCATCACTTTGGACCCAACTCAATATTACTGCAACTTTTGGATAGATTTCCATAACATCAGTGTTCCCCAGAATGAATGAAACCGTGTGACTTACATGATTCTTTCACTTTTCCTCTGCAGCGCCACAATGAGGTTGATATTTGTGGTTTAAAGAGCTATTGGATGGACACTTTTGTTGCCAGCAGGATTGATAATAACTTTGAATCAATTGCTGGTCAAAATCTGCACCGTGTGCAATACTTTAGTACAAGACCAAGTACCTGAAAACCTGCATTACATTCACGTGCGCTTCAGCTGCACATAAACCAAAGGTGACCCAAAAGGAGGAACATGGTCATCATGGCGTCTAGTACGTTAGCCATGTCGTTGCGAGCATATTAAAACACTAATGATTACATTTAGCCTCGTAGTACCACTGTGGACAGCCTCACAGAGCCAGTTGCATGGACCACCACTTTTGTTCTCTCCCACGGCTCCCTAACTTTATGACGGTGTAACAATAAATCACAACTCACTCCCTGTTTATGCCTTTTTTCTAGAAAAACTCAATTTGCCAGCTGCACTCTGGCTATAAATAAGCATATTACTCTTGGTAACAGGCACTGACAAGCCTCGCGTGGCCCCACTGGGGAAACGGGGCCACGTGTTGTGTGTGGGGATGACAATCCTGCAGCAGTCAGGGGTTTTGGAGTTAATGAATGATTTATTTTGCTGATGCATACAACAGAATGAAGGAGAGCAGCAGGTAAATGGAGCCTTTAAATGATGGAAAAGTCTTACATTTTTTTGTGCAAACAGCCCTCATTTCATTTCTATTTACCTATATCACATGTCTTTCCTGACACCATCATAAAGGATGTAGAAGTAAAAGTAAATCTCTGGAAAGTAGGCCAACTGTGGAGACGGTTGAACTTAATTGCTCTGCTCACGTGGGAGCCAGCAGGTCTAGAATGGATTGGAACGATTGGAAGTGCCTCCGACTGTTTGCTTTAACTTACTTCTTCAGGTGATCGTCGTAGAGGTACATGGTGACAGGAAAGGTGGCAGTGAAATGTGCAAGAGAGGAAGGAGGCGCGAGACAGGACAGAGACTTCAAGAGCGAATTGCTCCAAAGCCATGAGGGGGCTTCGTTTAACTTTTAGCTTGTAGTTGCAGCATCCAGCTTTTTCCCCTCCTGCACCTCACAGCACCAATACAAGACAGATGCTGTGATTTCCACAACTTTAAAATGTATATATGTCCCTCCATGGAAGCCATTGAAATCTTTTTAGTGTGAAGCCGCTTAATTAGTCGTGGCGGAATGACTTTGAGTGTCTGGGGAGAACATATTCATGATGACATTCATAAAGAACCTGGATTTAATGTCACCTGTGAGAAAAAAAATACTTTTTAAAGTAATTAACCTTTTACTACCACCCACCGGTCTGCCTGTGGGAGGCTGAAAACATGAAGAATCTTCACTAAAAGGGAACATCACTGCACGTATTATTATGTGATAGATCTTGTTAAGCCAAACTTGGCCCTCAATAGCTAAAGCTACTGTTTGGTTTGTCCATTTTACATAAAATACAGGCATGAGGACCGGAATGTGCTGTGCATGTAAAGTGTTCAACATAATGTTTATAAAGTTATTCATAAATCTTGATTCACATATTTCAGGGAGCCGTGGGGATCGGGCCGTCCTCTCAGTTTGATCGCTGTACCACAGTGTGACCGCTGGGTGTCGCTGTCCCGTCACACAAACCAAAGCTGCGGGGATCTGGGGGGTGGGGGGTCCACTGGGCATTCAGCGTAGGTCAGGTGGAAGGGAACGGGTGATTGGTTTACGATCCGCCAGTCTGACTCTTGATTGGACAGAAAGGTGCTCTGGAGCTCCACCAGCGAGTGTAATCGCTTCAGTCCCCCCACGACTCTGCGGGCGAACCCCACGCATACACGCACACCCACGCACACACAACCGGGGGGCTGAGATGTGACTGTTAACCAGAGGAATACAGCGTGTTTCTGTGGGATTTTTTTTTTCTTCAGCCGGCTCATGAAGGAGGACACCCAGGAGGTCCTTGTGGCCATGCGGGCCATGCGGGTTGCGGTGCTTCTCTGTGTCATTACTTCGGTGTGCGCAGTAGAAGGTAAGTGCGCAAAGACGCGGACGTTTGTCTGTTCCGATGGCGCAATGTGACAGCTTGAATGAGTTCAACTGGGGTTAAAAAACGCTTCTTTAGTATCTTTATTATATTGTTACCAACTTCAACTTTCCTCACTGAAACATTGTGAGATATTTAGTCCGAGTGAAAGTTCTGTAGGATTCACCAGTAAGTTTTCTTGTTGGTCAGGAGGTTGATCTACCTGTGGTAATTTGGACGGTAAGGGAATGCTAATAATAATAATAATAATAATGAACAAAATAAGTTGCCAACAGGCTGTGTTACCGCGCACTGCTCCAGCATGCTCTTCTAAAAATGTGTATTCTAGATCCTCTTAATAATCTTGCGGGACAAATGCACGCAAACTAATAATTAGCATTATTATATTGTTGACGGCCCGGTCTACTTGCACTGACGTGTTACGCATCGTATATGAGGCGCCGTATATTGTTTGGTGTTTAGCACCAGCACTCTTGTGTTTGTTCCTCCCAAGCCCTCTGTAGCGCTATTAACACAATCGCTACGGCACAAAGTGAATCCTAATTCCAGCTTCCAGCTGTGGCTGCTGCTTCTCCTCCTTCTCCTCCTCCACCCACCCAACACCACCTCATACACGTTTCCAGACACAACCTTCTTCACAAAAATGACCTGCCGCTTCTACTCCCAAAGCACCAGCAGCTGATGCTCCTGCTGCTCCTGCTCCTCCTGCTTCTCCACCAGCATCCCTCGCCTGCTGCTGCTCCTCTCTGAGCGTCTCCCACCTTTGCACCCTTACTCACTGGCGCCGTTTATCTCTACAATCCTCAAATGTTACTCCTGCTCGTCTTGCTGCACCTCCTGCTTCTTCTCTCGATGCGTTGCAATGCTCCTTCTGCCATTTCTCCCCAAGCCTTGCTGCTTTGTTTAATGCACCTCCTACTTCTCCTCACCGAGCGTTCCAACCATTCTTCTCATCTCCGTGTAGTTCTCCTCTTTCTGAGGGATAACCCAGCCGGCTTCCACTGCTCCACAAACCTTGTACTGACATCGTCTCCTGTTGCTCTCCTGCCGGCGCTCCTGCTCTTCCTCCCCAAGCATCACTGCTCCTCTCTGAACCTCGCCCATAGATCCTGCTAGCGTTCCTTTCAGATAACGCCTTGCTGGAGCTTGTTGTTATCCAAAAAACCTGACCCTCTGGCACTGCTCCTCCTACCGGCTCCTCCTTTTTGTCAAGCATGACCTCTTACTAATGATGCTCCTCTCCCTCAAACATCACCCGTCGCTCAATCTGCAGTTATCTTGTGTGTGTTGTTCCTGCCCATGCATCACTTCCTGCTCCACCCGCTGCTCCTTCTCACACCTACCTGCTGCAGCAGCTGTACGCCCTGTTCCAACACCCTCCCCAGCTCTTCTTCCTGCTACTCCTTCCCACTTGGCGCCCACGGCTCCTCCTCAGGAGGCCCCTTCTGCTATCAGTAGCAGCATTTCTGTAGCATTTACTGTGTGAGGAGCCGAGACGGCAAGCCAGCGTGAACGCCCAGGCGCTGGTCAAGTGCGATCGAAGCCAGTTTAAAGCGGCAATGCCAGAGAGGCCGAGACCCCTGTCTTCTGCCGCGTCTTCTCCTGTCCCTCCCCTCCCGTCCCTGCTGATGCTGATGCTGATGCCGCTGATGCTTTACGGATGCGCTAGATTAGTGCACTGCTGTGTTTTAATGGTGTGCGTAATGACAGTCTCCGTAGTGAGGCCCCCACCTTATGAGACATGTAAATGAGCAGGACTATTTTGATTACACAGAACTCTCTGTGAGTGTGTGTGTGTGTGTGTGTGTGTGAGTGGGACAGAGAGAGGTAGGAGGTTAAAATGGATAAGAGAGACAAATAGGTGTGGGTGGTGGGTTGTTTTGTGGTCGCGGTGGCCTTTTCGTGGTAAATAGGTGCTTAATGAACTGATGCATAAGCTGATCTGAGTGTGTTGGTGTAAAAACAACCCACTGCTGACACACTCACTGCAGTTATATCTGCTCTGTAAACTCTTTACTCTTTTTCTGTTAGTTTCTTCTTTTTTTCTGCCAGAGGCCAATTGATACATTCACTTGGACAACATTGCTGGCTAATATTAGTCTCTCCCAGATAAATCAGTATTGTAGAGTTTACTGTGATGTAGGGCTGTAGTTCGGAATCCCTTCATCCATTACTCTGCAAATGATCTTCTTGAATGGCCACAATAATTGAGTCAATGTTTGGTATTGTCCCATAAATCAGTTGTCCTATCTGGCCGTGCTTCCTGGTCACCTGAAAGGGACTCCAGACTACAAAACAAAGCGATGAACCAGCAAATGAAGCCAGCCTTTTAGTGGTGGTCGCTTCAGAAGGGGACGTCATAAATACCACAGCTTAACAGTGAGCTGTTTCCTCTGTCTGCCCGGCTGACTGCTGTGACGTGAGTGCGTTGCTTGGTTTGAAATGTTTTTGTGTTCATCATACCTCATTGTGTTTTTCTGTTGTTTACAAATGTACCCATCCGCGGCTTTTTGAGAGCATACTGTCTTCGCACTTTGTCATTGCAGATTTGGGCTAAAATACTGGAAAGGTTTTCTCTCGGGAATGAAAACGTATTGGAATCACTGTGGCTGCAGTGCTGCCTGTCATTGCTGCACATATACGTTGATCTTCGCATCACTCCAGGGCGTGCGACTTTTCACACAGGCCAAAACGCAGTGCACTAAATCCATACTTTGACCCTGTATGGTTAGAAGTCAATGCCAACCAGCTGATATTGTTCGCTGTAAGCGCTACGTGACCCACTAACAAGCCTTGGGAAGAGAATGGCTGATTTGTGTCAGTGTTCAGAGGGTCGAGGAGTTTGTGTCTTTCGGCTTCATCGTGCAAGAGCTGCAATTGTGTTCTGAGCTTCTCAAATAAGCAAATCTGCTTAGTTTGTTGGCGCGGCGTGACTCCATGTATCTATGGGCTCTGCATATGATCAACGACACGTATGATTCCTGCACTTGAACTATTTGGGTCCTTTCCCCTGCAGCCCAAACACGCGTGCCCAGTCTCATGAGATGGCTAAAGGTTAAATATTGTAGATTTATTTATGCCGGTATTAACGTGACAAGCGGTAATTTCTGACGTTTTCCAAAACAAGCTTGTCTCTGTGTGTGCATGTTTGCGTGTGTGCGCAACCAATGATGAACAAATGATTTCCTGAGGGAAACCCATCACGTACTTATTGCAAATAGATATGCAGATGATACCCTGCAGGTACGCAGCACTGCCGCCACACATGTACACACACACACACACACACACACGCACCAAGCTGTGGCGGCTCATGTTTTAAAGATGTGGTTTGTATATCCATCTGGTGACAGGTTATCAATGAGACAGACCGATTGTTGAACTGTGGAAGCGCAGGAGCCTGGAAGAAGATCCTTCACACTGCTCCTGAGGCTTTTACTCCGGCATTTTCTGGTATATTTTCCCTCTGGGCCTCATTTTAAAATGGAAATTAATATTTTCATATTTTCATATCAGATTGAAACAGTTGTACTCCTCTGTATGGTACTTGGATGCTGCGGGAATATTCCCCTTCTGCTGAGAGACACAGATTAGCGGGCTTTGGTGCCGCGTGTTTCCCAGGGCGGATCAGTCGGTCTGGTTGGTGAAGCGCTGCTTCCCCGAGCCCACGCGGGCCGTAAGACCTCAATATCGCAGCTTTCAGCACTTCAGGAAGTAATTTCCAACAAGACATGCTCAATGTTTACCAGGGTGTGATTAATAACTCCTATTAGTGTGAAAGTATATCATTGACTGTGTACCTTCACACCTTGGCTGTGAATTTTCACACAACTCAACAATCCTCTTAGAATTGAGGAGGAACTTGTTGTGAAAAGTCGGTCATGTCGAATACTTAGGAAAGATGGATTGTTTTGTTATTGCATACAATTAACAGCATTACTATACCAACCGTTGGGGTGGCACTTGTACATCTGTCTTGTGAGATCGTTGCAGCATGAGCGGCCCATCGTGTACCCGCTGCTGTACCTGCTTTTTAATTCTCAAGTCGACTATTCTGAGCTCAGCGGTCTTTTTTTTTTTTTTTTTTCCCAGAGCCGATGATGGAAGTCGCCGACGAGTTAGCCGTCTCTTGCTCTTTCTCATCTCTGTTGACAGTATAATCTCTGATGTGGTTCCCGTGTAGCTTGAATAAACCATATGATGACCTGGTGTTGGATCGGTTAGTCGACTTATCTATCTGAGGCTGATGCAACTTCAGCAGGAGCTTTTGCTACTGCCGCTGGAAATGAGACCAGGAACAAAAAGATCGACTGCGAGACACTCGGTCGAGCGAAGGCGTTTTTCCTGCAACCTGCTTGGTGAATGCGGTTCACATGAACAACAGTCAATCAGCATCTATCCACCTTTTTAATACAAACATTTAACTCTAATCACAATTTCTCCTCCTCTGCTTCCACCTCTGACATGTTCTTAAAAGCTTCAGTTGATTTTAGCTGCAGGGAGAAGCAGGAGGCTTGTGTATAATAAAACACTTCACCAGGTTATTTGCATAATAAACCAGTCTAAATAGATTATATTTCCCTGATATGAGACTATAATTGATACAAAGCACATGGTGGACATAAAATGAATGAAAGAATCTTTTGTTTTCACTTAAAATTCTCCATTTCCTTTCACGCAGATCTATTGTGCTGTCACTTCAACTAATTTGCAGCTCAAAGAGTCCCATCAATACACGGCTGTACTAGACGGATGGAAATGGCATGCACCTTGCATTGTTCGGTCTCTGTAAAACTATTTCACCACGCTCTTGCGATAGACTTCACCAAGAAAAACACTTATTTTATGTCTCGCTCACTCATCAACCTGCTGAAGTTTGAAATAATAGTAACAATCGGATATGCATTGACTTCATTTTGAATAAAAATTGGGCAGAGGGATACACACATATTCTTGTGTTGTGCTTGCTTGAAGTAAACACAGATTTTTATTTTGCATTACTATCACAAGTATATTGAGGTCAAAACTGGTTGGAACGTGTTATTAAAAATAATATATATTTTTAATTTCCTTAAACGCCATTTGTTTCTGAGGAATTGATAAATTAATCAACTACATTTACAAATAGTTTTTTTGAATTTACTGAAAAGCTACCTTTTGGAAATGAATAAAAGGAAATCCGCTCAGTTTAGTAGTAATATCGCCAAGCAACCTCAGAAGCCACTGGAGATCGGTGTGACGGCCATGAACCCCTGGGAACAACGGCTGTATTTCTGTGGCTCTGGTGAAGCGACCCGACACCCGAGGTAGGACTTATTTCCCACAGACGCCAGACTGGAGCTGAGAGACGATGTCGACATTTTGTCTCGCGAGTTGCAGGTCAACAAGCTGATTTCAAACCGATAAGAGCAAAATCATCATCAGGTGATGCGCTCTGCCTTTTCCCATATTGATTATTTTGTTCAGTGTCCTGTGACATGAGTTACCTGTCAGTGAATATACCTCCCATTTGTAGATTGAAAAAGAATACTGTACGGAGGAGGAGGCTTTGAAGATGTTGAAAAGCTTCCCTGATGGAATGTAATGAGTGGATTAATGTAACATATCACCTTTAGTAGTAACGTGGTATTACTAAAACTACACCATTGTATTCGGTTGAGTTTATGTCTGTTCTTCCTTCTGCATGCTGCAGCTTTGAGCTTCAGACCTTTCTAGCTCAGCATATGATTGATCATAATGGCCTGTTATTTATTTGCTGGTTGAGAGTGGGCTCTCTGCCAGCATCTTCAGGGATCCTGCGGTGGACATATGGTCTCACAGATAGCCATGCTGGACATTAAGGACTGTGTTATTGTCGAAGCAAAAGGAAAGTGGGGAGGACATAACGGGGGAGGCAGTGAATTTGCTTCGCCGTGAAAAGGTTGTGGGGAGAAAAGTACCTCATCAGGGATTGGAATCAGTTTGGATTTGAAAGTATTTCAAGCAGTATGAACTGGTTTTCAGAATGAATTCAAGAATAAGTTCATAAGCATTATTCAGGCGGCCATATGAACAGGTGATATTCATCCCTCGTAAAGTGCTTCTAATATGGGAAAAACGCTTTATGTGAAGTTGATATGAAGCATCAGCGTTCCACTAAACACCTTCTAGCAAAGTAACAGGCGGGTTGAGGTGTGATCTCAGGCTGGTAATCGGCACAAAGTGCATGTGGCCACCGCAGTTCGATTCATTAGAAAGACATTAGGAAAGCCGTTCAATGTTCATATGGGCACCGGACTAATATTTTAAGATGGAGTGGAAAAAATTGTGGTGGCCAAGGTTCTGATGTCAGACACCAGGAAAAAACTTAAAAAGAATCCTCACTAAATCCTCAATTGAGAAGCTAAAGTTAATGTACTTTGTATTGATAATTTTATTAAATGAAATCATTTAACTTTCAAAATCCTTTTCAAAATCAGTTTCCTGATTTCATAGCTGCCAGAAAAAAACAACCTTCTGCTTTTTATTTTCAGCCTTTCAAAAAATGCAATATTGGTTGAAAGTTGTAGTTCTCTAACTTGACACAGTACACGGAATATTAGCCAGTGTTGCCATTTCAGATGAACTTGATCAAGTCACGGTAGGTTGTTCTTTTAAAGCTGCTTCACACCTGCTCGGCTTCATCCACACGGGCCTTTTCCAGCCAGCGGCTGGCCGCTAAGCCGCTGCGCTGCTTCAGGGATTCCGCTCAGGAACACATGGAAACTGACCGCAGCAACAAAAAAAAGAGAGATTACTGAGTGTCGGCTTTTGTCTGACAGAATGTCACCCGCTTGAACAGTGCACCAGGCCCAACTTTTCAGGCTTTTTTTCTTCTCCTTTTGGTGCTCGCTTTCATCACACCGGGGACAAAGCAAAGAGCAGGGCCGAGCACGCTGGCAAAGGGTGCAATTTCAGTCTGACAGTTTGGCTCTGCATGACATCGGTTCTGATGGAAAATCTCCTGAGCAATGGCGAGCGCAAAAGCGGGATGGATGAGGAAAGAAAACAGGCCAAAAGCATAGAAAAGGCATAAATATAGAGTTGATGAAGCCAGTGCAGTTTGATATATATGGAGCAGAGAGCCAGTAAGTGTCAGGTCCCTCCCACTGGGGAGCCATTTTAACAAGCTCTCAGGGTTTGAGTGGCTTGTAATCCAGACTGGCAATGTCTGACTGCTCTGAAATTTAAATGTTAGTAACTGTGAACACATGCAACACTGTACACAAGAAGGCAAAATATAGCTTTTAGTTATGTTGTTCAAGGTATTTTCTTTTCCAAAGAGCGAGGCAGGCATTATTCTGTTGGTCGTGAGCCAAATTCAATTATAAAAACTGCAAACATTGCAAATATATAATGTTTGCTTTAAGGAAAAGGGTCCACATGGACACGTCTGACCTCTAACACATCTCTTCACTACACAACGAGAAAATAATTGCTTCATGTGGATCCTGGCCTGCAGCACACGTCAATGTACATTACACTTGATACTGGAACACGGACCTCTTTGGTGTCCTCTTCAAACTCTTGCTGCTGTCAGCCGTTGTATTTTAGTCTGGTTTCTTTCTATAGACAGCACCACATGAACAAAGCCAAAATATGTTTGGCAGATTGAGGTTGAGAGCTGTGAGAATAATCTGCAACAGGATTCACATGAGAATCTGCCATTGCTTTGAGACTTGGGCGTGATGGGGATACGATATCCACAGGCTTCATACGTTTCACATGGCAGCTATCATCATATGTTCATTTATTTATTTCTATTTTTTTTATTTGGTATTGTGTTGTTGCGACAATTAAAAATGTTTGTTTTGCCAACTAGTCTCTGCAGAAGCATTATCAATTTGAGCTGCTTGCACGTTCTGTTTTCTGGTAGCAACGACTGGAGTTCTAGTTTCACTGATATTTAGAGTTTTTAGAATTCTGCTATTGGTCCACTGCAATGCAGGCTCCTTATTATACCAGCTGCCAGCTCACAACATTCTTAGTCTCCGTGACCAGACGTTGGTTTTTCCGGGAATGTCCTCGTTCTAGATGGTGTTCCAACAAATATCAGTCCATAAAATCTCCCAGTTTTCATTCCAATTTAAATGTTATTAAAATATTATACTTTCTTTCAGGGCTCACATTGATGTTCTGTTCCACTTGATAACAAAATATAAAAATGTACACAACTTTCCAGCTCTTTCTGAAAGAACCATCATTTCACTGTTAACTGTGCGTAGCTTCCTTTTATTGGGGTTCAAACTGGGTTTTGTCAGTATTTTGAGTGTGATGTAAGACCCCTATCAATATATTCATCTTCAGAAATGAGTGTGCAACGGACATATTAAAATATGTACTCTGCAGTGTTCTGCAACAGGGAGGCTCAATAATCTGGACCAAGACGGCTTGACAACTTGACAAAGCGCCCGGATATAAGATTTACTTTTTGTTTAAAAAGTGTGGCCCAGTTTGCTTCTCTGCCGATGTGATTAGTTTTGATGGCAAATTTTTATGGGCAGGTATTTAGCCTTTTGCCGGGATGTGTAAGTTGTAGTGTTTAGGTAATTTCATCTTTTACTGTGAGGATGTTTAACCTGCTGCACAGATAAAGGAATGGTGACAATAATTTAGTTTCCCCAATCTGATATGGAAGCCATCTGAGCAATCTGTCTGACGAGCATAACCTCGCCCTGACTGCTGACATCAATGAAATATTTATTTCTCCTAGTGGAGAATATATATTTAAAGTCCACTGTAAATCGTAGGCTTTCCCGCAGCCCTGGTTTATACCTGAACTCTTGACAGCTGCGCTTCCCTCCGGAAGAAGCCAGCAGTGATGGAGGGCAGAGGTCGAGGGGGGCACGGAGGGAAGCAGACATTCCAACGAACTTAAAATTGCTTTCGCAGCCGAAATTTGTCTCGAAATGCTGTAATTGTTTAACTATGCTCGTACCTTTTTAGTGGAAGTTGCAAAACCATCCTCAGTGACTCAGAAAACTAGCTGTGGTAGGTCCCGGTATGGGGAACCTTTCTGCAAACTCTTTCTTAAATGACATTTCTTTTTCTCCTCAACCCCGGGACATTAAGGTGTTTATGAACGGTTTCATGATCAGAGAAATCCATGTTGAAGAGTTTTCATTATCTGTTCAGTGCTGGCACTAGATTTCACAGAAACCTCTCCAAGATGTTTGAAGTGGCCTCTTAGCATTTAAATGATGAGATGAGAAATGGTACATGTTAAAGCATTTCATACAGGATCGACCGTGTCCATTGCTCTGGTTTGAACAGCAAGGAATAAATCTAACGAGTATACTTGCAACTCATATTGTGCTACTTTATCAAACATGTTTTTGGTCTTTGAGAAAATCTTTGTTGTCACATTGATATATTTTAAATCTTGTGTTATTTTGTTGCAATATTGATTGTAATTATTTGCAGACTAACATGCAAGTAACAGTTGTCTTCTTCAGCGTTCGTAGATATCTCGTGAAATTATTTTGTATGTAATCAATCAGTGCTCAAGAACAGTCCAATAACATCAATATCTCAGCCTGGAGATCGCTGTTGGTTCCCCATGTGATAGGAGAAGTCAACATTAATTGATTTGTTACATAACCGAGTAGTCTTGTTGCTGAAAAGTAACTGACTGACGTGAGAGAATTTATCTATAAATATTCAAATGACAATGATAAAACAATCCACGCAGCTCAATGTCAGCATAATATACTCTACGGTTTGAAATAATTGTATATAGACTTTGGTTATTATGGGATTGATGCCGTACCAGAAATAGCGGTATGAAAATAGAGGAGTGTGACTAGCCGAGTTTCACAGTCTGAGGAAAGAAGCTGCTCTGACGCCTGGTGGGCCGCAGGCTGATGCCTCCTCCATCGCTGCCAGCCCGGCAGCAGGGTGAACAGGCTGCGGCTGGGTTGGATATCCTCTTTTGGTTGCTTGGTTGGTTGGTTTTTTGTGAAAATGCATTTCACAATGAACAACCCCACAATAGCAAATGTCTTTTTTTTTAACATGAAGCTTAATGTGGTATTTAATTAAAATCTTTCACAAAAAAAACCTTCACATCCATTTCATTGGTTGAAATGAAGGGACGGAAAAGTTTGTCTGCATGACTAGAGACTGTGAGGAAAGTGTCTATCTCCATCACCAACACGGAGACGACACCAACCCAGCGCTGCCTTGGATCTAGGAGTACTTTGTTCCTCTCGGGGCTGGAGGGGGGTGCAACTACTCCCTCCCCCCTCACTTTGTGGTCTACAGTGAGTCTGGCGTAGTGCAGCTGCACGCTGACGGGACCAAGCTCCATACCGTGCGAGCATGTGTCTGTCAGACATGTTGCACACCTTGAGTTCGCGATATGCAAAAGAAATATAGAATTGAAGTGTATTTACTCAAGATTGATTTGACAAAAAAAGTGTGGGATTAGGGCTTTGATGTTTGGGGCTTGGAGATTAGATGTTGGTGTTTGGAGCCGTGATGCTTTAATGTGTAGCTCTCAGTTCTGCCTCGTCTGATTTTGTGTCCCATTCATCTTTCCTTTCTGATCGGCAGCTGTGAGACACACTTGGTGAAAACATTGGAAATCCCTTGATGCCCTTAAAACCCTTTTTGGATTTTAATCTGAGTTTCATTAAAGTTGAAGTTGTATCCTCAGTGTGCTCTCGAAAATGACTTCCTGACTATCAAAAAGATGCCAGTACAAGTTCACTTGAAAAAACATCGTTACAGCCCATTAAATGCGGATGATGTGATTTGTGTGTTGTGCAGATGAAGAGAGGGTTTACCAAAGACCTTGTTGTTAAATGTGAGTCTGTATTTCTGGAGTTTAACACATACGCATGTGGACCTTTCTTTAATCTGTGTCTTATTAGTACTCCAACATTACTGTTGCGTATTAAACCGCCGAGACACCCATTTAGCTTTAAATCATTCATCTCCTTATCGATAAGTAGCCAACTAACAAAGTACTCATTGTCCTCTGACTCACCCAATCACACAATCCTCTGTTATTTCTTCTTCGAAAAATTTTTCTTCGTAAATCCGATCCCACTCATCCACGTGTCCCACGGCGAGCGAAGCCGCCGATGTTTGTGCCTCACCAGCTCCCAGTTAACAAAGGATCGGGCACGGCAAGACGCTTAAAACACAGAGCATGTCAGCTGGAGGCCTGTTCTCACTTGTATCAGGCACAAAGAGTTCTGCAGCAGTGACAGAGCTGCTGTCTCGGATCCAGCGTGTGCACATGTGTGCCATCATATTCTTTTTTAGCCTTCTTTCTCTCTGGCAGCATCATCGGGGCTCGGTTCTAAAAGAAGGACCCAAAATGTTTTTGTTTTATTGTCATGCGTTTTTTTTTTTTCTTTCTCCAAAAAGACAGTGATTTGGTTATATATCTGTCGTACGGCGACTAGCACGCCCCGTTGTCTAAAACCGTAATATTCGGCAGTTCTATTTATAGTGACAACCCTCTACTTTGACTACTTCGTGACAAGTCGTCACATTGTTGTAAAGAAATCCAACATAGCAGCTGTGTGCCAGCGTGTCTCAACCCTGATTTTCTAGACAGAGGAAATGGGGAAAGCTGGAAATTGTTCAAATGGACAGTTATCAGGGGACGCTTTGCACGCTTTTTTTTCAGATAGCAGGTGGTAGGACAAAGATAATGTGAAGTGACGAGCACGTCCTGCTCCATCGAAAAAAATCATGACGCCACAAATTCTCTAGGTCAAGGCTGTTAACCACCGATGGATGAGGGGATGAAAGGAGAGGTGAAATCAAAGGTTGAGGGAAATGTTGGAGAAAGAAAGTCTGTGTCTTGTTTGTTCAATAACAGACTGCGGCACGGATAAAGATCTCTGTCTGACAGCGCGGTTGTTCTTTTTAACCCGTTCACAAACGTGTCAGCAGTGAGGGAAAACAAGCTGGTAAGACAAGGCGTTGGTTACACATCCGATCCTAGAGATCCGTAGCCGGGGGAGCAGAGCACTGCTCTGTGGCCACATTTGGCCTGGAAATGTCTGCAATAAGGGTGATGGATGGATGAACTGCTTTAAATATCCGTCCATTTGTTGTCTGTTCATCACACGAGTCGGGTTGTTTGTGCCGCTGCTTTGGATCACATCATCATCGATATAATGGAAGGGTTCGAGGTTTTGAAGATGTATGAATGTTTTCAGAAATACATTTTTGGCCTCTTGTGGCAAGCCGAACAATATATAAACTCATGACATCAACTCATTAACCTGATCTGCTGTGTGCGACCAAACAGATTGCCATTTGCACTTCTCGCAGACTGAGCAGCATGAAACGTGACCCGTGCGTTGTTCTCATCACTTTTTTCAGTCTCTGCGCCCCGTTGACAAGATTTGCCATTGTTTTCTGGTTGGTGCTGGAAGGGCAGCGTGCTTATCCAAGCTAATTCTGCTGCAGCTCTAAAAAATGATGGAAATTAAAGGTTGCTCGATTTAAGGAATCGGAAAGGCTCCACGGAGCAGAGGAGGTCAGTTGAGCTGGCCGATATTTGTCTGTGCGTTTGTCACCATGAGCGACTTAATATATCGGCACAGTTCAATGAAGGGCAGATATCGGAATCACAGCACAAATCCATAAACATCACATGACGAATAACAACACTCAACTTTTGCATGTGATAGAACCTGTATATAAAAAACAACATATATTAACATGGAAAAGTTAGCTGAGTAGTTTTAACTTTGAGGAGTTCAAGGTGTTCTGCAGAGAGGAGAGGAAAGCGTATCTTACTACTTTATTAAATTATAGTATCAGTTGACGCAAATCCTGGCTTACCCAAAAAAACATTTGTATCCTGCCATATGATCCATATTTCTATCAACAGTTACATGCTTTATGGTTCATTAATAAGAAGAGAACCAATATGTCACTGCATTGGATCTTCTTGTACCAAGTTACCAATTTAGCTATTGATTAAATGAATAGATGTGATTAATACTGTTCTAGGGATTTCTTCATATTTAGTTGTTGGACTTCCTTTAAGCCGATTTGAACTGTTTTACTACAACACTATGATGGGATTTCATGCACGTTGTTCAACTGAACTGCTGTATTCAGAAGGGTCTGCGTCTCATCTATCAGGGATGCCGTCCCGAATTACCGGTCTTGGTAAAAGGAGTTTAAATATGCATAAATATGAATGTAGCTGACGTGAGCTGAACCCAAAAATACCTACAGCGGCGTTTATTTAGCAGCTCCAGAGAGGAAAAGGTTGATAGTCACAAACGCAACTTGGCAACGGCAAGTGTAACTTTGACACAAAGGCGCCCTCTTTGACAAAGCGTCACGTATAATCAAAAAGGAAAATGGAGACGAATCCAATGGACTGCCGCAAGGACACAGTACAGTTTGTCTGCACGGCTTTTTAAAGCAATCAAATGAAAGTAGAGAGAAAGCTAAGCTAAGCAATTCAGTAAGATGCATCTTTCGAACGATCGAGTAGTAGGCTCAATAGGTCAACTAATGGCTGGTAGTCCTTTGTGTTCATCAGCTGACGCTTAGATACTGTCAGGCTGCAGACTGGCCTTCATACCCGGTGGTCTGCCTGAGTACTGGTGTTCCTACAGTGTGTGAAAGCCAGCAAGTCAATAGATTGGGTATTAATACCCACATTGAGTCCCGTGTGTCTAATTTGTGTTGTGCAGCTCACAGAGCAAGATGAATCAAGAAAGGAATGAACAGCAACAGCAGCCAGCAGAGTTAGCAGTTGTTCTGTGCAGAAGCCCGATGCTCCTCCCTGCTGAAGGGTTCTGAAACCTTCAATTTGATGACAAAATAGCCCTACTTGTCACTTGATGTATTACCTCAGTAAATATTGTATACATGAATCTATTGTCTCATTAGCTACTTTTTAGTCTCCTTCGAACACAGCAGGGTTCTCATGTTGTAAATTCTGATCCCTTTTCGAGCCAAATAGACCATAAAGCCAAGTATGCTTTAGGGCGGGCTGGATGTGATTGAAATCACCAATCGAACGCTACGATGACTTTGTCCACTTTTTATAGACGGTCCATGGTTACGTGCTATGATCCCACTGCGGGGACACAAGCAATAAAACGTCCAGTTATGGCCAGCTACATCGTCGGCGAGCTGCTGTTAAAGTGCTTTAACACTCGTTGACTTTTATGTTACTTCATGTCGCCATGCGGAGTACTTGAAGTAGTTGATGTCCTCGGGGGGGGGTTATGGTTGTCATTATTATGGTTATGGTTTGGCTTGGAAGATGTATGAACCTGAGGTGTGGAGTTTGAGTGACGGGGAGAAAAGCTCGATGACAGTGTAGGTAAACAGAAGGCCCGTTTTAGGGAGCATAAACCACAGAACTGGAAATTCCTCCCAATGTTGCTTATTTTTATACATGTCAGGTGTACATTATCTTCCTATTTGAATACCCATCCAGTCATTTTGTAATGGCTATTTTAACTATTTCTTCAAATTGCATAGTACGCGTTAGTTTCACTGTGATGAAATGAAGAAAACGCCCCACAAATCAAAGAGCCCTGCACTCATTACACAATGGTGTTGTAGCGGGATTGTAATTCTGTCCACAACATCTGCGGCTCCTCATGTAACACACACTGTTGTTGTTGTGCCTATTTTGTGCTGATACAATGTGTTTTTAAACTGCTGTGCCGACTCTCTTAGGACAACGGGGTCAGCCGATTAGCCACTGTACTCCAGATTGTTGTGGCTGAGTGAGAAAACGATCAGGTGAGACTTGTGTAAGAGCCGACACTGAAGGGAAGAGTGTATTCCACCCACACAGCAGGCTCTACATTTTGACAGCAGCTGAGGCTGTTGATAACAATATATACATGAATTTTTTATACTTTTGTCATGACCAATTCTCCATTTTTTCCTCATAGTGTTAAATTATAAGAAAAAACATGTGTCCCATAAAGACATAAGTCATAAAAATGTTGTTTCATCATTGGCTTTGAAATTGATTAAAGGGGGCCGAGGGAGAGGAACAGCTGCTGTGAGTCCTGCAGAGTTTACTTGTATATATGTGTATGTGTGTGTGTGTGTGTGTTTAGCCTACGTGTATTGGATCTGTGCAAGTGCCATTTGACTTCAACGCCTGATTGGTCAACGGCTGCCTCTGCTGGCGGCTTGACGTCTTTCGCTCCAGGAGGGCTTTTATTGTGCGATGGACTGCTGTGTGTGCTATTTGGTTGTGCTCCCTTAACCATAAATATGATGCTCCCAGGCGTACTTTTCTTCTTCTCTCACGTGCAGTATATAGAGTACACACAGACACACACACACACACACACACTCTCATTCAGAGGCATGTACATCAGCATTCATTTGCAGTCTCTGAGCAGGAGACTAATCTGGTTAGAACATTCTGGGCTAATTAGCATAAGATGAACCAACCTCACTTGCAATTTGACCACCATTACTTTATCACACACACACACACACACACACCACAGAGAGATAAAGGAGTTGGCAGTGAAAACAGTTAAAAGGAGTAAAAATGTCTCTCTCTTGGGGCCACAACAAGGATTTAATGGCCTCCTTGACGGCTGCGATATTGTACGAAGCTACCTGCTGTTTCTTCTGCCATAGGATGGTTTTTGTTCTGTTCAGTGGTGTGTAGATTTGTTTGAGGAGGTGCTGCACTGCGGGGGAGGCAGGCGCGCTGCTATCACAGCCTCCAATATGTAAAAAGTAATTAGGCTGATCGGAGAGTATACCCTATTATGCACAAAAAGGTGTGTGTGTGTGTGTGTGTGTGTGTGTGTGCGCCGTTAATTAGACTGATGAGTGTGCGCTCTAATACGCCCAGCGTAGGCTTCTTTTCTTTTAAACTGATCCGTTCGCACAACGTACACTAGCCCCCCCCCCCCCCCCCCCACCCTGCCTAAAGCTGTAAACCTTGGAGACTGCTTATGCAGATTGCACTTCTATGCGATATCTATGAGTGTTTAAGGCGTTGTTAATTGTCTCAGACATGCCAGACCAAAGGGACGTGGTCACTTTTTAGATTATATGTGTTGATTTACAGTTTTACAAAACGGGAACTCTCCTCCCTTTTGTGGAAAAGATTGCACAGTTTTTTGTGCATGTTGTTTTGCTGCATGAGGCACAATTCCCACACAGACGACACATCCTAGTTGTTGCAAGCCATGTGGTGGTGTTGTCATTTCCTTTGTTTGTGACGGTACTTTTAATTGTGGGTGCTCTCCTGGATGATTAAAGGGGAAGTGATTTACGTTGTCTCGATCATAAGTGGTTCTGCTTGAAACGCATGCTGGTGTCTTCCGAGTGTCCCCCTTAATCGCTTTAATCTCTGAAGCACGGCGATGGTAATCAGTGATTAGTGTTTTAGCTCATTACATGACAAAAGGTCAGAGCAAGACGTGGTGTTTACGAGATGCTGGGCCGTCTGATGTTTTTATGAACATTAGTGTTTTAACTTTAGAAATTAACCAACGAGGATCATTTCTATTGGAATGTGCTCTAAGGTGCACTATTGATTATTACAGTGTGCACTATTGACCCATCAATCACAATGTCAGTAATGGAACAGTTGCAGTGGCTTTGTCTCCTCAATAAGTGTTGTTTTTGCACTGAATTTGCAGTGTTGCCATTGCCCCCATTGCTGTCCATTTCTGTCGGAGCTACAAATTGGATACACATTGCACGGACATAGTTACGGATTGTTTGCATAGCGACTGAGAGGGAGTTGTAGCAGCAGGTTTTATTTAGTTCAATAATAATGTGTGTCTTGGCATGTAAAAGCTAGGTTCAAAGCCTCTTCATAGGGAATGTATTGTGCGATGGACTGCTGTGTGTAACATAAACATAAAGTGTACGTTTTCTATATCAAGGGAAACCAACCTTGTGTTATCTATCACATTCAGTGCTTCTTTACTGTTTATAAGATGAGAGGGTAGATTTGGACAAAGCTATATGCTAAATAACGGGGATAACTGGGTGTTGGTTAATCAAATTGGTACGATATGTTTTTGAGCGCAAATTAAAATCTTGAACATTTCTAATGGTTTTGCTTTGTGATCGTCTACGTCAGTGTTGCGTGTTTGAGACCTTTATGCAATGCCTGTTCCACATGTGTCCCTTTATAACGGTTGGAAATGATGGCTTGGCCTCCGGTGTGGTTATTTGAAGCTTTCTCGAGGACCTCTTGTCATTGGGTTTCAAAAGCTCACACAAACATAGACTGATAGAAATCATTTCCATCCGTTTGCCGGTGTATCAGTTACCGAGGACTCCTCTCAGTACAATACACAGTGTGCACGGAGCCCACTACCAATGAATATATCCCGTTGTACTCTAAAACTCAATACTTCAGATTGTCAACAAAACAGGAGGGATGCAGTCAACTGCAACGTTTTTCGAGATAATCAACGAGCAGCCAGGAAGAGATTTAATAAAATAGATGTGAATACTCAATGAAAATCACGGTTAGTTGGAGCCCAGACGGAATTTCAGAAGTTTGACAACATTAAATGATGAATCACGCAGGTTTCCCCAGAGTTCCTCGGCATTGTGGTGCAATCAATTTTCGATAAACGCAAAGCTGGTATTGTACGCTAAAAGTGCCTGCGAATATGCCTTGAATACCCTTCTGTTCTGGAAAAAGAAATAGGATTGTGTGCATTGTGTGAATATTACACTGCACAGCCTTTGTTGTGTTCTTGTAGCAAAGCCCTTCTTCTGTGCTAGTGTGTGTAGCTGGTAAGCGTCTCACACTGTTCCATCATCTCCTCTGTCAACATAGTGGATTTCTTTTGACGATACCATATTTATTTTAAGCTGCTTTTCTTTGATTTAAACCAAACTTCAAAGATCTCTGAACAGGCAAAATACGCAAATGTCTATTCTTCTGTGGATTGATGTTTAAAAATGTTTGTTGAGAAGATGCCACTAGACGCACTGAAGCTACAAATTGGAGAGGCACAATTGTCTCCCTTTTTAAATGACCTTTGGTCCAAGATGCTTGAGCACATTTTGGTGCGACAAACATTTTTATTTTTAACAAATAACCTCCACTCACGAGGGAGAGCTGGAAAGCTGGGCTCTGCTGTAATTAGGCTTGCACGCTGGCAAGAAAAAGACGCACCCAAGGTAGAGGGTTAGATGAAAGACGGGCGTGTAGAGTGAAGGAGAGGATGAAGGTGGGGGGGGGGATATAATGAGCGGCAGGGTGACATATTGAAAGAGGAGGAGTGCATGTCAGGAATCAAGGGGGTTGTTTGCCGGTGGCTGCATCGTGGTGTGATGTCGGTGAATCTTCTCACCGTGTCTTACTACAAAGGGCTGTGTGTTTTAGGCCTGTCAGAATGCCAACTGTACATTTCGCACACTGCAGCTTGGTTCACCCACAAGTAGAGCAATGCAGAAACGTCGTTTGTATTGCTTCCTTTGTGATTCCCATTTATTTAGTTTTTTTCCTGTTAGTCTTCAGTTGCAGGAAAAGTAGCATTTCCTGCGCTTTTAAAGGATTCTCATCCTGCTCCACTTTCTAAACTAAACCAACATGTTATGAAAGGTGACTTCCATAACCTCCATTGTGGATTTCATGTCACATGTGGTTGTCCTTCACTTACTGCAGGTCTAGTTTTCCAGACTGCCGTTCTTTGCACATACCAGACAGAAAGTTACAGCCACAATATTTCTCCGTTAACACAGTAAATAGGATCAAATAAAGTGTTCTACTCTTAGAATTGATACTGCCATCTGCTTTTTGTTGTTGTTGTCATGCAGGCCAGCTTTCCATCTGAGTGTGCACGTTTAACTCAGCATTGTAGAAGCTGCACCGCTATCGGTGTGTCATCCTGCCGCGATAGAATCAATGAGCCGGGTTAGTATGTGGGATTACTGTAGCAGGTTCAATGCTGCCTACACACATTCACACAATAGTTGTTAATTGCTGTTGGCTGGCACTGATTGATTTCACCTAAGTGCATTTATTATTTACCACCGCCTTCACCCTCTGTCTTTAGCTAATGTAAGACCTTAGTGTTACTAATTGCTTTCTATTGCTATCTGCTAGTACTACATCTAACGTCTTTCTGTTGACAAATGTCCTCTGTTGCAAACTATTACGGCCGTTGCCAAGCCAGCTGCTTTTATGAACTGTCATTAATTAAAATCATACCTTTTCGCCTCTCTTTTCGCCCGACAGAGACGGTGATGGATACGAGGACGGCGACAGCTGAGCTCGGCTGGATATCGTTCCCCGCCAACGGAGTAAGAACAATGTGGAGAGGTGTAATGTGCTTGTGTGCAGGAGCACAACACTGTGAACCGAGAAAGCTTTGAGTGCACGTTGCAGTGCTCCAATGAGGAGTCTGTCTGTTAAAAAAGAAACATTGATGCAAAACAGAATGGCTTCTAATGGATCACGAGACAAATTAAGACAATAGATCAAGTATAATTGAATGAAATAGAACAGGTTATTTATTTACCAGCAAGTTACAATAGTGTGTGTGTGTGTGTGTGTGTGTGTGCGTGTGCGTGTGCGCTCAAATTGTGATAAATGGTTGTCGCTCTTCAGGAAGAGAGCGGGAGGTAGAGAGAGAGGGAGACAGAGAGAAAGGGGAGGTGGGGGGGGAGGTTGTTTCAGTTCTTGGTGGACCCATTAATCATTTTGCCCCCCCCCCTCCCTCATCGACACCTCCTGCCCCATCCTCACACACTCACACTTTCCCCAGTGGGAGGAGGTGAGCGGCTATGATGAGAACCTCAACACCATCAGGACGTACCAGGTGTGCAACGTGTTTGAGCCCAGCCAGAACAACTGGCTCCTCACGACGTACATCGACCGGCGGGCGGCGCAGCGCATCTACGTGGAGATCCGCTTCACCGTGCGCGACTGCGCCTCCATCCCCAGCGTCTTGGGCTCCTGCAAGGAGACGTTCAACCTGTACTACCTAGAGACTGAAAGGACTGTGTCTGAGGGCATAAAAGGGGTGGAGTACTGGGCCAATGCCCCTTTTCTCAAGGTAATGAGTGCATAAATGCACACTTTAAAGTCATATTTTGAGACTGAAATTTTGAACCTACGCAGTGCTGAGGTCTGTAGTGCACATGGGCTGAATCAGTTCAGCCTAATTCAGTACATGGGATTGGAGAACACGTTAGATTATTGGAAACATTCTTTTATAAATTCTTTGACCCAAAAGTTTTTATTTTGAGGTAACGTTCTTTTCAAAGGAGCAGGCGATATGCAGCCAAAAGAAAACCCTGCAGAGATTAAAACATTGCTAAATAGTCCAGAAGCAGATCGCAACAAATGCAAATGTTATTAAATACAACCTTCTTGCAGTGGAACACTTACTGATTGGATGCGTTTTTTTTTCCTCCCCCTGGAAAAGGTAATTTTAACAAAGCCTCATGTGTTTGCGGCTTTTTAATTAACCAAAGTTTCTGTGTAGTTTCACAGTTTGTGTTGATTGATCCGAGCGTTGGAAACCATCCAAGTGTTTGACATCTTCCAGCAGCCTCCTATTGTCGAGGTTCATTGGGGAAATATCAAATTATGACAAACGTAATGACTTTATAAAGCATGTGGTCATGAGGGCAGAATTATACAGATGATTCAAACATTACCTAAGTGAATCTAAATTAGGATCCAGGAAACCGGCACGAAAAAAATCTAACGTCATTATCTCGTGTCCTTTGGCGTTCCCATCCTTCCCCCTTTCTACCGCTGTCTGTCTCGCTCACTGTAAGGTGGACACCATCGCAGCAGACGAGAGTTTCTCCCAGGTGGATTTCGGGGGCAGGCTGATGAAGGTGAACACAGAAGTTCGTAGTTTCGGACCATTGTCCAGAGGCAAAGGCTTCCACCTGGCCTTCCAGGATCTGGGCGCTTGCATGTCCCTGCTGGCTGTCAGAGTATTCTACAAGAAATGCCCCAGTGTGGTGCAAAACTTTGCTCTTTTCCCAGAGGTATGGACCAGATCTAAAATGAAAACTGTGGTGTGCTTTCCGTCATACTTTGTGGTATGTAGACAGATTTTTATTTTTTTTATCATTCTGATTCTGTGCAGACGTTGACGGGCGCAGAGTCCACCTCGTTAGTCATCGCTAGAGGAAGCTGCATTGCCAATGCCGAGGAGGTGGACGTGCCCATCAAGCTCTACTGTAACGGAGACGGAGAGTGGATGGTACCCATCGGCAGCTGCAGCTGCAAGGCGGGTTATGAACCCGACAATGGCAACGTGTGTCGAGGTATGTCTTTTTTTTATTAATGAGGCTGTCCTATCCAAAATTGTGTTTGTAAAAAATGAGGCCGCATGTTCGCTGTGTTAATTCTCTTTTCTGTTGACCTTCCTGCTGCAAAAACTGTTTCGCATTGTGTGCACAAATTGCATTTTCTTTTGAGGCACAAGCCAGTAAGTCTGCTATGACAGGAAATCAATATGCAGCAAACAACAAGCAGCGGGACACATTGTCTCACAAAGCATACAACAAACGGGTATCACCAAGCAAACAAACAATTTCAAGCTCGGGTTTACATAACACTTGTTTGTGATACAACTATGTTGTTGAATTGATATTTTGAACAAAATGTTTGCATAACCATTCTCTTTGTTTTCCATTTTCAAAACGCTAGCCCGCTTCACTAAACAAGGTGGATTATAACGCTGAGTCAATTAAGTTGTGTTGCTTCTGTCGGTCCTTGCTTGCAGTTTCAGGTGTACGTTTTCCCCAGGGCGCGATGTTCCATATATCAATATTAGTAGAAGCAGATTTGGGTGAACATAAATAGCACAGAAACCGCTCCTCTACCTCATTTACCTCCTTTTTATGTCTGGCCTCCTTCCCCATTTCCTCTCTGAAGTTGTACCCATCATTTCCCATTCTGCCTGGTGAGTCTCATCCATTTTGTGTGTGTGTGTGTGCAAGAGAATATGTGCAAGTGTGTCTGGGGCAGGGGGGGTTGCGCATGTGTGTGTGATGTATGTACATATGGCCAAATGATAGGTGAGGCTGCTTCATCCCATGTTAATTAGTTTGGTGTGTTCCCCCCAGATTAGTCTTCTGAAAATTAGTCCTGAACTGCCAGAGAGTGTCGACAAGATAGAGGGGCTTTTGGATGGAGGGAAGAAGTGAGGAAAGGAAGGAAGGAAGATAAAGCCGAATCCTCTGGAGAGTTGGACTAGCATGAAAGAAAATAAAAAAGGACAAACCAAGGACAGAAAGGTAAAGACAGCCGGAGTTAAAAGACATGGAGAACACTGAAGGGAATGAGGAGGAGTGTTCATTCAATTTAAAGAGAAATGCATTATTCTAGCATTGCCTCTGAAATGAGCTCTTCTTCACATACCGTGTGCGTCCGAAACGATAAGCCAGAACAGGGTGTGCTGTTTATTGCCGCTACAGAAAGACGTATAGCTAAATATTGCCTGTAATGTTTAGCACATCTCTTAAAAGACATTGAGCTTGTAATTGTAGCGATTGGAAAAACTAAATAGAAAGAACATACAGCAACATATTTTATTGAAGTTATTTTAATTAGTTGACATTTTGAATATATTCAATGGTTATAAATTGGTTGCCTTTTCCGTGAAACATGTCAAAAAATCATAACGCGTAGAAAACGGGATATAAATAAATTGGAATATAATTGTAGCACCTTCTTTTATGTGTATTAAAAACATTAAAAACAGCACGTCAAGTATTTTAGTTGTCAAGCAATGGGACAAAAAAAATAAAGGTTTCACATTTTGTGACAGAAAATGTTGGATTGTGACCACTGTTCATGTTGTGTGTTTCGCACTGCCCTACTAGACCGTTTCCACCTGCCTCGTGTGTTTTACTTAAAGCTCTAGTGGTTAAGCAGTGAGTTGAGATGTCGTGGGACAGAGCCTGTCCCGTCTGTCTGCCCCAGGCTGGCATCTGCTCGGTACGCTCTCTGACAGTCAGCTGATAACAACTTGGCAGGAAGCTGGACTGACTATTGGAACAGATAGTTGTCTTTCTGTTTGTGTGTGTGTGTGTGTGTGTGTGTGTGTGTGTGTGTGTGTGTGTGTGTCAGGCCACAGAGATAGTGTGTTTTTGGGGAGTTGTTTTGCACCGAACCAGTATATTGTGCAAACCACCCGACAACACTGGCTTGGTAGGATAACTGTGTGTAAAGTAAAGTGATAGAGACCCTTACTTCAAATGCACAACACTACACATGTCAGCACCTCATTTGAATACTCACAAACGACCCCTACTGTGGACGAGGCTTTGAGAGTCTTTAAAATCTGAAGCTACACACACACACACACACACACACACACACACAGATATGAAAGTATTGTGTCATGAATTATTGAGGCTGTATGCCAACTTTAGACAATTGTCATCGACATGTGTGACTCCACACAGCTGGCTAAATGCATTGAGGCAAACTGAGGGAATCATATTTTCCTCTCTCTTTGTTCCCTTTTCAACTCGCCCTTTCTTCCTTTTTAGGGAATGATGTGTTCTTTTAATGTTTTCTTTATTTGAGTCCATTCTTTCCTCACCAAATATGTCACAAAGTCTAAACATATCTACTACGTTCTTTTCTTTTCTGGATTAATAGCTTTTTCTTATTTCTAAATTGTTCTAACTAACTAATTAACGAAAGCAGAGCTGCTCCGCTTTGCTCCCCAGCTCTGGAACTCTGCCACCGGACATACGCAACATTGACTCTCTCCCTATCTTCAAATCCAGACTCAAAACCCACCTGTTCAAGATCGCCTAGCTCTCTCTAATCATATCACTGCAAATGACTCCGTAGTGTCCATTTTATTTTCGATTTTTATTTTTCATGTATTTTTCATACTGATGATTGTAGTTTTTAAATGTTATTGTGGTTTTTAAATGTTGATTGTGTACAGTGTCCTTGGGTGTCCTGAAAGGCGCTTTTAAATAAAATGTATTATTATTATTCTCGAAAGAGAGACTTTAAACAGTAGTACACTATTGTGTGTACATGTAAAGCCAGACACACACCAGGAGCTTGGTTTTTTTCTGGTTAATTTGCATGTCAATGCATCTCTTTGAACCGTTTTTCATTAGTACTTCCACAAAGTATTTGATTATTATGCTAAAAGAGAGAGCTTTTCATCCAGAACAAAGGCATCAACCAATCACACTACAGCTATATTCCTAAAGTACACTCTAGTGTACAACACCATTGAGGCTCTATAGGCAGATTACAACTAAATGAAATTTTAACTTGTCCCCCTGTTGTCTTGTCAACATTTTGGTAGTTTTATTCTATAAAAATTGTACATTCTGTTCATGAGTGACAATATCCAAATCCTGACAGCTGGACACAAAGGGAGGGGGATAACTATAGCCGTCATCTAACAGAGAGAAAGGAAGCAAGACTTGTTGCCATGGTGACACACCCCATGCGTAATGAGTGAGTTTGTTGAATAAATGACCCTGACGAGCCAGATGTCTATCTGCCTATTGAGGACACAAACCCGCAAAAGGAGGCACAGGCTATCGACACTCCTAACGAGAGAACTTCAAAGAAAGGTCTGAATACAAAGAAGCTAAAAGAAAGGAGAGTGACATACACGGACGAAAAAGAAAAAAGAAGGAAACTGAGTCTGACAAATAGGGAGCTTGATGGAAACATTGCTAAAACCGTAGCTAGAGATGATATTAAATCATTGCTTGAACTGAAATAGTGCAAACACTTTGCAAAAAGGCTGTCTGCCCTTTTCAGCTATTTACTTAAAAAAAAAAATCTGCATTTATTCTAGACAGTTGAGAGATGACAGGAAAGGAAAGCTCTTGCGCTGCAGCCACATACTCCTTATTTATTTAAGTTGTTAAACATTTTTCAGTTAATTAATATGTTCCATACCGTTTTGGATGATTAAATGAGTCATTTCAGGTCAAACCAAGGTTTTCTCGGCCGCCCTGGTGGTCTGTAGGGGAAATACCGCACTTGCAATTGCAGGAGCCCTCAGAATCACCAGTAGACATGGTGATTCGTTTCCCGTAAACTCTGCGTTCACTCGCGCAACGTTAGCAGTTGTGTTGTCATGCTGAAAGTGCAATCTTTTTCAGAGACCGTATAGTTTTCTTTCCGGTACGGCAAACCGGGTCCGAATATCTTACCGGCCGTACCGGACAGTACTGGCTTACTTTCACCTCTACTTGACGGAGAACAGCTGAGCGTCTTTAAGACAGTGCAGTTTTATTTTCGGCCTCTGGGGGGAGCCTCGCTGGAAAATCAACCCCGGTTGCTTAGTACACCGTTAAGGTGAATGTGTTAGCAAATAATTGATTTTACAAATCAATAATAGTGTTCAGCTAAAGTCTGTTTTGGGTTTTCTACAAACCCCCGAGGAAAATCCCTCGCTTTAGCTCGTAAATGATCCACTATGTTCACCACCTCGTCACTAACTGTGTGTTTCTGCTCTTGGGTACTATGGTAGTGTGCAGAGACCTTTTGGTGGTTTTTAGATCAAAGGTGTGAGAGTGGGGATGGTTACCTATTCTCAGCTAAGCAATTGGCTAAGTGATGCGAGATAACACGAATAATCAACATTTACTTGGGTAAAATGTAGCCACACACGCCTGAGTCGGTGTGTGTGTGTGTGTGTGTGTGTGTGTGTGTCAGAGCAAAGCACAACTCCAACACTGCAAAGATACTGATATAGATGTTTGTAGCCCTTCGTTTTCCGCTGGGATTTTACTCTTTAACTTCTAACAACCGATAGCCCGACCATTAACTCCAGACCGGATCGATATTCAAGGTGTTTACTTCGGTGTTATCGGCTCTCGTTTAGAACTCCCGATTCCAAGGGAGTAGGCATCCAAAACAGTCAAATTTCTGCAAGAAAAATCAGGGAGTGAGTTATTTTTTAATACAAGCTCCATGAAGCGCGTTCATTTGAAATGGAGTGTACTTCATAGCTGAGCTTCTACGTGCTGTGTATTTCATGCACAATATAATATGCAGTAAAATAATGGGGTCAGCGCACTACATCTTCCATTGTAAGTCATGTTGGAAGCGACAAAAAGCAAGAGCAAGAAATAACTGTTGCATTTCAGGAATGTGAACACAATGGAGAAGTGCAGCAGATGTACAGTTATGATCCTCTGCTTGGTGTCTGTCCTTTATCTTTGACTGGGTCTTTTTTTGGTTCTGTCTTTATATTTTCATGACAAAATCCGCCTGCCGCTTAAATCCTTTAATGTTTGCTTAAGTGACGCTCTGAGGCTCCGAGCTCGCTGGTACTTTGTCTCATTTACCTCTTGCCGTTAATTCAAGTTATTTAGCTCGGGAATGTTCAATTTACCGTCGCGATTATCAAACAGCCTCGGACAATAAACGTCAAATCAAGCAAATATAGGCTTAAAAGTGAGCATGGACTCTTCTATCCCTTAAGAGATTAATCGTAACGGTTCAGTTTTAAAGTGTTTTTTTTTCAAACTTGAACTTTGATGGTTTTGATTTATTGATTGCAGCTGCTCCGGACATATTGCCAACAAAGCCGTTTCAGATTATTTGAACAAGACCGACATGGCTGTCATTTAATGGCAGCACTATAACCAACATGCAGTGATGCATTTGATCAAAGAAATAAAGCAACACGAATGAAAACCTCCTACCAAAATACCAGCAGCCACAATTCTAAAATGACATTATATTCAGGCAAAGGTTTAGTGAGCTAAGAAAGCTGCAGCGCTCGGATGAGAAAAGGAGAGCGGCAGCAATATTTTTTCATTTTAAATCTCCTTCAGGCTGAGTTGATAAACGTTGGTACCTGAACAGGAAAAAAAAGAAAACCGGATTTAGAAATGTTAACTATGTGTTGCTTGAAAGGTGCCTGTTAAATGCAACTTTTGCTAGATACGACAATGATGCCCTGGACGTGTTCAGCTCAGCCGTACGTTTGCTGTATGAATGTGGATATGATGTTCAAACAACTCTGACCCAGGTCAGCAATACGAATAATCTACAGTGACAATGCGACACATACCGGACGCACACCACTTGTTTTTCATTTGTCCGGTTAAGATAACGTGCTGCTATTCCCTGAATATCCCCTTCTGTTCTTCGTCAACCTTTTACTACCAGTAATAACTACATTGCTGCGAGTCTTTCTAAAACAAAGTTTGCCAAATGCCTTGCATTTCAGACAAATAAAAACCACACAAACGTGTTTTACTTGTGTCTCTGTCTCTCTCTGTGTCTCCTCAGCTTGCCCTCAGGGCACCTTCAAGTCACTCCAGGGGGAGGGATCGTGTCAGCAATGTCCGCTCAACAGTCGCTCTACCATCGAGGCCGCCACAATCTGCGGGTGTCGTAGCGGCTTTTACCGCGGGGACATGGACAAACCGGAGGACGTGTGCACCAGTGAGTCTGCCGCTCGGTTGAACAAACAAAACGCAACTACTTGCACGCATACTCGATAAACCTTTTTACCAGCTAAGTGTGGTGATGCCTCAGGCAGAACTAATTTCATGCACCTCATTCAGAGCTGGTGTGCCGCAATGTTCCCGTCCTTGTTTGGGGATTTGGGAAGCAGTAAGTGATAACACTGCCACAGTCCTCAGGCTTTCCATTGAAGGGAATATGTGTTTAGTGTGTCAAAGCGGCTACGCGAGAAGAGACGCGGCGTTTGAAGAACGCTGCCTCTCTGTTCCACAGAGAGAGACGGGGAAAGTAGGTTGAAGCCTGAATCATTTTGGACTGTCTCAAATTGGGAAACTGCGCGTATGTCTGTGTGTGTTTAGCACCCTGACGACCTGGATAACACTTTTTTTTTTCATTTAACATGTTTTTCAAGGCTCGGGTTCATTCGCGGCCGTCATTATACATCCGTCTTACATTCATGAATGAATTTGTTTTCATTTCAACATTCTGCCAGGAGAATATGTAAAAAGGTATCCCGAAAACCGCTCGATGTGTTTGAACTATGACTGAATATCTACTGCTGGGTTGGCGGGTGTGGGGGCGTGCAACAGCAGGAACAGTCTAAGCAACGGCAATATCTGCCAGTGCCTGTTTGGTAGGTCAGCCATTGGCGTGCACGCTCATCAGCTTCGTGCACTAAAAGCAGCTGCAGCCGGACCGGCTACATACAATGAGCACTGACCTATTGTTAGGGCTACATGCTTTGTTATTTTCATGTTTTATTGCAATCCAAGTAAGTCAATACTGATTATCTGTTGCAGTATGCTGAAGAAGGAACATGCAACAGATTTTTTTATTTAACAATTTTATCCGGCTTTATCCTATTCTGACAACAGAGGAATTGCTTGAAAAGCCTCACCTGAACAAGGCAGCAAAACTCCTACACAGCTTTGTGAATTGACTTTGTACCTTACGTTTAAGGCCAACAACAGACTGAGTCCATCCTGCAACGTCCAATCATCTTTTTCCAGGTGTCCCATCAGCTCCTCGCAACGTAGTCTCAGTGGTCAACCAGACGTCGGTGCGACTGGAGTGGCACCCACCACGGGACATCGGGTACCGGGACGACCTGTCATACAACGTCGTGTGCCGCCGGTGCCACAGCAGCGAGCGCCGGGCGTGTCAGCCATGTGACGACAGCGTGGCATTCGTCTCTGGCAAGCAAGGGTTAAAGGACACCGAGGTGGAGATCAGCAAGCTGCGAGCCCACACGTCGTACACCTTCGAAATACAGGTTTGTCCACTGAGAGGAGTTCCTTCCACTCTAATGCAATATGAAGCCAGTGGACCTTCAATCTCCTGTCCAAATCAAGGTCATGTACTGGATTGTGAAATCTCTCGTAACCTTTAAATCTAAACGAGACTATTTTTTGAAGGATAAGATCAGGTGATCTTTGATCACCTATACACCGTTGTGCGACTAACCTTTTTTATTAATCCACTCGGGATTAATAATAATGTATGAAAGAAGGACTGAAACAATGCAGATTGTGAAAGTATTGCTTGTTATTGTGTTTTCTTACTAACAGGAGAAGCTATTGAATACAAATTTGATTACCAAAGGAGATCTCCATCCAAAATGTTGTCGCCCATCATTTGAAAGCACTGACAACAAGCTTTTAACAAAATCCATGGTGATCAAAGTTGGGCTTGAGTTATCCACGGACGACTTTGACCTGTCAAATTAGTTAAGACACTGGAATTAGTGAGTAGTGAAATGTAGAAAGAAGTTTTCGTATTGGCAAACGTGATATTTAAGAAACCTCAGAATCGCAGGGAAAACTCTACAGTGTTAACTGTAGCCAAAAAATCTCTTTCCTTGTCATACTTATAATGTTAGATGAACCCTCTAACCTTTTAGCACCATTATTTATTTAATATCCATCAACAGTGACATGCTATTTATTAAATGGACCAATATTTTCAAACCTCAGTATTCTTAAAAAAATACAACTGGGCCAAATTCCTGTTTTACCAAAAAGATAGTCAAAAAAGCAAAATTGATGCAGTTAAACAACCTCATTCTTCCTCAAAATGTGATGTTTGTTGCGAATTTGGAGCGATGGGTCTCCTGAACAATGTCCTTTCAATTTCGGGATAACAGGCTTTGGTTCAAATTGGACATTTTTCAGACTGTTGGGATCCTGGAATGAAGGGCCGTCGGAACAATCAAGTTCCCCCGGCTCGTAAAATCAGTTGACGCTTAGAAAAGGGAAGCATTCTTTTTTCCGTATATTTCTGAAATCAAGTGCCTTACTGTTTATAGAATTACTGAGAATATGAGTGTCATGTCCGTCACCTTTAACATTGTGAAGGACAAATGGTCTGTGTGAGACCAGAAGGCTTGACAGGCCCAGCAACAGAAAATACGGTAGTTGATGTTTGAAGGGTCGATAAGCTGACCATTGCACTTTGTACGCCTGCAGGCAGTAAACGGAGTGTCCAACAAGAGCCCTTATCCCGCCCAGCAACTGTCAATCAACATTACAACCAATCAGGCCGGTGAGTGGGGAGTGCGAACACCGTGTGCGCATTTGTGTATGTGTGTGTAAGCGAACCCTGGGGCACAGTGGATTATGCAAGGGAGGGATGTCTAGGGGGATAAAGGAAATTGAGCTACAGCTTTTTAATTCATAAAACATGTTATGAGGGGTGTCATCTTCCTACCCCTGTCTCCCTCTTACCCCTTATCTGTCATGCCTGCATATCCTCCTGTTTTCCCTTTGCTACTTTTTTTCTCTCTGTGTGCTCATAATTTCGCCAATATCCCCTCTGCTTGTACTAAGCAGGGGAGTGAGAAAAATGTGAAGTCGGAGGAATAATAAAAGAATGTGGACGTTAAAAGTTCATTTTGTTCTAGACCACTTTACCTCACTAACAGGGACCCTTACTGCTGAACATGTGCTGCATTATGCATTGTGTCGTTCCCTTATGCTAATAAGACAAATGTTTCTTCTGGTAACTGTGCAGAAACAAAAATAAAACGGGGCTTATATACTGTATGTTAGCTTCCTGTTGCTTCAAGAGTGCCTCTTGTATTGTTCTGATAACATCACTTTAAAATAAGTGTGCAATACACTAGTTTTTAATGTATTATGGAATTGTGCACAGAATGCGATTATTGCAGAACAATCATGCAATTAATCGTGTTGCATTTTATAATCTTCGACATAAATCTTCTTCTATGGGTGTATATTTTTCTTTTCCCTATTGCATACAGTGACTTGAACACATTTTAAGAAAACCATTCGATAAAAAGATCTGTGAGGCAAAACCCATGGAAAATGTGTAACAACGCTTGCTTTCCAATCAGTGACAAGAGCTGTAAATATCGGCAATATGGGATTATATTACACACTATTTTCAAGTATGAAAATATTGAGTTCAAGTATGCTTTGGAATCTTGTAACTAGATAATTGATTGTGTGTGTTTTTTAACAGCTCCCTCAGTAGTTCCAATAATGCACCAAGTGAGCTCAACGAGCCGCAGTTTCTCGTTGTCATGGCCACCGCCCGAGCAGCCCAACGGAATTATCCTCGACTACGAAGTACGATACTTTGACAAGGTAGAGTGGGATGATCAATGTCTGTTTTTCCCTTTTGCATGCTTTTTGGTGGTCACAGACAATAATCCATTGTGGTGGCGGGCAGCAGGAGGGTGTGACTCAGGGAACGGTGCCACGTGGAGGCAATCAGACTCAGCTCGGGGGATGACTTTTGTCGTGACCCGGCTCAAAAGTGATGACAAAAATGGGAGCATTGATCACATGGAGTGTTGTGTAGGGCTGTAGTCAACCAAAGAAATGCTTAGTCGACCAAAGTCTAAACCAGCGGTCCCCAACCACATTCCTAACCGGGCCGTAGCCTACAACATGAGTTAAAAAAAATGCATGCAAACTAAATAAACGGCCCGCGGACGAGTGCCGAATGCGGCCCGCCAACACTCCGTGCGGACATTATGCGCGAGTGTATGCGGAGGTTCGTCAACCTGTTTTGTAGTGTCATGTCTCTTGTGTCCCTGGATTCACTTCACTTCCTGCCTTGTCCTGTCGATGATGGTTTCCAGCTGTGTCCAATCACCTGCGCCTCCCCTGTGTATTTAAGCTATGCGAGTCTGCTGTCCCTTGTCGTGTCACTGTTGATTGTCGCTATTGGATGTTGGTGGTTCCTGTTGCGGATCCTCGTCTGTTTTTGCCTTTTTGGAAGGCAAAAACTCTGTATCAGAGTTCTGCCGTTACCCGCACGCACCTCGACGACGACCCTTTGTGACAGTAGCCATCGCCAGGGGAAAGGAAAAAGTATTTAATTGTCAAATTAGGGAGAAAAACAATTCAGGCTGACCAAGAGGAGGCCCAGCTGAAGATCGCCGAGGCGACCTCACAGATAGATCTTTGTCTGACCTGTTGGAGACTGGAGAAGTATAAGGGTGTCCTTGAAGTCTGTAAATAGAGGGAAGAGACTGTCATTAGTTCCCCGAAGCTGAGGCTGATCGCCTCCACCTGGGACAATTCCCGAGAAACTGCATTTCTACTGCTGCAACACAACGCAACAAATAATCACCACCACGCCACAGGACGTCTGCAGGGGAGAGAAGAGGGCGAGAGAATGCATGAACATTGGGTCTTTTAATCTCAGGGCACCGGTGCCTTCCATCAGCAACCCTCAATCCCACTGGAAGGCTGCTGCCCCCACAGCAGGGGTCGCCACACCGCGCCAATACTTTTAAACACTTCACACTGTCTCGCTTAGTGCAATAGATCACAGCAGTTCATTTAACCTATTCAGAAAAACAGGAAAATTTACCAGTGTAAATAACTTCAGTGAATCAGATGACAAAAAAAGAATATTAAAAAGAAATTGAGTGAAGCATTATTTCTCAGCCGTCAAAACTACTCAAACTGTTGTGTAGAAGCCTAATGTAGGCTAAACAGTCCGCACAGGAGTGTTTTATTACTTCAATTCCTGCCCTCTGCTTCCCTCATACTTTTGATCATAAAGTTAAATATTTCGTCAGCTTCAAACGTCAAACTTTTTTGTCTATTCAATTAGTTGTAGTTAATTTGTAGTTTATTGTAACATTCATGCATATGTGTGTGTGTGTGTGTATGTAATTATATATATATATAATTGATGACATATAGCACGAGTAATAACTTATTAAATATCCATGTTACTATTTTATTGCTTGATTACAGGCTGAATGTGGCGAATGCTGCTCTACATAGACCTGACATGATTAATAATGAAGCTGAAGGCGGGAATGTGTCAACATATTTCCTAGATTTTTAATTCCAGGTATTTCATCTATTATCTTGTTTATTGAAAATGGCGTTCTATGGATCATCTTTTATACAATATGATTTCCTCATGAATCTGGATTGATCAATGCATATTTCACGGGGCCTGCGGTCATCCTGACACTGGGTTTTGCAGTGATGGAGAGCCTCTCTTTATTCCGACACACATCAACTGCTGATCGTAGTCATGCAATATCTTCATTAATAACTAGTTACAGTGTGGTTCTGTGAACTGTAAGACCACATCAGTCCAATTAAATACTGAACGAAAAATGCATTTATTTATGTCTCCCTCATGAACTGATGCAGTTTGAATGGCCACAGTCTCAGGAGCTGTAACAAAGTATGGAATTGAATTACAATCTGTGGGCTCTAGATAAGCTAATTAAATCCATCATATTGGTGTATAAGAAACTCATCTTGTGTGACTTGTAAATGCCACACTTTAATCACTAGACAAAGAAAGGAAAACTAGGCAACTGTTCTGGGCAACAATATAGACAGACATAAAATGAACCAACGACATTTACTTGCATAATTAAGTATGTTGATGTCTGCAGGAGATGAAATATGTTTTGCAGACTTAAACATATTTGTAGTATAAATACATACAAGTCAACGGCTTGGATGCAGTTCGTCCACTTCTGGCTCTTCGTGATGATGGTTTTACATATTGGCGAAGTCCATGTGGAGGAATGTTGACAATGTTTGCGTTCTGTTACCATAAATATTGCTGTATTTATTTGAGTTGTGTCGGATGAAACGATTGGTTAATGGTTAACCATATATATGGAACCACAGAGAGCGGCAGATCCGGGTTGGGATGTTAAACATCGGTTCGTCTCAGGCTGCTGAGGTGGAAGGGAAGCAACAGACAGACAATATGATTGGTTGTATTTTCTTTCCTATTAGGTGTTTGGGAAAACAGACATCCTTTCATTCTAAACCAAAAGCCTCATTTGATAACCTCAAAGGTTATCTGTACATTTCCCTTGATAGCGATAACTTGCCCTGTGCAAGAGGCTCCTTTACTGTTTCTCCATCTATTTCCCTGCTTCTCTGGGCCGGTTAACGTTATGTAGACCCTCCCCCTCCCCCGCCCCAGATATGTGTTCCAGCTCCTCCTGGATGATCCACAGGCTTTCCAAAGTTACATGAGATATGAAATGTCTTCCCGGGGGGTGTTCCAGTTTGGAGGCGCCCGAGAGGCATCCTCAACAGCTGCCAAACCACCTCAACTGGCTCCTTTTTTAACGTGAAGGAACAGCGGCGCCGCTCTGATCGCCTTCCGGGTGTCTGAGCCCCTCGCCATATCTTGTTTTCAGTGTTTTGCAGAGAATAAACTTAAATACATTTTTTGCCCTGCATAACAACACCTTAAAGGCCACACTAAGCAACATTTTTCAGTTAATTAATACGTTCCATATCGTTTTGGATGATTAAATGAGTAATTTATTTATAGTAATATTGGAATGGTTGGTAGCGGTCGCTAACCTCCACATACACTCTGCATTCACCCGGACAACTTTAGCAGTTGTGTTGTCATGGAAAATCAACCCCGGTTGCTTAGTACACCTTTAAGGGGCCCTGGTAGATATTTTTTTATCCCCAAGCTGGAAGGCGAGAAGACCAAAGCACAAATGTAATTGGATACAGTTGAAAACGTCGTCTCCACCTCTCTGCTTTGTTAGAGTGTCGGACCGAAGCCCCCAGCGGTGCTTTAGTGGATACGGTAGCTTGCATAAATAAGGCCAAACCCGGGGCCGCTGTGCAAGGGGGCAAAGGGTCAGGGCCCGATCGCGTTCCCAATCAATAGTGCTGCTTCAGAAAAGAACAAAGATACGGCCCTTTTCCTAATTAAGTCAATAGGAAACAATGTTTTTGGAGACTGAACGTTAAAGTGAGATCCCTTTCACCCGAAACATAGAAAATCCTCGTCTTTACTGCAGCTGAGCCGAACAGCTGCAAAAACAGATGGACCTTCTCTGCAGACAGTTTAAAAAAAAAAGAGCAAAGTACCTACATGGGATTCTGTGAGATCCACCAGAAGAACAAAGTTCCTGCGCGCATACCATTTCTTCACTGCTAGTCCCTGTGCTCATTTGTATCCTTTTAATACATTATGTCAGTGAGTTGATGCTTCCATGACTCACTAAAGTCCTTCGATTCCATCCTAACCACAAAGTGTAAATGCTCACTGTTTCTTATCTCTTCCCCTTCATGCTCATACTCAGCCACAGTTTTTCAGTCCATAACTTCAGAGGGCTTTCTCGCCGATTCCGATTTAACAGCACAACATATTGTAGTTTACAGCCACACTTTCACTGTGCTGCACAAGGGAAAGCAAGAGTGTCTGTTGTTATATATTATTGGATGCTTTTCTTAGTTCAGGTACTACGTTCTGGTACGTACTAATATGCATATGCTATGAATAAATAACAGCTGTTTCACTACTACCAGAATGTTTAGTGAGCAATAAATCAGGTAGTGATTTATTGCTACTGTTATAACCATTAAGTATGATGAGTATAGTATTTGTGTCCTTCAAATATTCAACCCTTATTGCCTCAGTCATGCATACATGTTGTACTCAAACCCTGCTTGTTTCTGTCTTCCTCTCACAGCTGTCCTACAGATCAACGGCAGCTTTGTTGAATGGTGAAGTTCCCAAACATTTATGATTTTAATTCTCCTGACAGATCAACTTTTAGGATAATGTTCGAAAAACCTTTCGAAAACCTTCCATAATACTGTTGTTGCAAAACCTTAGAAAGAGGCCAAGGTGGACGGTCAGCACATGTCCAAAGGGTCTTTGTTGGCAGAAAACACAGTCCCTCTCACCAACAGCCAACACTGGTTTCTAAAAAAAAACACGAGGGCTGGAATAATGATGCACGGTAAAAGCCACTTTGGCAAGGAATTTGACTGACCACATTTTGGAACATTTTGGCAAACAAAAAAGCACAATCAGAGATCCTTGTAAATAACCGTTCGACTGCACCTGATGACGTTATGGCAGCCAAACATTGTGTCAATATGAAAATACGCTTCAGATAACTGCTCTCCATCGCCACTCACATTGCAGAGCTTTTGTAAGTGCAGCTGTTGGATAGAACCAGTAGTCAAGCGTTGATATTATGCTAGGTGTTTAGCATCTGTTACCATTTTATAGCAAACCATCGAAAAAGCTCAACGGCCCAAATGCATGCCCAGAGGAAGGCGGGGTGCGGGGGGGGGGGGGGGGGGGGGGGTGTGCACCTGGTCTGGCTGCTTTGCACACTTGGTCCCAAAATCGACGGGGAGTAGCAGAGAGAGGAAAGGACAGAGTTGACACTCTGCCTCGCGGAGAGCAATTAGAGGGAGTTGGAGTTGGAGTTGAGGACAGAGTGAGGAGAGCTGCACTGGAGGGATGTATTGTAGCTACAGTCTGACTGTCACGGATAAAACACCTCAATATCAGGGCAGCGACTTCACCATAAGCCGGTTTTAACCGCGTTGCCTTTGGCTTGAGCATTTTTGAACACCGAAGACAATGAAGACACATCCTCAAAAGCGGGCAGTTCCATTGTTCCATTGTTTCTTCTTTTCATTCGCTTTCCTTGAGACAGATCTTAAGAAGGGAGAAATGATACGTTTTACATTGAGGGACTAACCACAAAAAGTGACTAATTATAGCTCGTAGCTCCAAGTGAAGAATTCCTTTGGGAGTAGTTTGAAAAGCTTTGGCGGAAGAGAGCGTTTTACCAGAGCGCTGTACTGTATCTCCTTTTTCTGATGATGTTCTCCACCTGCCTTCCCTCCATCTCCTCCATCCGCCCCTCACCTCCTCCGTGCCCTCACAGCCACTCTATGGATAATGAGGTTTTGATGTTGTAAATTTGATATGGCACAGCGAGGCTGGAATTTTCCCCACCACTTATCTCTGGCTTCCAGACCTTCCCAGATGGGTTGCCCTCTAACCTTTTTAATGTGGCAAGCGTAGAATCCACCTCAACCCCACGCACACACACACACACACACACACGCACACAATCCCACTGCAACACAATACTCCAATTTCTGTGGGCACAACCAAATATAACGTAATTATCATCTTCCATGTCTTGAAATGGCAAACGGTTTAGTTATCCCTGTGCTCTTTGTCCTATATGACAGCAGGGACTTGACAGGTCATAGTGCGGTTTGCCAATAGTGCAGTAAAATAAATGAAAAACTGATGTTTTTTTATGTAAGATTTCGCAGATAACACTTACACATGACACATGATATCTTGATCTTAATATTTACAAAAATTATATAACAGAAAAACTATTCAACCAAACAATTTGTTTAAGATGATTACGGGAGGTTGTTATTAAGAATTCTAGCGATAACGGTAATAAAAAACCTTTTTATTCATCTATTGCTCTCATTCCTTCCCCAATGCTCATTTTCTTTGGGCTCTTTTCCCTCCAGAACTCTCCGCCTCTTCATCTCTCCTTCTCTCCTCTTTGCTCTCCCGTCGACCCCTCCACCTCCTTCATCCTCACGGCAGGATTCCCTCCCCCATCCCTTTCATGCCATCACCATATCTGTCGTTCCTCCTGGACAGTTTCCATCATGCTGCAGTATGAACTGTTTTTATCTGAAAGAAATGGGTGAGAGGCAGGATAACGGGAGGGCATATAAGATAGGCCTGATAAGTCTGATGCTAAATTTACCTCAGGAATTAATCAAATCTGAAGGAGATGAAGGAAAGTTCTCCACTGAGGTTTTGTATTGCATTCACTTGTTTTTGCATCACTTGTAAGGTGCCAGCAGCTGTAGACTGAAAGGTATATTTCTTCGGTGGTTTCTCACCTTGCTGGTCTGACAAAGAAGTTTTTACTCGTGCACATGCCCGTGCACTATGAAATGACTGTGATGTGGTTGCAGATGCCGTTCCATTGGGGCTGGATGTGAGGAGACGTGTAACGAGAGTTCAAACTTTAAGGCAGCCAAGACGATTAAATGAGACATACGGTATTTTTGTCAGTCACATCACGCCGATGTTTAGACTCGTCCCTTCTTTAAAGTTCTACCACACCACACTATGTTGAGTTTGAATACATTCTTTTGCCTTGCTGAAAATACAAAAAAAAATAGGATTTGGAAAATATAACATGACCGGGTCGACCTGGATAATCCGCACAGTTCTCCGTTTTTGCAGTGACTTTCCATCCGTGGACGATAATGAGGTCTGTGCATTAGTCTGAGTAACTGGGACAATACTTTGATTTGTCACGAAGAAAATCCCATTTTCCTCCATTGTATCTGTGTTAAGGTAGATACAGTATCTTAATACGAACAAATGAAACCCATTGTATTTATATGATGGACAATAACCAGAAGTAAGTGTGAAAAGGATCCTTTCAGGTGTGAATTGATAGACAGGGACAAATGGATGGGTGCATATGGTAATTGATTCAGGGTGTTTGGACTGTTCTTTGTCTTCATAAAATGCGATTCTGATTCTGTCATTGTTGATGCGTGAATGCACTTCGTAATAATGAATCTTGTTTTACCTGAAGGCCCAAACAGAGTACTAAACTCAGTCCCTCTGAGTCAGTGTGACCGATGAAGATGATGATTTTCATCCCTCTCTCAACCTGCTCTGCAGTCCCTGTCGTCAGTGGAGAACAGTTCAGTGGTCCAGAGCAAAACGCCCAACGTGGTTCTGGAGGGTCTGAGGCTGGGCACCGGCTACGTGGTCCAGGTGAGGGCCCGCACCGTGGCCGGCTACGGAGCCTACAGCAAGGAAATGCTCTTCCAAACGCTCACCGACGGTGAGTGGGCTGGTGGGAGGCTGGAGTGTGTGTGTGTGTGTGTGTGTGGGGGGGGGGGGGGGGGGTGTAAGGGGGTTTATGGGGATTAAATAGAGTGCAGGACTAAGAGGAGGAATCTAAAATGTGAAAACCTGGCGGTGAAGTATTCAAATTCTGCTCTACTTTCCGTGTGCAGGAATTTCTGCGTTGCCGTCGTGTAAAATGAGCCATGTAGTTGCTAATTAACGTGAGTTGGAGAGGGAGAAACTCTGGGCATGTATTACATTCCAGAAATGCAGAGTTGTGTTTATGTGAGAGACCCCTCAAAAATACCATGATAACACTTCTTTTTTTTCATCTGTTTCCGCAGATGAGTACAAGTCGGAGCTGGGCCAGCAGCTCTCCCTGATCGCCGGCTCTTTAGTGGGGGGAGTGTGTATCGTCTCATTGGTGGCCATCGCCATCATCTGTACCAGGTAACGCAGACACACCTGCGCACAGACAAATACGCATAAAGGTTATGGCGGAAAAGCACAGGTGTTACTAATGACATTATCAGTGGCTCCTTTCACAGCGCGCCCTCACAGTGTGGCAGTGTGAACAACACTGGAACCCTAAAACATGAAGCAGCTAATGTGGAATTCACCCATTATTCGTTTACATAAATTTGGAAAATTGGTATTTTCGAGACTTTTCCAACCTCACCTCATTGGCTGAAAGCTCAGTAATGACAGATATAGAAGCCCCACGGGCCTTAAATATGACCATCTGTTATCATGTAAAGTCAAACGTAGTAAACAGTTTATAACTCAGCGTTCCCCATAGTTATAACTCAGCGTACCTTGAGTTATTTTGTCCGCAGCATGAGTCATTGCTATTGTTATTTATGTCTTATAGATTATGTAACCACCTGCCAGATTTAGCACAACGTGTTAGCATCCCTAACGTTTCTACCTGCTTGCCTCTGTAGGCGAAGGCAGTGTAAGGAGAGTCTGTACGGCGACAAGCTGCAGCAGTACAACGCGGGAGGAGGTACGAGCCTCACTGACGCCTTTCAAATAAACCCAACTGCTGAAACGGCGTTCATGTTTACATTTTGTGCCTTCCTCCTCAGAGGTGACTCTGAGGCCCGACATGTTCAGTGGCACCACCCCCACAGTGACCTTTCCCACCCTGTCTGAGGGCCGTAGTTCGCCGGGCGTCAAGATCTACATCGACCCCTTCACCTACGAGGACCCCAACGAGGCTGTTCGGGAATTTGCCAAGGAAATCGACCCCTCCTGTGTCAAAATAGAGGACGTCATTGGATCAGGTAGAGATTTCCATATTGTTGGTGTCTTTGACCCTTGGCTTGCCCTTCCTTTCTCTCTCATGCCATTTCTATCACGTGTTAAATATTAACGCAACAGCTACCTTAATTCAAATCCATGAATACTCCAGTTTGTGTCTATCATTAATGTAAGTTGGTTTGAAGAAGCACTTTTGTTCAAGAATAAGATTGAAAATAAGATTTACGATTTAAGTTATATATACTGCTTTAAAGAGACATTTAAGAAAAGAAGAACCCTGGTTTTCCTCTAATGAAACCAACTTGCCCATGAAATAGTAGATAGTCTACAGTAAATGAATCAATTTATTCCACCGCGCCAGCAATTTGTGCCAATGAAAAGATCTGAAAACATGCAATGTCAGTTTATTATTTTGCTTTATTTTTTTACTTTGAAGTCAGGAGAAATGTTTTATTCATGCTAAAAACTTTCACAAGAATAAATTATAACTGCTTTTGCGCATTCTCTTTGGCTATCTGATCTAAACTATAAAAATGCTGTGTGAAGTTTGGCAAATATATATTGGGGAGGGAAAAAGTCCCAGAGCATATTTTTTGGGGGGGACAGAGTTTTAGCTTTCAAATGAGCTAATATGGGAAATATCTAGACATATTTTAAAGTTGCTAAGATGAGAAGTGAAATACCTTCTTTTTCAGCTGATCCCCAAGTACTGTGTACCCATGTAGGAATATAAAATGCTAGATAAAAACGTGATACTTGGCTGATTTTAAAATGTGCATTAGGAGCTCGTTTTTTTAATTAAATTCAAATTCACTATTTAAGTTTTATACGTCACATATATTCATGAGTAAATTTGAATTTATTCAATTGAAGTTATTGAGAGGAACTTCTATCTGGTTATGAAACCATCCCAATTTAATACTGATGCGCTATATAACCTAAAATAATCCTGCCTCCCGGGAGCCCACACACTATGTTGCTGGAGACCTAAGATGGCATTGACGGACCAAGCTGGAGGGGAAGGGAGGCACAGGAGAACCAGCGACCGGAGCGAAGTGACGGACTCAGGCCGCAGCATGAATCGAGGTTTTCTGAAGGGAATCTGGTGCTTGGAAACACTCCCACTTTCGCACACAGAATGTCACATTGTTCAAATTTTGTATCCCGACCGTTTTGCTTCTCTTGGCTGATGAACAACTTATTATGTACAACCCTTATCTCTCGATCCACAATCGTTGTTTTGGTTGTTATCCTCCCTGTTAAATCATAACTTTTTGTGGGATCAAAACCAATCAAACACGGATGGCGATGGAGCTGTGGGTGGTAAAGGTCATGAAGGTCAGAGATTCACTGCTGTGAGTATGTGCTTTGGGCTTTGGTCTGTTAAGCCGCTCCTGGGAGGCTTTCCGTAATCCCTCCGTTTCTCGCTTTATTTCTCTCAGGGAAAGTTTCTCACCTCAGCCAGAGGTGACAGAGGAGGGATGAAAACAACGGGTAGGGGGGAAGAAAATATCAACCGGGTGATATGAGATGTGGACTTTGCTTGGGCTGAGGTAGAAAGTAAAAATAAAATACCCCACCAACTAAATCGTTTTCCCTGTCTCAAAATTATAGTTTTACTTTCTGTATTTATTTTATACTTCCTCTTATTTTAGAGAAATGCTAAAACAAATAACCAAAAGGGTGAAAAAGCAGAACAACAGATTGGAGAGGAAAGATAAAAGGCAAAGGCACCCTGAGGAGAAGATGAAAACATCTCACCTCACTTTCTCTCTGTAAAAACACTCCTCTATTCGTCTTTTTCCTTATTAACGTCACTTGTAAATAGCTCATAAAAAGCCTTTCAAGCCCCAAAACCCTTCAGTTTACAAAAGAAACAACCAATAACATCTCCCCTGACAGGCCAGTTAATTTACTTAAACTGTATTTAGAAGTGCCGAAAAAATAAGAGCAGGTTTTAGAATGTGTCCATTTTCTCCCTTATTATCAATACTGTCTCATTTCCATGCTTCACTGTTCATTTCTTCATCCATCCATCCCTCCCTCCTTCCTTTCATCACCTCCTCCTGCTTTTCCTGCCATCTATCTTCACTTCTGCTGGTTTACAACATTGACAAAGGACCGATTTTAATGAGCAGCGAGATGTGGAGCAGAGATCACAGTGAGACAAGACGACGCAGGTTGTCAGCCAATTCCCATCACTCGTGTATAATTCACACACAATTTATATCTCTAAGGTGACTACTTTTATTTTGAAGTGGTTTTCAATTTTCACGTCCCCAAGCATCATATTGCTGCATTTATTGTGACAAAGGGTATCTGCGTCTCCGGCTCTGTGGGAAATTGTCCGTCCATTGAAGTTCAAGACAAATCTTTGGACCAACTACAGATCAGTCACAGCAATGCACAAAAGAAGCAATAACAAAAGACACTTGAAGAATATCTTTTTTATTCCTTTTGGCAGCCGGAGATTTGAGACCGTATAACTCAAAACACAATAAATGAACGCACTGGGGCACATGAGCAGAAGCTGTTGTCTCTTTATCAGTGAGGTCGCTCTTCTTCCTCTGTTTAAATTACGAGAGGGAACTTAAGGTGTGGTGTGAACGGGGCAGGTACCTCTGCATTGATCATGGTCCCTTTTAATGTGTTTGCCTGTTGTGCAACTGAAAATGGTATTAAAATGCAATTATTTACTCTTCCCCCTTTTTCAATTCTTTTTTTTATGTAAATACTTTGACTTCAAAGGAGCATTAAAAAAACCGTCAGCCCCAATAGTGCTCATGTAAGTTCCTGTTGAGTCACATAGTGCTTCAGAAGAACGTAGAATGTAAACTCTAACTCTCCAATTCAACTTTTAACGCTTTAATGTCGGCCACATAATGGTTTCTTCGTTCTACAGGTGAGTTTGGGGAGGTGTACAGAGGTCGCCTGAAGCCTGTTGGGAAAAAAGAAATTCTTGTGGCCATCAAGACCCTGAAGGTCGGTTACTCCGAGAGGCAGAGGAGGGACTTCCTGTCCGAGGCGTCAATCATGGGCCAGTTTGACCAACCGAACATCATCAGACTGGAGGGCGTCGTCACCAAGAGCCGGCCCACAATGATTATCACGGAGTTCATGGAGAACGGAGCGCTCGACTCATTTCTCAGGGTAAATAACCTCAATATCTTAACAGTATACTGTTGAACTTTATTACATTTTACCGTCATTTTAATGTTACTAGGTGCAGAGTAAGTGAAGCAATATCCAATCTACTGCTACAAGGACACCAAACGCAGTTCAAACTCTCAACCCAATGTCCACAAATGTGTCTATTATGTGAAGCCTTTTAAGTCGTTTGAAATCATAACGCTAGGTGGGACCATTTAATTGTGCATGCAATCTGAAGCTGTTGAGACAAATGACACAGTAATGTTGTAGTTTTCATGAAAAACTTGACCTAGAATATTTGCTAAATAATATAAATAAATGCTATTATCTGCGGTCGTGACCCGATTCCGGATAAGACGGAGATGAAATGGGAGAGATATTATGACACAACATTGGTGTTGATTTCTTTGCCTTCCGTGTCTACTTTCACACTTTTCTTCAGTCCAAAATCGTGCAAAAATTCTCCAAATGCATAGATGCCCCTACGGCTATACAGGTGGAGAGAGGAGAGGGAGTTTTTCTAGAATGGGACTCACAGACCGAAGTAACTTCCTGCTCTTCTTTCCCACCTGATCCTGCGATGATGTCCGTCAGTCGGCCTGTTCGTCTCTTTGATGCCCTCTTTTCGAGGTGCTTCTAAAGACCGAGCGAGAGAGCGAGAGAGAGAAACTCTTTGATGTTCGGTTCTCACAGCGTGACCCCTTTTGACTCAGAAATCCTCCACTGACTCACACACACACACACACACACACACACACACACACACGCAATGATCGATCTCTGTGGCATTGCTGTCCTAGCGTGACCTATCTTGCAGACACATGACCCAGAGGATCAATGACTGTGTGTTTGTGGTTGTGCACCGAAGAAGGTTTTGCCTGCAGAGGATTAGGCTAGAACAGCATCCAAGGTTTGATGCACAAAGTGAATTTAAAGGTGCACACACCCGTCAACTGCAAATATGTCAGCAGAAATGTTTATAAGTGACTTTCTCGCCCAAAAGTAAAAAAAGTAATATACCTCTATATCATTTTAAGCTATGAACTAAATATTGGTGTTAATGTGGAGACAATTCTCATACAATTAATAAAAAATCAGCATTTCATTGTTGACAGTCCCCCGACTCTTGATTATCTTGCAAGGAGATTTCTAGTATTGAAGCTGCTGTTTGGGACTAATCACAAAGTAAGAGAACGTTAACACCCTCTCATCCCTCCCTTCCTTGGTGGCAGTCGAAGCAGTTCCCCAGCAGCGGGCAGTGAGGTGGAAGGTCTTTTGCGGTCTGATAAAAAGTTGACAAGGCTGCAGTATCACTTTAGGAAAGTAGAACATCTCCCTCCAGTTTGTAATTGGAAATTGTAGAGACAGGAGGTTTTACACACTGTGCACTTTCAGGTATACTGAGAGCCGACTAATGATAATAAGTGGTAAATGCAATCAATCACATTTTAACAAAAATTGATGATATTGGATGTGTATACATATAAAAAATATATATACATACATAAATAATCTTCTAACGGTTCATGGTTTTTCAGCAAAATGATGGGCAGTTTCCAGTGATCCAACTCGTTGGTATGCTGAGGGGCATCGCCTCTGGAATGAGGTACACACACACACACACACACACACACACACCCGCTACAGAAATCCCTTTATAATATTAAGATATCTTTATTTATTTTTATATATTATATTTACAATGCTACCAAAATAAATTCAATTGACTTTGTAAAGCCCAGAAAATCCCCAAATCGCCTCAGAGGGCTTTACAATCTGTCGACACCCTCGGTCTCAGGAGTCAACGGTACATAAAAACAATCCAATGCAAAAAGAGAAACAATATAGGTCAGTAGTTAGCAAACACTTACAAAACACACATACATAACAAATTGGACTTCATAAGAGAAGTTGAATTACAACTATTTTGAACGACAGTGGAACATGTTCTGTTATTAAAGACAGATTGATGATCTCTAGTAATGCTAACTAAAGACAAATGTCTTTAAGTATTATGGTCTGATACAGTTAGTTAGTTATGATTAGTTATGAGGCAGTGGTCCTTGAGGCAGGGGGTTCTGAGGAAAGACTATTCCATGTTGTATTTAAATGCAATGTGCCAGAACAAGTTTGAGGTAACAACAATGAATGTACACTTTCACAGAACCCACTGCAGTAATGAGATAAACACGGTACTATCATTATTGGCATCCATATGAAATGGATTACTTTATCTGTTTGAAAGACTAAACATAATAAGAACTCCATTTGAAATACAGATCGCAGTACATTGTAGCAAATTGAATTGTCTTCAAGTTGACTTTCAAAGTAGCTATGATTTGATGTAGGTTTTATGAATAGACTTAATATTAAGATTTCAAGTATTGATATACAATATGGTCTGTTATATTGGTGGAAACCAAACATAAGTCCATTTACCACAATTTATTGGCTTAGCACCCACACAAAGACACACAAAGGCGCAATCTAACACGCTCAATAAATCCAATCTGTGTTTTATTGCAAGTATCTCGCCGTGATGCCACCCAAACGTGTACATGTTCACAGACATTAAATCCTACGCCTTCATCACCTGAGTGATGATTTGCTTATTTTTGTAGACCTGGTAGCGTGTGATGGATAAAAACATTGGCCAACTGTCCAAACAACAGATCCTGTTTAATGTTACAGGTACCTGGCGGAAATGAGTTACGTTCACCGGGACCTGGCGGCTCGGAACATCCTGGTCAACAGTAACCTGGTGTGTAAGGTGTCCGATTTTGGATTGTCCCGATATCTAGAGGAGGACGCCTCTGACCCCACCTACACCAGCTCTCTGGTGAGGACTCACACACACACACACACAGGGATCATCCCATGGATGTACCTAGATGACAACCCCCTTCTGGTTCATATTCTAATCGTGTTGTTAACTATGTGAGAGGCTGGACCATCACAAACTAAAACGAGACAGAAGTAGCCCCTACATGTTACAACAACGTAATTGTCTCTCGGGAGGCATTAACAGGTCAGTGCTGAGATGCATGTACGAGGCTCCACATCTAGAGTGGTCGTTAACAGCCGTTTCCATGGCTTTATTTCCCTCATCTGTCTCACCCTCTCCTCCTCTCTTCCCTTCCTCTCAGGGAGGTAAAATCCCCGTGAGGTGGACGGCTCCAGAGGCGATCGCCTACAGGAAGTTTACGTCGGCTTCAGATGTCTGGAGTTATGGCATCGTGACCTGGGAGGTGATGTCATTCGGAGAGAGGCCTTACTGGGACATGAGCAACCAAGATGTGAGTCACTGAGGGAGGGAGGGAGAGATTCAGAGCAGAATAGAGCTGTGTGACATGTACGGTTTTTGTTTTATCTTAATGTATAAAATACAGCATCTTTGTACGGGAGAATCATCTGATTTATTTTAATTTCTCTCACACAAAATTGTATAGCTTCTCACTTGATGAGACTTTTCCTTGTTTTCTTCTGTTCTCGTTGTTTTTTTTTAATAACCGTATAGGATTGTTTGCGCTTACCCTTTTGTTGCCGTTCTAGAGTGTGTGGCAGGTACGTGTTTGTTTCTTTTGCCGTCTCTCACAGCGGGGTGTCTGAAGCTCTTGAAAAACACAGGAACTGAGGGTATAAATTTAAGTGTCACTGACATGTTTGTCTCCTGGAACATCAGAGCCTAAGGATTTGTTTTTTCCAGCTGATCTTTTCTCCAGTGAATATCTCATTTTGAGACAACTTCATTCCAATTACCTCCACAGTTTGATCAATTCACTGCAGCATTTGAATACTTTTTCTTTTCTTTCTATTTGTTCGCGTCAATGATGTTATTAAGTGGTTTGAGGTTTCATTCATCCCTGTGCTGTTGAGGCTTGAAATGATTGGCATTTCATTTATCTCAATCGTCATAAAAAACACTCTCATCTGCACTTTAGGCTGAGCATTTAATTTGACTGCTTAAAGCTAAAAGGGAAACCCGTTCAGCACATTTAAAAGGAGGTTTGGTGGGATCAGATTTCTGGCATTTTTATTTTTAGCATTCTATTCCGAGAAGAAATGTGATACTCAGATTATAGTTAGTTTTGGCAGTAAACCCCAATTCAAAGCGCTGAGGCTTTATATCTCAACGCTTGCTTTCTGAAACTACATATCTTTTGACACAGACGAGGCGGAGGATTTCACAAGCCGACAGTTTCTCTTGAATTCAAACTTCCAAATAAATTTGTTTTGAGAAATTCTTTGCTGATTGTCTCACTGGGAGAATAATCGGAAGAGCTATTGTAACATCTTTAGACGGACCGATGCAGTCCAGCCGTTTTCCCCTGATTCAGACCTCCTTGACCCGGACTGAATGGGACGTGCTCCTTTTAGATTAACGAGGATGTAATCAACTGTAAGACACACATCTTCAACTAACACATACAAACCATTACCCCCTTCTTTTGATATCAGACAACCATTTCCCTGCATTAGCATCCACATCACTCCCCCCCCCCCCCCCCCCGATGTCTCTCCTCACCTCCTCCCTTGATGCCTCACCCTTCGTTCACCTGTGGGTGCTCCTCTGGAATAAAGCAGTCTGTGCAGCAGTAATGACAGAGCGTCACTCTAATGACGGGGACAGCTTTTTAATGGCACACGGAGTGTATAATGATGGGGAAAGTGTGTGTTACCACTATAACTAACGAGGGTCTGCCGGGGTATTAACTATGCATGAACCTCACACCCTGAACCCACACACGCTACACATTCAGCTGAACCCCCACACACGCAGGCAGACATGAATCAAGGCACACACACACACACACACACACACACAGGATTTCAAAGTTGTCAGTCGAAGCCACCACAGGTGCTGTGTTCGACATGAATTAATCATGAAAGAAACCTGTGATGTTTTACTACACTCGCTGCTATTTTGATTGACAGCGGCGCTTAGAGAGAATTTATGCGGCACGAAGCCTGAGAAGTGGTTCGGGGTCAAGTAGAGTTCAGTCAGCGAGCAGACAAATCCCCCGCGCCGCGCCGCATTCTGGCAGCCTGCTGCTAGGTGGGCTTATACGCTGACACGGCCTAGTAACTCTAAATTTATTGAAAGTGTTATTTCAAGGAATTTCATGGCACATCTGCTTTGTTAAAGGCAGAATCTGTCTTTTAAAATGTATCAAAGGCACTGAGACTGAAGGCACAGTGCGAAAGCTACGGAGCAAAATGCAGAGCGCAGTTCGCTTCAGTTTGGTTAAATAAAGAGTAGTGAGCCTGTTTGCAGGTGATGGAGAAACGCACGGGGCACAACCCAGGCAATGGCAGGGTATAACCGGGCAGACAAAACACTTGAATGCGTTGACCTGAAACTAATTTACTTGAACTATGCACTATTCATGTTACAGTTGTCATTGAAAAAATGTTTGCCGCTCTTTTTCCTGATTCTATGAATCACTTTTCTAAAAGTGTTTATTGGGCCTCTAAAGGATAACATGTGCAGGGTTAGAAGAAAGAGTAATGATACATTTTATCTGAAGTAGTTTACAAAGACAGAAATATGTTATAAGCAAGGCAATCGGGTCAATAAATAATTGGTTTAATACATTGCAACTATAATAATTTGAATTTGCATGACTTTTAAAAATATATCCAAATGATGCCTAGATTTAGTTAATGATAACAAATATTCTCCTTTCCTTGATTTTTTTTTGGGCTAGTTACTCTTTCAGTTAAAGGAGATTTTAAACGCTATGATGTTTTGGATAATTGCTTTCCACACTCAAAGGTATGCTGGCGTATTTCTTTCCACAGAGAAGCCCTTATCACTCTCAATATCTGTGTTTTCTCATAATGAAATGAAAAGCTCCTCAGTGTAAAAATACCTCCCTCAACACCAGAGACTGCAGCAGACATCGCTGCTTAGCGGTGAATATCTAGAGATACTGTTCACACTGTCGGAAAGAAGCTCTCAGATGCAAATTGAATCCTAAATTATCCAAGATCAATTAAAGCCGAGCGAGGCAGGAATTCCTTCCAAAATCACTGAGCGCACTTTACTGATGTCTGATCACAAGTAATACATTTATTTCAAAAAGTTTCTGTTTTCTTTTCTATCTTTAATCTCACATTTCCAGTTCTTATTCTTTTTTTTCCAATTCATATAAATTGTATGTCAATCCTTTTTTTTATTTTTGCGATAACTTATCTTGTTGTCATGAATGGATTTGAACAGTTTTCTTATCGGATGTGAACATCCAGCAGCTCCAAAGAATTGCTCGCCTTGATTGTTGAGTCCTGTGTTTGATGACCTGCCCCCCCGTGCTGTGTCCCAGGTGATAAATGCCATCGAGCAGGACTTCAGGCTCCCGGCTCCCATGGACTGTCCGCTAGTGCTGCACCAGCTGATGCTGGACTGCTGGCAGAAGGACAGGAACGCACGGCCCAAATTCCCCGACGTTGTCAGCATGCTGGACAAAATGATACGCAACCCCGCGTCGCTCAAGGCCGGCACCAACAACGTCGCCCCCGGGTGAGGAGAGGCGCGCGTTTGCACGTGGGAGACGCACTGAATTTATTTCTAACTGAGCTCCGCTGTCCGCAGGCCTCCGCATCACCCCTTGTTAGACCGCGCAGCTCCCGACCTGAGCAGCGTGAGCTCTGTGGAAGACTGGCTGGCCGCGTTGAAGATGAGCCAGTATCGAGACTCCTTCCTGGGCTCCGGCTTCACTTCTTTGCCGCTGGTCACACAAATGACAGCTGAGTGAGTCGTCCATTTGACCGGCTCTGTGTTGTTGTACGTCCGTCTCGCCCGCGATACTGCTCACCTGCCGCCTCGGTGCAGGCTGTCAGTCACACGACTGATGCGACGGGCGGCCGGCCAGGCGGCTTGCTGCCGGACCATGCGTGCGCTCTCTGAACAATCTCCCACAAGAACTTTCTTGCAGCCTTTTTCTTATTGTTTTATCATGATGCGACAATTATAATACGCTATGACAACTGGGTAAAATAAACTGTGATTGCTTTAAAGGATATGGAACCGTAATATAACAATATGAAATAGAATTGTTGTCGGCGATGCTGTGAGGTTTTTCTCTCTTTTTAATCAGCTTTTCACTCTTTTCACCATTTAGTGTAGAAGTATATAATGCACATTAGCACAACTCCACTAAAGGTGTAGCTCCTGTTATTGTCCTTGGATGAGACACAAACCTCACTGGTGGTAAAAGGTTTTCAGTGGAAGAGGCACAGCTATGAACAGTTATACAGTCCGACAGGAATGTTTGTTCTTCATAGTGGTTAAAAGATGATTATAAATATTTGACCGAATATTAATATTCTAATATTTAAATAAGAAATTAGATAACATTTCCACGCTGCTTTAATCAATTAAAACTTTGAGAGGTGATTATGTAAAACATTTTATGATATTGTAGTTTTCTCTCCAGATATTGCTGGTTGAACATATGTTACTATTAGTCATTATTTATCAAACATGATCCTTTGCCGAGCATGTACTTTTTTCTGTTCCAAATTGAGCAGTGATTACATTAGGGTACTCGAGATTTACTAGTGTCACATACCACCTTTGCAGGTAACCATGATTGTGATAATGAAGAAGTCGTTTTATCTTTTATTTCTGTGTATTGCAGAGATCTTCAGAGGATTGGAGTATCTCTAGCTGGACACCAGAAGAAAATCCTGACCAGCGTTCAGTCGATGAGGCACAACATCGATGACCAGTCTCCTACTGAATCTGTGTAGCCACGACAGGGAGAGACGGAGTCCAAAATATATGACGAGTGCACAGTCTGGACGAGCAGGCTGTCAGTTTTACACTTTAACGACGTGCCGCTCGTGGAGACCTGAACCGCCGTGTTTTTAACAGTCGCCTACGGCTGTTTGTGGGTCTGAGCGGCCTCAGCATCCACCAGGTCATGGAAACACTTATTTCACACCATTTGGCTAATTGATTTGAACTCCATGCCTCCTGGAAGGAATTCAATGTGCACAACGAATGGGAAGGAAAACGGGATTTGTGACTGCAAAACGACACAAAGAAAACTAGTGTCTGTTTTACAATCCCTCCCTAAAATAATCTCTGCAAGTAAAATCCCTTCGTTGAATTCCACAGAGCAGTTTCTGCCATCCTGACTGTTTGATTCGATGGGCTGGTTTCTATTTAAGGATAAATCACACCAACAACATGCTACTGTGGAGAGGGAACTGACTGAACAGACTTTCATGTGCAAGACAAAGGATGATGAAAGCGTTTCTTGGGGCCCGTGGCAGACTTTGCTGTTTTCTCTGACCTGTTCTGTTGAGACTGAGTCACAAACATCTGGATCCAGATGAGAGACGAGAGGAAAACGGGGCTTTGTGAATCCATCTTCATATTGAAGAGTTTGTACATATTATGATATGGGATGTTTGTTTCCTATTTGCTTTCACTTTTGCCAACAACATTGAACAAGTTAATTGCCGCTGGAGTATTTTGTGATTTCTCTATGATTATCTTCCCCTGACTCATCACTGGAGCCTTTGAGGACTTGGAACTGCAGACAAAATATACAAGAAAGAATGAAAAGCTAAACTCTACTAATCCGCACAGAGAGCTAGAAAGGCTTGGTAAACTGGAAATACTTAATCCAGGAGTTACTCATGGAGTTCAACAATCAAAAGGCAATAAGAGATTAGGAAGCAGAAACAAAAGATACATCGACGTTCTTGTGATTTGGCTGCAAATCCCAAAGCTGACTGCCAGTCAGGCATTAAAACAAGGCACGAACTAACCAGACATCCGATATCCACATACAGTGTCCATGCATGGAACTAATTTCAGTCTAAACTCCATGGCTGCCGTCCAGATGGTAATCTCACTACAGCAGGCGGGCAGGGACGGGCTTTTGTATCAATTCCTGGTTGTATTCATTGGCTGCACAGTATGTCGTCGTTCTCAGAGGCTGTTTTGACGGACACATTTCCCTGCGATTGACACCAGTGATTTATGCTGTCGCGTCGGTTAGCAGATGAAATGATATCAAAGTGGCGCATCCACGTTAACATCCACGGAGGCCATCAAACAAATGTCAGAAAGATGATCTAACAAGCAGAGATAGTGAAATACAGAAGGCTGGGGAGAGGAGGGCCGGGGGGACGCCGCCGCCGCCGCCGCCGCCGCCGCCGCCGCCGTATTTATCACATTTAGTGCGGATACGTGACGTTTGACTCGCTGTTCCTCCAAAAAAAATATACCATCAAGAAGGCCAGCTCCCATTCGGGGGGCACACTGGCGGAAAAGCACGGAGAGATCTCTTTCCTCTCAGCGGGCAGCAGATTAGCAGTTGTGAAACAGCAGCAGGCTCGCTCTGCCTTTAGCCACCCCGAGGATCACCAGCCCGCCGCCCCGCATTGTATTTTGGGCTTTTAGATGTTTGCTTTAAACAGGTTTTGCTGCTGACTTGTCCTGCAGGACCATGTGTTTGTGTTCATCTCGCACCACTGCTCTCCACTCCGGGGAAGGACCAAACTCTTTTTAATTATCAACATAAAAAAAAAAAACATTGACAAAAAAACAACACCAAACATTTCATTTTCCACCGCGACTGGAATTGCATTTGTCGCCCAGAAACGATTGCTTATTGAACTTTTTATCAGAGAGTGCTGCGCTCCACCAGGGCGGTGTCAAGGGTTTAGAGGCAGGATTCTTTGTAAATAGATGTCAGTGGAAAAAAAAATGCTTCAGCGCTGCTTCGGTGGTTGAACAAAGAGTGACACAATGAGACCGCCGAAAAAACCCATATTAAACGCCATCTAGTGAATATGTCAGGTAAAAAAAAAAAAAAAAAATTTCATTGCTTAAAATGGAGCTACGTATGTGTCAATCCTTCTCTTCATGTCTATTTCTTACTTTCTAACAAGATTAGCTGTGAGCCACGAGATGTGAGCTTTCAGAGGCTTTTCACCTTTTCCTGTGTCAGTGTTTGGGACCAGAATGAAGGACATCTTGTATTTATACTATGACGTGTTGGTTGAGCAGTTTTATTGTCCAATCATGCACTGTATGAAATTTAAGAACTCATGAAGAAGCTCTTATTAAAAGTAAAAAGCACCTCCCTGAAGCCTGAATTAAGAGAGGAGCATTTTATTCAATCATTTGAGCGTTTTCTATTTGTGTGTGTGTGTGAAGAAGACTCTTGTACAAAGAAACAAAGATTAACACTGGGGCAAAGAATATTAGCTTGAGTTATCACAGCTTTGCACTTTATCAGTGCTGAATTTGGCTGTACTTTCTAGTTCAAGGCTACATTTGATTATTTTATCATATTTTAGCATGTTGAATGTAATCTTTCTTTACAAAAGACAGATTTGTTTGTTTACTTGACCGACAGTGTTTTTCTTTTGTCTCTTTATTCTCTTTATTCTACCTTTACCTGCTTGCGTAGTAATGTGAAACCATTTGCACCCATGTGCGTGTGCGCCAAAGACGTTTGGTTTTACTGAGCTGCTCGCAGATCCGGCTCCGCCCTCCAGGTGGTAAAGAAGCCGGAGCTGCACTGCAACTGCCATCAGCTAAAACAAGAATAAGATATGAGTGATGATTTGAGTGAGACAACCGTCATCTCTAGTCGGTTCAAACAATCTTAAATGGTTCTTGGGTTCCATTTACGCTGTTTTGAGATCGAACACGGCGGTTATTGTCTTTTGGAAAATGAACAGACTTTTACCAGCAAACTAGATTGCACCAAAATAGCTCCTCCCACTTCACATCTGGATATGCGACCTGGTTTGAGAAACGGCTACTGCATTGTTTTAAGATGGGCTTCTCCTTTTTAAGGAAAGGCCCGCCTATGAATATCATTTGTGATTAGAACATGATTTTGTTGCATGATACTTTAAATAGTGTTGCGTAGAAATGTGCTGCGCTGAAAAAGGTTGGCGTGTATGTGTGTGACCGCAGTCTGTTTCCGTTGCAAAAACATTCTGGTCTGCTGGGGTTACTGTCAATGGGGACGACTGCGATGAATTTCTCGTTGTTCATCGGGGGTACAAATGGCAGCTGCAGACGTTAAAAAAAAAACAAAAAAAAACTGACATTCACTGCAGATGTTTTAGATAGAGAACTCAATTCAGACTCCACTGTAACTGTGAAGAAAACATATCATTGTGATGTCCCTTTATGTTTGGCCACTGAACCGCTATAACAGGCCAACTATACCAATATTCAGTAAAATGGCCCCAGAAATGACTCCTGTAGGTGTGTTATGGGGGGATTTATCTTTTAATTACAGTTTTTTGAAGGCTGAAAGGACTCAGTTGCTCCTCTTCTCTCCAGTTGCTCTGGTGTAATAAGATACTGTAGGTGAGGCTGGCGATGAGAGGAAGTAAAGTGAAAGGGAATAGGTAATAGAAGGAGCCAGAGAAGAAGGACTGTGTAAAAGAAGAAGAAGAGAGGAAAAAAAGGAGGGGGTGGATGGGAGAGAGGCAAAGCTTGCCACTGGTGTTTGAATAGAAATGAGCCTCGGTGAGAAGAGATTACTCCTCTTTTTGTCTCACTCTCTCTCTTCTGCTAATGCCCACAAGCTCCACGTGCAACTCCATCAGCTTCCAGTCCTCACCTCCACCGTCTCACAGTTCAGTGCTTGTTTCAATCGATGTTTAAACATGTTATGTTTGAACACTTAGGGGATTTTACACTTTTTGCACAATAAAAACAGCAACCTGCTGAGTGTTGTTGGTTTTCAGGAGCAATTATCAATAATCTATGAAAGTGTAGGCAGAAATGAAGAATGTGTGGCCTCATTTTAGCCTTTGCTCAATGTGTTTACTCATGTTTAAAAAGAACTAAAACCGCCTGGCTGTTAACTACTGATGCACAAAAGGCTATTTTATTTATTTCAAACATATCTTATTTTCTATTGCTTGCCATTTTTTTCAGTATTGTTTTGAAAATATATCAAATCAACATGAGTGCAGTTCAGTAATCATCTGTTGTCGCGTTTCTCTGTTTACCTACAATACTGTTAAAGGTGTTACTGCCCATATAGTCAGAGCATCCTACTGTAATGTATTATAATGCTGTAAGATAAGATAATGCGAGTGTGCGCACGCCTGTGTGTCTGCGAGTGCGTGTGTGTGTCTGTGTGTAAAATAACTTAAGTGAGCTGTATAGTGTGCAGTTAAATGTTTGTACATTGTGTGTGTGTGTGTGTGTGTGTGTGTGTGTGTGTGTGTGTGTGAATTACATTTCGAAGGCCCTGTTTGTCAATAAAGAGGACACATCAATCACGCTGATCAGCTTTGGTAATGGAGTGTTTCTGAGGTAAGGTAAAAGAGAGCATTAAACTCTATAACCTCTTATTAGACATTCCTAACATTCTTTAATAAGCTTTATTTGATAAGTTGACTATGTTAACTTTAATACATTTGTGAAGTGCTTATAAACATGATTCATTACTTGTGTCCATTAGCTGTAAAAAAAAAAAAAATCAGTCAAGATTCAATGTAAATTTTGTCTTTACCATTTTACATCAAATTTCCAATCCAATCAATTTGCCAGCGATGTTATAAGCTGGCATCGACCAATTTCAACCAACATGATCATCAAATCCAACAGTGTGTTTGGCGTCTCAGTCGTCATTCCAGCTTTGTATCGTGCAACATTTTTACCTCGCCAACTTTTTAATGAACAGGTAGGATTTTATTTGAATCCCTCTGCTGACTATAAACACTAAAATATTCAGTTTCAATCGTAGTACGTCACGGCACAGAAGCTAAGAAACTCTTTGGCAGCATTCCCCCTCGCAAACCCCAAATAAGTATTCGGGAGATTTTGGAATTAAGTTAGTTCTTAAGTCACAGTTAACTGGGTATGTCAGTTTTTTGTTATATAATACTAATAATGCTTATAATAAGAGGCCAATTTAATATTCTTTTCTTGGTGTACTGCAGGTAAAATCCACTCTCTATCTCACAAACTACATCAAATCCCTTAGTGGATTATAAGACGACTGCATTCTGAAAATCAATAAAGACGGTAATAAAAGTCTATAATGAGTTCCACTAGAATGCCAGCAGACTAAATGAATCATTGATGGGAGTGCGAGTCAGTTTCATTAAACGTGCGAGTCTCGTGTTTTCTAACTAACTCTTTGTTAATAAATGGCAACGTTCACAACCTGGAAGGTTGACTTTGAATGATCACATCTGCTTCATCAGATTCACAGAGGAATCTGACACAGCTGAGCCGACAAAACATTTACAAAAGCTTAAAAAACCTTCAGGGCGGCATGAATGGAAAAATATGAGTTAGATTCACTTGTTAAAAAGAAAACCATTACCTGACTGTGGAGTCTGCTGCAGTGCATTATTCAGAGCAGTGAGAGCCATTCATTCACACAAAACAGATTAACAGCACAGGAACTATTGCATATTGCTAATGAGGGCCATGAATACACGTTAGTAGTGTAATTGACATAAAGCCGTTAAGTGCAGCTAAGTGACAGCAAATTCAATTTGATGACGAAAAAAAATGTGATTTCAAAGTACTAAATACACTCTCCATTTATTTCACTAAAGCGTTGACCTGAAAATGTCGAACGCCCCTACAGCCAATCGGCTACAGCGCAGGAAACCGGACCCCTAAAATAACCGCTATAATAAAATAAAAAGCATCTCATAAGGGATTCAACCAATTTACCACGAGTGACCAAAGGATAAGAGATCAAAACCAACAAATACTTGAAAATGTATTTAAAATGCAAGATTGGGACCGAATATTGCTTATACTTTTTGCACTTGGTAACACCTTCCCTTCTTACATTAGGCGCCGTATTTTATTTTGACTCAATCCCAAATACACAAACCTGAGAACGCATTACAGCACACAGTCCTTTTTTTCTATTAACCCACAGCAAAAAATAGACCGAAAACAAAAAAGGAACCCAATCTCTATTTTATTAAATTGGACGCAAACAGCTGTATTAATCCTGCGTTAATGTTATTCAAAATCATCATCTGGAAGCAGTTCTCTGTGTATTTGCTGACTGTCTCATCGCTTTTTAGTGTAGAAAAATGGGCCAGAGCTCATATCTTATGGATGATGCTGTGCGTGTCGGCCCGACACGCTGCTTAAAGGTTTGATGGCTCTCAGTGATAACGGACCAAAGCCTGGTCGGGCGTGTTAGAGGGGGGCACAATACCGGCGTGGTGGCATGACTGCATCGCCAGAGGAATGAGAGAGGGACAGAAAGAGGGGGAGGGAGGAAACGTGTGTGTGTGTGTGTGTGTGTGTGTGTGTGTCTCATGGAGTGAGTCATTTTCACACAACCATCCCAACACATTTCTCTCTGCTCCCCCCCCGGATGCATAATTGACTCCCTCTTACCCCACACTGGTCCACTGGTGTGAGGCATTTTACTCACCCGACTTTTGTTTTCCTGGAGATGAACACCGTGACTCTTTCTCTCCCTCTCTGGCCTCTGCCGCGTCCTCTTTTCATCCGCCTCTATCTTTCCCTCACAGAGCTCTCTGCAGGAAAACAATGAATACTGAGCGCTCAGCTTCTTTTTTTGGGGGGGGGCGGGGAGGGGAATGAACGGTTATCTATTATTGAGCAGCAGTCAGCAGCAGCTATCTCTACCTTCTAGGCTGCTAAAATAAATATGACACAGCGCTGGAGAGATTTGCACGGATCTGAACTAAGCCCCGTCTGGCTCTTCACCAGCAAATCAAGAGCCAGACCTGAGCCATGCAGTAGGTCAGCGCAACAAGCGAATACCATCGCATTTCTGTTCTGTCTACGATTTGGTCCTGTTCTTGTTTTATTGTGAAGTTTCATGTTTCTGGTCTCCCTGGGGTAACTTCACTTCCTGCCTTGTCCTGTCTCCCCTTGTGATTGTCTGAGTGATTCCACCTGTTTCCAATCACCTGCACCTCCCTTGTGTATTTAAGTCCTGTTAATCTGTCGCCCAGTGTCGAGTCATTGTCTTGTGTTAGAAATCTGCTTGGATGTGCCTGTGTTCCGATCCTGTTTCTGACCTGCGAGTTTGTTCTTGACTATTAAAGGCTTCTCGTTTTTAGAACCCTGCGACTGCGTCTCCCGCCCTCCTTCCGGTCCATACCTCCACCTCGACACCCGACGTGACAGTATCTGGCAACACTACATACACATTATATGCTGTATATGCTGTATACACATATATACCATCTGAGTAACTGGAGTCCAGCACAGTGTTTCTCTAGACCTGGACATCCCAAGCCCACTGTCATTCCACACAGCCCCCGCACTGAGCTTGCTGCTTACCCGTCCGTGGTTGTTCATTACTGAGGAATTCTCTCCAGCGTAAACTTACAGCACCCGATTAGCTGCCTTGAGCTTTACAACCTTCTTTCCCATGTTTTAATTTCTATTCCCTGCGTTTGCCCTTTTTTAATCATCTGAATCTCATTTAAAACGTACTTCAAAATGTACCCTGGAAGTTGTTTTTCCCTCAATTCGGACCTGCGCTGTTGCTTTACAGGATTACGTTTTGTGACATTGGATGTTCGTAAACACATCTCTGACTTGTTGATGAGACAACCTTGGTGCGTTAGGACACACAGAGGCCCAGGAGCCACGTGCTCAGGGGGCTACTTGCAGATGAAAAAGAGTCCCTGCCTTGTGGAGTTGCCATCTGCAGGGTGGGGAGTTGGGATTAGCAACAGATTCAGGCAATGTGGGACTTGGCAGAGGAAAGGCAGCAACACGCAATGTCACCTCTCTGGGCATCAAAGGCTTGAGCTGGTGGTTGTGGTTATTGGACCTTCATGTCATCAAGGGGAAACTTCCAATAGATTCTCTTTTGTAGAGGTGCAGACTGGAAGTACATTTTGTAAATCGAGTCTATTCACCGGTACATGTCTACACTCATTGTCATCAGGTGATGTCATTTAGCCGAGACAGGCCCATCACTTACGATGACACACATGTCATTCACGTAACGCGTAAGAGGAAAGGAAGTAATGTTAAAAGAGAGGAATTGTGATAAATTGGCTGCCTTCAAATGTTCCATTATGCAATGGTAAACCCTACTTTGATAAACAGGGCTCTCCACAAGGCTATTTAGTTATTTAATAGCGGGAAGAAGCCAGCTAAGTAGTTCAGGGACCATAAAAGGTCCAAATTGTTGGCCTGTGGCACATTTAACTGCCACTATTTCAATCCGATCTTCATATTGTATGTTTTAATAGATGTTGCCTGCCTGATTGTAGTGGATTATTCTAAAGGAGAATCAGCCTCCTGCTCTTTCGTTTAACGCCGACTGCGGACTGTAAAGTTGATGCCACTGATGTTTTCTAAAGAAGTCCTTTTTATGAGCGTTTTATCTTTAATTATGAAAACGGCTAATAACGGCCGGCTAACCCACGGCATGGATGCAGACGAGTTGCGGCTCACCCTCCGGTGCCTCCACTTGTCAGCTCTGTTGCTTATGTTGGTCCTTTGGTGTCTTTAGCACCGTTATGTGATCATGTGAAAGTGAACAATTAATAATATGAGGTGATTATTGAAATGTGTCTGGATATCGCAATTAACATTGTGCCCTATCATGTGAGCACTCTGCTGCTACGGCGACAAAGAAAATCTGGGAAAAGTACATCGTTTTTGGGAAGTGCCCAGGTTGCTTTTGTCGTTAAATGAATAATTCATGCTAAATATGGATAAGTGAACAATTTGTTACTACGTTGTCATTGTATTAATACATCCAGATGAAAGAAATGCATTTTTCAGGGATTCGCTCTGAGCACCTTCATTTGGGAAATTTGGGTCGGATGTAACTTTAATGCTCAAGACTTAAAAGTATATATTTTATTTTGTTGCAGTTGACACAGAAACAAGACAAACAACTTTGTCTTCAACGTTCAATAGAATGCTTGAATGTACTTACCTGCTTATAACTAGTTAATAGCAATATAATAGTTTGAATCATCATCAAAGGTCAAAACATCATCATGCTATCTATGTTCTGTCTGTCTGTATTCACACTTCCCTCTTCCCCTTTCCTCTTTGATCCTCTGCACCTCTTCCTTCCTCCCACCTCATCCCCATTTTACCTTCCTCTCTCCCCTTTGTTTCCTGCATCCTATTGTTATTTTCTGCCCTGAAGCTTCTGAAGTTTAAATTTAGCCAGCTATTCTTCTGGAGGGATCTTTGCTTGTGCTGCTTTCTGAAGACACACTTAATGTTTGCAGGAAGTAGTACAGCCTAATCTTATTTTTACGATGAGAGTCCTCTGCTGAATGAGAATGAACATGGACAAACCAAATCATCATAAACCAACATTACCTGCTTTGCTTCTTTCCTGAAGTCTTTGTGCCCCCCCAGAGGTTTCTGCGGATGGTGGTTGTCCCTGCGGTGGTCCTGCCTTGCAACTGGCTTACTACTCGCAATATTTTTATCTTTTCTGTCGTATGAATTGAACCCATTGTCTTTTACGTCTGTCCATCCCGAGAGGGATCCCTCCTCTGACCTTCTCTCTCAGACTTTTTTCCCCATGGAAGGGTTGTTCCTGTGCCGATGTGAGGGTTCTGGGACAGAGGATGTCGCATGTGCACAGACTGTAAAGCCCTCCTGAGGCAAATTATAGACAAAATAAAATGAATGTGATGTTGTCATAATCGAAATTTCTTGATGTCAACAAGCAATGATTTGCTTAAGGAATATTTCAGAAGAAGTTAAGAGAGCTTAAATTTCCTAACATTTGTCAAAATATCAACACTTCAGCGTGATCGCTGAGCTAAATCAGTATATATTTTTCATTGGGTTGTGGTCAATACTTTATGTTTTCAGGAATTAGTTCAAATTTCAAATCCCAAACGTATTTTTAAAGATAGAAGATTTTCCGTCTGCAGCAGCAGCAGCAGCAGCAGCAGAGGAGGTCCCCTAACATGAGATCACACCGGTCTGATTAATTCAGAGTCCCTCACTGTTACCGGATAGCAATAACACAGCAGGAGCGCACACACACACACACACACACACACACACACGTGTCTCTGTGTTCAAGACTGCACTCATGTTGATTTGATGAATTTTGTATCGCCATAGCAACAAGGTTGGTAGAGAAATCTGGTTCTCACTTTTAATCTTTTTAAATCATCTCTGAAGCGTGCTCAGTCACATTGTGTGTGTGTGTGTGTGTGTGTGTGTGTGTGTGTGTGTGTGTGTGTGTGTGTGTGTGTGTGTGTGTGTGTGTGTGTGTGTGTGTGTGTGTGTGTGTGATGTGTTGGGTAGAGAGGGAGAGAAATACTCTATGAGAATGAATCACTACATTAATTGTGGCCTCTCGCCACACCTTCTGACACACACACACACACACACACACACACACACACACACCCTTCACTTCACTTCTTCCTCTTTTTGTCAGGTCACAGATTTTCTCTCGGCACCGGTCGTCTCTCTGCACTACGGCACATTTCAGAATAGCAATCAGCCTGTCTCATTTGGCCCCTGTCTCCTTGTGTAGCAGTGAATGTGTCTGCTCTCAAGTCAAATGCTGCTCCCTGAAGAGGTGCAGGCATCCCTTCACAGGCTACATTAGATCTCTAAGTGGTTAGATGCTTTGTTGCAGCTCGGGGCGGTGAGGAATTAAGGTAAAAAAAAAAAGGAAATGCTTACAAACAGGGCCAGGTTGAATTGATTGATGGCAGATTAAAATCCAGTTTGCATCCTTTGTTGCATTTCATATCCTCTCCTCTCCTCGTCACTCTTATCTCTCCATTGTTGTTTTCCGTTCCCCATTATTCAGTGAACAAATGTCAAGTCATGTTGTTGGTGTACAAATTTAAATTATGGTCTCCGCTAGAAGCTATTAAAAAAAAGCTACAGTTTCTTTGATGAGAGCATCACCGTAACGTCTCGGCAGCCTGTGGGAGAAATGAAGAACGAGTCAGTGCCTTCTGGTTTAATAATTACACCAACATATGATTAGGAAGAATATTAAAAACAGAAGACATGCATATATTAGTAGTATGCATATTCTCTCTGTGTGTCTCCATTGCAGGGTTGTTGCATCATGTTGGAGTTCATCTAAGTGCTGAGCTAAGACTGGCTCAGAAGGTTACTTTAGATTATTATTCTTTTGAAATTAGTCTTTGATGACCTGTCTAACAATTTAGTCAGCTCAGGAATCAAATAAGGATTTACAGATTTTCTTTCTTTGAACCTTTTTTTTTTGCCTCTTTCGGCCTTGGAGCTGCAGAAAATGAAGGCTGTGGCTTCTCTTCTCTTATTTATATTCTCCCTCTTCAGAACGAAGTCTCTTTTTAGTGCTGTCTCTGTCCTCACGTTAGGCAGAGGCCCATGCTGTGCAGCAGTGGTCCCTGGCCTTGTTAATATTTTAACAAGGCCAACGCCTGGTCTTCTCCTCGTTTTAAACCTTCGTCTCCAAATCTCTAGGGGCACGACTGGAGAGACACTGACTGCTGCCTTCCTCAGCGCTGTGCCACACTCTCAGTTCTTGCAAGGTAACAAACATTTTAAATGATTAGGAGCCTTTTGATTGCCTCTTAATGGCTCTCAACGTTGCTACTGTCAAGCTGACCAAGGTAACAACGCTTGCCTGGGAGGGACAACGACATCGGCTGTAATCGTCGTATGAGCGCCGTGCAGAGCGGTTAACTGTGAAGTAAACAAGTGGAGCGCACTAACATGGTGTCTCTCGCTGTTAAACTGCTATTAAAAATAGATTAAGATGTAGAACATGATGTAGTTTACACATTTGCTATATGTGCAAATTAGGCTTCTTGTACAACGTTTGAGGTTTATTTTGTCTTCAGCTATAAGTTTTCTGTTTTTACTTTTGACTGATGTTAAAATGGCGCCTTTTCAAAAGCATTTACAATAACACTTTCTTAAAGGTCTGCACTCACTCCTCCCGAAGAGGGTGGGGGGTGTTGGATAAAACACTCCAATTCACTGCATTATATGTAATTGAGTTCTTATCAATGCGGCTCGGTTTAATGAAGACTCGAGGGATATTAGGGCCTCTAAGGTAGAGTCAGCGGTCACACAAACCGGCTTTTCATGATAATTATCTCACTTTTCTGTTATGATTTAAGTGGCAGATTTGTGAAATTTATGATATATAGATCCAAATGAAGGCAAAGGAGCAGATTTTGGTGTTACAGACCAGTTATAAGGTTTCTACATCGATGTTTGTTCGTTTTATTAGTTTCATTTTGCTTTTTAACTACACTACCTGCTATACAAGGGCAATATACCCGGACAAACCTAATCATTACCTTTTCAAATGTATCAATCAAGAGGGAACTTTTAGGATCAATGATTATGTTTTTTTTCAGGTCAGGAGATTTATTTTGATTTCTAAACATGCATTTTGCTCTTTATTCAATTGAATCAACACAGAATTACGATGATGACTCCGAGGATTTGACTATCTTACTTAGATTAATAGCCTAGAGATAAATAGACAAACACATTAACCTCTGCAAGAATAAATATCTGTCACCACAAATATGACAGAAATATATGTGGATTTGTGGCAGATTTATGGCCGTTCTGTAGGAGAGGTTTACTGTTGCTGTAGCCGGGGAGGCAAAGCATTGCTGCTGAAAAATAGTCTGTCAATCTGTCCGCCCAGGGTGGAATCTCAAACCAGATGGTAAGAATGAAATATTATGTGAAATGTGAAGTATTTCACTGTTTAAATATTCTGCTCGGTCTGTCCTCATTATAATGTCTCTGTCTGCCTCTCTCTTTTGTCTCACTTTCCACCTTTCTCTCCACTGACTGCTGTCTTCATATCTGTGCCCTCCCAGTCTCTCTTTGTCTGTCTGTCTCCCTCTCTTTCTATCTCACTCAAAGCTGCAGGAAGTTATTCAGCATTAAATTAGTCACAGCTTCCCCAACTACACAGGAGAGCAGGCGGAGAGTAGAGAGTAATAGTGAAAGGGCGTCATTCATCCGTACGTTTTCTGTTTTATTTCGTCCAAATTTATGTTTTCAAATTATTTATGTAGATAAAAAGTGAAGTAGAGAAACAGCTTAATTGAGAAAAGGGTTGTAAAGGTCTGCTCTCAATTCACGATACTGCACCCGTGGGAAATACTGTTCATAGAGATCTATTACTGCAGATGCTGTTCATATAAATTTTAACAACTCATTGAATCATTCTTTAATACAAAAAGTTCTGCACATAACACTGACATAAACATTATAAAGCTGTGAATAGAAGGTAACCTAATTAATTAGATTTGACATGAACCAAAATGAAACTAGAGAGTTAAACATCATTTCATTTGTATGGCGGGAAGCTGGAATGATTCCTTGCACAAACTATTACACCTGAGATGCAAAAGACTGAAATGAAAGTTGACACAAAGGGCAGTTTTAGCAGTTGGTCACCTAGGAAATGCACCTAATTCGATTTGCTGTTAACAAAGTGTCCAATTCGATAATTAGGAAAGGAATTAGGAATATTTGAAGCTTTGGATTCCTATTAAAAGGCTTCAAAGAACTTTCAAAGGGAATTGGAAAAAGGCCCAAAACACATTTCTTGTCTGCTGTTGGCAGTAATATAAGACATACATGTTTTTTGTCTGATTGAGGCTGTTGAGAGGAATATTTCCGAAACCTTGTTTTTACAGTCAACAATGTGTTCTGAAATCTAATTTTGTGGAATTTCAGCCAGCACCAATAACTCATAATATGCATGTTAATGTTACATTAAATAATGCATAAATCAATCAAGTTTATGCAAAAAACAAACATTGAAAACTTTTGAAAACAAAATAGCAAGAAATACATTTTCAAAGTATTTCTATGGAACATTTTGATTGAAATGTGAATATAATATACATTCAACAAATTTCTTCTGACAAGTCAGTGTGAACAAATCACAGCTTGAATCAGGTACCACTCACTGCGTCATTGTTACTGTCCTTCTACTCGGCCAAATTGTTAACATTAGAACTGACAACCTCCTGAGTGGCCTCCTCTTGTCAGACTTCATTTGAGTTACAGGTGCAGCGATTCTTCCCCGGTTAGGGGCACATTTTTACATCTGAGATTCATTCCTCTAACACCTCTGAAATCAGCCCACATGCACTAATTGGTCCAACATTGGATGATCTCAGCGATGAGACCCGAGGTCAAGGTGCATCGAGCGCGGTGCTGTCCGTGGTGCTGATCAGACCGCGCTCTCGATGGTGCTGACAGCAGCACAGTAACGCCCGACTGCCTTTATCCAGGTGCCGCGCTCACAAAAGCACTTTTAACGCCTTCGGCAAGCTTTTCGCTGATGTAATTGATGGTGTCATTTCTTTCCTCCTGGGGTGAACCCCATCCCACTCTCCAACACATGAGCCCTGTGCCTGCCTGTCGGATAGACAGTCACGCACCATACAGAGTTAATTCAAAAGCTCGCTCCTGAACGAGATGAAAGATTGTATTTGTGCCAGCGACTTGAACCGGTTCCCTTGGTGCTGTGACACATGATGCGCCATAGCTTCTTCATTCTATGAATTTTAGTTGGAAATTTGATTTTCCACAAGTCTCCGCTCACCAGAAAGTGTCTGTAACTTTTTGGGTGACACAGGGTTTGTGAAGCTCACACCCACACCCGAACACACAGAAAACAGACCAAGCATGCATACGAAATAACACAGATGGAATAAAGAAAATACCTCTTTACCCATGCTGAGATGAGAGCTAGCAAGTGGAAAATAATGACATCTATTGTGCAGCACACACACCCACAGGAGGAGTTAATAAATACAATAATTATTCTATGAATGTTACGCATGATGGATTGAAACGGTTTTGCCTTCCAAGTTGTCCAAGTCCAGTCCAAGTTGATTCAGTATGGGTTTTAGTATCTAAGAGTGGCTGATATAAACAGGACGTCTCGGTGTCACCCGTGGTTCCTGATGTGCTGCCATGGCAAAAGCTTTTCTTGGCTCAAGAATCCATGCTGCTGGTATTTGTGCCAGTTTTCTGAGCCACGGCAATAAATTAAATGGTTTGGTTTAAATCGGTTATTGCAGGTAACTTAAGTGTACTGGAGTGTGATTCTGTAATATGGAGTTCCAGTACGTGTCCGGACTATTTCTCTGTTTGATAGGCTTTGCTTTTTTTAGATCACCAAGCCTCCTCTTTGCTCGTGCCTCCACAACACTGAGCAAAATAAGCCTTACTGCAACACAGAGATAAGGATTCACTGTACGCCAGGGGATCATTTCCTGATACTGTGTTTTGTAGCAGCCGGATGTGCAGTAGAGGTAGCATGTGGTAGTCGTTTAACAGTCCTCTTACATGGCGAGACGACAGCCTTGGCACTATGGGATTTTCCAAATGATTACAACTGAAAGGGGCAGGGGTTATCAACAACAGTGCAACAGGGAATAGCTCTGTGAATTGGAGCACATTTATTTATCGCAGCTGATAAAGCACAGGTGTGGTATTGGGAGTAAATCCATCTCATTGGTACATATTTAGTACCTTGTTGTCCTTAATGGAGAGAGCAGTTGAGAAAACAGTCTCACTAGAAGGTCAATTAATCAGCTGTTTTGGAGATTTTGATTATGTCAAATGGTTGTTCTGCTTTTTGTCTTGTAAACCTCTAATATCATATTAATTTGCTCATAGCACAACAGTGGAAGACATTTTGTGTTTTACAAATATCCACCCATCATGATGAGTCACCCTAGTACTTATGTATTCCTAGTACTCGTCAAGCTCCAAAAGTGCCAGGTCCCACTAATCAACCCTTCACATAATGAGGTATTTGTTTTAGTTCTGCTCCCATATAGTCTCTGTCATCTCACCTGGTTATCTTATTTAGTCACACCCTCCTCATCAGCTCAATCCCTCTCACCTACTCGCACGCACCTTACAGCATTAAGAGGAAGCAAATGTGCATTCTATGAATAGTAAAACTGAGAGACACAATACAATGAATTAACTGAACAAATGAAGCAAAACAATGAATGAACCGAGCAGCGGAAGTTTGCCACTCAGTCTTCACAGCTATGTGTAGTTCTGTGTATCATTCTTCATCAGTCTATTAGTCAGCTTTTTACGGTTACAAAACGAGTTGATGTGCCACTGTGGAGCGTGTTCGGGTGTGTTTTGGAGCAGCAAGGCACAGACTGTGCTCTGATTCAACATACAAGAGTGGAGTTGAATGTTAAAATGACTAAATTCTAAATGCCAGCTCGGTAATGAGAAACTGTCTGAAGCTGTCATATGCAGCCCAGACTAAATGTTCCATTTTCATTAAGACACCTATCGTCTGTGTCCCCCAAACAGAAAACACACTGCGCTCTGAAAAGGTCAAGTTTTCAGAAAGTGTGAAACATTTTTAAATTCTCTCAGAGCATTTGAATGCGTGTTTACTGTTAACAATTCAAAGTTTTCAGAAGTTGGTGTGTGAATGCTTCTCTGAACAATCAATTTCTCAGACAAACAGCGGCTTATCAAAGTTTCATCGTGACAGGCTGACATTTTGAATCTTATCTTTAGACACATTAAAGTAGTATTTGTTCAGATATCTGCATGGTTTAATTTGGCCATGCAACCAAATTAACTCACATCACTCAAAGAATTATATAATTTATCGCAAATAGTTCTCAAAACAAAAGCAGGATCAAGCAGAAAGTTGTGTTGGGTATAATTTTTTTGTTAGGCTTTTACTGTCTAAAGACTTTCTCCCCCAAGAAGAAAGCTTTTATTTTAGTGAGTGCCCTAAAATGACAAGTAAACTACCTGGTGTTTTTTATTTCTTTACCAAGCAGAAACCCTACATGTTACATGGGACTTTTAATTTAAAAGAAATCCCAAATGTTTTACAAAGCGACGAATGAATGGAAATATCTCCCAGCTAACTAACTTTCCAAATCTTTATAATGTTCCTTTACCCCCAGCGTTCCCATAATAAATGATTTATTTGTCTATTTTATGATTTGTTTGACAGTTTTGGAAAGCATAGACAAAATCATACTGATCTCCTGCATCAGATCAGAAAACCCTTCCATGTTTTTTTATGGTGATTAAACTTTAATCTTTGACAGTATTGTACAGTTTATTCAACACTTTATTTTGTTTGATAACATTACTCTGTCTACCATTTATTTGCCTTCAATCAGCACCTCAGTCCAGCTCTATAATTTTCATGATGACCACATAAATCCTTGGCCCATTCAAATTTTTGCACATTCTGTTTAATTGATGTTTATGTTTAATTCATGGCCATTCAGACCAGACAACATGGCATCAGCCTCTTTTATCAAAGCCGGCAATCCTCTTTGATTTAGCAGGCAGCACAGAGTCACTAATGATGTTGTCAGTGGAGCATCCCCTCATGAGTGATTGTAGGCAATGTTTGTTGTTGTTGTTTAGATGCATCAATCTCCCCGCTCAATGGAGTGGACTCCTGCTGCCACTGTTCAGCATTCAAATATCTTCCGCTCAATTATTCACCAGAAAAAAAGATGGAGAAAGATTTGCTTTTCCAAGAAAAGTGACATGTAAACTGTGACCTAAAAGTCGCCGGAGGAGACACAGATTAAACTTCCGTGAGTTTTACATTTCACTGTAGACTGGGACAACTTTTATACTTTTAAAAAAAACGATGTATGAAACACACATATATTCACTTATATAAATACACCTCGCGCACTGTGTAGAAAAAATGCATTAAGATCAAAGTCTTGTTTCTGTTAATTACTCTGTTGCCGGAGCCCCGTATTTGCCCTCACTCTCACTCTCTCTCTCTCACGCACACACACACACACACACACACAGCAAAGCAAAGCAGAAACTTAATTAGTAGTTATTTCTAAAACAGGATCTGTTCTTCTATGAGTACTTTCTTTAGTTTAAACTTATATTATTATTACTTGCTGCATCATTTTATTTCTAAGCGTGACATTTGACCCAAAAGTCAATCATAAGCAATGATAAAAACTAACTAATTTACAAGTACTGTACTTATATCTAAGGGACTCATGCAGAATTTGAGTGTTTCCATTTAATGAAATGTTAATTCATGTGACCTTATTACAGCTCAGCAAACTAGTCGTGCTGCTGAAAAGAGAGCAAATAAGTAATGATATTGATGTAGCTAATCTTTTTGAATTCTCATAGTATGTCACAGCTCACGGAAAATAAACCAACCTGTTAATATTGGGTTTATTTATTTGAAATAACAATTTACATTAATCAGCATTCAAACAAATGGAAACATCCCTTAGTTGGCTTATAGTTTAGTTGTCAGCGTGATGTTGATTGGCAAACATGTAATGATCACACTCAACGGTGTGATCCCTTTGACCGTGTTGCCTTGGACCTTGGTGGAACATGGCAAATACAATCTCGTGACATGTGACTATGTGAGCAGGTCACGTGGACTTTACCTTCTGAGACATACCTCTGCTGGACTTCTTAAATACGTGTCCCTTCACATATTTAGACGGATCAAGGCATGTCATCTTCTGTCTACCACGCTTAAGGAGCTGAATCGATTGCTAGAGTATTTAGGATGCCCCCTAGCATTTGCAGACAATTGAACCTGAGCATGTTTTGGACGTTTATTTTGGCAAATGCCAACGCTGTGGTAAGAAGCCTCCCTATATTTAATATTTGCTTACTACAAAGTTTCACAGCACCTGTTATTTTTTTCATTTTTAATTTCAGCTGTTTTTGAGGTCGGCAGGTCTTCCTTCCGCCGGATGTTTGCAGAGAAGGTCCTCAGGGGGAGACAGAGATATTGGTGTGTTCCATATGAAGGGTATAAGGCAGCAAACTGGCCCCAAAAGACCAAGAGAATGCTCAGCGCAATCAACACACATGGTAAGAGCAATCAGCCAGACGGCGGCCGTTTGAGCCATCTCAGCAAGTCATGGTCCTCCTTCCTTTATGTGAATAAAACGTTGCGCCACGGTCCGCGTCCGCATGTGTGAAGCAGGAAACTGAGTTACTACGTATGCAGTAGAGATGCCAGACAGAAGGAATCCCAAACAAACCTGTCACATCAATCTGCTGAAGGCTCAGAGATCCCTGAAGTGACCAATCAGCTCTTTTCCCCTCAACCTGGTTGCGGTCCATCGTTCCTCTTTCCCGTCAGAAAGAACAAATCTCGTCAGCGATAATATCAAAATGGAAAACTCACATCAATCAGGCGCTGTAGCGAATCCTTGAAAGGTTTAGTTCATATCCAATGCCAAGACTCGGGGACCTACAAACAGTGCGCTTCATTTCCGCAAAGGCCGCCGGCGGGCTCGATGAAGCTGCCAAGCATCTCACAGCCAATTGAAGCCTGTGAGAGACCAACCGGCAAAACTCAGCTGAGGGCATCTCTGGGTTTGGCACGCCGTTACGTAACTTCTCAGTAGAAGCAGCCCGTTTGACTGATCTGACACACCTATTTCAGAGCAAGTTTGTTTTGGGAGAAGAGCAAGAAGAGACCTCTGCTGTGAGCCTCAAATTTCACCCTGCAATTTACTGTCCGGGCGGATGTCTCCGGAAGGGGCTCTGGGGCTGTGCTACTGCGAGGTCAGGGAGGATACCAGAGCCACCCCGGGCCTAAATAAGGGTTTTGTCCGTGGGGGGAAGTCGGGAATGCCTCGAGAGGCCAATGACTTCCCTCGCTGGGAGGATAATTCTGCCTTGAGACGGACCACCGGGCTCTCGAGTGATTGGAGTCGGGGAAGGACACGGGCTCCAACTTTAGCAGGATCTTGAAAAGGATGTTGTAGAGTTTATGTCAGTGGATTCATTTGATTCGTGTTTAGATTGTGTTTGTACAGAAGGCTCTATATTGATGTTGAATGTAAAAACCGGAGCCCTTAACCAAGTCTCTCGACAGTGGTGCTAATTCTGGTCCCCCAAAAAGCCACTAGCCCTTGTTTTCATCCAAATGGTTTAAACTTGCTAAACACCAAAGTAAAATGCAATAGTATTATGTGATAATGTTTCAGTCACAGGATTAGACTCTCTGCAATAAGTACCTTTACTTTCAATACCTTGAGACAATTTACCTGATAAGAATTCTGTACCTGCGGTTTTGACCGTTTACTAAATTAAAGGATTTGAGTAAAAACCACGTACGCAGAAAAACTGACACATTAAAGCCACACATCACACATCTATTAAAGCCATAGATGTGTGAATATGATAATGCTTCATCAAAAACAATCCCTGAACACCAAAACGACAATGCATATTTTCCTTGTACCTGCCAACAATGTCTCACTCTCGTTCCCCAAGTGTGTGTGTATTGGTGTGGCGTGTAGATGGCACACCTGCCATCTCAACACTTCAAAGCTCTAGCCAGATGTGAAAGCAAAGGGACTGGCTACGCAGGGAGGCAACCGCACAGTTCAATGGCATTATTCACTAGAATTATATATGCCGAAACAGACCGTGGCTCATTAAAAATGCTTTAAATCATGTACCAGCACCATTTCTTCACCTGTTGTCACGCCGCGACGGTACAAACTGCTTCCTTTGGGGATATTTTAAAGAAATTAAAGCATTATTTCACTGTGCCAGAATAGGTTTTATTGGAGGTCGATACCCGGTCCTCTTGAACTTGCTGTCTACGTAAATTCACTGCATTGATTAAGAAAACAATGACAAAACTTAACAAACTAGATAAACAAATGCAAATGTACCACTTTATCATATATGTATCTTACAGGGTCAAAGGAAACATCCATGAGTGAAAAAGATTCCGCTTCTTCCTCCTTGTTTTGCGTAAGCCAAAGCGAGGTTCATCTGTGCACCAGAATCATGTTTCATGGCAGAGTTGGCATTTGGATTGGACAGGAACCCGGTTTGCCTGCAGCACCATCGCTTCTGCTCTCTTTTGCCTGACCAACACGCTCTTTGCCTCTACTCGCTTGGCCCTTGCATATATTCCTTTTTAATACCACAAACCGCTTCCCATTTCAGGGTCGATAAATCTGCAGAACCTTTCCCCTCAGGAATCCCTGAAATGTCTGCATATATGTGTGCATGTGCATGTGGGTAGTGTTTTTTTCTTTTTTAATCCATTAATGCTTAACAACATTGGCAGAGAGCACTTCTCTCCATTTCCTCTCCTACTGCATTTAGGGGTTTAATCATCTATGATTTATGGTTTTAAATGAGTAACTCATCATGTCTCTTGCATGTTTCTTATATGCATCCTGACCGCTGCAGTGATATCGTGTCAGGTCTGCCCACACGTCTTAAAATGGATCTGGTTTGTTTCTGAAACAGGAATGTTTGGCGTGTGTTTGTGTGGGATTGTGTTTTCTTGCATGCGTACGTACGTGTGTGAGTAAGCAAGCTGAAAACATTAGATGTAAGTTGTCGCATGTAAAGCAGCATCACTTTGACCAAAACAACAGTTAATGCTGCTATAACACTATACCTGACTAATGGGCATGCTGATTCAACAGAAGAGAATTAGACACGTTCAAAAATAAATGGAGAATAAATACAATCTCACACACTCACATGCTCTCACCTAGTTATTCTCCCACAACTGTGTGTGCACGCACAACAAGTCATGCACACATGCGCTGACATACTTTCCTTGTTTCTGTCTTTCACTTGCGGGCACCTCCTGGGGTTGCACTCTCTGCTTGAGCTTTTCACACCTCTCTATTGTCGGCTGTAAGCAACAGTGATCTGAGGGAGAGGGGGGACGGGGGGACGGGGGAGAGAGAGAGAGAGAGAGAGAGGGAGAGAGATCGTCAGAGGCAGCCAAGCATTGAGTGGTAGTCAGACGGATACAGACTTTCTGGGAGTGGTTCCAGGACCTGAATTTATATTTCAGTCAGTTGAAGTGAAGGAACGGTAAAATTCAGGTGAACAGAGCTATATGTCTTGAATGCTGGTGACATGTAAGGTTTTTTGTTTTATCCTCATCAGTTCCCTAACCTAAAACTTCTCACTTTTCAGCAATCATACATTTGTGGACTCACTATTGGATGTGGTTACATTTGCAACACTCCACACCTCCAAGCACACTGCCAGTGATGTTGTTGCAGGGCCTTTACACTCAAAAGCCGTTTGCTGTGTAGTCCCTACATTTTGGTGACGCGTTGTTACTTTCCCTTTTGTGCATTTCCTCCACCCGTTGAAGAGCAGAGTAGGTTGTGTAACATATAACACACAATGTGAGGGCCAAACTTAAAATTTGTATTATTCCAGTAAAATGGAAATGTAAAATATATTAATTTCTAGTTTAATATTTATTATTTATGTAAGCAAATGCGTCAAATGCTTAGACACGTTAAACCCTAGTATGGGTTCAATCAAAGGTGCTAAAATGTCCACCGTTGATCACTGTTAACTGGCTTCTGCTCAGCATTATGTAGCTGCAAGACAAAAAGCAGCATGAGAACAGAAGTAAAGATTCAGTTTCTGACGGAATTTAAGGAGAGAAAAAAAAATGCTAAGTGATTTTCAAAGACTTGGCTGGGGCTAAGGTGGCTAGTGGTATGGTTAAAAGATTTCTCCAAAGAAAGATAATTGAGATGGCGTGATGCCAAGGATACGCCACGTAGCCAAGTAGACTAAGACACTCTGTGAATTACAATGTAGGCAAACTCATCACTGACTTGTGAGAAAAGACACAGGTAGAGCATATCTACTCAACAACCTGGCAAATCGCAGTTCAGCTTCGGATTTAAGGGAGTAATCTTTTTCCTTAATTGAGTTGCTAAAATGTCTTGGCAGAATTTAAACGTGTAAAAGCTTAATCATCATCCATCTCACCCCAAAACAAAGACTGCGGACGTTGAGACGTTGCAGCAGATGGACATAAAAGGGAGGAGAGGTGTAAAGTCCAGAAATATCAAAGTAAAAAAATGGTTAGTCATCAAGCCTAACAAGGAGGGCGAGCATGCACATACACACATAAACGCACACACATACACGTGCACATAGTCTTGCAAGCGCTGCACACACACACACACACACACACACAGGCTGAGACATCCAGAGCATCCTCTGTGTGCCAGGCTCTTCCTCCGGGGTGAGTTAGTGGGGCTTTTAAGTGCCGACATCAAAGAGGCTTGTATGGGTGTATAAATAGGCTTCGGGGCTGAGCAAGTTTTAGTTGTCATAAGTTTGATACCCAGTCAGTTAGACGTGGTTTCGCATTGACTCCGTGACTTCTCCCTAACCCCTCTCTTTCTTGTACACGTAGCACAGGAAAGACTCGCTACACGGAGGCAGACAAACACTCCGCCCACAGGAATTCCAACACATATAAACACGTGCACCCTAACGCATTTGAGCATGCAACACACTGGAAACAGCCACAAATAAACTGCCAAATAATGATTTTCTTTTCCAGCGTAGCTGGTCAGGACGTCCAGCGGGTAGTGGGGAGCAGGTGACTGGTCGTGAAACGTTTAAGAGTTGGCCGGGTGGGTAAAATTGAGGAGTGGGCAATGCATCACGAGGGCCGGAGCAGCACACATGGTACTTCAATCACGTCCAGTGATTGAGCCGGTCTGTCACACTGTGCGTCGTCATCCCGGTTCCGGGGCTCTATAATACAAACCCGTACTGTGACTGTGCTTTTGCCTCCGTTTACTGTAATGGCCATGCGGCGCATCTGTGTCCCCTGGCATCTTTAGATCCATTTTTCCAGTCTTCTGTTCCCACTCTTATTACTTCAAATGTGTTTGACAGAGAGTTACTCACAGGGATAATCACTTAATACGATAGCCTCTTTTTGCTCATTCTTCTGGTTTTACAGCATGTTCCTGTATGATCCAATGTCACTGCTGAACAACACCGTTTCCTTTCTCAGCACAAGGGTTCTGCTAACACGTTCCACTGTAGAGTGCAACGTGTAAGACCGACCAGTCAGGGTCAGTGTCAACCAAAACAGTGATGTAACAAGCGTGAATTTTTAACTTAGTATTGACTAGTTTTGAGAACAGTAATCTTGACATCTTCTACGTCTGTTCTATTGTCAGCTATGGGCTACACACGTTACATTACATTATTACATTACAGGTCATTTAGCTGACGCTTTTATCCAAAGCGACTTACATTGCATTTTTAACCAATGTTTTTTTTTTTTACATTTTTACGCCACACCTCCAACACCACTTAAATTAAAATGATACATTATAAAAGTCCCTCACTCTTTAATCCACAGACATTTGACTAAAAGACCATAGGAGCTGATGCCTGTAGATTTAAATAGAAGATAAAGTAAGTGAAGGAAACATTTTGTGATATATAATAATGTCATCAAACACAGAAACATACTGTAATTATCATTCTTGTAAAGTGAAATAAGGAAATACAGGAAAATATCTGCACGTCCTAAATACTGTGTTTCTTTTAATATATAAAACCGAATTACTTGGTATCTTTTTAATTTAGAAGTATAACCTCAAAGTTATACTTCATATGGATTCAAGCAGTATGTGTGAAAGTTTAGTCAAACTTAACATCATACTATTGAAACACATTTTAGTTTCAGTACAGGGGTCTTACTTTTGTTGGCTTCTGTAAGACGAGCTGAAATGCGTAACGGGGAAATGAACGATTTTGTGACCACTGCTGCACAGAATGCTAATCAACTGGGAAAGCTACGTCCACACGAGCTCATAGCTCGACCAATTGCCATGAAATTTAATGGGCATCGATGTCGGAGTTTCGGCCACAACAGTGTAGGAACCAACTCCTCCAGGGGAGAAAAAGTTGGAAACCAATTAAATGAGGGAATTATCCCTCTTCCTGTTCTCTCTCCGTTATAATGTCTTCCCCTCTCTGTGCAGACTGTGACCAATAAGATAAGAAAAAAATCCCAGCAGCATAAAAAATAAGCAAAACCAGTGAGAAATGAGAAGACAAAGGCAAAGATTGGGTAAGTAAGTAAGCGTAAGTGTGAGCATGCATACATGCGCGTGTGTGCCTGTGTGTGTGTGTGTGTGTGTGTGAAAAAAAGTATGTAAGATGGAGATAAGGAGGATGATTTGCAAAGTATAAAGGCTGAGTGCTATCTTGTAATTGTGCTCTGTTCATTCACCTGTATCTGTGAGAGAGTGGACAAAGTAATGATAAAAGGCAACATGTAAGCACTCGGATTGAGAAACACAGGTAAGATGTGATTAGAAAGCGAAAAAAGAGAAAAATTGGCTCATTTTGGCCTTAATATTTTCCTCCTCCAGTGCCAGGTGATTTCTGGCAGAAACAATTTTTAGTTTGGCAAAGCAGAAATGTCTATGAAACCACATTCAAGCCACGCTCCAACTATGCTCTCCACTGAAAACAATACCAACGAACTTCCCTAAAACAGCTTTTAGACCGTGTCAGCGTAAAAAACAACTCTTAACTACAGCGAAACCCTTAAAAAATGTAGAACACATCAAACTCAATCCAAGCTAGTTTGTCCTCTTCTCACCCCGGGCTCGTCCCCGTGTGATGAAGAACAGCAGGGGCCCCGGGGGCAGGCGGCAGCCCCATCCTGTCTGGGTATCATTACAGCGTAGCATCTCTCTGCAGCGAGCAGGAGGGGCGATTACTCTGCGCTCGCATCAAAGGAGGTTTGTCTGACTTGGGTCTGGCGTTGTGCTGGCGGAGCGAGTCCTCGGAGCGGCCTCGCCGGCCTTATCTCGCCCCCACAGACTCCTTCTGCTTTCTGCTGCAACACAACTAGCAGCCGGTAACACCGGCGCATGCAATCATGGCTCTGCACGGGCAAATGTGTACACAGTCAAACACTGGTGCACATCCTCTAGTATAAAATCACATGCACAAAAACACACACACACACACACACACACACATGCACACAACATTGATGCAGCTCTTTTTTTCTTCTATTAGCAGAATTTGTTCTGCTGAGTGAGTCTCTCCCTCCTCCGGGCTCTGTTGAGAGCTGAACCTGGTTCAGTGAATTCGAAATGGGTTAAATGATTATCCCAGGAGAGAGGCTTTCAAAAACTACACTTGAATTTAACGTTTAATGTTACTTAAATACTATAATGAGGCTGAGGCTCATTGTTTCTTTTGCAGGTATTTCTTTAATATTTAAGTATAAGTATTGGTAAAAAGCTTGATCTGCAACGGGAAAATGGGGTAATCAGCAAAGTTACTCAAATGTGTCCTGCAGTTACCAGAATGTTACAACAATTAATCTAGCGAATCAGCTACAGACAATGAAACCAATCTTACTTAAGAGTGTTAACCCTGCCCATAACCAGCGCAGTCAAATCTGGTTAAACTGCTTTGAAAGAAAAACTAAGAATATATATACTATGAATCACATTTATGAAAAATTCATGTTGTTTTGATTTTTGTAAACAATACAGTGATCTGGAGCAGCAGAAATAATTACAATTTTTGAATACAGTCAAATTAAGGCACAATCTGAAACCTGATTCTTTGGTTTCAGTGAAATCCAGACAACAAACACAAATATGAGAATAAGAGGTTCTAATGCAGCAGCAAGTAATTCACCGGGTAACAGGGGATCATTAACCTAGTTCTGACTGGTGCAACATCAGTTTGGCCAGATTACCCTCCAGTACAGCTCACCAGACTCATAGTGCCCCCTTGTGGTGAGAGGCTTCTATTGTAGCCAAAAATATCAGTTCTAATGACAATGGGGACTATATCTGTCAACTAGGCATCTTAAATGCCCTAGATGCATTCCCAGAACAAGACTAGACACCTGATTAAAATAGCATTTTATAAATGTTTTGTATGGATACAAACGCATGTATATTATCATCATTAATCATCAATAAATCCTTTTTATCTATTAAAGATTGACAATTTGATTTGTCAGCCTCAAGAACAAGGGTGTAAATGAATCACAGGAGTGTTCATTGACAAATATGAGCTCTCTGACATCAAATAAACTTTGTCCTTGGCATCATTCCAACATCTCCGTCCAGTTCTGATTCCAAAAGTCACTGCAGCGGCCGAACGCAAACACAAGAGAACAAACTTACCTATAAACCAGTTCTGTCCTTATCGGCTCTCTGGAACATCTGCCACAATGGAGAAATCTATCGGCACCCTTTTACTGCTATTATCCCTCCTATCTATTCTCATTCCGGGCGTGCACGGCGAGGGTTTCGCACTGTTGCCGGTTGAACTGGCTCCCATCCCCTGTAATGACAACGCAGTGGGGAAGCTGTCTCGTCTGGCTGTCACTTACATCAATGAGGATCGAACCGACGGCTACAAGTTTGCCCTCAACCGCATTGCAAATGTCCACCTGCATCCCCAGGTCAGTGCAGACAGAGAAAAACAGCCCAGCTGGAAAGGCTGCCTGGGGTTGTTGTAATATAGTGTCAGCGGGGGATTTGTTGATGTTTGACCATAAGAAATGGTTGAAAAGGGTGCTCTTGCCTTCTGTTGCGGCTGATATGTCAAAAACAGTGCTTTGAAATAACAGAAAATCACTCACTGATAAATGTAGCCAGCCGTGGCCAATCTTGATGTCAGCAGGGTCCCTTTTCAAAAATGTATGTTTCATTATTACAAATGACTGCGCACAGTGAAACTTTTAATCAGAACCCCCCCCCCTGATGTACATCATTATATGTTACCAAATAATAATTCCATCTCTTTCTCGCCCCACGAAAAAGGGCCTTTAAGACTGAAGTGAGCATTAATGAGTGAGTTGAGTCCAGGTCATTTCGGTCCAGGACCGTTGAGACGGACCTTGCACAACAGGTTATATGGACTTCATGCTGTTAGCTGCTTAAGGCTAACGCAACCTGGCCTGCGGATGGATCACGTTTTAATAGGCACAGTTTAACTTCATGACCTGTAAAGGCTGCCATTACACCTGCTGAAATTGGTTTTCAGTGAAACTGCATACTGCTTAAATCAATATTGTCCAAAGTATTCTGGGGAATTATAAGGAGCACCTCTTAAAGATGTAACTGAACAAATGTATGTACTTCACAAGTATGTTTGAGCCACAAATCAATACTAATGGGTGCAATGCTTCCATCCATTACCTGAACGCAAACATTGGTGCGTAGCATAACAGTGCGGTTGGAAATTCTGAGCACGCAGCCTTGTTTGTACCTCCAATCGTATCGCTTGTGTTTGCATTGTGCCTGTCAGGGCCCAGCAGGCAACGTGTATTACATGGCCCTGGAGGTCCTGGAGACCAAGTGTCACATAGGCAGCCCGAAACCATGGAAACGCTGTGACGTCAGACCATTCATGGAAACAGTAGGACACACACAAACACGCACACAGACATGTTTACACACGCACTTCCACTGTAGTAGTGAGGACACTTCCTGACGCAATGCTCTCCTTCCATGCAGCAGAAATGACAGTGTAAGAGTGTCAAAATGTCTCTGAAATACTTGAATCCATGGTTTAACTTTTAATACGAGCACACTTCTTTGTATCCTACATATTTTGATCATTTCTAGAAAAAGATTTAAACCCTTACGCTGACCATTGGTAGCCTTAAACCTTGAAATAAAGTATTTTCCTCAAATAGCATAAGAGCACACACACAATTGCACTGACTTTGAATTGTGTTGTTCTTGGTATGTCAGATGTTGCCAAATGGCATTTATTGGTTTAGCTGGAATTTCTTTCTATTTTACTCTCTTAAGCAAATCTCTGGGATTTGTAACACCACCATGCTCCACACAACAGAGGGATACTCCTACCTGTACAGCTACGACTGCACTCTCGTCCCAGGTAACATTGGCAATATTGTTGAACAAATACATGATATAACACCGGTGACAGATGTAAATATTGGTCATGAGAAATGTCTATTACCCAAAACTCAAACTTTTACTCAAAAAGGTCTTCTTATATCACACAGAGGTCCTGAGAGCCTACACAGGTGTTTAAGTTGTTACTCAGATATCTGCTCACAATGCAAATAGATACATTTCTGAGGAACCTCCATGTCGTAACTTATTTCCTGTCAATGTGTTGTATCAGAATAAACACCTTAATTACAAGGGGAGTTTCATAAATGAGGTACAACAACACGTTTCCTGCTAACAGCTTCTACTCCACACTTGACTGCTGGTTTTATTCTGCACAACATATTCTGCACAAGATAAGTCATTGTTGTACTTGTAGAAATGTCGTATTATATTCTCCATGTCCGGTCCGCGTAGATCCCCCAGAGAAGCTCCTGCAGACCTGTCCCACCTGCCCCACCCTGCTTCCTGTGACGAGCCCACAGGCTGTGACTGCTGCTCAGGTCACCATGGCGTCCTATAGGAGACAGTCGCCCGTGGGTGCAGGGCTCGGAGTGAAGACGATCACTAGAGCTGCAGCGCAGGTATCGGCGGAGACATAGTTATCAACCCTGGTTGGACAAATAAACACAATAATACGACACAAATCTCCGGGTGTTCATGTGCAGGAGGCACAGCGCACCTTTGGGCCTGTGTGTTTACTGCACAAATACCATAATAATACGAGAGTCGACAAGGTTGCAAAATATTATTAACAATCTGGCCAAGGTATTGTTTGGGCAGAAAATGAGATAAAAGCTCAGAATATTGGTATTTCATTCCACTTAGTTAACACTTTTTGGTGCTTTAATTACAGCAACCAAGTATCCAACACTGTTTATTTGTACAATTTCACTCATGTTACCATGCTATTTGATTTATTTCAGGTTGCACCTGTGAAGGCCAGCTTTGTGGAGTATACTGTCCAACAGTGTCCGGAGGGATTGACGGAAAGCGGCACCTGCCAGCGGCTGACACTCGAGTCTGACACGGAGGTACTCAGCACAGGGAAAATGTATATAAATAACAGACTACACACATTTGGACACATGGAAGTGTTTCTTCTGAGAGCAAAAACATTTTCTGAAGGTGCTCTATTAAAAGAAAATGGTTTCTGCATTGACAATCTGACAATCTGAAAACTTAAATGGAAATCAATCGGCCAACAAATGGGTTTCTGTCACTGAAGCAGCTCCTGGAAGTGTTACTTGCTAAAATGACTTCTTTTTCTATTTTTGAAAAGGCTGCAGTTTTTGATTCTTTTTCAAACAAGCCCTGACACACCACTCCTCCTTTCCTAATTTATTATGTTGTTATTATTGTTTTCTTTTTGTCTCAGACTGCAGGTTTTTGCTCAGGATCTGTGCACGGAGACTTGAAAGTAAATCCTGATGTCCAGGTGTCTTGTGAGATGTTCAAAGCGCAGGTACAGGAAGATGTGTAATGTAATGTAATGTTGAATATTTATAAAATCAGAAATCCAATAATTGGTTTCTTACAAGGTATTGATCTTGTTGTTGGTTGCATTATGGCCAGAAATATGTTTCTGACCAATACTTGAATTAAGAGAAAGTTAGTTCTCACAGTTACAACAAATAGGGCTGAGCAATAAATGGAGAGAACGTAAAACAATTGAAACCCCGTCCTCTATCTCCTCGTTGCTAACGTATTTCAACAGTTTTCCGAGCCCTAATGTTCTTTCTCGACAGAACATTGAAATGCATTAAACAATGGGAATCAGTCGAGTGGAAAAATTCAGCAAAATGTATTATATGCATTAGAAGTGCCAGTCAACTCACTGTGTGCGACTGCAGTCAGAACCATAATAAACCAGTGCCTCGGCAAGACTTGATGAATGTTATATGCTGTTTTGTTTCAGGGTTTATGAAAGCAACCATTCAATTCTAACTTAACTTTTTGAATGATTGCCACTGGCTATATAATTATTCTGTCATATCTGGTGCTGTGTCTTTATGTATGCTGTGCTTTTCTGTGTTTAAACTGATGTGAGATTTCAAATTGGATGTTTCTATGCTATAATTATGCCGTCTTCTCCCTCCTTTGTAAGAGCTGCGGTGTGTAATGTAATACGGCACGACTTCTTTGCAGCCAACGCGAGTGAGTTTGTCGAATACCCTTTTAGTGTGATATCGTCTCTTCGTCCCCAGAACGTCGACATCTTCAGACCAGTGAATCCTCAAGGTCACGACTTCCCCCAGGACCCTACGATCCCGACCTCCCCCCGTCTGATCGACAAACCAAAGACTGATCCTCTGCCTGCTCCCTCAGAGCCCACACGGCTCCCTGCTGTTCACCCTGAGCCGTTTGACCCCACACCCATTATTCCTGGGCCATTTGACCCGGTGCCGTTTGACCCCCCTGGTTCCTCTAAACCCCTCACCTCGTCTTCCAGTGAGTCTGCAGAGGATCTAGTAAACCAGCAACAACGGCCCCCGGGGGCTGATTCGTCTGCTTCGTCCTCTGAGGAGATCGGGGGCCCCGTGGCTCTGCGACCGCCCTTCAACTTCCGCTACCAAAGGCGGGAACGCAAAAAACGGCAGGCATTGACGGAGACTTCAGCGACTCATGACCCCAGCTTCCTGTCTGATTTCCCCGGCGGCCCTTCTCCTTTCCGCTCCTGTCCCGGTCCAGCTCGATACACCACAGTTTAACCAGCGAGTGGGTGGACGGTTACGCTGCTCCGCTGCCTGTCACCGGAGGCTTGTAGTCATTTGTGCTAATGAGAGGAATACCATCTCTTTTCACTGATACTGATTCGAAAGGCAGCCCTTTTTATTTGAAAATGGCTTATTCAAGACCATTTTAATAAATCCTTGTTTGTATCTTCTATCAACTTTTAGAACTTACATACTAGATCTGACACACTTTCTATACAGTACATTACTATCGGTACAAAGGTATCTATTTTGGTGATAATATGGCTGTAACACTTTGATTTTGGTGGTGATCTTTTGAGCAGCTGGATTGAGATCAAATACATTTTAAGCAATTTAGAAGATTACCAGACTTTTTGAAACATCAGTGACATTGGGTGTCATTTGATCACTTCATTTAGTTTCAGCACTAAAATATTTAGGTTTTATATTTTAAAGGTAAACCACAATTAGACTGTTACAAAAGAAGGCAAAAATAACATTAACGAATGTAAAGATTCCTATGGGGCAAGCAAATTGTAGTAGGGGCAGTGAAGGGATGCAATCATATTGGAGTGTAAAAATATTTCAAGGACATGAAGAAAAATAATTCACTGAGAAAATTTGTTTTAGAACACAGAAGCAAGAGCTATTGGAAAGAGCACAGGGACACACATGAGAGAAGCAGCGGACATGCTGCTTCTATATATATCGATATATACATATTGCAACTTACAGTTAGAATAATTGTGCGCTTTTGCCGCATGTTGCTGCATAAAATATGACTTAAAGTCATCGGTAAGTAGCTAAAAATCCCGCTACCTTGTAAACGTCACATTTAAAGCTCACGTTTCACACATCCCTGTGATCGAAGCATGTTCCAGCAGCCATGACGCCAACATTTCCGATGGAACGTGAAGGCAGCAAACGCGACAGCTAATTGGAGGCAGATTTCCGCGGAGGAGCGAGGAGGGGCTTGTTCCACGCCTGCTTCCTTCTGACTTGCGACGGGTGCTTTAAACGCCGCGGTGCTACGAACCCTGGAGGAGATCCCCGGTGGAAGTGTTCGCCGAAGCTGAGGCCATGTTTGTGGAGCGTTCGCGTACTTCAGCTTGAGGTAAATGAAGTTCAGATTAGGGAAAACACCTGAGAAGAGTTTTTTGTTTTTGTGTGTGTGTGTGTGTGTGTGTGTGTGTGTGTGTGTGTGTGTGTGTGTGTGTGTGTGTGTGTGTGTGTGTGTGTGTGTGTGTGTGTGTGTGTGTGTGTGTGTGTGCGTGTGCGTGTGTGCGTGTGTGCGCGCGTGCGCGCGTGTGTGCGTGTGTGCGCGCGTGCGCGCGTGCGCGCGCGTGTGTGCGCGCGTGCGCGCGTGCGCGCGCGTGTGTGTGCGCGCTTGACGTCAGTCATGTTGAGGTTAAAGCGCAGAACGTGAAGATAAATTCACTTTACTCACTGGCCTTTCTTTAAGTTCTTACTGGCTTGTGTGTTTTGTACGAACGTCTCCCCGCCTTGGTTACTAGAGGTTAACTCGTCTGCCGTTTAACGAGTCTGGAGAGCATGTGATGGCATGTTCACGCCAAACTGACTCATTTCGGCTTTCCACTGTAACGTTCTCGTAAACAGTCGCACAGGATGTGTCCCCATGGGACACGACTAACATGCAACTTCCGTATATTTCCTGTAACGAAGAAACGGAATGATTCTTTATTAAATAAGTTCTCATTAAAGTGACTGAGCACTTTTGCATTCTTATGTGTACAGTATATCCATTCTTTATTTATTGATCAAGCACGTCGTTATTTTCTATTTAACTTTTTTTAACTGCTTCTGACCTATTTTTCACGCAGGCTTCGGGTTGAGCCTCTAATGACTCTTTTTGCCAATTAAGCTTTCTTCAAAAGAAAATACGTTTTGCACTTCAGAGAGTATCCCTTAATAATTGGACATGGGTCGGTTGGGTGTATTCATATTGAAACTGCTGGTTTTTCTTTCTTTTCGCACATGAAGGACATAACAGGGCATCCAAAGAGTTGTTGTTGTTCATAATAAAGTTATGTTCTGGATAAAGAAAGTCATGGAACAGCATTCATAAAGTGGTAGCTGGACCGAAAGTGAATTGTTCTCGACCATTTGATGAGTGGAATACCAAACGGAACTTCTCTTCAATGGCTTTCACTTCCATTTAAACTTGTGACGTGCAACCCGTTTAGAGGCCCTAAAAATGAAGTGTTGTTGATATTCCTTTTTTAACTTTAAATCATGTTTTATTCAGTGCAATCAGAGTTTTTTTTACTGTGATTGTTTTTACCAGGGGATTGTCCAAAGATGGATGCCGACATATGACCCCTTACTTTACCCTGATCGCTAACTACAAACCCCATTTTCAAACAAAACGTGAAAAAAATAATGTAGAACATGCGGACCGGTTAAAAAGCTCCGTTATTATTTGAAAGATATTAGAAAGAGCCACGTGCGTTTTTTACCACGGTGTGTTTCTCCAGACGTTGTGGATGATGCATCAGAAAGCGCTGCACCTGTGGGGGGTTTACAGGATGATTCAACCAACAGCCTGAGGTCTTCGCGTCAGTCGGTGTATGATGTCATAGGATAAAGAACTCTGTGAATCAAACAAGATGTTTCTGGTGTTCAGCGAGCGTTTACTCGTGCTTCCCAGCTCCAGTTTCACCATAAGAGGCGGGACGGCGATCGGATTGTGTGACTGCTGAAGTTTTGGGCTGTCTTTTGCAAACCGCGTTCGACAGCATTCAGCCTTCCTGGAAGGACGAGTCCTTGTTAATCCCCAGATTTTTTTTCATGCCCCTTGTAGCTTGACAGCTTTACCGGGATTCGTCATGTGGTTCCGTCCGGCTCTTGTTGGGACCTCCTGGCTGACTGTCATGTGTGGCGACGTTTCTGTGCCCTCTTTGCAGGACGGGGAGCATTTGCTTCATGTCCGCCAGAGGTATTCTGCGTATTTAGTGTCTCATTAACTGTATCCTTCATTTATGTTCTTTTTTGACAATAAGGTTATTGCAAAATTAGGTTTTCTTGGTTAGAATCCAAGGAAAGTTGCCCATTTGTGTTCCAAATTTTGGGATGAAAGTTTTAATGGTTTCACCTTTAATTATAGTGTTACCCGATATTATTCTGTATTGAGATATATTACAGATTTGTGTCGATATAGATGTGAGGGAAGAGGTCATGTGGCCGTAACATGACGCCTTTATTGGCAAGCTGATGAAGGGTGCTGAGCCGACCACAGGAGGTCCTCACTTACCCTCATTTAAATATTTCATGGCCTGACAAACCGCTGTGAGAATATGCGCCCGACTGTAGGCCACAGTGTCGTCGTACTGTTGTCGATTATGTGGTATCACCCTTTGTAATGTTAGTCATTATTCACAAGCCAGGTCAAGTCAGTGGGCCACCGCCAGATCGAGATGAATTCCTGTCTGTGTCAACAACCTGCAGGCTCGCTGCGGAAAACAACCCGACAACCAGATACCTGCTCGTCTAGTTTTAACGGCACTACAGCCGAGCTGCATTAAGGGTGCTCAGATTTTCCTCTTGATTATTAGATTCCATGCCGGTTCAGAGATTGGCCGGTATGCAAGTCGAAGCACCAATCCTGCATCGCATCGTTTGTTAAAGCCAGACAGGAACAACAACAACCTTGATTTTTTATTTGCACATGTGCAAACAAATGCTACACACCTGTGACCAAACACTGGTTAAACATGATGCTACACCTTTTGAAGCTGGCTGGCGGAGGTACTGGCTTGCTACCAGTTTTGCTTTAATAATGGCGCTGTCAACATTACAATGTTTCACGGTGATTCAGTTTCAAGTTAGTAGTAATTGTCATTTGTAATTTGGTTGCGTTAAATAATAATGTTATCATGATGTAGTTTTTGCCAGCTTAAAATAGGACCTGAGTTTTTCCAGCGCCGGGGTGCCATATTGTTTGTTCGCCAGAGGGCACGTCGGTGCAGAAAAGTAGCTAAAGTACTTGGAGCTTTGGAGAGATTGTTGGGCTTTGTTGTGAGAATATAGAGATCCAACACCATAAAGTGCATCTCATTAAAAATCCTATAACCTTATTTTTGACTGATCTGCAGTAACGTGTCTATCCGCGCTGCCCGCCGTGGGATGATTATTTCTTGGTGTGTTGAGCAAATAGCCTTAGGGTTCACTGGGGCCACTTAAAGTGTCTATAATTACCACTTGGATCCGGACTAACTGGACCTGACACACACCATCAGGTGGCTTAGATAGCAAGTTGGACATGGCTGCCACAGAGAAACACGACAATCGGCTAAACCATCCTCCTGTTGTTTTCCACTTGGTGAAAATCTGGTGTTGATCTTCGCTCGCTTAAACAAAAGGTTTGCAGCCCCAGCTCCTGACCTTTTTAAGGTTAATGTGGCCGCTGAGCGGATTAAGTCCTTTTTGTGTTGCTACCGGACTAGCAGAGCGCTCTGTGGGAGGGCGGCAGATCCAAGGGAGCCGCGTTTTTTTTCTTTTGTTTGAATGCAATCGGCACGCAGTGGCCGTGTGCGTTATGTGTGTGCACGTGGGGGAAGACAAGGTCAATTGTGTCGTGCTGAAAGAGCTGTGTTCGCTCGAGGGAGTGACCGGGAACCGTGAAATGTCCGTCGTGTCAAACTGTCTACGGTGCATCAGAATGGGCAGAGACAACAGGTACGTGGGCCCCAAATGTTACAACATGCCCGGGTAAACTATCATCGACGACCTGCCCAGAGAATATATTTCAGCGACGTCATATTTAAAAACACTCACTGCTGTCAAGAAAATATTTAATACTTCTGCCCTTTCAACTTAGCTGTAATTTAGTAGTACTTGTGGTGAATAGGGATGATTGTAATGATGTAACATTAAATTAAAATGTGTAGCTGACATTAAATCCAGAAATGGTTAATTAATACATTGAGGACAGGATGATAGATAAATGAGCCGGGTGAAGTTTGTCCTGTTGGTTTGGGCCGGCAGCCCTCCACCCCGACCCAACCATTCATTTCCTGAAGCGCCTTGTTGGTCAGGAGACGCACAGGGCGGCAGCGCCGTCTGACTTGGAGCCCTCGTTTCGGGCCCCATCACGGGCGACTTGAAAGGAGAGCCAGGTCTAACCCCTGCTTGTCACGATGAACCTCATGCTGGCAAATGTAAATTATTTCCACAAAAAAAAAAAAAAAAATGTTTCTTGGCATGTATCATCTCGGTGTGCTTACTGTTTGTAGACTGGCCTCTTGAGACTGCAGGTCCTGTGTGCCAGTGCAGGTCTGTTTTTCTTTTTTTTTTTTTTTTATACTGGCTGTTTGATGTTGCCAGAAACCGATGTTTTAGGAAGGGTGATGACACCATTTAGTAATCCTAATCCTTGATGGATTTGAGTTTTCGTTGTGTGAACCTTTTTGTGTTTTTGGACCTTTTTCTTAGTCTCTGCTAATTATCTCTTTACCTCCCATTTTATTGAGCTGGGAGATGCTACGAGAAGGTATTCTTCAGCATCCCGAGCTCAAATGATTAGTCAATTCATTTTTTTTTTTTTTTATTACTATTAAATTTTGAGCAAGCCTCAATGGTCAACACTGTAGTTTCAGCTTCTGGAATGGGATTATTGTCTGGCTTTCAATACGTTTTGTTCCTTTCTTCAAAACAAGTGGCGGGTTAATCCATACTATTCCAATTATTCCTGGTCAAGGACCTTTTTAAGAAATCCAGTTAATTCTTACATTGGAATTGATAATGTTTTCTCATATTTTTTTTTCTACGTTCAAAGTGATGAATACGGCAAGCCTTCTGGGTAGACTACAGTTAAGTAGGGGGATAATGAAGTTGCTATAGTTCCCATTTGCTTCTCACATTGCAGGATGGAGTCCTCGTGTCTGGACCTGGCTCTGGAAGGGGAGCGGCTCTGTAAGTCCGGTGACTATCGTGCCGGTGTGTCCTTCTTTGAGTCTGCCATCCAGGTTGGAACAGAGGACCTTCAGATACTTAGTGCCATCTACAGCCAGCTGGGCAATGCCTACTTTCACCTCCAAGAGTACAACAAAGCCCTGGAGTACCATCGCCATGACCTCACACTTACGAGGTAACACCCTTAATAATTGTTTTAAATCCATATCCTCCTTTTGGACCTTTTTTCATATGGATTAGACGACCTCGAGAAATACCTGGGTTTCCTGTTGATTATTCGATCGAGCGTGGTAAGCGAATGTGCATGATGGTTTTACAGGGGTCCAACGTGAGGATTTTAGAATTAAACTGTTAAAATGTATTCTGAACAATGCTACAACATTTTATTTGGCGTTAATACATAGGGTTAAATGTTAACTATTTTGCACCTTCATGAGTTTATCTTGTGATCTCCAGTGTAAATTACTTTCTCGCCTGTGTTAACATGTACATTTCAAGAATTCATTAATATTCCAGTCTAGTCATTTTTACATGATTTTTTTTTTATTTTTTTTTTTTATTCTCTTTTGAACTACTAGAACAATTGGAGATGAACCTGGTGAGGCGAAAGCCAGTGGTAATCTTGGGAACACATTGAAGCTTTTAGGACGGTACGATGAAGCAGTAGTTTGTTGCCAAAGACATTTGGATATTACCAGAGCCATGCATGACAAGGTGGGTCCGTACAACGACAATGGCAAAATTTCTTAGAATATTTCTCTTTAGTCTCGTGCTCTTAATAAACGGACAATGGATAGCTACTTGCTGTTAAGTCAATGGCTAAAAGGCCCATTTGCTTTTATTAGAATGAATGTAATGGATCAGAAATAGTTTCCGATCAATACCGCATGACTTGCTCAGCAGCTGCAGAATAGTTTTTGCATGCACGGTGAGGGCGAGGCGTCGGCGCAGCAACTTCTAGAATAGTTTGCCAGCCCGCGTGCAAACACAAGCATGCCTGGTGTCAGTGTATTTTTAAGTATATAATTACTGCTCTGGTCACTCCTGTTTCCGTTTGGTGTGCGTGCTGTAGGTTGGGCAGGCTCGAGCGCTATATAATTTCGGAAACGTTTACCACGCCAATGGCAAGAGCATCTGCTGGAGTGGAGCCGAGCCAGGAGAGTTCCCAGAGGAGGCCAAGCTCGCCCTGAGGAAAGCTGCACAGTACTATGAGTGAGTTGGTATCCCAAACAATTGGATATCCGTTGTTGTTTCCAAACACCTGAGGAATGGCTCCGTTCCTCAGACCAAGACCAAAGTCAAATCATGCATCCTCGGATAATGCGTCAAAACAAAAGAGTGAAAAAAGCTGACAAAAATTTGAAAGTGCACACCACAAAGCAGAACTACTGAATGTATATATTTTTTTTCCCCTCATCACTCTGTTTTTCCTCAAGGTAAATGGCTAATTTTAATGTTACGTGGCCTTTTTTTTTTTTTTTTTCCCTCCTGAAAAAAGCCTCAATGTGTTTCTTTTGATGGAATTTTTCTACAAAGAGCAAACCTGTGCTTGGTGAAGGACCTAGGCGATCGAGCAGCCCAAGGTCGTACCCATGGTAACCTTGGCAACACTTACTATCTTCTGGGTGACTTTAAAAACGCTGCGGCTGCACACGAAAAGGTAGGTAGCAAACATGTGTGTCAGTGTCTTCTACTCACTGGCTTTAAATATGCTTCATTCCTTGTGTTTTAAAGGCAGGTTACGTTGGTTGATATTGTGACAATTACTTGCATCTCGTGTTGATGATTGCAAGCAATATCCCACCCCTGCGCTACCCCGTCTTTCCAAAGCATGTCAAAGAACTATGCAGGCATTCAGATGGGGAAAGGTATCTCTAAGACTTGTTACTCATTTTATCGCTACTCTTGTACTCATGACCAAGTCGCGTCTTTTAAAGACTAAGAATTCACTAGTCATTTATGATTTTAGAAATAACGGAATATGTTATTCCCGGTAGAAGTCATTACATTAACTGAAAACGCATATAATCTGTTCCAAAGAACAGATATCCGATCAGTATCAGGCATTCCTCCCTTCTGCCTGGAGGTTCTGCTGGTAGGCTTTGTCTAAACAAGTTTACAAGAATAAACGTATGGGTTTTTTTTCAATGTCAGGATTGTAAAGGATGTGTCCATGTTTACTCTTAATCTGAGTAACGTGCCCCGTATTTTGACAGCGGCTGCTCATCGCCAAAGAGTTTGGGGACAAGTCTGCTGAGAGGAGAGCCCACTGTAACCTTGGCAATGCTCACATATTCCTCAGCCAGTTTGAAGTGGCGGCTGGTCATTACAAGTGAGTGAAGGAGGCTGAAGACCTTTCTCGCATCCTGGTGGTCTTTGGCAGATGTTTCTAGTATGTCCTTCCTGTAATGTCTAGTAACGTGCTGATGTTTTATTTATTCAAAGTCCTGATTCTGAAATGCATTTCTTTTGTGGTTTCATTGAAACACTTTATTTTCTGTCCTTCTATCTAGTATGTAAAGTTCCAGTCAAATGTGTGAACACATCAAAACTTTTGACTGGTACTGTACAAGTAGTATATGAACCTTTTAATAATTTGGTTATAACAGATTCTAATACATTTTTAAGATGTGTTTATTATGCAGCTAAAACATGCAAAAGTGAAGTTTTCCGTATAAATACAAAATGAATAGTAAAAGTGAGAAAATAATCCTCCACTGTGTAGATGCATTTTAACGTTGCTGACAAACACTGGAAATGAATTAACACTGGCAGTGTTTGCACATCTACAATCCAGGGGTTTATAATCTCCACAGACGTGTACACACATGGACTTTTCAGAGGCTTTAGTTGATGCCGTTCCAAGGTTTTAATCCCGTATTTTCTCGATTTATAGAATACTTTGGAAAATTGCACAAAGAAAGTATAACTATCTGCCCCACCCTAGACATTCTTTGACCGTCTTCCTCCTGTTCGGTTTCGCCCTCAGGAGGACTCTGCAGCTGGCCAGGCTTTTGAAGGACAAAGCTGTGGAGGCCCAAGGCCTGTTACAGTCTGGGCAACACCTACACACTACTGCAGGACTATGAGAGGGCCATTGATTACCACCTCAAACATCTGGTCATCGCTCAGGACCTCAATGACAGGTATTGGCAATACAAGCCAGTTGTTGTTGTTTGCTTTCTGCCAAACGGTCTTTGAAGTATAATCGAAATGTACCGTTTGAAAGTGGGTGGCCCTTGAAATAATGACTTGCCGACATTTGGTTGTGTTACTGCCAACAGCCATAGAACAGTTAGCTGCAGCACACTGAAAAGCAGAGAAAGTCACACAGAAACGCATTTGGTGTCGCTTCTTGGATTGAAATGAGATTATCACAAAACGGCTATAAATTGCCAAAAAAAAGATGCAGGGGATTATTTTATGAAGCATTCTTCACTCTTTTCTAGATTATGTTAATTTGGCCCCTCGTGAACTAATACTATTATTCTTAAACTCTGTTGAATGACATCAGTGTGTGTGTAGGTATTTCCTCTTTTACAACCCGCTAACAAAGAAATGTTGTTGTTGTTATTATCTTGGGAATACCTCTATCTTTAAAGTCTGAGGAAAAGGAACTGCGATTTCTGGTGATATAAACTTGCACAGCTACATAGTCATTCTTTCCATAAGTAGAAATGTGTGCATATACGCATAAGATCAGGTTTTTGGGATTGTGCTGCACGACGGTTTCAGTTTATGTGCCCTTACCCGTATTGCGCAATAATCCTGACTGAGGTTGATGAGCCTGTTTCCCCTCCTTGTCTCGCTGCAGAGTCGGTGAAGGACGAGCATACTGGAGTCTAGGAAATGCCCACACCGCCCTGGGGAATCATCAGCAAGCCATGTACTTTGCAGAGAAGCATCTAGAAATTGCCAAAGAGGTGACTGTTTACGGTTTACCTACTCCCTCAGGGTGCAATCAGTAGCTGCAATCAGGCCACACCCCCCTCTAGGGGTTCCCTGGTGAAAAGCAGGGAATTGTGTCTTTTCTGTAAAGAGCGCATGTATTCCGAAAGGAGTTTTAGGAACAAATAAATGGCAGAAACAGAATTGCGTAACAAGAGTTTATTCACTATGTGCTTCTTGTGGTTGAATGCTTACGTTGGCTTTGATGTTTCAGACTGGAGACAAAAGTGGCGAGGAGACGGCCAGGATGAACTTGTCTGACCTGCGGGTGGTCGTAGGCCTGAAGTCCAGCTTTCACTCCAACAGCTTCCGTAACGGCAACACTAATAGCCCTGCTCTGCCCGTTGGCTTCCTTCCAAATTCATTCTCTGGTACTATTCCTTTTTATAATTGTGAGTCTGTGTACTTCCAAGAGTCATGATTGAAAGAAACTGGACATGTAATATTGGGAGCTACTGAAAAATGTATTTATGTAGTCTTTGTTCACTGGACTCGACCTATACGTAGTGTTATGGAAGCCCTCACATGTGTAACTGTACAAATGTTAAGTGGTCACACCGTTGAACTTTTGTATTTTTTTTTCTTTTTCTTTTTTCCAGGGGTCAAGTCTTCAGTAAGGGTAGGAGGCAGTGCAGAGAACCTGGGACGGAGTCAAAGTCCTGACACAAATCAAACTGGGGATTCATCTGCACATCCAAATGTAGGATACATTCTTATTTTTTAACATGCAATTTTGCTGAATGTGGTGCTTAGCAATGGTCTCAGTTTTATTTGCAAGATTTAATAAAGCCAGCCTTGTGGTACACATGGGGCAACGTAAGAGCTATTGTTTTTGTCATGTCAAATTCTTATTCATTTTCCCTGAGATCCTGTTCACCCAACTTTGTAGTGGGTTAAACCCCAGACATGAATGTTCTGTGATCAATTAAAATTGGCAATCTCAACACACTTGGATGTACAGGACTGGGAAGAAGACGTATTCCCTGGCTCCTCAAAAAACAACACAGTCAAGTCTTCTACAAAGCTCTTCCACTTCCATCGGCTGAAAAGCAAAAAGCAGAAGAATCCTAAATCGTCTCCTAAAGATCAGCATGAAAAGTGTACCGAGCTGGAAGCACCAGGGTCTCCTCAGGTACTTCCAAATACACTAGATTATTCCGATTTCCCCCACAAACCGTCTCTGTGAAAACAATGAAAACTTTCTAAATGTTTTTTGAAACATAAGTCCAAAAAGAAAAAATGGTTAACACCAATTTCAAAATTGATAGTTAATGAAAACCAACCAGTGGTGTTTTTAAAAGTCCCTCCCTGTGATTAAACACAAGATGAATTTGTGTTTATGCATCATAACATCATAAATGCAGAAGTATAAACTTGTGTATTACAACTCTGCATGAAACCGTAGTTCCTGCACCATGAAAATGGCTTTCTTTTTTTCGTGTGTAGCGTACACCCCACAATTTGAATTTTGTTTTTCAAAATTGTGAAAGTCCAGCTTTCTACCCTTTTTTTGTTTTCGAAATCTTCACAAAAAGATTACAGCACTGAGAATGTAGGAGGAAGGTGCAGATAAAATCTGGTTTGATCCATAATTTAAAAAAGTACAAATTTTCATTTGTTATTGTATTTATTACCAATAAACGTCCGCCAGCTGGCTAGTTTGGAATTGATTATCTGAAGCCTTGTTCTAATTTCATCAAGTGTGTTTCTTTTTAACACTTCAGCCTGGATCACGGGACACTACTGCAGAGGATGGCTTTTTCGACCTCCTCTCTCGTTTCCAGGGCAACAGAATGGACGACCAAAGGTGCTCCCTACTGAATGGCCAGAGCCATGTCACTGCTCATTCCTCTCCCTCCTCATCCCCACCTGTAGCTGAAGGGAAATGTGAGTCAGCCCCTTTGTGTTCACACCATATGTAATACTACAATGTTCTGCCTTAAATACAAGTAGACATTTGTACTTCATGAAAAGTTATTTTCCTATTAGGCGTAAAAGTTTTGTTCTTCATTGAAGACAAGCCATTTAATGATCCTGTTTAGAACCTTTTTCTCTTATGGTGTGAATGCAGCATGTTTCCTTTACATATTACATGTTGTGCAATCCTTTTGTGTTTTTGTGTCAAAGATGACTCTAACTAATAAGCCACCCAAAAGTCTGTGATTTGATTACAAACCACTCACTGTTTTTTCCCCATGAAGTGAATAGTAAAAGGTGTGTGCCGTAGTCCTTCAAAGAGCGAAGCAGCTTCTACGGACCTTTCCCTTTTTTACCCCAAATTATCAGTGGGGCTGGTTTCATGAGGAGCCAGTACTGCAATCGCAGCACAGCGCATGGTTGCATTTGCGACTTGATTACGACCTGCTGTGACGTCATCAACGATAATCTTAAGAGAACAAGCCATCGCCAGATCAGAAAGCTGATTGGCTCTTAGATTTGACAACAAATATCACGTTTTTCTAGAAAATCTTTTCTGTGGAAGGGTTAGCAAGAATTATTTACATCCACAAATAAAAAATAACATTTAATGCAGATATATGTACATTTCCACAGATATACAGTAAGTGTCAAGTTTCGGGACACATTTTCTAACTCAATGAGAAAATGTGTCTCTTGACGTACATTTTTGTAAGCATGTCGTGAAATAACTAACTCTCTTTGGTGGTCTTTTTTTTTCTTCTTTAAAATCATAATGAAACGCTGGTTAGAAGTAAAACAAAGGCACATCTTGGTCACTAGCACAATTGTAACACGCCCTTTATCAATTGTTGCAAATCACACCCCCATAATAAGTACCATATGTTTCTAGCTATTTCGGGGTGCAAAGCACCATTGCAGGATCCTGGTCATTTCCTGGAGCGGCTGGGCAGCTCCCAGGACCGTCGTCGGGACGACCAACGAGTCGGCCAGAGCCATTTTCCTGGCTTACGGCTCAGCACCTCCAACCTGCCTCGTACACCCTCCACCTCCAGCACAGATCAAGCCCCGCCCCAAGGTAACGCAATATTCACAGGGGTTTTTTTTTTCATTTCTGAAAGTATCGCCACTTTCTTCGTTGCTAATGCCAATTTCTTCTCTCTCAGCTCCGATCCCCAGCACAGATACGCCTCACACACCCTCCCTCTACAATCGCCTCGAGGCAAGTGCTGAGAAGCCTGAAGGGGACGATGTCTTCTTTGACATGCTAGTTAAGTGCCAGGTGAGAGAAGTAACTCCAGCATACATGCTTAAGCATTCAGTATTTATTCCACATGACAAATATGCTTTAAATTTGATGTATTAGTAAACATTATTTGCTGTGAAATGTTGAGTATCTTGGTACAGATTTTCCTTATGTGCTATGACTAAAATCAAATATTAAGTACCACACTGTTTTCTTCTAAATTATTGAACCATACACTATTTTTCTTAGTAAAAACATTTGACCTGTGTCAGGGAGGTGTACACAGCTACTTGTGTATCAGCCTATAACTCACAGCCGCCGCCTGTCAATGTTTTAGGGCTCCAGACTGAACGATCAGAGGTGTGCTGCTCCACCTTCTAAAAGTAAGGGACCGACCGTTCCAGATGAAGATTTTTTCAGTCTCATCGTGCGTTCGCAGTCCAACAGGATGGAGGAGCAGCGAGTCTTGCCCCCTCTTGGCGTAACTCAATCCAAACCAGACTGATTCCATGTGGACACATGGGTGGACAATCATTTAAGATAAAGGACGTAACCAAGCTTTTTTTTTTTTTTTTTAGCCTTCTTTTTTGGAACCCCAATACTTGTGCGAGACTGCAAGAATAGAAGGTCTCAGACATTACAAAACTGCTCATTGTGACTATAAACAAAGGAATTTTAGGCATTTGATGTATGGACTGGTTTTAAGAGGTCTGACAGACTTTGTAGTCATCACCTTTTTTGTGGTGCCCCATTCCTGGACAAAGACTACTGCCAGTGGCTTGTGCCTACTCTGGAGGCGCCATTCACACAAACTGGGATTGTGTTGTCTGGACTAAAGGCACTCAAGGACATAAGGCAAACCTGAAAGGATTTCTGCTTCATGATGGACAAAAGGCTTATGAACCTCAATGAATCTTAAGCAAATCGCAGTGCATTTTCTTCCCATTAAATATCTAAGACCAGTACGAACGAGTTCATGTATGCGTCAATAACTCGCAGTATCAGATTTTCTTTTGGGAAATGGAAGTCCTCATCCAGTAACTATTTGAGCCATTGCAGTATCTGCCTCCCAATATTGCTTTTCAAGACTGTATGGGTATTATTGCCATGGACCAGAAATGGGATTTTTATTTTTGCAACATTTTAATTTGAGCTTTTCTATTGTAACCTCTTGACAATGTAAAAAACAAAAACTCACTGATTCAATTTATTATCATCAATGTACATCACTGGGATCTTTCCAAATTACATTAAAATGTTAGTGAACTATTCTGTTAAAATAAACAGACTTTGGATAACCTTAACTTTTTTTGCCAGCAATAAAGTGCTCTAATGTTAAATGAAATGAGAACCAAGGGTATAAAGTATTTCCAGGGCTCCCATCGAATACTTAACAGGCTATACTGTTTAAACTATATCCCTTTTTAATATACCCGTATTAAACGCCTGCTATGCCTCTGAAGTCGGCCTTTCCCTGCACCTGAAAGGAAATGGCTGTGTTTAGATTTAGTTATGGCCAACAACTGCATAGAATATTAATGCTTTGGCACAGTGTGCCTGTATTTAATTAGTGCTGATAAGAGACATTTTAAGTAGTTTGAGTTGCATTAAATTGTGTGGGCTGCATTCGACGTACCTGCTAATGCAGCAGTTCAAGAGGCCTTTGTTCTTGTCAAGTCTGTACATCCCAGAATTTGGCAGGTCTCTACACCCTGACATGAATTTTTGCAGCTCTGATGTCGGGGTTCCACTCTGCTGCTGCTGCTAAATTATTGGAGAAAAAAGTGAGTTTTCTATAATAGCTTAAAAAAAACTGTTGGATCAATGAACATACAAATCATAAACCACTATTTTTCCATCCCTTGTGTTAATCAAAACTAGTAAAGTCACCTTAATGGTGTCATAAGTGTCTGTGATGATCGTGATGAAAAGGCTGAGGACCATGTAGATAAAGAGCGACACGAAGGAATAGAGGTAGACCCTGCTGAAGATCCACACCAGGCTGCTCTTCTGCTTCATGTTCTTAAAGGTGGGGTACATGTCGTCTCCGTTGATCAGGGAGAACAGACACTCCGACACTGTATTCAAGGTACGAAACTAAAACGAGATCGTATTTTAGAGTAGATGGTACCAGTGCTCATTATGTAGAATAGTCCATTTCATTATGATGCATTCATATGAATTACTTTGAACTTGCAGCTGATAAAAGGGGTTGATATTAATACATCATGGTTTAAAGTAAAAGTACCTTGAAATACTACTTAAACAAATGTACTCAGTTACATTCCACCACTGATTTTACTTCGAAGATAAGAACCTTACAGAATTTGTAATAATAAACGTCTTGCAGACCTTTCTTTGCATCATGTAAACAACCCTTACCTTCTCGTGATAGGGGCCGAGGACGACCCAGCCGCAAAAGCAGTAACTCAGGTAGATTATTCCAGCACAGCAGATGAAGCGGATTACATTTGGGAAAGCGGCCCTTAGCGTCAGTATGAGAATCTAAAAAGCCCACAGACAACACAGTAAAAGATCAGAAAAGTCTCCTGAAAAAACGTGCAAAAACGTTGAGCTGATTCTGCTCAGGAATGAGAAGTTGGTAAAGGTGATGTGTGGCAACTGTCTTTGCATTCTACAGGATTGCTTGTTGTAAACAATTCGGTGTTGTTGAATCATTGCATTGCATGTGACGCCCATAAAGAAAGTGTTATAAATGGATGATGGTTTTACATTATACTTCCTAAAGTAGCCCATGTAGCGGATGACCCCGATCCAGACAAACATGGTACCAGTCCCAAGAAAGATGCTGCAGACATCATAACTAGTGAGGACCTAAGAGAAAAAGTGGACCCCTGCGAGTGAGGACTGAAGGAAAACATCTATATCCATGCAGGTTGGATGACTCATGGTATTCTTAATATTGTGATTTGATCTCAGTCGTATATATGCATATATTACACCTCCATTACCTTTGTCTGGATCTCCATCTTGAGAATGGAGCCAGTGATGGTCAATGTGTCGCTAACAATGATGAGGATATACCAACCATTCACAAACGCCAACTTGTCTGACCACGGTACTTGGTTTCTGCTATAGAGCGTGTACTCCTGTTTACGACACAAATGCAGAAGATTTAGTTATTCATTATTTAGGACTAAGTATTTATGATGAATATAAATTATTTGACACCCAAGCCCAGATTTGAGGTATCTGTACTTTTAATGTCACTTCATAATCCTAATCCACTTTCATTCGGAGAAAAATAGTCTATTAGTTACTATACATATTTTTCATATACAGTATGACAATATAGTTAATTTTCATAAAGGGGCATGTTTCATACAATTTAACCATTGCATAGTATGCCATAAAGAGAAACAAAAAAGCAATAGCATCGTATGGTATAAGTTTTATAGCATGTGAAGTTGTAACAAATGCAAGGTGCACTTATGGAAAAAGTATACTATAATAACAATTGAAAAACATCAATAAGAGGAAATGACATTTAAAACTAAAACTAAACTGCGAGCATGTACACTCTTGTCATTTCTATGTGTGTTAAGTCATTTGAATTAACTTACGAACTGCAGTTGAATCCCATTGACCACTGAGCGTGTGCAGAGGGCAAAGGAGCTGATGCACGTTACAATGATGAAGCAGTCAAATAGCACAGTCAGGTATACGTTTCTAGCAGCTGCAGGAACAGAGAGGTTAAAATGGCTCTCCCCCGAGGAAGGACGAACATCTTCAAACAGATTTCACTAGCGGCGTAGCCTCGAGCTTAGAGAGCAGCCTTAATGAGGCCGGGGACACGAGCCGGAAGCGACGCCTCGTTCATTCTAAATTCAGCTCAGCAAACTTACATGCGCCAGTCACTTTCCAGTCTCTGCATTCATTGATGTCTACATCGGTTTCCAGGTCAACCATTATCCTGCCGCTGTGCGCTCGGTTGTCAAAGGTTACCTGTTAACAGGAGTCACGTTTAAGAAAAAGCACTAAAGTCAAACCCAACAGCTAAGACTAAGGAGCAGAACCACAAGGAAGCGGCGAAGTGCTTGGATGTGTCAAATCACCGTTGTCATCGTCACACAATTCAAATGACTTACAACAACAGTAAAGTCGTAGCAGTCGGGCAGCTCTCGATGTCTCACAGTCTGTAAATTTATGGCCTTAAGAACAAACGTGATCTTGACAGTGAGCATTCTGGAAGACAGAGCAGATGCATTAACTGAGGCGTCTCGCATCCTGCATTAAACAGAGAGGAGAAGACTTAAACGTTAAACCTTACGTGCCAACCTTTTAAAATGCAATTCAAAATTTGGAAGCGCTTCCCTCAATGACGGATGATACATCGGGTAAACGTTAAAGCAATCTGTTAGGTGCCACAAAAAAAGAAGAAAAAGAGTCAACAACAGGAAACACCTAAAAGCATTAGACATGATTCCAGTATTTGTGCACCCCATCACTCACACAATCTTGCATACGTACCAGTTTTTACTTGGGCATCAATTTCAAAGGTCTCATTGCCCGGGTAGATGGTACCGTTTCGGTAGAACTCCTGACACACTGTCAGGGGGTTGTAGAAAGTACCATTTTTCTCATATTCGTGATTTCCTACTGTGATGTTGTGCAGATGTCCATACTAGGAATTAACAAGTTATATCCGTTAAAACTGTTCAGGGTTAGAGTTATGCAGTTCAAATCTACAAAACAATAATGATGAATGCTCAAAAAAACTGAAAGTCCCATGACAAGCTACATGTCATCGTGGGAGCTGTTTAAGCTCTTCGGTAACACACAAAATGTCATTAAATGCCAGTAATGATTTACAGAGAAAGGAGAAAATGTCTCTCTTGAATTCAAAAGGAACTTGCACAAACAAAATCTAAAATGATGCCATCTTGGTGTTCCTTGCAAAAAAGAAAGTAAAACCAAAGCTAGAAGCCAGTCACCTGTTCAAGCACGTAATCGATGTGATCGTAAACATCAGCCTGTCTGTAAACGGCATTCATAGCTATGCCTCCATCGACATAATCTTTCAAGAAAAGGTGCTTGAAAGTCATCAGATTGTCCTCCTTGAACCTGACAACCATCTGGTTGCTCAGCCCAAAAGATACTAACTACGGTCACAGGAAGAAATGACAATTGTTATCTGGGTATTGAAGCAACACAATTAACATACGGTCAGGTCTGAGATTGTCACCTGGATAGTAATGATGGCAATTTTGATGATTTGCAGTAGGAGTTTCCATGGCTTTCGGCCACGAGCGTGGTACTTCTCACAGGGGTTCATGAAGAAAAATTTGATCTTCCTTCTGAGACACTCCACATTGTCCGGCTCCTCCAGACACCGGTGGTCGTGGTCGTCCCAGGAAGGGGAGCCATTCGTCTCATGCACGTCAATACAAGTCACTGGACTCTTCCATTTCTAAAATTAATAAAACCGTGACTCGAGTTCTAATACAAGTAGCAAATAGCTTGACCGAAAAAGTTTTCGAACTGTTATTAATGCTGTTCAACCAAATGCAATTGGCATTTATTTTTTGAAGATTGAGATACTCCTTCTGTTCACACGGTGGGACTTGATACTATAGATTATTCTTCCTCTTATTTTTTTTTAGGAAAAGAAAACACACAAACATGCACAGGATTAATAAGGCTGTGAAAAGCTTTCTACAGCAAATGGATGATCAAACTGTCTGTGGAGAGAACGGAGATCAAGCCGGCTGAATATGCAAGGCAACAAAGCAGCTCACATTTATTTTTTATCACCTTCCGGCTTATGCAACCCATTAAATATTATCTTTTGTCGTGTAGACGGTAATATATCCCGTTGATCATAGTAAACAGTGGACAGTAAATAGGAAAAAACATTAAAAGGTCTTTAGATTACTTACCAATGTCGCGCTGACAGTTAATAAACTTCTCGCGTTCACCTGTCACCTGCGTTGTGTCCAAAATGTCTTGGTCAAAAAGAAATTCACGGTTCCCGAAGTCATTCAATATAGTGTTGTGTTGTGAGAGTCATAACTTAAGTAAACTGATTAAACCCGTTTGCACTTCCGTGCAAGTGCGTGTTCTTACGTTGCCTTGCGGTCAAACTCCTCAAGCAATCGGTTATTGAATGGCTTTGGGGAATATTACGACAACCAAACGTCATTTGGCTGCTAAGATCTGATTGGCTCTTAGATACGTCGGTCACTAGTCTGCCCAGCTCCTCCCTCTTCGCCACACACTCTTTGTAACCATTGGCAACCAAACTATCATAGCAACGGGAAAACGGTTTCAACGGCTTCAACGGTAAAGAAAATGTACATGAATTATCATTATTATAAACCAGTTGGGCTGAATCATTAAACAGTCGATGTGGAGTGTGGAAGTGGCGTCTCTAGTGAGCTTTAGGTTAGCTAACGTTACTTTATTCCTGACCAAAGTGTCCGTTTCATTACCGCTACCAAAGGTAAGTATTTAAGTATTTGACAATGGTGTTGAATGGCTGCTTGCTAGCTTAAGTATTTGTACTATCCCAGTTACTTTACTGGGGTATCTATACTGGAGTATTTATTTTTCAGACGACTTTTTACTTCTATTATAGGACTTTCCCTTGGTCCTAAAATCTTTGCTTCTAGAAATGTTCTCTTACATTTTAGTTGAATGCCGTTGATCTAATGTAAAACACTTGTTGAAAGTTGCTATACAAATGACCTGTAACTAAATTTGACCTGTAACTAAAATTACGTTGAAAAAATATGTTGTGAAACCTGATTACTTCCCTATTTCGGTTCACACCATATAAGCATATATGTCAGCCGGAGGACTTAACTCCATTTCTTTTTCCCAGTAAGAGCTGGAGAGGCTCCTTTTTTTCCCAGGACCCTTCCTTTTAAATGAAAGTAAAATTCACTAAACAATTCTCTTCTCCTCCAAAAGATGGCGCCACGTGCTTTGATTATGACTTTTGGGGGCAACACACCTTTCTGCCACTGTGTGAATTCCAATGTGCACTCCCTGTCGATCAATAAAATAGCAATATAAAGAGATACAAGTGTCTGTGTTGTATGAAACGTTCTCCGTCTCATTAGCGGAACTATTCTATGAGCAAGGATGCCGCCCAAGAGATCCAAAAGTGCAACAAGCAGTGCAGGCAGTAAGGGGAAACGGAAAGGTGAGTGTCTGAATACTAGTATCGTATAGTATTGATTTTATCAATTGTGTGCATGTTTGTCTGAATCAAATTGAGAAAGCACAGTAAATAAATGATAACTGGCAATTATTTTCCATTTAGGCAAAAAGAGTCCGTCGCCCGTACGTGAGAAAAAGCCTGGTAAGAGAAAAACATTTACTCTTTTGGTTGTATGTTTACCCACCCTGACCCTGATCACCAGAGACAACTTTAACAAGTAGCTTTCATTAATTCAATATTTTTAACCAAAAGTCCCATAAATCTTATATGACCTTTTGAAAACAGATTACTAAAGTCTTATGTTTAGTTTATAGTCAATTTTTATTTGATAACCTTAATTTGATATTTTGAATGGTTGCTATTTACTCTTTAATCCGATTATTTGTTGATCGAGCTAGGGAACCATTGCAGAAACTAATTGCCACACTTGGAAGGGATGAAAAAACATTTTACCTTTGTTATTTAGAGTGTACTGTTGCAAAGCCTTTGGACATGCTCTCTGCTCTGTTGTGGATCCTATTGTCATGCTGTGTCTTACTGTCAGCATTGGCTCTTGTAGGAGTCAACATCGATGTCCTCAAATTTAGATTGACATTCATTTTATTTATCTTATACAGACGGGACACATCGTAAATAACCAAGTCTTAACCCTAACATTGAGTTGTTCATCTGACAGAGACCAACTTTTTGTGGACCGCCGACACAAATAAAACTGCCGCTTTTCTTCCTCTCTGAATAGATCTCTCAAACACATTGATGATATAAGTCAGTGGTTCACAAACGTTTTACACTAAGTACCACCTCAGAAAATACCACCATAATGACCAACACTATACAGTAGCGTAGTAGGCCTAAGTATTCATCAAAAACAAGGCAGAGGTTTTATTCCTAAAGTATATTTAGTATTGTCAGCCATTGTAACATTTTACAGTTTCAACAGTAATACTGCGCTTAAATATAGGAAGATTTTTTTATCTTATTTTAATTATTTTTATTATATATTTATTTCTTTGGCGTACCACTAGAGGGAGCCCCACGTACCACACTTTGAGAATCACTGATATAAGTGATCTTATCAGCTGGTAAACCCCTATTGTTGTGATATAAATTCTTTAGTATTCGTAGTTTACCGTGTTCTGCGGTACGTTAAACACATTTTAAGGTAAGCAGTAAATAGGCTGGCTGAGTGAGTGGATTATTCACGTTCAAATTTCAATATCTCCTTGGCACAGCCAACAAAGCGTTCTTTATGGGTTATGGAACATTGAACATAACTTTCTTCATCTGTTATGTCAATATTTCCCATGAATGAACGCGCCATAGTTCCCACTTAACTGTGTGAACTGAAGGGTGTTTGTTTCCACTACGGTGATTTGGCATAAGGCCTAACTGGTGTGAGTGGGAAAGGTTGACGCGCCCAGCTGAGAAGTGGTTTCCTTAAGCTGTACTTTAGTATTCCCCGCGCCGCCTCAGCAACTTTGTGGAAAGACTGTGAAAGTATCACTACGCAGAGCCGTGTTCGCCTTGAATATGGCCCTAGATATGGAGAAGTCTGTGTCTATTGTTTACTCCATATGCACACACACAATGTTTAAATCACAAAGATTTTGTTTCATACATTTGCAGGGGGGTTCAGGTGAAGGAAGGTGGGGCAGGAATGTGTGTCTGGGGACCTGTCCATCGTGTTTCAGCTCATAGTTTGTGTTCCTGGGTGTTGCTTGTGTTTTTAAACATTTTTCTCTATTCACACGAAACTGTAAAAACATTTAGTTGCGGATCATGATCAGAAATACTTCATTGCTTTTTTTGTTTTAACTCGTCTATTTTGCCAATTTCATCTGTAAAGATTGAATTCTCCTAATTTCTTTTTTATTAGCTCATTAAAGGGAGATATATTTTCAATGTTAAATTGACAGCAATGACTGCTGAATAGACAGAACAAACACATGATGACTCATTACCATCATTGGCAACACCGAAGAATGCAAAAAGGTTCTTCTAACAAAAAAGTCCTTGAAAATTAATTTTAAGATTAAACGTATTAAGATGTAGTTTTACGAAGCCTTTTATTTTGACATGGGGCTTCAAAATTCTTGAAAAACACCTCGTCTGAGTGAAAACAACTGTGTTTTGATAAGTAGATATACAGTAGCATATTGCGCAAGGACCAAAATGTGAAGCCGTTATTGAGTAATTGGATGTCTGTAATGTTTTGTCTACACTAAAGTGGCTTAAGCTCATTTGGATCTACACTTTTGTCTTTCTACCATCTTTTTGCCGATATTGATTTTGTGCTCTCTCACCAAGGTCACCCTGATGATATCTTTCCCTTGGTCCTGACATCAGCCACCCAGAAGCTCTTTGGTTGCCGTTCCGATGTGGACGTCACAGGGGAGAGCCCTTACAAGCTGCTGAAAAAGGACAACATAATAAAGGACTTTGTGACAAGAGCGGCGGTGTCTGATTTCAGCCCCGTGAAGCAGATTGTGCTGGTGAGGCTGATCCATCGTCAAAGCGATCACTCGCACAATACACCTAAGACACTGTGATGATACACGGACCTCAAGTTAAGGGCTGTGGGAACAGATGGAGTAACCCATTTAATCTCATTCCCTCTGTCTCTGAGCACAATTCATTATACGAGAACCCCTCTCTTCCCTTTTTAGCATTCGAGTACCTTCTACCAAAAACAAAAACTCAAACTTGAAACTTAATGAGACCAGAGACCCCTAAGGGAGCCATAAAGGCTCATCTGTGTAAGTCCTTGATAATGTCCGCGTTGTTATTTGGGACAAAGCCGCTGACCTACCTGGTGGTGTGTGTGTGTGTGTGTGTGTGTGTGGTTTTCTGTTTTTCTCTTTATTTAAAAAGTCAACAACATCAGTCCTCAAGTCTAGATTCCACATCCCCCTCTGTCATCTACTATCTTGACCAAATTTGCAGAATTGCCAGGATCAATTGAAAAAAACACTATCCATTATGTATTCTGCATGTTAAATACTGCATCTTTCAGGACTACCCAGACGACGATCTCCTGCTGGTGTTTGACAGGGACTTCATTTATAGGTCAGAGCTTCTACCTGGTTCTCACACAAGAAGCAAAGGAAAGAATCTTAAACGTAAGTAGACATGTGTTTTATATGTGCTGCAGTAGAACTTCTATAGTCTCTAAATATGTCAATATGACTAATTATGTAAATCAATTGATATTTACTTTCCTTTTATGGCGGAGGTATGTTGACTATTTTCATCACGCAAGCTATCACAATGACTGGTCTCTGATTCTAATCTGTGTGGCTATGTGGGCAGAATGCACCCCAAGGCTGTTTTTTGGCCTATGCTCTGAAAATGGCACACCCGTGATATAAAGTGCAATAACTCTAACGACTTTACCGATCTTTTTCTGTGGGGATAAAGCGGGACCCCAGAGAGTTGTCTGATGTGTCAAAATCAGTATATACGTTACTGGTGAACAAAAAAATCAATATAACACACAAATGTTTTTGGAGATTTGCCTGAAATAAAATCCCTAAGTCCTATAAGTCCTATAAAACATGGAGATACGAAGCAAAAACCACATCTAAAGTGTTTGGACAGTGTGTAGCAATAATACATTTGTTTGTGATGAGTACACAATATTCCTGTTCCGGCTCGGTTTTTACCAAATTTGGTGCCTCTTGGCTACAACGGGTTTTAAGACAGTTCTACTTATATAATACTTCTGTGCCTTTTGTGTTCTTGTAACTGTATGATTGTGTAATTCTCTCTAGGTTGCTGGTTCACCAGAGCCTGACACACCAGAAGTATTTGAGGATGGAGTCATTAAAACCCCTCGACAAAAGCCATGGATATCTCTTGGCAGTGAGAAGGAAATACAGGACGAGTCGTTCAGGGACACCAGAGAAAAGGTACAGCTGCAAATGACAAACGCATCACATTTGCATATCACTTTTTTCCGATTAACCCTTGTCCTCCCTGAAACCTGTCTTCATTTTCTCATCAGCTGCGCTTCATGTTCAAGCTCTCCGAAGAGAGGAAGAAGACGATTGGGAAACGAGCGTTTTTTTCTGACAGCAAGACAATCTCCGTATCGATTCCATCCTATCCAGACATCAGATTCTGCATCAAACGGATGGAGATAGACTGTGGGTGTCAGGCGGTTCCCAGACTGCAAAGCAGCAGTACTCAGACAACGGGGTATGCTGCTAGCAAATCAGTTCACCTAAAACTGATGTTGACTCACATAAAAACCTCAAGGGTTTAAAAACAATAAGAGGGCATTTGATGCATATTCGTCATGCACCATTTTTCTCTGGTTATTAATTCAAGAGTAACTCCGCCTCCACCTATGTATTTTATAGTCATTTTTCTCCATTTCAGGAAGTTGATGAGAAATGCTTGTGCCCAGTACATGTCAAGAGAGTTCAGTAATGAGGAGAAAGAGGAAATCCTCCAGTCTGAGAGTCTGAAGATTTTTTTGAAAAAGGTGATCCCAAGGTAAGATGACATATTTCTGAAATACATGGTGTCTTCTGTTTGTTGTTGACTGATGGTAAACCCAAACTCATAACCCTGCGTGTTTTAAACCCATCCATTATTACCCCTGTAATATTGAAAACAAATAGCTCAACCTTCCTTTGTGTCCACGTAAGCAATACAACTACATGTAGAGTATTAGAACCCTTTTTTACTGTGGCTTTGAAGATATTTGATGGAGGAAAATGGAACATAATGCACATGTTTTGCCCAAATGGACATAGTTGTATTTTGTTTGCAGTATGTTGAAAGCCCTTCAGCAGGCAACAATCATCAATGTGTTTGCTGATCCGTGGAAAGCCCTGGAGACAGCCTCTGAGGAGGAGTACATTTCTCCGGAGGTTCCCAAAAGCTTGAAGCTTTTTAAGCTCTTCTCAGACCAAATCTACACCAAGGGCAAGAAAATCAGCACCTTCAATTGGCACCCTACATTCCACGGTGAAGTGAAAGACTATCAGTCAGTGAATACAGTTGTCTAGAAGATCGGAGCGGAAGAATTGTTCTCGCACACAAATATTCAACAAGATACTTCACAGCATTAACTGCAGCAATCATGGTTTAAAATATATATCTGGTTGGAACCAGCTGGACAAAGATTGTACTAATTGACACTCTTAACAGCAAAGTTAATACAAATAAATAACATTTGTTCTCTCTCCAATTTCACACAGGCAATATTGAAATTTGATACTGATGTTCTTCACTGCTGCTTTGTAATGTTGCTTGGCTGTCGTCCCTCATAGAGTAGGCTCCCTGCCAGATGGATAATTATAATATCAGTGTCAAAACTACCATCACTGTGAACTTTTTCAAGTGGGGTCATCACTTTCCTATTCCGTAGTTAAAGTCAAACCCTATTGAGTGTTCATTTTCCTGGCGCTGTTTAGTTGATACATAGTATGATGTGTGTTTTTGATGTGATAGGTGTGATAGCCGTGGCCTTCACGGTAATAAGGACGGAGGATTCCGCAAAGTTTGACTCAGAAGATTCTTTCATTGTATTTTATAACTTTTCTGACTCCTCTCATGCCAAGGTAAGGAACGTTATGTCAGTACTTGAGATCGCCTGAGTTAATGTTTTGATTGTACAAGCTGGAAAAGAGATAGAAAAGACCAGACGTTTCTCTTTGACAGCATACCAGCTCATTTTCACCTTTAATCTTAGGCACACTTTGATACAAAAATGGCTGTGAAGATTTGCTTATTCCTGCCAATAATGTATTTTCTTTGCTTCTGCAAAATGTATGAGGCTGTATTGATTTGACAGAGGCTATAAATCAATGAAACTGAGCTGCTAAAGTGGAAATGTGTAAAGGTGATATGAGTTCTGCATGACTGGGGGATGTGTCATGCTTTGGTTTCACCATCTGTCGGAGAAGTGCACACATTAGTTGTTGAAGTAAACATATTTATTTAGTGCTACAGTTCAGGTTTGCAGCTAAGATAATGCTGAAAAATGACTTGTCTCAACTTACTTGGGTTTTTCTTCAGCCTCATGCCTGATGGAATGAAATCTACAGTACTGTTTGCATTTTGGTTTTGTGGATTAAAAGCTGGACTTTGAATGGAGAGACTAGAATAAATAAAAACTCAGGATGGCAGGCACCCAATACAGGAAATGTGTACTTTGAAACATAATATTTTGTCCCTATGTACGTGGGTTTCTGTGTTGTTTGCAGCTGCTGCTGGAGTGCCCAAGTGACATTTATGCCTTTGAGTTTTGCCCTTCTGATCCAAATATTATCGTTGGCGGCGGCAGGAATGGCCAGGTGCTGATTCTAACTCTGCATCTCTGGTTTGATGCATCTGCTGCCTTTTCTGCCTTGGAGTAGTTTTTGTACTGTGCCACATATTTCCATGCTCCTCTTTTTAATATAATAGAAAATGATTCAAATTGATGATATTCTGTACAACACAAGTCTATTATTTCTGCTGTTGATGCTGATTTTTCAGGTCGTGTTGTGGGACATGTCTTCTCATTCCATGCTCTTAAAGGAAACACAACCTCGGGAAAAAGTTCCTTTTGACAGTGACCCATTCGTAAGTACCCATGTCCTCTCTCCAACGTGCACAATGATGTATCTGATTCTGTATCTATGTTGGTGTATTACATGTTGTATCAGTTACCCTAATTTGAAGACTAGTGATGTCAGCTTGGTTTCTTTAAGTATGGGTCCTCAGTTTACCGTAGCATGCAATGTATTTGCTGTAAAGACTGAGCTGTATGACAAAGTCCGATGATAACACGTTGACTCGTGAGTTCTGCCCTCGTCCTCACTCTTTCATTAGATAGGAATGAAGTGGGCTAATGGTCCTTTTCAAGCCAGCCACAGCTGTCAAAACTAGTTTCCCAACCTTCTGATGCCAAGAGTGAATCTCAAAGTAAGTTATATCGTTACACCAGTCAGACTGAGGTGACCTAACTAAAAGAATGATAGAAATATTAACTGAAGACTAAAACGTCAAAGAGGGATTATCTTTGGGCTAAACATCATAGTAAACTAATATTTGCATTGCATAGCTGTCTCTTTTAGATGGTTTTGTGTGGAAAAATAACGAGAGGGGGTAATTATAGGTGACAAAAAATGGTCCTTCGAAGCCTGCAGAGACCATATGAAAGCAGTTCCGTTCCTTAAAGCATGCCCTTCAGTGAGATCTTCCACTTGCCTGCTGCTGAATTTAAATGGACGTGCCCTTATCATCCGGCTCCCATTTGCTTTGTGAGTTTTGATTGCCTATAGATTGGAACAGCTGTCTCCATTTTCCTGCTACCAACCTCTGTACTGTTCTCTATTCTCTTTGTCATCAGCTCGCATACTGCAGCTGTTACACAAGCCTTCCATCCTCCACCATAGTTTGTCCCTAGAGAAGATAACACTTAAACAAATCAGATCACTCACCTCCCTTGTGTTTGCGATGTAAATATTGGCAGTTGGATCAGCTAAAAGGCTTCATTTCAATGTTGAGTGCTGTGAAAGCTGCGCTAGATTAGCACCTGTTGTCGGGTCATCAGATAAACAGAGATTTAGGTTCTATTCACACACTTTTAAATCTGCAGATGCAGTGCAGTGTTATTGAAACAAATTCTTTTGAAAACACAATCTTTTAACTACTGTGTGGCAGAATCTTCTTATGTTGATGTTAAAGTCTACTTCATTTGAATACCATGAAGGTGAATTTTAGGAGGGCTGTTGACCGCTGTCGTCTTCTTTTTAAGATTGAAATGTCAAAGCTTACTGTGTTCACTGTACATGCTGGGCCTTTTGTGTATGCCCTTGCACCAGGATATCAATTGCCACGAAGGGACTCCTGTTGTGGGCTACTCTGCAGCCTCTCCCATTGACAACAGCCACAAAGCACTAATTACTGACATCAAGTGGCTGCCACCAACATTCGAGGTACGCAGAACCGACAGCTAAAGCAGTTGAAAGGAGAAACAACTGCAAATCTGAACACTGATCACATAAGTTAATTGACTTTTTCCATTAGGAGTGCATTAGTATTTGAAGCTTCCTCTGATTAACATTTGTTTATTTGGCATATCTTGATTCATACGTTTTTTTGTGCGACTACACCGAAAAACAATTAATATTTTCTTTATCTCATTCTTCTTTTATTAAGGCAAACAGAGTACATTTTAACTCTTCACATCTCCATTTGATAATAAAACATTAAACATGTAAACCGAAAGTAAGGTAATAGTGAGTAGTGAGGGTGTAGAAAATAATAAGAAGTTTATATTGTAGATTACTGCCACTACCACAAAATAAGTTATTTATATTACAATTTTCATCAAAATATCATCTGTAAATGTACGGAGCCGACGCGATATTTGCTACAGTGACACCAGTGGCAGCTGGTGGATTTTTCTTTTTGGTTGGGCCAATCAGTTTCAGTAAACATCCCAGTATGATTATATATATATAACAGTCCATTCTGGTGTCCCACCAGTGCGGAACAAGTTGTAATAGATCGTGACAACCACTGGCACTCATCCGGATAAGTGCAATAAGGCAATCATCAAAGTGCACCCAAGCACATATTTCATTATTGTCAGCTCTTTATTATGTCTGACAGACATTTGTTGATATTGTGATTCACTCTCTCTCATTAAGGTGACCGACACAGGTTTACCAGTGGAGAACAAGTACAACATTTCTACACAGGTTGTCTCCTGCTCCCCTGACTGGTAAGTCTTACAGAAACATCCTTGATTAATGATGCACAAGGTAATAAGATGAATGAATGAAGTGAGGGGAGATTAGTATTTCTCTCTGTTCTGCAAATATTGCCACCATATTTAGGCTCCATATTTAGAGAGGAGACGCTACTTTATACATTCAACTTTGTGTTTCTTTAATTAAAACAGAAGGATGAGTGTTTTATTTTCCTCCCTCTAAAGTTCTATAATGTTCTGGGATGTGCGAGTGTCAAGCCTGTCAGCCAGGAAGCACCGCGTGGATCAGAAGACCATCTTCAGTTACCTCGACACTTTCAAACACCTGGACGACACATGGGGGCCTATTTTCAAGGTACTGCAGGTTTAAGGGTGCAGTACAAATGTCCACATTGTTTTCTTGAACTATTTATAAAATCTAAAAGTTGAGTGGTACACACATTGTGAAAGTATACAGCCAAACAAACAGCGTTTGTGATGAATGTACAAACGTTAAAAACATTCTGACTCAAAATAGATCGGATTAGATTCGATTGAATCACAAAATGTTATTAATCCTCAGTGAGGACATTTATTTGCCACCAAAAAATGTGTACAGACAACAATAGACACAGTCCACAGGGCACAACAGACAAGAAACACATTACAAGGAACAAACAAAGCAGAAGCAGTCTTAAAAAAAGGCAGATAAAAGAGTGTTGAGGATGGCCTTCAAAAGAAATGATTGTTTTTTTTGTACAGTGACCTCTGGTGAGTCCTGGGTAAGGCCAATCACTGAATCAGCCTTTCTGATCATCTTATTGATCCTGTTTTTGTCATCCGTAGTAATGGAATAGCTAAGATCCCCTGATAAAAACGTGAAAAACGTTCTGCTGACATCAAAAGATCTAAGTGAGCCTTTTTAAAAACAGCATCAGCTTTCATTTTCCAGTTTAATTTACCGTCCAGATAGATTCCAAAATATTGATAAGACCAGACAATTTCTATCCATTGACCCGCAATTATCACTAGGGAGAGCTCCTCCTAACCAACTCTTTGGTTTTTCAATATTTAGTTTTAAGACATTTTCACTACACCACCTGACAAAGGATTTAACCTCCCGTTTATAAGCCAGGTCATTGCCTCGGGTAAGTAGAACAACCAGGGCAGTGTCACCTGAGAACATTTGGATGTTACAGGACACTCGCTTCTGTCTATAGTCAGCTGTAGAGAAAACTGTTCCACAAGAGACATGACACTACAAAAAAAAACGGGAAATGAACCCGAACCGTGACAACCCCCCCCCCCCCAGCCCCCTCAAGGACCGAATCCCAGACGCTCCTAAATGGAGGGCGGAACTGTGAGCAGAGCAGACAAGGGCTGGGAGGGTGGGGACCTGAAGACGATGGCCCGCGGCCGGGGAACCTCCGGGGGTACGTCTGGGTCTCTGGGGTACGGAGGGCAGGCGTGGGTGTCTCTGGGGGTCGGCCGGGAAGGCGGCCAGGTGGCAGTTGCATGGCGTGGGGCAGCAGGGCAAGGTTCGGTGGCTCCGGCTGGCCGATATATTTATGCTTACACTGTTTGATTATAGCTTTTGATTCCTTTCGCAATCCTATCTTTATCGCCACTGAAAAAAAGGGCCAAAATGTAATGGATGTTACCATATTCAAAACTGAGGATGAGGCCTTTCCTAAATGTATTTATTGTATGTATTGTCTCTGTCGGTATCTTCAAATGTCAAAAGTTGTCGTCTTGTCTGTCATGTGTCAGGTTTCCCTGCCAATGATTGGTACCACTGGAGATTATGCTCCCCTGAAATTCAGCCTGGAACCTTACATCCGTGTAGCCAATGATACAGCCGGTGCCACAGGTGAGGGATTTTACCTTTTTTGAGCTTGTTTGTTTGTGTCTTTTGTACTGGCTCTCCCTACTACATCAGTCCAACAAATTAGCTGCATTCAATCCCAAACAGTTGTACAATGCGTACGGTCAGGCGTGCGCCTAACTCACCCACACACACAAAAAAAATCAAGTATAGGCCAAACATTGAACATATAAAATGAACCATCCCATGTCTAGAAGTTCTCAAAGTGTGTGTGTGTAGTTGTGCTCTGGATGGCTGAGCACAGCGATCAGTCGGGTAGGGTTCACACTGCCCTCAGGAACTCTCCTTCTCTGTCTGTCTCCCTCTTCTTTCTTCCCGTTTCAGAGCACTTTATTAGCTGATACTTTCTAAAACAAGGCCCTCCATAGTTGCAAAGCGTTAGCCGCACCGACTGTCAGCTCTTAGCAATATGCTGCTCGGGCTCCTTTGGGGCCAGAAGATGATCGTGTGTGTCCTGGCTGCTCATGAAGAGACCTGTCTTTGTCTGGCTGAAGGTCTGCCTCATGAACACAGCTTAGGTGGCTGGCGCTCAGAGACATAATGTGTTCACTAACTGAGGCAATAAATCTGTTGCCGCCCCGAGTCTGTCTGTTATTAAGCTTTTAATGAATACCCATGTGATTAATACGTTGCCACTTGAAATGATTGACTCGTATCTATTGAGTCTACACCGCCTGCCTCCGAGCACTACATTCAGCACGTTTGTTCTCCGCCTTTTGTTATCCCTGATGCCCGAGTCACTCGCGCTCACAGCAGTAGCCCCTGTAGAAAAGCTGCCCCCCTGCCCTGAAACAGCACCACGCGATTTGTAGCGAGCAACTCCTTGTGGGGATTAAGCAACAGTTGAGCCGCAGTGCAGTGTGGTGAAAGGGAAACAATGTCCACATCTGTTGCTGTGCGGTGTCGTCTGTCCCACATCTTTACACACATCTTCACTGGGGGAAAGTGGATTTAAAGGATGTGTGATTGGGTAATCTGATCTGACCGGCAAGAGCTGATCTAACAGAGTGAAACTGAGACTTGATTGAGAACAACCTGCTGATATGGGGGTGTGAGAGGATCGTCCTGTGCTGTCCCTGACAGACAGTTGGGCTTTTGTGATGGAAAATGCTTGTTACCTACGTCTCCCCTCCCACCCTTCGCTCTTACTGTCTCTCTCCTTGCTACAATCCTTTCTACTCCCACCCCCTCATATCCCCTCTTACCAACCCTTTCCCCCTCCTCACGACCTCCTTCTCTTTTGTCCTTGTGTCGTCTTGTTCATGGTGAGATTACAGAGCAGGCTGCACCAAAGCCTCTGTCCAATCTCTTTTGTTTCCTTATTTTAAAAAAAGTGTTTGTTTAATGTTCCTTGTCTGTCTTTCCGGTGTTTTGCCTATTGTTTATTCACTGATTGTATTGTTTCCCTTTTTGTTTGGGATTATTTTTCCATACTAAAAGAACCAGACTAACTATTTACAATCTGACACACTGACAGGGGCAAATAATGAAAAGGCTGAAAACTCAGAGGTCATCCCGGACTACAGCCAGCTTAGACTGCCCTCAGCTGGAAAACTCACTCCTCTGAAGGATGTCAACACTAAACTCTTCATTGGAACAGAGGTAATTAAAGATAAGGAAAGTATGAAAAAGGGAGCATTTATTTTGAATTTTGTTCTGTTTTAATGTTTTTACTTCCAGTCAGGAGAGATTATTTACAGTGACTGGAAACGGGTGGATGACGAGCTTGGAAATCTGCAAAGTGAGTATTCTGGTTCACCATTAAGTCATATAATACATATTAACAATAGTAACTATACCTTCAGTGTCTTGAAATAAATGAAGCAATTTGCCAAATCAGATTTAATTCCTACAATTATTCAGCCCAAACTATAAAAGTAGTATAACTAGCCACAACTACTGATTGAGTCTCTTTGGTTGGGCAGCCCATCTGGATGTAATCCCCATTGCCATATACACAAGGGGTGACATGTTCCTTATGTTGCTTTACCGCGTTGCTTCCATGTTACTGTCAAACATCAAGTGTGCCTTCTTTTTCTGTCTGTCCTCTCTCTGAGGTGCCAAGCCCCTTTGCTGTTTTTCTACCCATTTCTGGCTGGTGAATACGGTACAGAGGTCACCCTTCTTCAAAGACATTATTTTGACAACAGGAAACTGGAACTTTGCCATCTGGAAGGAGGGAGTCACGGTAACAACACCTGTGCCTTCACTTACGGTCGCAGACGATGCAACCAGAAAACGTTATACCCACATGATGGATGGAATTAGAATGAAAATCAAAGAAACTCCAAGAGCAAAGTCATTCTAGACATGATCAATACTTCCTAACGTAATACAATGAACAATATATCAAATATGTGACACCAGAGTTGTTGCATTTCAAATCCATTGCATCTGTTTGGCTTCTTTTACTATGTAATCCAGGCTGGCCCCCTCCTCGTGTCACCAGAATCTGCGGAGTGGTGCACTGTGGGCTGCTGGTCCCTTACCCGGCCAGCTATTCTCTTTATTGGGAAAGAGGATGGCAGCATTGAGGTCTGGAACCTCCTGGAAAAGATGTTTGAACCTGCACGGGTCTACGCACGTATCATCAAGGCCAAAATTACCTGCATCAAACCCTGGACATCCCGTGAGTTCTTGGCCTCTTTGGTGCACAATACTGGAGCTAGCATACATCCACGTGCAGCCCCCCTAAAATGCATCACTTTTTTATCATTAAATACATAATGAAACAAAATAAATACAAATTTACCAAAAAAACATCCATTTTTAATGAGGAGATATCTTCACGTACCTTGCTGTAAGATTTTCTCATTTGCTGGACATGTTTTGCACATACAGCTAAGCAGAACTTCCTGGCTGTGACTGATGAACTTGGACTTCTCTCTGTGTTCGAAATGCCAAAGAACCTCTGCGTTCCATCCAGGAATGAGGTAAGACTGTGCAACAACCTCCTACGTACTCACTTTCCAGAAGGTTAGGCATTTTCTAGTGAGCTTGTATTTAGCATAAAGAAATGATAGTGTACCCGCAACATGAAATATAAGGACACATATTCAACACTGCAGCATGGGGGGAAAAGCTGAACTTGTCATTTGTTCATGTTTTCTGTTGCTTCTTTACTGCGTGGATATTAAGCTACTTTTAAGGATCACGGGCAGGTTGGTGCACGTGTGCCAAACCTCCAGCGTTTCCACAGAGGTTGTGTTAATGAGCTATTATGTTCTTTACTCATGAGTTGCCTGCTAACAAGTGTCTTTCTCTTTTGTCTCTAAACAGCGATCTAATCTGGAGGAATACTTTCTGGTGGAGGAAGACCGGGTGAAGGATCGTTTGTGGAGAAAGGAAGAGCGGGCAAAAGAGCGGGCAAAGGAGCCAAAAACAATGGTGAGCTGTGCAGTCTGACTGAGGACACCGCGAGCAGGCTTTGTCCTTCCCAGACCATTCAAATCGACCATGGAAGTGGCCCTTGAATGATAACGACTATTATCCCACAAGAGTCTGAATGTACAGTGATACCTGCAAATGTTTATATTGCCCCAGTTCAAAGTGTGTACACCAGTTCACAGTGGATGAAGGATAAGGTGTAGTGTGTGTGTGTGTTGCTCTTCCAATCAGCCATACATTTCCCCCAAATCCTGTTATGGTCACTTCTAGACTTTGTGTTCACATGACGGGGACAATACAACTCGGGAATATGCATCTTTGTACTGCACGTGCTGATGATTGCATTGAAATCAATTGCAAAATTTTTAAGGACGTTTATGAGCAACATTTAGCTATGTTATACGGAAGTACTTTTCTTAACCCAGTCAAAGTTGGTGCTGGAAGATGAAACTGTTACTTGGAAGTGCTGCTTCATGTTACCTACATATGACCCTAACATTTCAAATACAAGACATTGTGAGATCATTGGTAAGGATGTTTTTAAATGCCCTGTTAGTTGCTACTTATTTTTCATTACACTAATTGTGCCCTGTTGTTTGTGTGCAGGACAAGCCTTTAAAGCCCCCTGTTGATGAAGAACAGGAGTGGAAAAACTACCTGGAGCTAGAAGAAAAAGTCCTGAAGGGCTTGGGCCTAAAGCCGATACCCTACACGCCTGTATGCCGCACATGCACAGACACACACACACACTCACACTCACACACACTTTAACACACTTTTATTACCTGTTATTTGGAATATGTTACATTAAGACAACGTTTGTCTTAATGTCTGAATATGTTATATTACTTCTTTAAATTGACAAATCGAGTCTTGTTATGTTATAGTTCTGTTTTTTCGGGTACTGTTCCAATAAACGAGGAGAATAAACGAAGCCCTGCATCTAACGCAAATGTTTGGTGACGACTTGTGACATTTGTCACAGCATTTCAGCCAGTGCTGTTTCTCTTTCAACGCGTTGCAACGACCAACCTCTCCTCTCTTTTGATCTCCATCAGTTTCCCTACTAAATGGCGTTAAACTACCGACGCCTCACAGTGCTGGCAGGTCAGAGCAGCCTAGAGGACCCATAGAAACAGAAACTGGCAGGAAAAGAGGCTGTGGGGACGGACAAAGGGGGGGGTGTCAGTATAGAGCACATGTCTTTTGCCAGGTTTTCAAAGTGACTGAAGAAGAAAACTTCGATGGCTGTATATGGAGCCTTAGTTGAGCTGTGGGCGGATGTGCACGAGTACAGAGTGGAGCGTCCATGTGGCCCGTGAGGCACCAGCCTGCGGGGACAAAAGGGGCCTCTACTGTCCTGTCGTCCCCTCAAACCTCCCCGGGAATTCTGTTCAGCAGTCCCACTCTCCTCTGCCAAGCCTCTCATTTCCTCCCGAGCCAGCTCAGGAATGTGCCTTCTGCAAACACACACTCACACACACACACACACACACGCATGCATTCGGGCAGTGTCCTCACCTTTTGCTTGTTAGTTATTATTTCAATGGCTAATGCATAGAATGTTGCACAATTGGATAAGCTTGAATGCAAGTTAAATAACGTTGGCATTTGAGGTTCAGCATACACGCGCAGAGACGGTTAGAGGTCAAACTCTGCTGTTGAACACTCAACTTCTTTAATGTTTCGGACAATGGGCAATAGCAAAGCCATGCAGCCAGACACCCCACAGCAATGAAGTGTATTCATGATGATGTCAGCTTTTCCTCAGTGGATTTCTTCATTTTTCTACCGTAACACAAAAATAAACCTTTGACATAGGGGTTGTTGATATCGGATGGATCGCCAGCGGCCAACTTTAAGAAAGGTTTCAAGCCAAATCCTGGGAAAACGATATGAACAGATGTTGGGCAGAAGAGGCTGTGCATGTGGCCTATTGAGTAAGCCTGGGTATTGTTCGGAGTGCTGGGGAGGGTGTTCGGTGGGATGGGGCGGAGCGAGGGTCTGGAGAGATGCAAGTCAGACACACACACACACACCAATGTATTCAAAATCATTCAGGAGAAAGACAGGTGGATGTGAGAAGACATTTTTAGTTCAGTAAGTTTCTGATTTGTGTCTTGTGCATCAGAACCGCACATTTGCATTCAGTTAAAACAAGTTAAATCCTCAGAATATGTTGCTAACCGTAAAAGCTGTTTCTCTTTAAAACCTCAGGGAGAAAGTTGGTTGGTTTCATTAGCTGACCCATGACCTCTTGAGAGATCAAGTGACCAGGACACTGCTGTGGAATGTTCCCTCCTGACTCTTCATTTTCTAATTTTAAAGATAGTTGGATTCTTGTCATTTTTACAAGCCCCAAACCTCTGTGTGTGTGTGTGTGTGTGTGTGTGTGTGCGTGTGTGTGTGTGTGTGCGCGTGTGCACGTGTGTTCTCTATGTAGTCAACAATAGATAGTGGAAAGGTACAGAAACAAACTTGACTCAAGGTTCACTAAGTAGCCGACACTTGCAAATAACTTGAGCAACTCCACTAGAAGACGACGCTCAAAGCTAGAAAATAAAAGCTGACTACTTCATCATAGATGTGTTATTATTTCAAGAGATGTCAAAATGCACTGGAGACTGCATAAGACTTTTGAGGGAAACGGGCTAGCTGTTTCCTCCTACTTGCAATGTACTACGCTAACTACGTGTCTTCGTTTACTTCCTTCTAATCCAACCCACAAGCGTACTACCCCTAAATGTGGAGCTATCGCTTTAAAGAGATGATACCAGCTAGCAGTTAGCATCACGGATCAAGTTTTACTGCTGACAGCTGAAGACTGCTCCGCTGACAGGAGGCAGGCGATAACATACACTAAAATACCAACTGTGTCACTCCACTTCCCCTGCAGAGAACAAAGTTATCGGCGTGCCTCACTTCAGCATGATGTTACAGGCAGGTCGGAGGATGAATCACTACAAAAGGTCTCTGGCACCTGCAAGTTTATCAACCCACGCGGCCCCCAAATATTCTCCCCTGCGCTCCGACCACAGCTGCTGTCAAGGCTTCTTTTCAGTCTCACCTTTCACATTTTTCTCTCTTATCAAGCGGAGCAAACCCTCCCCCCCACCCCCCTCCCCATCCTGTCCTTGCGCTGAAAGGAGATTGCTCTCGTCTCGAGGAACAAGAGGGGGAGAGGTGATGAGCAGCTTACCTCTGGGAGGGATTAGCCTTATTAAAATGAAATAGTCTAGTCCTGACTGACAGAGCAATGGAGGCGGAGGCGGGGAGGACAGAGGAGTGGGCCGACGTTGTGTGAGGCCCGGCCCCTGGAGGATCTGAAGCGCCGCTCCTCTGTGTTCTCCTTTCCCTCCATTCTTCACTTTCCCCTCTCGCTCGCTCCTCATCACCCCCCCGCCCCCCCTTTTTGCCTCTGGTCTGCTCTCTCATCATCACCGCGGCCCAGAACAGGCAAATCTGTCAGCGGTGCATCAAGAGATCTGCCACCCGGGCCCTCAGATGAGCTGCCAGGTACAGGGCCCGGACCGTAGGGGGAACAAAATGGCCCCCCAAAAAAGGCATCAGAAAGATTGGGGCCTTTGGTGAGGCTTGTTTAATAGCCCCCCTATTGAAGGGCGCTGCATGTAAGGAATGCGTGGCCAGGATCACAGGTTCCCAGCAATTACCCAGGCTTTGCTCACCCATGTTTACAAGGAGCGGCTGGGTAGTGTGTGCAGAACAACAAGCGGCCCGAGCCACTCATCCAATGAAAGGTGTGTGAAAGGAATATGAGATGTGATTTGTAGCTAACGGCGTTGGATCGGATGACGTTGCCGATTGGACACCGTGGTTGTGGCATTGGTCGAGGGTCAGCGAGACACAAAGTGAGTCTCGTGTTGGCCTGAGCGCAGGATCCATTTATTCGTCGGACAAAGAAAGCGCTCAACCCCCGAAAAAACGTTTTTTTAAATCTTTCTTTCCGCAACACAGATCCACAACCGCTTCGACTGACAATCAAAAAGGATAACTACTGCCTACACTAACTATTGGAAGTGCTGCACAGCTGGACGTATTGCGGTGGCTGAGAGGCGGATTCATTGGATTGGCTCCACTAGCGTTCCAACGCCACATCTCATCTTGCATAACGCTGCTGTGTAGTGGAGGGGTTTTGTGGTTGGCTGGTTGATTGCCGCCATGATACTGACTCAGCAGGTCAGCAGAGATTAAGGGAGCAGGGCAGCGAGGACCGAGAAAAGGTCGAGTTTCACGTGCAGCTGGACATGCGTCAACGGTGTTTGCTTGAAGAGACACCCGTAGCTCCGGTTGCTCCATGAGGAAATGTTCGGCCCGGTTGACTTCAGACAGACCCTGTGTTATCGTGTCTGGGCTTTCACTCCTGCTTTTATTGGGCCGGGAAGAAGTTCTTTCAAAATAAGCACCTGTCATTTTTTGTCAGATATTTAAAGATATAAAAGAATTAATGGTCAATGTTTTTTGCACCCATCTGTTTGTCATCACTCACGTGGACATAATTCTCTGTGTTTGAAATAATATGCATATTTAAAACAGTCTATTAAATATTGTGCTCCATTGCAACAAGATTCCAGTGTGAATGTTTACGAGGTCTCAATGCGGGTGGATGTTTTTTTGACGGTGCAGACCGGTATGTGTTGTGTACATCCTGTACCCTGCGGCTGTCTCCTACCTGTTCAAGGCGGTCCTGAAACTGTGTTATGAACCTACACCAGCTACTTCAAACGAGGCTTGAAAGCCCTCAGTGGTGAAAGGCCCATGGCTGCTGCCAGAGATGCATATCACCTCAGCTGGAGCCGCTTGGGCGCAGTTTTCACAGGCCTAATTTTAGATGACATTTTGGGAAAATGCCTAAAATGACATTTAACCGTTTCAGCGCCCACGCCCCACACTTCTGAGCCCATGTGGTGCGGGTTGTTCCAAGTTTAGGTTGCTTATTGCTCCGTTAGTGCTCCTGCTCGTGTTGTTGTTGTTGTTGTTTTTTACTTGGAGCAACAGTCAAAGAGAAACCGTCACCAGATTGCTAAATGCAGCTGCATTCTGGGAATGTCCCTGAAGCTGGAGGTCGTTCTTTCTGGGAGATTCCCACAAGCCAACGAGGCAATTCCCCGACTTATTTATCTGTTCTCTGTCGAGGCTGGGTTACAATGCTCCCACAGCAAAGAGAGGAATAACACAAATACAGAAAAAACAGAGTTCAGTTTCCTGGAGTTACGGTCAGATGTTCCCTCTGTTTATCAGTAAAACAAAGATGATGTTTACAAAAGCTTGGGAAATGGTTTTGGATGTAGTTATGATGTTCAATCATTTAAACGAGGGTGATATGACTACTGGACCACATGCAGAATACCACTTTTTTATGAATCAGTTCACGTGTACGAGTTAGTTCTGACTGTGGGTGTTTCAGGATTTCTGCGCACCAATGTTTTGGAATTCGTCTACATTGATCATCTATATGAACTACCCTTCCAAACAAAGCTGTGGGTTAATGGTCCATTTCATTCTGGGTAATTGTGGTCATTCAAGGAGATTTTGCAACTTAAACTCGACTGTTTGGGGGAAAAACTCCCATTGACGTAGTATAAACACGGAAATGTGACACAGATGAAAGCCCAGTCACATAGCTGAATACAAGGATACTGTGTATTTCAGCCCAAAAATAGTCACAGTACCCGCGTAAATGTAAAATAATATACTTTATTATGATCATACATTTCTCAGGATCAATACCAAGCACTTTTTTGTTTTGTTGAGTGATGCTTTTCACGAGACATTTTCTCTTCACAGGAGAAAGAGGACAAGACAAAAAATGAACAAACCAAGACGCAACACACACACACACACACACACAAATGTGCTTATATATTCTGTGTAAAATAGGTGACAGGACACTAATTTATACAGGAAGAGTACACATGGCTTTCTGTACCGTAAACGCGGCCCTGGTTGTCTTTGTGTTGCAGACAGACGGTCTAAAGGAACCTTGCTGACACCATGACGCAGCAGGACTATGACCACTCGCCACGCTGGGGGGGCGGAGCTTGCAGTGACCGTAAAGCATACATTCGAAAAGGCTAGTGTTAAATTCGGCAACTGGATTTCCCATCTGACGCTGTCCAATGTGATTGCTGAATCGTATCCATTTGTTGAAGGGCATTGAAAACGAGACAACATGTTGGTATTGAAATACATGGCCGTATTCTAAGACAATGCTGACTATGATGTCTGGTAAGAAAGTTTCACAAACCACATCACCGTCAGCATTTGACTCCTCTGGATAAAAACTTGACCGGTAGGAAAAATGTTGACAAACAAACAAACAAGCACACATTACAAAATAAGTGTTTTTACATATAAATATCAAATCCAAAGGCATATGAGAGCCTTGTTTATGTCAGTAAAGCTTTTGACCATGCAACGTTCAGTACCTTAAAAAAAAAAAACACCAATAATCGTCACAAACACAGAGCTTAGTCCACCACAGACACATAATAATGTCCAATATATACACAACACAATAAAAAATATCACTTTTATCTGCAAGAGCGCAATTTTATCATATTTTACAGCTACAGTTGTGCCATTAGTCCAGCACATTAACATGTGTACCGGTAGCTTGAAGGGAGAAAAAGAGACTATTTCTACAAACACTACGAGGTCATCAGAAGCATTTAAATAAGTCATTGAAATAGAAGCTGTAAAAAATAATATACTCCGAATACATTTATATAATTATGTATATATACAGGTTAAATACTGATCATTCTGAATCCCTGGACTGCTAATAGCATCCTTTGTCAATTTAGGCCGCTAGCAAAGTCATACAGACGGAAGAACTCCGTCCACTGCTGCTCTGAAGTTGTGCTTTACAATTTGGCTTCATGTAATTGATCCTTTTTCCCCCAAAAAATGGGCAAAGCAGAAAATCAACCAGCTGGTGTAATTCAAAAGGATTCATTCCACATATTGAGAGAAGTAGCTTATCCTCTTTTTCTGCAGAGAGGTCGAAGATTTTATAAATTCTCTAATTCAAGCAATTGGTGAAAAAAAAAAGAGGGTAAACAAGAAACGGCTGCAGTTGTTCCCCCGTGCATCCAGTCTTCAGGCTGAGCTGCATTGGCTTAACTAAGCTCACCCAAGTACCTCGTCTAGCTCTCCCCGAATTTTTATCACACAGACAGGACAGGTAATCAATCTTCTGAGAAAAGGCAGATTTACCCAAATGGTTTTCTGTTGATGTGATGCCACATGAAATGCATTGTCTCTGTTTTGACTGTTGGGTGAGTTTTATTGTGTGCCTGTACACGGGTGTCTAAACATCTCCATCAATACGGAACGTAAGCTCTACCATATTCGTCTTTAAGAGGAGGTTTCAGTGGTGGCTTTCCTCCCTTAGCTCAATACACAAGTCATGTTTACTGGATGAAATATATAACGACAATGTACACTACTGCGTGCCTTTATAAGTGCATTACTGTTGTACAACATTTAGTGTTTCATACCTCAATACAAAAGCTCTCTGCTGCCTTAAAAGAAGGAAATCCACCCTCAAACAGAATATACAAACGTCCCTCCTATGATCTTGGTTCATGTTACTAATCAGACTTTACATGCTCGTAGAAGCAATTAACTCAACGTTCAGTTAGAAATTATTATTCTGAATACTTAATCATCATTTCTTTTAATTCAATTAACTGAAAAGTATCCCATAGTTGCAGAAGTCTTCAAAAATCCACTTCAGAAGCCCTTTTCTGAAACACAGCAATTTCCCTCCCAAAACGTAGGCATCAGTATCACCGTGTAAAAGCTTGCAGGAGTAGAGTCCCGTAGCACCCTGCGTGGCTCTGCACCTGCTGTAAAACACACTACCCTTCTGCCTTCTATGTAAAAACGGATCTTCATCACACAGCTCGTCTTGTTGGTTTGAAGATCACACAAAGGACTGCATTTTATTTCAGGGTGGATCTCCCACTCGCCGTACCACCTTCACACAATTAAGGCACCGTTAAAACCCCCGAGGGGTCAATGGGTTCTTCTAATAAGAAGAGAAGCAACAATAACAACGTGGAACACTCAACCGGACTAAAACACACAACATGGAGTTAAACAGCCGACAGAATAAAAATAAAATAACATTTTGGAATGTCTATGGGTAAAATACAGATCCCAGAAGTGCCCTGTTGCATTCCTTCTCACCTCGTCCTTTAGGTTTGATAGAAGCACCGCGCCGACGTCACAGGGTCTCCATGGAAACCCAGTAGCTGTATCCTGAAGCACCTTGACCGGTAGAGAAGGTCAGAGCCCACCGGTCTTCAGTGTGTGTGAGTGGATACGTCAATATCCGACGTTGAGCGTGTTCTTGTTGAGCTCTCTCTCCAGGTTCCCTATCAGAGTGTCGATGCTCTCCTGCAGGTCTCTGAGGTTGACCCTGTTGCTCAGCACGGGGCTGATCTCCTGGATCTTCATGTAGGCCTGGTAGGTTCGCTCTGTGGGCCGACAAGGGGGCAGGATGTGCTCGCACATCCTCTCCTCCTCCTCTAATGGCTGCCCATCGCCTGGATTACTTTTGAGTTGCTTCTTCTCCTCCTCCTCCTCCTCCTCCTCTTCCTCCTCCACTTCCTTCTCCTCCTTGTCTACTTCTTCCTCCTCCTCCTCCTCCACCTCCTCGTCCGCCTTTTCATCGTCCTTCACCAACTCCTCCCTCTGAGGCTGCTCCTGCTCTGCGGGATCGGACGTTGGGCTCGTGAGCATCCGCCCGTTATCTTCCTGCGCTTCCCCGGGCTCCGCCTGTACCTCCTCCGCTGCCTGCGTGTTCTCGGAGGGCACGTCATCGTAGTCCGCCCCCTCCTCGTCGTTGTTGGGAGGCGGCGCAATTTCACAAGGGAAGTAGCTCTCGCCGCAGCCGCTCCAGTCGCCAGCGTAGCGGTTGCTGGGGCTGTCCAAGCGGCCCGGTCTGGGCCGCAGAACGCCTGCCATCTCAGCTTCGGAGAGGTTGAGGACCTGGGGCCGCTCCTTCCTGCGCCGCAGGGGAGGAGCTGACAGCAGGTCGGGGGAGGCCGGAGACAAACAGGCCGCGGGGGGCTGAGAGGAGGAGCGGCCGTGTGGGTCCACAACTGGAGGAGCAGACGGTGAGAGAGACAAAAGGTGAAATGTGCAGGAGCCATTTGAACTAAAACCCTTCAAAGGCAGGGTTTCACATCTTGGGAAATATACTGATAGATTTCTTGCCAGTTGAATTAGGAAATCGAAATCATTCGGGTTCTGGTTGGCTGAGCTTAGCGTAAAGACTCGAAACATTGGGGGACAGAAAGAGGTATTAGGTTATTTTGATCGGATAGTATATTTCCCAAAATGCTGAAATATGTGTTTGAACAGGGCAGATTCACCCAAATTACAGAAAGGGAAAAACACAAACTGTTATCGTATACCCTGTGTGGTGTGTAGCCATGCAGACATTTTAGTTTTTTTATTTGTCTGAGGTTAACCGTCAGAGAGCTTTTCATCTCCATCCGTATTTTCAAAACCACCTTACTAAAAGCACAGCAAGATCTCACAGTAAACGACAAAACGAACACCCACGTAGGAAACAAAGACATCCGGATAAGCCGGCAATACGTTCCTTCATTTGGGGGAGCCCTGCCAACGCAATGGTTGAAATGCGTCAGCTAAACGGCATGTAATGCAACGTGACGTCATGTTAACATGCCACGCGGTGCTCACAGTCAGACAAACACATGCTGCGGCTTTCATACCATTCTTCTGTGCTATTTTCTATCATCTGTGACTAAACCAAAAATTCAAAATGAACTCAACCGAAACCCTGTTTGGACATAAAAGAATCATCTGACGGTGCCACGAAAGGAACAGCGATCACTCCACCACAACCAGCAGCACAGTCCGGTTACCTGTCTGTCTTTATCTCTGTGTACCTACACTCGTCACCTCAACCTTATTGGATTGAAAGGAACAAAAAAAAAATTCAAAAGTGTTAAAAGTTATGGCTCCAGGTCATGTACAGCAGCTACAACACTGGATTATATTTAGTCAAAACAATAATGCTCCTTGTGTCAAAGGCTAAATGAAAACGTCTCTTCTGTCCATGTAAGTAACCATCCGCTGACATCTACTTGCACATTTGCACAGTTGGCAAACTCCATAATTCACACCAAACACACAGGCGAAGCCCCCCCCCCCCCCCTCCACTTTTCCACACACACACACACACACACACACACGTGTTCATGCTCTCCTCTCACACGAGCTGTAAATAGTGTCAATGGAGTCAGATGTCTTTGCACTTGCCCAGAGACGTGAGCACTTGAGGCTTCGGCCCCCGTGTCGTGGGGGGGTCAGGTTTGTGTCTGTGTGTGACAAGCGTGAAGAGGCGTCTGAAAATATCCCGTAATGGTTGTGAAATGTTAGGGGAGGCCTGAGGGGATGAGGGGCTAAGGTTAAGGCTGGAATTGTTTTAATTGCAGCCCAGGAGTCCTCCGCTGTGAGGCGGCAGCAGCAGGCAGGACGGATAATGTCACCGAGGGGGCAAACAAAGGCTTGAACCTGCGCTTCAAGGTTCGTGTGGGTTTTTTACAAATGAGCTGCAGACAGGAGAATAAGTGCAGACTTAAAAAGTGTTTTTCTCCTGGCCACTTGAACCCGTCTCGTTCTTCCAGCGTTTCGTTCTTTCTCTTGCACTTTTTGTTCATCTTTTGGAATTCCACTTGTACCTCACCAGGTTACTAGCAATTATGGGATTCACCAATGCATCATCCGTCGGCGGGCCTCCCTCTCTGTGTGTTTCTTCCAAGGTTTATGTAAAGGAGGGTTCTTCACTTCAGCAGTTTACACTGAATGTGTTCAACGTGTGAGTCTGAGGTTTCATTTACATTCAGAAGCCAGACAAGACTTTGCCAGTTCTTCTTTGGACAGCCATCAGCTAGTTAAAGCTGCAGGCTGCAGGGGAAAACTTTGATCAGTTAAATCCTCTGCGCTAAATTATGCATAGATTTGAGAAAATTCAGCACGCATATAAATAAAAGTGTCGCTTGAGACACAGGGAAACTTTCCGAATAATGCATTATTTTTATTAAGGTAAGTAAGCAATGACTGTTGATGAATCCAAATGGATTCTCAACCGTCTCATCTCATAAATGTTAAGGACCAACAGAGGAGCATAACAGGCAAACTGCCAACTAATACAGTAAGAAGATGGGTCCTATGGCAGTAATGGATCCTCACGCCCTCTTATGTTCATACTTATGATTATAATATATTTATATTTATAGCCATTGAGCAGATGTTTATCTGATGTTTAAACAATCAGATAATAAAGGGTTGAGAAATATCTATTCAGTTGCTGTGCAGCTCTTTTTTTTTTGATGCCTTCCTTAAAGTCATTTTTCTGCTTCACATCCCACACTGAGCAGATGGCTGCAGCTGTGCCGGCAGAAAGATGACCTGTCTGTGTGTGTTGCGGAGCTGGTACTCGGTTTCTGGCCTTCGGTCGGCGGTTTATCTTAAAAGACGGGGTGCCACGCCCCAGAAGTTTGGTTTGCATTGGGGCTTACGGGCTGGGCTCTGATTGGCTCCGTCTGCTCTCTGTGGAGACGACAGATGGTGGGGAATGGCTATCAGCTGTACTCGGGGCCACTTGTGGAAAACCCCGAGGATCAACCCAGCCCTTTGAAGGGCTGAACCGCAGTATGAGCCTGCAGGACTACAGGGACTTATACTGCAAGAGCCTCTGTTTACAGACCGACTGACGTTTGGTGTGTCTGATGGATGATCCCTTCACAAACAGTCCAAAATGCTGCGGAGAATTTAACATCTCTCAAAGGTAACGGATTCCTTACCAGGCCAGAGCTGCAGCAGGTAGTGCAGGACTTCGATGTGCTTCTTGAAGTGCAGCGCGCTTGCCAGCTCCTCCGAGTCGATGAAGACTCGGTTGCTGTGGCAGGACGCGTCCTGGCGCTGGCTGAGCAGCACCGGTCCGAAACACACCGCCAGGTTCTGGCACGTCATCTTGTTCACTTCCTGGCAGGACGCCACGAGCTTCAGGTGGTCAAGGAGCTTCTGCAGTGTCATCTGATACTCGCGCGCACACACACACACACAAGACCAGTCATTATTATGATGATAGTTGTAGTAATGCCAAAGAGCACTAGAGCAACGCCACACGGCAGCATCCACTTCATCAAGCTATGTCTCGTATTACCGAGTGTATGTAGTAACAACAGAATGCTGTAAAGATTGAATGGTTTTAGGGCGAAATGATGCAGATATGGGGTTGTGGGCTGTATTCCACCACCAATAATCCCCCATGTACCGGCCTGCGTGATAGAAGTTGACCTGTAGAGATCGGCCGCATTGTCATCGTGACCATCGTTGTCTATGCAACGTGTGTGACGGCGTAGCCGCACTGCGGCGCACTGGGGGTTCGTCTCGCTCACCCTCTCCACGTCCGGCAGGTTGTCCAGCAGTCTGACGGTGTGCTCCGAGTCGGCCTGGACGTTCTCGCAGGCCCCCGCTCCGATCCGCAGAGGCCTGGCGGCCATGGACTCCAACACGGCCTCGTACAGCTGCTTGGTGATCAGGGGGTAGGGCAGCTCTCGCAGGTAGTCCTTCAGCACCCCTGAAGAGACGAAGGGAGAGACGGAGCGCAGCGTGAGGGCGAGTTAGCCTGTTGGATTGACAGTGAATAATGAACGAGTGCTCTGCCTCATGGCTGAGGGTCGTGACTGAGCAGCTTTAACTACAGACAAATCACTAACAACATGTTTAAGCTTTTTTTTCTAAGCCACTGAACCTGTCCCCCTCAAGTGGTGATCCCAGTGTTCCCTCAGGTGATGCTGTGGCGTCTGCTGGGATGACTGATTGGATGTTCGGGGGGATTGGGGGGGGGGCGACGTCTGTGACGGCGCGTTCACACCTGTGACTTCAGTCAGTCGTAGGTTAGACAAAAGCTACGAGAGAACTTGAAACCCACACCGTCTGTCTCCACTAAGTCCCTGAAATATTGCTGACATGTCTTTTCTTCAAAGGCAAAAGAAAGAGGGGGGCAGGGGGGGAATATGAGAATTAAAAAGGCTCTTGGCAGCGGGGCGGCTCTTTGCGGCGAGGGTCTGCTCTATCGGGGGCGGGCCAATCAGCGCTGTTGGTTAGGCTCCAAAGTCGTACAAACAAATGACTGTATCGTACAATTGAATAAGACCTTTGGGGTCCATCCGCATGGTGATACAAACAAAGGACACAGTTGGCCAATAACTTTCTGTTGGGCAAAATGCAACTTTACAAAAAGTGAGCTACAAACAGGCGAATAAGCTCACGTGGGCCTTCAGGCTATGGAAGCTGGTCCGTTTTTTTGCACACATGCCACGTGCATTCGCTGCCTCCATCAATGACTTTGTTTGTTTCGTGTTTACCTTGGTTTACTAAGTTCAGTTTTAACCCTGAGCTGCCTTCCTCCCCGTTGCACGCCCTCAGCGTGGGAAGTGACAAACACAGCCACCGAATCTGTATTTGCTCACTGCACCATGTATCCAACGCACTCTTTGCAACTAAGCGTTTTCTTGTTCTGCGATGCTCGAACACCAGAACATTTCATGGGCAAGTTCACAGTCCGATCGTGTCTCTCAGACATGGCTTTGTTGGGGAGAAGTAGTGCTGCTCTGCTGCTGCAGTTCCACAGCCGCCTGCACCTTTGGACCCCGTTCACGTGTTGTCTTCTCCACTGAGCTCGATTGTAGTTTGAGTTATAGCGCTCTGCGTGTTATGAGCTGAATAGGTTTTCATTGCTCTAAGTTCTCTTCGTTGTTCATCACTTCCACATCGCTGGATTCCCTCCCATACTACAAAAGGTGTTTTTGCCTCTTGCCTTCTATTTAGAGGAAATAAGAGATTCAGGGCAAATCTGCTGACATCCCTTCAGGCCCAGTAAGGAGGATGCAGGGCACAATTTAACACGCTAACTTTTAAATCCCGGTAAGTCCCTGTTCTACTCTTTAAGGGAGCCTGAGGCTTAAAGCTTTGCAGTCTATTCCTAACTGGCATTGTGGGTCCATGACACAGTAATCTAATAAAGTGGACTGACAAATGTTTTGAGGAACCGTACATTGCTGTGTTTTAAGGTGATGACACACGTACAGCTCCAGTTCTCTATTCAACAGCGACATGGGCATACATGCTTGTGAATGAATAAGGAAAAGGGCGTAAGAAGGAGCTAAATTCAGTTCAGTATTACAGTAGGATACGGTTCAGTATCTGTACAGTGACACACAGCAGAAACTAAATGTAACTCTCATTGATTAAGGTTTGCAGTAGGTGATCTACCCCATCACAATACCACAATATATTTCACAATGAATTGAAAAGGTATAAATACCCCGAAGCGAAATCACTTCACTTTTTTCACATAACTTAAAATGAAAAGAACAAGGATGATTCAGTATGGCATTAAACAGATTTGGATGCTTATGCACACAGTCACATAGAGAGAGAGAGAGCGAGAGATGTTGTGCAGCGGTGGCTCTGAGGAAAAACCACTGCCACCCAGACGTGCACACCACGTCCCCTCCGACCACCACGTGGACAGCTATAGGTCAGCAAAGTCAGACTTTAACAAAACTTCAGGCAAACTTCATTAAACGCCCCGAACCCTGCACCCGATGAGACGTTGCGGCTGACCTGCAGCGACATGCTCCCGTCTCTGTTTTTGCAGTTGTTGTTCACTCAATTTCTTTCATCGGGTTTGGTGCGATCAGAATACGATAAAGACCAATGAAAACAAAATTCTGTCTCCTTAGCGCTGCACTACACATGCTTATTCCCAAATCTGATTACAGAGAAAGGCTCCTGCGGGTTCTCGTCCTGTGGTAATAATAATCAGCTTGTTTCATTGCAGGAACAACGCAGACTGCCTGGAAGCCAAAAAATGAGTCATATTTTCATCTTATCTCTGCAAAGCAAGGCATGTTTTTTAAGCCAGTGCCCGAATACAATGTTGAGAGGAACCTCTCGTTTTGCCCTTTGACCTTCACATTGCGCTCAGGCAGATCACCTAGATACAACCACAGAAGGACTGGTTAAGGTACAACTGCTTCATGAAGCAAAACATCCCCTCGATGCCTCACACGCAATGTGGGACTACGTGTTTAGACGGTTTCCATTTCAGTCATTTAAAAAGAACACACCGGCGAGTAAGGCCTTGTGCTTGTGTTTGCCTGAAGTGAGGAGAATACAGCCATTCAGGTAAATCATTAGCCCGCTATGAGTCACGGCCGGTGTTTACCGTTGTGTCTTGGCCCCTGTTGGTGGCGGATCCACACAGACACAAGGTCACGAGCTCAGCGGGGAAACAGGTGGGTTTAAACCGCAGGTGCTTCCATTGCCTTCACAGCCGAGCCGGCGCCAAGCGCACGCTGAGTGTCAGCTCTCTCCCGTCCAACCAATTGTTTTTTTGGCCTTAAAGCAGCAGAGATGAAGTACACACACATCTACAGTATCTCCAACCACACGTGTGGCTGATTAAGACCCGACTGAAATGACTCCTGAAATCTAACAGCAGCGAGAATGAATTAAAACCACAGACTTTAGCAGCGAAAAAGTGTTACCATGTAAATGATTTATTACCTGATCCGTTCAAACAGTGTTACAAATGCGCCACCAAACACTACAAGGCACACAATGCACTGGGGCATGGCTCTACCTTTGACCTCTTGTTCATACAAAGCGGAAGGTCACCCCTCTCGTCAGTGCTGCAGTCAACGCCTCGCCCGGAGAACAAAAGGCTGTTTGTTCTCTGTCCTGCTGGTTTGCCCCCCCCCCCCCCTCCGCCCCCCCTCATTCCCTCGCCTCCCGCCCGCTGTCCTGCACGCCCCCACAGCACCAGGGTGGGGGGTGCGGGGGGGGGCAGTGGAGATGTTTGTGTCCAGTGGCACGGAAAACCTTTACACTAAAAAAAAAAAAAAAAGGACAAAAAAGAGCAGATCCCCTAAATCTGGAAAAAGCGGAGGTCACATGGTACAGTTGGATTCACCAGAAACTTGTCATCGTGATTAGGGGCCGCAGTTCCCGAACCCTTCTGACACCCACACAGGCCTGCAGCTCTTTGTGAAGCGGTTGCCTGCTTCCCCAGCCGGCCCGAGGTTCAGCTAATCCCCCATGCGTGAGCCAAATACCATCTGTGTTTGTTCGGCAACAAAGGGGGCACTTGTTAATGACTTTCCATGTCTTCACTGGTGCGCTGCCGAGGGTGGGGTCGGAGGGGGGACAAAGTAGAGAAATAGGCCGTGGAAAAGATGAGTCAGACGACGCAAATTAAAAGGCCTCCAAACAAGGATCAATAACTGAGCTGAGCTGACAACCAGCAGGGCACGGGACACACTGGTCTCCTTTTCTGAGGATGGAGGACAGACATGTGGACAAGTTTGCCATCATCGGGTCACTTTAAAAGCTTTGATTCCAAACAAAAGCCAAAAGACGGTGAGCTGAGGGCTTAATCATTACCTGAGCGACCTCTAAAACTGAATATTGATGAAACCTTGACTGGAATCGACCAGTGTGATCTGTAAGGATTATGAGTCTATACGCTGGGGTTAAGCTACTGCATGAAGCTTTAAAATAATCTGATGTGTTGAGTGACTGAACTATTAGACAACGCAAAGGCCTACTTAGATTGTCCAAGCTGTGTAAAAGAATAGAGGCCATATTCCAATGGAACTTAACCGCAGTATTAATAAAAAGGGACGCATGGAAACATTCAGGGAAATACTTGCAGAGTTGGATGAGAAGATCAGTATTGGTCTTACAGAGCTGAAGAAGAGGGAGGTCCCCTCCACATAAACCAACGTACTGCAGCTCTACAGTTAAACAGATTATCTACATAGATCACGTGATGACCACAAACTGCTGAAGATAATAACGGATAGTATGGTTTGTCTTGATTTTCGTCGGCGTGGTGCCCCTGTCGATGACAGATTTCTGCTGCTTTTGAGTGAATCGCGATTTGAAACAATTGCGGCGTCACGCACTGAGCATGTTTTGCAAGCTTTGGATTGAACTCTGATCTCTCCATAATCCCTTTCACTACCTCCGGTTTAAAATTAGCCGTGTGACACGCCGGCCCTCTTAGCTCATCCGTTTTGCCGCTCGCTCATTAGTCACAAGCCTGACTCGCCGCTGACGAGGTTCCACTTTAATAAGAATATTCAGCATTCAAATTTGAAAGAAACACCATTTCACTTCAGACATCATATTGCATTAGCATCATTTCGTGCAACGTATTATTTTCCCAAATATTGGCAAAAAAAAGAGTTGAGTAAATTCTGACAAAAAGTATCAGTATGTTTCAAGACGAAAAATAATGATTATGTCCCATTTTTTGCAGCACACTCCATAACCCCGTCATGTGGCCCCTCCACCCACCCAGGGCCTTCTGCAACAGCAACTCGCTCGGTGGAGCAAATGTAGGCAGCGAGCGAAAACCAACAGCCCACGCTGGTGCTGGCCCTATTTTTCGAAGCCGCTCAACTGTTAAGTGTGTTCTTTGGCCTGCCATGCAAATGCGTGTGGATCAAAGCAGGCATGATAGGACGACGCCTATAGGGGGCCTCTTCCCAAAACCAACAGCAGCTCCTACAATGTGCGGCGGGCTCCATCGGTCTTCCTCTTATTGTGGGAGTAACAAAAAAATTATGACCAGGTCATTTTACTACAACCTTGTTTCCCCCCCCCCCCCCCCCCCCCCCCTACCCCCCTCACTGGATTCATTGCACAATCCAATGACACGGCTGTTCTGGAGAGCTGAAGACTGGGAGATGCGCCGGAACTCACCGTTTGCTTTTGTTTAACTTCACGCCGTCGGAGCGGGAAAGAGCCGGCGACTCACAGGGATCTCAGAGGCATTTAAATTACAGGCCGAATGATACATATAGAAGAATCACGTTTCCCTCACAGAAAACAACATTCCCACTTTAATCGTTAACCACACTGAATACTTAGTAATACAATAAAATGTAGAGCATGTCTCAACCGCAAATCTGAAGGAGAAAGAATGACCTGAATGTACAGCATGACTTGATTTGTGTACGTGTGTGTGTGGGTGTGTAGAGGAGAGGAGGGGGGGGGGGGGGGGGGGGGGGGGTCTGGCCTCAGGCACTGGCTGACTGCTGGAATGCTTTTACTACAAGCGGTAGACTCACCCACGCACACATGCACTCACACCTATCTGCAGAGGACATGGCGGTTCAGACACGTTTTATGGGGAAAGGAGTGAATCAATAAATCCATTTAAGTAATAAACTCTTTTATTATTGTATTATACTATTAATATACGTGCATCTTGATCTCTTAATTAAGTGACACGGCCTGTATATACTCTGTTTCTCATTAATATGTCATAGTGGGTAAATATCTATTTGGATGCAAGCTTTTTACAGGAATAAAAAAGACTTCTTGCAGAGGTCAATTTGAAATTGTATTGGACATTTTCTTTCTAACCTTTGCAAAGCTTTGCGATACCGTACGAGGGTAGATCCCAGGGAGACCAAAACTGGTCGGGAAAGCCACCTAGTTCAATGATTACAGCGAGTCTCAGCGCTGAGCCTGTGCTCATGAGCTTGCGTTTACCTGTGATGACGTTGACATCGGGATACGTGTTCTCACACAGCTCCACGGCGCAGCTGTCTCTCTCAAAGGCCTCGCGCAGCTCCTTCTTCACGGCTGCAGATCCACACAGACGGTAAAGCCCCACCACCTGCACACATACACGGACACGTGAGCAGGTCAGCTGAACAAGACACTTGAGAGATGAGACAGAAAACAACACGTGTGTCTCAAAACTTTACAAAAAGGGAGATAGTCATGTCCTTTTGACGGGAGACTGGACGGCCACCAACACCACCACCAGTATTCATGGAGACCTTTTTTCACCACACAGACCTTATATTCCACCATACTATTGCTATTTGGCCCTCTGCCCTTAACCTGCATACAATGCACCTATGAATGTGAGTCCTAACGGAGGGATCCCTCTTCTCCTCGCTTTTTGCCTTTAATTTTACAATTTCAGTTTTTACCCGTACATTGCGTTTATGGCCAGATGGAGTTTCATGTTGTACAGAGTGCAAAGCTCTGCTTGTTTCTTTTAAATTCTTGCCATTGCCAACATATGACATTTATGTCAGAAGAAATAAGCCAGTGTTACTACCGGACTACCGTGCTGACGGAAGCAAAATTACATTTTTGAAGAATATTGTTTTCTAATCACTTCTATTCACCAAACGTTAAAGCAAGACTAACGTGCGTTTTATAGGGTGCCGGTTACACGATGATGGTTGGCAAACTAACTCAGTAAAGTTACTCAGCATCATTTTCAATAGATCTGTGTATTTCATCACTTATAGGAGGTTGAGTAGAAGTATGTTTTTGCTGCGTTCTGCCAAACTACACTCAAGAGATAGCAACGTAAAACGCAGAGAAGTTCCAAACTCCCAGCAGACAGAGCGACATTAAATGATCCACGGTTGATCGTTAATGTTTCTTTATCTAAGCCTCCACGGGGAGAACTAAAGGAACTCATAACAATTCCCCCCAGATGCTGACACTGGATAGGCACCAGCGGTCTCCCTTGTTATGCTGGGATTAGACCCGGCTACAGACACACCATAACTTATCCTACATGTGTCCGTCTGGTATGTTGCATAGCAGAGCAACTGGTGAGGTTGCCCCTGGCAACGCGTTAAGTCAGCGGTGCTGCGAACGGCGGGTCGGGGTCCAGTTGCAAGCAGAAGCTGCTGCAGCGTGGGAGCATCTCTCTCTCTCTCTCTCTCTCTCTCTCTCTCTCTGCGGCTTCTCCGAACCTCACGCGAGAGGCGGAGAGGAGCTAAGATTAGGCGGGGATTTGCCTTCGGGTGAAAGTACGCAGAAGTCACTGGGCACAATGAAACAACAAGTCCATTGAGAGGAAGAAAAGAAAAACAGCTGTTAGCAAAAAAGGGGACTCGCACTCGTGCACTGTGGCTGCCGGCGGGCAACGCGACGGGCAGCGCCAGCGAGGAGCTACGGGCCAAATGAGGGAGACACAATGACCGCAAAACCAAACGAGTTCCCCCCCCGACAGGAATGTGGAGTCCTCTAGATTCTAGATGGGATCAGTCCTTTTTTTCTGGTGAGGGATTAGTTTATGGACTTTATAGAGACATCAAAGGAAAGGAAGGAAAGCACATTTGAACGTTTTAGTGCTCGCGGGTGTTGGACCGATCACTTCCTCTGAACAGGACTTTTCCCTTTGATCACCTTTCTCATTGACACAAGCGGACCAATAATGATCAGTTATCCACTTTCTTAACATGTGATCGGACAGCAGAAATACTTTACATTCCTAAGTCCACGACTGCACACTCTAAGAACAAAAGTAGGGCAGCAGAATCATCATCATCATAGATTCCTCTAATTGTTTTTTTCTCAAAGCAATACATGAAATGCCGTGTTTAGAATATGCAGTCTTATCGCATCCTAACAGTAGAGAAACCTCAATGTCTGAATGCGACCTGTACTTCACTTTTTCACACGGCAGACCTGCAATCTTATCAGGTCTGGCATTTCTAGCATGCCTAACCCTATTATTAGAAAACGGTGACATTAGCAGACGCACCACTGGGTAATACGTGGCCTTAGATTAGATTGTTAATCACATCTTCAGATATTTTTGTTCTTTTCATGCACCACAAAGAAAAATAGAAAACACTTTCAAGTAAGTAAGTAAGCACTTGCAATGTTTAGCATTATTGAAATGTACTATAATGGAATCATATTATCCTAATTGATAGTCTATTAGTGTAGATTAAAACTATACTATGAGAGAAAAATGACTAGATGATATAACAGTGAGCAAGCATGAGAAAACTGAAGAGAGTCTTCTGTCCACCAAGCCGTTGTCTGTGCAGATGCAACATTTAGCGCAGACATGCTGCGCTCGTGTCCCGTTTGAAAAGACCCCTTAAGGAATACTTTATTTTTTTACCGATTCGACGTCTGAAAATGGCGTTGGCCTGCCGGTCATGTGCGGTAGAATGTGGGTTACCGGGAGATGTGCTTTTAAAAGCGTGCCTCTTTTTAATGGGCCCTGAGTGCTTACGCCCACAACTCCACTCTCTCACACAGGCGTTACTTGCAGTCTTTTCAAAACACCAACAATCAGCCAGCGACTTAAAAGCTCGGAGAAGCCCCGAGGACACCGGAGGAGCCTCCATCAAACGTGGACATAATCATTTGCAAAGGCACATCGCTGCACGTCAGGCCGTGTGGGTTTTTAGTGACACAACCTGCAAATTCCTCTGGGATCTGGTGTCAACCCGGCCCTAACCTCTGTCTGCCTGCAACCCGGGGCGGCCCTTACATTTGATCTCCGACTGATACTCGGCACAAAGTCCCCTCTGCGGAGACTGGCTGGAAGAAACGCTGTGAGGGACAGGGGACAGACGGCGTCAGGTAGCGAGTAGATGAACGAGCCGCAGGGAGAAACCCAGTCCAAGGAGGGACAGAAGTGAATGGGGGTCGCTAAAAGGCAGCACAATGCAGAGGGGATTATTTAAACAGATGAACTACCAGGTTGAAAGGCCAGGCGACGGGCATTTGGCTGTGGACATTCATTTAATAATTGAGGCAAAAAAAGAATCACCATATCAATGAAACACTTTTGTAAACGATAGCGTTTCTGGAGAACTGTGATTTTCTAAACTTGAAAATGATTTATGGGTTTGATCTATGAGAAGTTAAACAGAAAACTGAACAGGTGATGAAAGCAATCCCTTGTTGACGATCTCAATTTAGAATAATATAATAATAAAGAGTCCAGAACCTTTTGACGTGAGATCAGCGGATGAAATCATTTCTCCAGCATGCTGCTCTGGTGGCCAAAGGGCAGGGTCTGATGTGACAGACAGGCTCTTTGTAGGGGCCTAATGTTTGGCTGTTGGCCCCAGGCACCCGCTTCCCCTTGGCATGCCCCCCTAGAGTGATCAGTCAGGAGCAGTGGCCAGACACTTTTACTGCCGCTGGCTCAGCACTAATTAAGAGAAACGCCACCGCCTCTCCCGCAGCTTCAAAGACCACATGAAATGTGGAGAGGGGGGGGGGGGGGCGACGACAAGAGAGTGATCACCTGATCCAGGGGATCGGTCCACCATCCATCAACCACCTCCAGGTCAGTCTCTTAACTCGGAATCCTTCTGCCTTTTAGTAGTAAATTATTTTCTCGTTTGTTTCACCCAGAAAGAGAACAACATCTCTTTTGTCCATCCTGCTGGTGCCGGTCATCTACAGCTACATGCTGAGCTACAAGGACGCTACATCTTATGCAAACAGACATTATATGATTGACACTGTATGTATACTGTATGTATTTGCGCTTGTTTGTATCATTATAAACTGAATACAGTTAGTTTTCTACACTGTTAGTCAGAGAAAACAAGCAATTTGAAGAGAAGTCCGTGGACCTTTGTTACTATTTCATTTGATTCGTCAGGAAAAACACCGGCGCTTCCCACACACCGACTCACCTGACAGCCTCTCTTCTCGATCTCGTTGATGCACTTGCTTATGAGCAGCGGCACCATCAGCCCCGTGTTCTCCCGCTCCACCACCCGCCACGCCTCCACGCCGAACACCCGCGGCTCCCTGTCCCCGTCCGGCCCGCCGTCCAGCGAGTTCTGCCACTGCTCCATCAGGCCCAGCTTGACGTAGATCATCCCCCGCGGCTCCAGCTTCACCGCCAGCTGGTGGCACCGCGTCACCCGGAAGAGCGCCGGCAGCACCACCGTGCCGTGGCAGCAGACGCGGTTGCGCCTCGGCATCGGCTCCCAGCTGAACACCACCAGCTTCAGGTGCTGGGCGTTCTCCAGCTCGATGTTGAAGGTGTGGTCCATGTCCAGGAAGGCGGTTCGACACGTGAGCAGGGCAGTTCGTGCTTTGTTGACGGAGTCCACTTGGATGGCGCAGTAGACGTCTCTGGAGTCGACGCGCGGGGGTTTGAGGTCCTCGGCGCCGTAAAAGTGCAGGCTCATCAGTCCGGAGATGTACTGGCTGCACTTGGGCTGCTCCGTGAAGCTGTAATGGCGGAAGGCGTCAATGTCCAGCTCCGTGCCGGTGACTTTAGAGCAACCGCCTCCCCCGTCCGTCTCCCGGCCCTTCCCCGCCTTCCCCTCTGCCGAGCCGTGCTTCCCGGATTTGGCCACGAGCTCCGGCGAGTCGCCGTCGCTCAGGTAGCCGCCTTTGCTGGCGGACTTTGAGCTGCCGCTGCTTTTCTTCTTGCTGAAGCTGTGCTGTGTGGACACACTGCTGTCCAGGTGGTAGCGGGAGATGACGTTGCGGCTGGCCTGCCCGCCCCCCGATGCGGCTAATCTGGGGGGGGCCGAGGAATAAGGGACGACCTCCAACCCGCGCGCGTTGGTCCGCAGAGAGGGGCCTCTGGGCTCGGGGTGGCTGCTTCCGTGGCCGTTGCTGCTGCTCGGCGCCCCCTTGATGCTGAGTTTCCGGCTGAGCTCCGGGAGTTTCTTCATCTTCATGGAGAGCTTCCTGACGGTGCGCGGCGACTTGATCTTGTCTGGAAAGGACCAGTTGATGGAGCTGCTTTTCTTGGCTGGGTTCGGGCTGGAGGGAGGGGAGCTGACGGCATTGGGCAGGTCGGCACAGTCTAGAGAGGAAAACACAGGGCACCAGAAAATGATTACCTCCGGTTGACACTTCATGGCGTCGGCCAAGCTTAAACAATTTACCAGACAACTTTTGGGGCAGGAAAAATATTTAGACGGACAATTTTGGATTATTTGCAAGTGGGGAAGACCAGCCACCAGTTCATAATTCTCTGTAATCGCTTGTTTCCCCAGAAGAGCCACTCCGCATGATTACAAGCGACTGTTCAAATGCCCAGTGCAGACAGGAACGAAAGACTTAAACCAAAAGCAAAGGGTGCAAAAGCCATGAATTACAGGCCCTCAGAAAAGCAGCACATCGACTGATTAGGTTTATATGCAACCGAGTAATCCACCATCCGATCATACAATCAGTCTATATATGTAAACCTAGACTGTAATTTAGATAATTCTCCTCAAAGAGTTTCTGAGAGGCCCCTTCGCTGTGAGTGGGCTTCATTCAATCAAACACCATGGACATTGAAGTGGAATGACATTAGCAGCTGCCCCGAGAACGACAGCGGTCTACCAGGAGGGGAAGGTCTGACCAGAGACTCCCACCGCTTCAGCGCTGAGCTGGAGCTGCTCAATGAAATGCGTTTGATTTGAACCTTGAAGGCAGTTCTTACTAGATGTCCAAAACAATGAATGACAATTCAAGGTCTAGAGTTTTTAAGTTTGACTCGTGTCCTTTTTTCAAAAAGATCTACAGGTCTACATAGTAAACAAGATGCTAAACAGGATGCTAAATCTGGGGCCCGATAACATTTCATGATCATTTATTCCCTGATTTTGGATTGCTCATTTCAAGTATGTAATGTATGTATTTTGTTGTCTCCGTCGGCTAATTACGTCCTCTGAATACCCCTCAGACACAATAGACAAGTCTGGAAGAGGGAAACAAAGAGGTTCAAAGATGAAAGGAGAGAGAGAGAGAGAGAGAGAGAGAGAGAGAGAGAGAGAGAGCTTGACCCTGCCAACATCACCAGCTCCATTTTCAGAGGGGACCTGCTGTGCTATTCTGGGGCGAGGACCCACCAGTGAAAGGAGGGAGGCAGAGGAGGTCCAACAGGATGGAGAGAAGGGTAAGATGGGGGTGGGTGGGGCAAGAGCAGGACAGGGTGTAGCCGGCAGATGGGGGACAAAGGCGGCCCTTGTCCAGGCACTCCGAGGTCTGGATGGTCGACTGGAAGGCTGGCAGGCCGGCCGGTGAATGTACAAATGAACACGGCTGTTCTCTCGCATTCCTCCCCGAACCGTGTTTAGCCTCCCTTTCCCCCCCGGCTGAGTAGACTTCCCTGTCACAGCTTCTTGCCAATGACAGACACAGAAGCGCTCTGAGGAGGGAGAACATGGGTGGAGGGCAAGGGAGGTGCACACTCACCAAACAACATCTGGGGTGGGGTGGGGTGGGGTACTCACAGAGCCTGAGCCTCAGGTCTGTAACAAGCTTCTCAGGAGTGAAATTACCAGTCAAATGAGAATGGCAGGTATGAAATAAGTAGAACGCAATTTGCTACCTAAGTGTAACGTATAAACTCTGCTCTTCAAAGTGTTCGAATGTGGTTGTATTGTAGCAGAATGTTTGTGATGATGAGTATCATATAACACAAATGAATCTCTGTGCAAATCATGACGAAAACGGGACAAAACCAGTTTGAGGTTTGCTGGATCACGCGTTTAAATTTGGCGATGCAGCACACGGAAAAGCCATGTAGGATGTCCATTTATTTGAATTTACCTCACATTACGCAAAAGCCTTCAAAAGACAACCACCATTGCAGCCCTGCGTTTAATAGACAATCAACGTGAACTGGGGCAAGGTACTGGCTCTGTAAAGCAGTGCAGTTCACGACTGTTGCATGGTGAGTGACTGTGGCTCCACAAGTACACACACACACACACACACACACACACACGCACACACGCGCAGCTGTGTCCTCTGTAGCTTTTGGCCGTGTGGCAGCAGCCAGGAGAGTAACGTGACACCTCACTAGCTGAGGTTCAGGGGCGATAGTTTGACACCCAAACCTCCAGGGCCATGTTCCAGGGTCAAAGGGCAAAAGGTCTGCATTTCTCTGGGTGACACGTGACACGGCTGACTGTGTGCACCCCCTATCCCTTTAGCACGCACATGCACTCACCATATTACTGTAACACAAACACACAGAGAGAGAGAGTGCATGCAAATACGCATGCATTTAGACAAACCTGTGGCCTCGATGACCCCGCAGCCCCCCCCCCCCGCCCCTCCCTCGGGCACCCGGCCACTGACACCTCTTAACAAAGCCCAGGAATTTACGACGAGGGCTTTACACAACGCGAGCACCAGACAGGTGCAGGAGAAGGGCGTGTGTTTGTATGTGAGGGAAACCCTGATCACGGTTAAATAGGCCTGGTACTTCTATTGTCCACCATGAGCCAAATTGTTCCTCTATTCAACAGCAAGATGTAAATAATAGTCCGACAATTGTGAGAATTCCTCCTGCGATACAGTGACAGGCACCTTGCACGCAACACTGTGGTGTTTGTGTGTCCGCCAAGGAGACACAAACTGCGTATACATCCTTGGAGGGACCAATATCTGCTGTTCCTGATTGCCCCTGTAAAACCAGTTGTAATTATTTGAGCGCGTGCGTGTTTGTGCGTACAAGCGTGTACGCCAAATGTGTGTGTTAAATGTTGACACGGCCGCTGCGTGCCTGACAAACAAGGCAAGCGTAAACAAGCCGTTGAATGGCCTTCTTATCCTTTTAGTTTCTCCAGTCGGTGACCGTGAACAGGCTCTGTGCTGCATCCTCTCATTCAGGGCTGGAAAGCCTTTCGGTGGCCGCAGGGAGCCCAACCGCTTCATTACAATAGTTACAAAACCCCTGCTAATATATCCGAGCATGCAGGCCCTCTCACTAGCACAGCATGGCCCCCTGCCAAAGGAGCCCGCATGTAGCCTAGCCCGCCTGTCGCTACGGGAATTCCTGCGCCGCTGCAGCTCGAACCCACAGGGCTGGCTGCTGATCCTGGACGGCCCGCGTGCACGCACAGGCCTCGCTGCACCGCCACCATCCAAACAACCAGGCGCGAGAGTCTTGATGACTGACTTATCTCAAAACAAAGCGCTTTGCAACACAAGCATTCCATGGAAATGCGATTTCAATTGACTGATTTCATGATGGACCTTCTTTATGGCAATGGAGTTCGTAACACAGAGTGCAATGTGTTGTTGGTGGCTCAAAGAGGCAGAGAGTTGAAGTAATAATAGTGCCAGAACTACAACCCCTTTTAAAAGGTTTGACAAATGACAACTGTTAAAAGGGTTGCTTGATCCATGTGCATCAAGCAGTTGGTCCAAGCGGTAGTTTTAGATGTTGACAGTATGTAACTTGTGTTATGGAAGAATGTAGACAACTTACATTAGAAAGTTATGCAGTCGTATGTTTTCATGTGCCTTTGTTAACTCAGAGGTACCGTTTAGTTTGCAAATAGCTAATTTCTAGCTGAGGGATTATTCTTTAGCGTACAGAGAACAAATCCTTTACCCATTAAAACACTGACCAGTACAGTTTTCTCCAGCTGCTCTGGTAATGAAATGAAGAAAAGACTACAAAGAAAGAGCCATGAGAAATCTGAGGAATCTGTTCTGGTGTTGAAGTGCTGCTCTCACAAGGTTGCCCCTGCGCGTTGTTGACTTCCTCCGGAGCCAAACCGTGCAATCGCCAGCCAAGATTAAATTCCAGGTTGGAGCTCCGAGGGCTTGAACTCTCATGTAACTTTAGCAACCGGGGCCAACGCTCGAGCACGGCAGGCAGCATGACCAAAACAACCCCCAGAAATAGCTCTGAAGCCCATTCTGAGCGTGGGCCAAGTCAGATTCCCCGAACAGGCGCTACAGAACAAGAGATCGGGATCACACCACCCCCAAAGTCCATCAATCATTATCCTCCATACAAATAGAGCATTCAGATGGACAAAAAGTCAGTCAATAGGAAGCACACGAGGAGTCTGGAGTGTATCCGGTGAGGGGAAAAGAAGCAGCCAGCCGGACACAGGGCCATCTACATCTGCACTGCTTCATTAATTCAGCAGGCGCTGTTATTCGTGCTCAATCAACGACAGGCCTGTCAAATCTTTAGCCCTGCGCAGAGAATGGAGTCTGTGAGGACTCATATTTGTGAACAAAACATTGGAGTTGGAGCTTCAACAATGTGGCTGCACTCCTCGCGTTCTGCTTAAAGACTTTGTCAAAAGCTTAAAGCAAAGGTCGTTGTTCCCCACGAGGTGATGTGGTTTCTAAACAGCCAAATGCGGTGAAGTAATGCCTTGCTGGGGCTGACCGATGAAGCCTCAGCCATCAAACGCACGTGTTTAGGGAATTGTGATTTGTACAGCATTTCCTGATCTGCTATTTCGGCATACGAACGAAGCCTTACAAGATTATAGTTGATTTTTTTTTTTTTTTTAAAGGGCCAAAATGGGCAAAACAACAGTGATGAAATTTGGTATATCACTCACAGTGCTGTTAGTTGTTTAATACTGTTGCGTTATGATTTACGGTGGCCTAGAAATAGATTTGTCATGATCCAACCTAGCAACGCTTCTTCCTGAACAAAAACCCCACTTACCACTTATTACCAGATACTTTGTTTTTTTTTTAAATTTATGATCAAATGAAAAAATAAAAAATAAATTATTTCCTTTTCTTTTATGGTATACAATAAACTTTTCTAGTGAGTGGACCAGGTATTTCATACTTTAGTCATTTGAAGCTGTAAAAGTCCCACCCTGACAAACTTTACCTGTCAATAATGCTATTTTGGTGATAGTTGATGTCCACCCAGGCGGAGTGGAAACCTTGTAGAGTGTGGACGGCTCAATGAATGCAGGGTGGAGTGAGCATCCTCCAACACTCCCAACCAAAGTGAGTGGAGATGGAGCGCAGCTTCACGCTGCCGCCGACTACAATACACACACACACACACACACAGTAATCCTGTAGGGAGGTTTCTAACTGAGCTATATTTTACCTTCCTACCTTTTCTTTTGATTTGGCCAACTGCAGCACACGCAAACAAAAACCACCCAGTAATCAGCGTGTCCTCTTTGATGACTCGTAGCCGGGCTTGTTGCCCTTTTGAGTTGCAGTGGAGTGTGGGATGTCGTGGACAAACTCACAGGAATCAATTGCAAAGTCAACAGGCAGCAGCAGCAGAGAGGGAGGCAGTTCCGGAGCGGGAGGCAGAAGAAAACACTTCTGCTGCGGCTTCTCATTTTCACAGCGACCATTCAGAACAGCAGTAAACCCACGCTACCACGGGCCCGCTGCTCTCGCTGAACAGAAGCTCATGACAGAATGGGGAACGAGGTGCGGAAACGTTTCTAGAAAATTCACTCACTTTAAAAAAAAAAAAACATTTCAGTTAACAGAAGCTCAGAACGAGATTACTTCCCAAAAATGATAAAAAGGCCCTTATGAAACCAGCTAATTTCCCCGGTGCTGCAGATTGGGACAGAAACCTATCAAAAGGTGAGGGCAGAAATAGCCTCCATATAATTAGATAGCGTGCGCTATGATTAGTGCCTTTTCCAGTGCCGGAACACAGACTAATTTGGGACGGGTTTAATCCTAATCCTACAAGGAGAGTCTCTGAAGATGCCACACGGGATGTCAGGGAGAGCCAGTCAATGGGAATCTAACCTCTGTCCTTAATGTAGTGGGTACATCTGTCCTGGGAGGTAATGCAACACCTTAAGAGGCCAAAAACTGATAAACCACTTCTTTATATGAAGACACGTCCGTATATCTGAGGAAGACTCAAGTATAAGTCTTTTACTTATAGGAAGAGGTCTCTTTTAAAACGTTTGAATTCAACAGTAAAAACACATTTTGTAATCTGTGGCTGTGAGGGCGGCCGCCTTAGATATTAGCCTTTGTTCAGCACATTCAAACGATTCAGGCTCGCTTCATTCAGCTACAAATGTGTGTTGCGTGCCACTGAAAAGTGTCGGCAGAAATAGTAATTATAGGCTCAGCTCAAGATATGCCAATTGGTTCAAACTACCACGTGTGAGGGATCAGAGGGAACAAAAGGGCGGAAGTTAAGAGAACAGAGACTGAGCCCATTAGGAGACAGCTGCATCTGCATCCACAATTAAAGCAGCGTTAATGAGCAAGCGTTCACGGCAGGAGTTTTTCAAGGAACTCTCACGAAGTATCAATTTTCAACGCTTCAAATGGATATTCTTTCCTCTGAGGAATGCCTGTTGAATTCCTCCTGGCCAATGTCCGTTTGAGTTTGAACTAATGAGTAACACTGACATGGAGTGATGTGATTGGACAGCCGACGCGCCGCTCAAACTGAGCAGAATAAGAAAAAAACTAAGATGGCTACTCGGACGAAGGGAACAAAAAGCGAGGAAGGAAAGTAAGAATTAGTGGCGGTGTCCATGTCTCTCTTTTTTATTTTCGTCTGCCTCACCTGTGGCTTTGCTGGCGGACGGCGCCCCCTCCTCCTGGGGTTTGCACGCCGGCGTCGCTCTGTGCGGATGCAGTGCGTCCGCGGGATGGACCGCGTTGCCCTGGCTCCCGCCCCCGAGGCTTCCCCCGGGCGACTCCGGCCCCGCGGTGCTGCCGCCGCGTTCCGCGTCCCCTCCCCTGCTGGGCCTCCTCTGGGACTCCGTACCGGGTGGAACCCGCGGCCGGAGGGAGGGGCGGTGCGACGCCTCCAGCTCCTCGTCCTCGGGGATCGGGTTGTACCAGATTTCCCCTTCGTCGTCCGCGTCGTTCTCCTCGGCTGGGTCCACGCTCCGAGGGTGAGGAGAGACCTTGGCCTGACCCACCGTGATCTAAGCCATGAAGGATTTGTTGTTTTACTGTGTATCTCAAAAAAGGGGACCCATGCCATGCAGGTTTATGTCATTGTGAGGAAAAGACAAAGAACTGGAACATTCTGCAAACTGTCTAAATTAACTCGGTGTTAAGACTACAACACAACCATACGCCAATACACGTACAGAGCTCAATCTTGATTAATTTATTTCAGCAAATCAATGGACACGAAACGCCCCGCAACCACAGGAAAGCAAATGAGCGTATTTCCTTGAGGCTGACCTGAGGCAGTTGCAGGCAGGCTGGCCGTGTTGAAGGTCTCAGGTGGTCTGGGGAGAGACTGGGAGGGGTCGGCGGCGGACGGGAGCCCTCCTCCTCAGCTCCCAGCATTCCCGGCAGCTCGTCCTTGGTGCAGTGACTCTTCCCAAGGGAGCTCTGCTGCAGCCAGTTGCGCTTCTTGGAGACAGTGATGGTGGTGAGCGGTGGCCGCCGCGGCGATGGCGACTCACTGGCCCTGCCCAGCTCGCGGCCGTTAGCACACGGGGTTTGGACATTCTCAATGAAAGCTGAGGGGGCGATGGAAAGAGAAAGAAGAACGCAACCAATCATCTTCATGATCAGCATTTATCATCAAGTCATTGATGCAGTGAAGTTAAGAAATTGATTTTTATACAGTTCATTCTTGGACTATTCGTGTTCTGCCTGGTTGAAGAAAACATCTGTATCAAGAAACCACAGGTGTGGAAACGCTGAATAATGTCATCAAGTTTTCCCACTCGTTTTTTCTTATTCCTTTCTCTGAAGTCGGAAAAAGAGCCACTTCTTTGAATAATCTCAATTGATTTTGATATATTTTGGATTGACTATTATTATTTTCTTTTCATGATCATAGTCTAACTATGAATCACACCACCGGTGCCTCCCCGGGGCACCTCCTCAAGTGTTTTTTTTTTTCTTCATTTCAGCTTGGGGCATATTTGGCCTTTAGATTCTTAAGATAATCACTGGGAGATAGAGAGATTGAATCCACACATATCTTCTATCGCAGCAGCTTTGAAATTAGAAACCACCGACATTACAGCTACGGGAATAAAGCAGAGCGGGGAGAGTATGAGCGTGTGTGTGTGTGTGTGTGTGTGTGTGTGTGTGAGAGAGAGAGATAATCTATGGGGGTAACAATGAGTACAGCCACTGGCAATAAGTGTATTGAAAAAGGACAAATTATAGATGGTAATCTGGTCCCTGAATGTCCTAACGAGGGCATTAAAGTAACTTGTGTAATAGTGTATACATGTGTTATGGAATGTTTTTTTTTTATTTCTTAATGAGAAAGTAAAAATAATCTGTATTAGCACGCAAAAACCTTTTTGGAAACTCGGAGAAAATCACCTCAGTGTGTGTGTGTGTGTGTGTGTGTGTGTGTGTGTGTGTGTGTGTGTGTGACGGGCTGAGCAAGGTGCTGAGGGCTGGGTCTTGCTCTGACATGTACAGTAAGCTCGTGTAAAAGACTGTTTTGATCCTCAGCGGGTGCCAGACGAGCCGCTCCACAAGCTATAATGACATCTTCTCCATTCCTCAAGGAAATGCATTTCATGCACGTCGAGCTACAGCCACCAGATTAGAGACTTGGGAACAATTTCACTTTACAAAATCCAAATCTGGCAGAGGGCAACCTGTTTGTGCATGAGTAGCTGTGGTATAAAATAAGGTGAATGAGTCAGAAGAACTACAATGTTTTTTTGTTTTTTTTTTATCAATCGAGAGCAGTCCAAAGCGAGTACAAAAAAAGAATCACATGGTTTCAAATTACATAACTTCCGGTCAGTTGATTGAAACCAAGGTCATTTTTTTTGCTTGGTTGCTTTTATTGACAAAGCCCCTAATGCGGCAGGGAGCGAGCACATGGCTCCCCGGGATTTCCTTTTCTCTGCCTCTCTGAACTCCGGCTCCTCTCACAACAAAAACTAGTCTTTTATTTCCCTACTTCCCCCCAGTCGAGAAATATTTTTAAAAAGCGGGATGAAATTGCTTATGGAATACCATTTCTCTGTGTTTTCCAGCCAATGATATAAGACTGCTCGTGAAATAAAACAGATTTCAGTTGCAAGAACAGAGGCCCCTTTAAAAACATTCCTCATCACATTGAAGAAACCCATTAGCTTAAACGACAAGAAGGAAACCCGTCACGGACCCTCTGTCACCCGTTGCAGTTGAATTTAAACAGATCCTACTCTTCCTGGATATAAAGAACATCTTCAAATGCTTCTTAGTTTCTGTTCGATTTCATTGACGTAAGATTTCCAGACACAGACGTCAGCCGGCAGTGCGTTTGCACTTCCCTGGATTACGATGCGTTTGAGGACCTGCAGCTCAGCGGCCACAACTTGTGCCGGCTGCCGAGTGAAGGGGGAACTTCACCTGTTTTCAACGCGTTCCTGCTGCCAAACCGAGTCCCGAGGGTGAGTGTGTAGGCCCGAGCTGGCGAGCTGTAATAATCTGTTTTCATCCGTTCGGGGCTGGAGTGCCGTGTAACCCTTTAATTACTGTCTTCATGCAATGTTCCTACTTACATTTGAATCTACATGGAACCTACAGAAAGGTAGCCTGTATTACAATAGTAATTAGATAGTTGTGTACAATAACCTTGTGGTTTCCATAAAATCTTTTAAAAAGCGGGACAGAACTACAAACTATTAGGCCAATAATCAAGAGTTTCTTCTCTGTAGATGAAGTACATTCAAGGAATGTTATGATGTGGAAAAGACCCTTGATTTCAAGTAATTGCAAAGCACAGACACAAAAGAAAACAAGTTCAAAAGGTAGAACCTCGGTTTGTTTTACGCCCTCAACCAAAATGAAACAATCTGACACTTGAATAGTCAATCTGGTAAAGGCCCGACTCAAGAGAGGTGAGATGGTTACGCATGGAGTTGTTGTCAGCATGCCATCGTCTCTCAGGGGGTCTTTCATAACGTGGAGGAGGAAGCGTGTTCTGACACGAGCAGCATTCCTCACCACAGCTTCATGTTTAAAGCCTCGCCGCCGTCTCCCTCCACTGTCGCACTGCGTACCCGGAGCAACGACACCACACCGGTTTGACGTTAGCCAGTGAAAACATTGACGTTTTCACTGTTGTCAAGTATCAAACCATCAGCAGCCTGTTGGGCCCCTCTCAACTTCTTACACAGGAATGGGCGGATTTACCCTGCCCGTTACCGCCGTTACAGAACGCTATCTAGGATTGATGGATCAGACATAATCGGTGATGGAATCGCTGCTTCTCGTTTTCCTTTTAAATGAGGCAACAAAGAACCAAACAGGATGATTCCTGCGATTTACCAATAGCAACACAATTAAAAAGCACTTTCAGATGGGGAACAATGAGCATTTGGTGTTTCGAAGCCATTAGATCAATTCATGTTAACTAGGTTTGGGGATTGTCCTGCGTTTCTTTGTCTCTTAGTTTTAGTAACCTAAAAAGATCATTTAAAGACCAAACTTAAAAATGTTACAGCCATTTAAAGACGTAACTGATGCTTTTTTAGGAACAACGTTTTGGAGACTAAGCTGACTTTAAAAAGGTATGTGTGTACACGCAAAATAAGACAGCATTCCAAGAAAGAAACGGCTCCTTCCTTCGGGTTTTGTTTGTCAGGAGGGGCCGATGGTAAAAGTTCCTACACTGCACTCCGATCAACACAATGCAAAGAAAGGGAGAAGGGAAATTACCATAACGGAGCAAACACCGCTCGCTCCATGTGCAGCAATGGCATGAAGACGATGTGTTCAGGGCACACACACCCCTGACCTGAAGGTAGCAGATGGCCACAGCGCTGTCTGTCCGAGCACATAAAGAGGAGACGCGTCGTGGACGGGGAGGAGTGATGTGGGTTTTCTTGAGATTCCGAAAGGAATGCAAACATCATTTTTTTTTTTAAAAGGCCTATTTCCTGATTGTGGCGTGCATCCTGCCACATGCCGGACAGTTAACCCAATCACACACACTAGATCCACTTTCCCATAGTTTTTCATTCGGTCCTCGAGTTCCTTCTCTTTTGATAAGCACCAAACACACACCAGCTAGTTTCATCCTCCACACAGACAACACTTTGTTGTGTATACAGAGTTTCAGGCTCCCCCTTCGGAGGGAATCGCTCGCTGTGTGCCGTGCATTCCTGTTGACGCTCATTCACATGGTAATCAGGGTTCTCAATGTTGGATCTTTCTTTTTACGCCCATGCAGAGGGGCTGAGATGGTCCAGGGTCGCATCACACGTCAACAGCATCTCGCTGAAGAGTCCAAACAGCGTGACCCAATTAGACCCTGTTAATTGCAAGATAAGAAACCAAAAGGCCCTTCAGCAAAGCTTTGTGCAGTTTTAATCATTGGATGTCACACTCTCTGCAGAAAGCATCACATGACCCATTCTAATCTAATAATAATCCTCTATGAACCCGGGTGCCTCAGGTTTCTCTTTATCACCTGATATGTCTTGAGGGCCACGCTCCATAAATCTGTCAAAGTACAGACGCACCAGACAAGACCAATTTATGGAGCACATTCAGCATCTGAAGCTCAGGAACAAGGTTTCTGGCACAGAGCAGACAACCAAAAGCCACGTCGTTCTGACATGACTCGACAGCGGTGAGGAGGAAGGCTCATGCTACACCTGAACTTTTGTCTCATCACGGCACTGAACATAGTGAGCGAGAACGAGCTACACTGCACCGCCTGTTCTGTTCGTTGCTGTCAGTTCTTTCTAGCTGTTAAAAAAAAGGAAATGATTTTCTTGCCTGCCCCTCAGGAGTGGATTCCGTGCTCCTTTGTTCGTTTCATTTTTTATTTTATATTTTTTTTTATCTATGGCTCAGACTCCACATCGGCTTTTGACAGACATGCCACTCCTAAATTCAGGTCTGGAAAAAACATGAAGCCTGGATTCTGCCTGCCGGCGAGCCAAACCTCTGCCAGATCCCAGCACAGCTACACCAGAAGATGCTCTTGTGCACACTATCCTTAAACCACACACATGCACACAGCTGAGGGTGATAGTTAACTTGTTTTACATAGTAATTAATGGACAAGTCGGAACAGAAATGAATTAGCTGCTGTCTAATCAAGAAAATATTGTTGTCCTATGACTTCAAAGTATAGTTTAAGTACCGAGTAACACCAAACGAGAGGAAGGAAACTATTTATAGAAAGCTGGAATTACATAAATATTCGCATCATTTAGAATAAAGCCAGAAATTCAATGAAAACTTTCAAGCCAAGACAAGCAATTCACTGGAGCTTTTGAAAGCTCTGCCGTTTTTGTCCTTTTTTAAATGGTTCTTTGTGAGGTGCTGAGAGGCCCATAGTGGCAAGATAAGCCTAGAGCTGACCTTAATAAATGCTTAATCGCCCTTCATTTTGCTCCTTTATGGCAAGGAATTAAGTGACACAACGCAAACAAGTTAAACAGCAATGGCATCCTAAATATTCAACCCGGAGTCTGTTTAAAATGCAAGTTAACCGGGAGCTGTCCAGAGCAAACGGGTGGAGAGGAAGGCATCATGACAGCCCAACCCCCTGCACGCGCACACACACACACACACACATCACTACCACAGAGAACAACTGCAGTGGCTGCTGCACTGCGTTGGATTCCTCTGGCCATAGCTGTGGAAAAGTTCACTGGGGACGGGGGAAGGAAAAACTGCGTAAAATGGGGGAAAAAAAAATGTAAATCAAATGGGGGCGAGAGGCCATGGAAACCAAAAATCAACAAGCGCCTCGTCTTTATTTCAACATCAACACGGCAGAAGAAAGGTTTCGAGTTGCAAGAGATGGCTCGACGTGAGGCCTTCCGCGCAGCAGCACCAGAGATCCCGCTCTATTTCCAGCAGCACAGCGCCGCGACAGTCAACAACCGCCTGCGCACGCGGCGGGCCATCGATTCACTGTCAGAACAGCACACACACACAGAGGCACTCACAAACACGCACACACACACAAAGCCGTGAGCCGTAGAATTTAAAGGTGGTGACGTGCCCACGATCCATGCCAGTCCATTTCCACATCCTGTGCAACAAATGTCAATAAAAGGTTTTCCACTCAGGCAGTTTTCCGAACGGTCCAGACTGCACTCAGTTCAGGGCAGGATGGAGTCAATCTATCCACGTATATATGTGTATATGCTAAATGTGCGCCCTTTGTATTGTGATGCAGGTTACTGTCACTGGAGGGCCGTGTAAAACAAAGGAAAGGAAAGTGGTCATTAGTGTCAACGTTTAAGAAAACATGGAGGAGGTACACCAGGAAAACTCCATGAGATGGTGAAGGCTCCAGAACAGCTACTAAATGGACCTCGTTTGTTTTGCCAACTCTGTAATGTTTAGACACATGTGTATTCCACCTAATCCCTGCCGATCTCACCTTTAAGTTGCACCTAAACAAACTCTTTTGGGACAACATGACGTCACCTGTTACTGTAACGGTTTCATGACACAGATGATTTCAGTTCTTTTCACACAAACGACATCAAAGCAGAATCAGAAAATCATTTGGCATTTTGTAGACAATCACAGGTTATATCCATAAACCAACCCACCACCAACCAACAGAATGAAAAACACCACTCCAGCTACCACAGGAGAGACAGAGAGAGAGCGAGTTAGTTGTTACTCAACTACACAGTGAGTTATCCCACCTACAAACTCGGCGTGTGATTAATTTTGTGTTAAAATGCACCTAAATTAGTGAGAAGGACAGAACCCGCCACCGGTTAAAGAATCTTAAAAATAAAAAGAGTGAGGTCGGAGCTTTCTCGTCCCTTGGCTTTGCATCCAGGAGAAGAGGAGTGCAGGGTGAACCGCCACCAGACGGAGTTTACTATGAGTGGAGGTGGATGACAACAATCAGACGGGAGGGAGGAGGGCGAGTGGTCTCTGATTTAGAGGATCCACTGGAGTTGAGGCCACTGCGGATAGCCTTCCTACCTGGCTGCTGGTGCTGTGGGGATTTGGCCTTGACAGATTTGACCCCTCGGCTGGATGTCTGGACCCCCGCTCTAGACATGCCAAGGTTACCCTGAGGACGGGGCCTGTCCCGGCTTTGGCCAGATGAGCCCTCGATGCGTTGCTTCATCTCAGAGGACAACAAACGGCCCCGGTGCATCCACTCTTGCATCTTGTTGACGGTGACGCCGTGCCCCTTGTTGACGGATCGGCACCCCTGTGCTCGGACGTCAGCCGGCTCCCGGTGGTTGGCTTGACCCCGATTGGCGGATGCGTCAGCGTTGCTGTCTGAAGAACCCGTGAGGCTGTTGACTGAGCCGCTGCTCCCGTCCAGCTGCCCGTCGCGGTCTTCGTCAACGCCGGCGTCCTGCAGCAGCAGCAGCTCGTCACTGCCGTTGGTGTTGCAAAGCACCGGAGATTCTGACGGCCCCCCCAACCCCGAGGCCTCGGCCCATGCCGCGTCTTTTGCCTCTGTGGCGCCTTTATCGCCACTGATGTCTAGACCTTTGAGGTCCTGAAGACAGAGTGAGGGTTCGACTGCACGCCGGACAGCTCCGTCACTAGCAGAGCGCCGTAATGTGGGTCTTCTCTCGGTCAAGGTCAGGGTTACCATACTCTTACTGGTCAGGCTGCCTTTGAGGCCTGATTCCAGGGCCCCGCTGAGGCAATGCAAGAGCGAGTCGGTGTCAGACACCTGTTGGGGGCTGTTGTCGCTTCCGGACGACCAGGAGTCACTGTCCATGTTTTTGGCAGACAACCTCGAGCACAGGCTATCCCTGGAGGGGCTGCTGCAGGAGGAGGTGGCCCCTTGCTCGGTTAAACCACCACTCATCTGTTGGACGTCCAGGTTGATGTCATTCATGGCATTGATAAGAACGTAGTAGGCTTCTTTCAGCCGGTTCCTGAGCCGGTCTGTTTCCTGAGCACTGTTACTAACATCAACCTGTTCGTTGTCCCGATCGAGCCGTGGCAGCTCTGGGACATCTCTATCGCCATCACTTTTGGCCCTGATCGTTTCATAAAAAGGCAGAATTTCGTTATCGTAATAATCCTCATCTTCACTATCGGAAGTGTACCTCAGTGACCCCTGCGTGGCGCAGAGGGATGCCGTGTTTAAGTCGCATATTTCTAACTCTGTTGGGAAGAAGGTCGGGCTCTGCAGACCGCCAGCGGGCCCTCTCAGGTCCCCTGCATACTCGGGCCCGTAACTCTCAACGCTTCTGATCACGCTGTTTTCTTCCGAGCTGCTCGGCTGCACGAGTTCGGCGCGAACGAGCGAGTTCGTCTCCCAAGTGTGATTGTCGCCAGGGCTCCGGTCGGCGTTGCGTTCACCGCCAGCCGCCGCCGTGCAGCCCGCCATGTGCCGGCGGCAGCGTCCCCGGTCGACGGGCTGCGTCCCCGCGCCGTCAGCGTCTGTAACCCGGCGCTCTGGGGCTCTACCGAGCGCGGCAAGCGGCTCCACCTGCGCTCGGTGCAGCGCGTGGTTTGAATTCCCCCCGAAGCCGATCGAATCCCCGACGCTGCACTGCCACGGCTCCGAGACGTAGTGTCCCCTCTGGACATGCGGTCCCCCGGGCGGGATTCCCGCAGAAAACGCACGTTTGTCAGCGGATCCGGGGCCCCGGGGGCTCCCACCTGCCCCCGCGAACCCGCTTCCCCCGAAGCGCGCGTCTCTCTGGAGCGAGACCCCCCGGAGCTGCTCGTTAACCGCGACCGTGCCCCCGCTGCTCCGCTCCTGGGGACGCGCGCCGGACACATCTTCGCGGCGCCGGCTCTCCCGGACTAGAACGACCGCCTCTGCTCGCACCGTCGCCCCGTCAACACAATTCTCGTACGTGCTCATTCTCTCCGTCACGCAATCCAGCCCCGCGAGCCAGACTACCGGGCGAGCCTCGTCGGAGTCGACCTGGGTTTGCAAAACTTTTTCTTTACCTTCTCGGCCCCCATCCGCCGCCGCAGAGCAGTATCCGCCGCCGACAGTGGCTCCTTTCTTGGATTTCTTCCCCCGGAGTTTCGCTAGTAAAGTCCTCCGCAGAGGATCAGCCATTCCTTTCCTTGGAACCCCCCCACCCCTGCCCCCCACCGCCCCCCTCCCCTGGTTAATTCCTCCCGGGTTTCTTTCAGCGGTGACGGAAAGGGCCGAGTGGGTTGTCCTCGCTCGCCGCGGTCAAAGCTCGCCGGGCGGACGGGCCGCTCTCCATTCTCCGCTGTCACCTCCGCTCTGTCGCCTCACTCGCTCCTCGCTCTCCCTGACTGCTCGACTGCACCACCTCTCTCTCTCTCTCTCTCTCTCTCTCTCTCTCTCTCTCTCTCTCTCTCTCTCTCTCTTCCCTCATCTCTGCTCCGCGCGCGCGCACACGCACACTTTGCCCCCCCCTCCCTCTCGTGCATTCTCTCTAGCGCCTCACCTCAGCTTCTCCTCATGTCTGCAGCTCAGACTGGCTGGTTTAAAGTCCAGGCATCTCGCAGATAAATTACCGGGAAGAATATCGCAATAACGCGCAGGATGTCATCATAATTGGGCATCTGGAACACTACGTTTTTGGATTTTGGCCTAAATAGAATGATTTGTAACCCTTCTAATCGTTATAAGCTATGTACGCCCTTGTTTATGAATGCAACGTGTTATTAACGAGTCATCTATTCTGCTATTGGCAATGTTTTAATCCATTAAATCCTTTTCAATTTTCCGTGATGGGGTTGATCAATAATAACTATGACCCATAGTATGTTTCAGTTAAAGAGGTGGTGCAGAACTTTTAAGTGGAAGAAGTCTGCCTGATGCTGATGCCTCAAAATGAACTAAAATAATATATGTGATATGTGAATAAGATATTTTTGTCTATTTCTATGTAGTAATCCCATGAAAAATCCCATGAACCTCCTTCAGCCCTGCAATAAATGCACTTATTTAAAATTCCACACAGTGTTCAATATACATTTCAATCCCCCCTCCTTTCACTGGAAGCTGTGAAGGCATTCCAGCAGCGAGGGAAATAACTCTTGTCCTGTGGTGTGGGGGGATTGGGGGGTGGGGGTGCTCGACTCTCTGCAGAGAAAGACATGGAAGCAACGAGGAGAATGGCGATCCCCCAGCAGCTCTGAATCATCTTACACCGTTTGCAAATGAGACGATACGCCATCGGGGAATTTGTCTTTTCGTAGTTTCATCTTCGTCATTACACACCCTCAAATGTCCACGGCAGACCCGAGAAGCACAACCTGCCGCGTGACGGATTGCTGCCGATTATTGAACTGACACTTTTATCTGAAGTGGATCTTGAGTAATCCCCTCCTCTCTGACCTCGCGTCTAACCCTCGTCCCCGCTCGCGGCCCAACCCGACACTCTAACAGCGTCCGAGACAGCAGAGAAAGGAATGAAACATACTTCACTCGAACCTTAAGCCGTTTGTTTGCTGTTGCCTCTACTTGGAATGTGCAAAAGGATGAGCCGCTGAAAAGCTGCAGCGGGTGTGAGAGTGCACATGCGCTCTCTGGGTCTCACGCACACTTAGTACCTTCACACACGTTCCCGCCGCTGTCTGATTGAATCTGAGTCTGCCCGCCGGTGTGGCTGCCTCCACCCACGACCGAGGGCGTTCATTGTAGGAGACTCTTAGTCGACGGGGGCCCACATTCACCCGCCTTCCATCCTCAGCACCACGACTACCCTCAGTAAGATGTGATAAGCATCTGTTGTTGCTCTGCAGGAGCCGTGTAGGCCCTGACGCCTCGGCCTGCCTCACCCATCTGACTGACTTGGGCCCTGTCTGGGTATTTGGTTACAGGTCAAAACTTGCAGGATGCAGAGTGTGTTTTTGCGTGTGACGGAGAGAGAGAGAGAGAGAGAGAGGAGAGGCGAGGGTCGTAAAAGAGACGCATGCATCAGAGGGGACATGAACAGAAGTGTAGCAATAATTCAACACATTCACTGAAGTGTCTTGTTCTGACAAATTAAGTCTGTTAGTGCAATTTTGACCGGCAACTCCTTCAACTCAGACTCCAGCAACTAGTGACCCTGGAGGGAAGCACTGGCCGTGGTGCTGTGCGTTTTGGGTCTGTTAATGGATTTCAGGGCCAGTTATAGATCATTTGGGCTGTGGTGTTTTGGGCAGAGTAGTAGTCCGTTCAACATCATGCATCTAAATGAGATACGGTTCCCTCACAAAACCTCTTGGATGCATATATTACATCATCTTATATCAGTGTCAAACTAAAACAGGAAAAAGCGCTTGACTCGGCGGTTCCGGGGGAAAATGAGTTATAAATAAGTTTCCCTTTTTTTTCCCTCTGCGCCATTCACTTAACTCTTTGTAAAGGGAAGTGGCAGAACATCTGCTAAGCTGGCGCCCTTTCAGATGGCCGTGCTGACAAGTATGTGAGGATGAAAACAGTGTGTGTGTGTGTGTGGGGGAGGAGGGGGGGGAGAAAAAGAAGTAGAGAGAATACATATGTATATGAGGGCGCACGTTTGTGGCTGCACGTGAGTGAGTGTCGGGACGCGGGGCTTTGCAGCTGTTGGATGCTCGGCCCATTGTTCCCTCACCCCGTGTCTCTGTCTCTCTCTGTCTCCGTCCCGGCTGCTTTATGGGCCTGCCCATTTTCTCAATGTACACCGCAACTAGATTTACGTCCTTGGACACAGGCCTTTCTCAGGGTGTAAATCAGCCTGGATGCTCCCTTGAGAGCGGCCCTGCTCAAGGCCTGCTGCTTTGCGTGCCATTATTGTCATAGCTATTCACTCATATTTTACTGTTGAAGAAAATACACTGAAATGAGCTTTGATTTCTAAATGAGGAACTTAATAACTAAGATATTCATTTTCACTGTGAATAAATATAAAAATTCTGAAAATATCTACATTATAAAAAGTGTAACTGGGAAAAAGCTTGGAAAAAATGCATAGTTTATCAAGACAAGCACTCAATTGACTAGTTTTTGATCAGTCAGTTTTGAATTTGCTGCTCAGGAATACGTTCCAATGCAATTAGTACTCACTGAATGGAGAAAACAAACGTCTTTGTAAGCCGACCGAAACAACTCGCCTCACCCACTTCAGCCTGATTGGGTAAACGGCAGGACGAGGGTGCAGATCCCAGCACCCTCACAGGCATCTCCTCCATCACAGAGCAGGTTAGAGGACCGACTGAGAGACACACAAACACACACGCACGGACACACGCGTCTAGCCGACCGTTGCCTATCGTTATCCACAGACAACCTTTGACATGGTTATCATCAGAGAGGTCAGACTGCTTGTCTCTTGCTACTGTTCTCTGTCATCTCCGAGCTGAACGGTTCTCTCTCTGAGTGCATTCATCATGTGCAGACACGTCTGCGCCTCATTTCTGTCTGTATGAAAACTTAAATCAACAAAGTCACTAGTACTTATCTTGGCCGTGTTGACCTTGAGTCAAGATCGCGCTCGATAGCGTCAAAGAAACAAGTGAATCTTAAAAATCCCACATGTAAAGTAACTTCTTCCTGACATATTTGCGGTGACTTAGAATTCCAATTCTCTGACCCTCCCTTGAAAACAAACGGACATTTATTTAGCAGATTATTATTTGATGAATGGAACCAGTATGTCAAGGGGAATTGGAAATATTTAGCTACCGTCATTACCACAATCCTCCTGTTATTACTAAACTACATCATTGCCAACTGTGATTTGGAAAATCTGACTCCGCACTCACTAAGAGCAAAGAATCTGTAGTTCATGGACCTTTGTCTTCTCTGCCATTTTAATCTTTTTTGGTTTCTCTACAAAAAAAAAGCGCCTTTATTTATCATGTATAAATTCTATAGTATTCTATATACATTCTATATACATTCTACAGTATGTCTGCTTGTTTTTCTCAGAAAGGCTGGTTTCGCTAGATCTAAGTCTGAAACACGTCAAATATCGAATGAATTGATAAAACATTTTGTACGGACATTCTTGGTTCCCAGATGATCAATCGCCGGCTTTGCCACCGTCATACATTCTCATTGTTAGTTTTAAAAGAAATACCTTGACAGGTAAATAGTCAATCAATTCTACCGACTGATTCTCCGACGTTTTGCGCCCAAACCTGTTGGCTGTGACAAAATATCTGAAAATCTTTCCCAGCAGCCTCAGCTGTGCTCCGTCTTAACTGCCAACTAAGAAATGCATGTCTCAGAATATGAACGGGAAAGCATCCATCAGCACGCTGAGCCGTGGGTCACAGTCTGACAGAGGTGCCATCCAGGCTGCAGACTCGTAGTCTCCGATCAAAGGAAAACGGAGGAGAAAAGCATTCTTCTTGCACCGGGTCCCCTGCAGCGCCACGCAACAGCCACCGCTCAATTAGCACAACTGGCAGCGACGTTGCGCTGACAGCGTGAAAATGTCATAAGTCACGTAGCAGCAGCTGAGGCCTGCCAGCTCAGTGAAACGGCCATCATGAGGTCCTGACCTGCAAGTAAAGGCGTCACGGTGAAAAACGCTCAGTGTGACGGACACTTCTCTGACTGGACCAGAAGACACTCCACCTCTCGCAGTAAGTCACTAAAGATAAATGGCACGCAGGTGAATGCGGAACGTAAACTTTTTTAACTTATGGAAAGTTGTTGAATAGTAATTCATCATGTCGAGGCCATCAGTGACCAGTGCTGTGATAGTATGGAGGATAAACTAAGACCAAGATGTTCTCTTTTATGATATGGAGATACGGTGAGTGAGCTGCCACATCCAGTGGGACGAAAAAATTAAAAGCAAAAATAGGCTGGAATTGATGTTTTCCACACAATTCTATGACTAGAAAATCTATTTACTGGTAACTTTGCAGCCGCGAACAACAGATTCCTCGACGATGATGGATGTGACCTTGCTGGTCATTACTCATACGGTACGCAGAGATATTTGTGCGTAAATATTGCTGATAAAATCAGTCTGCTGCTGCTGCTGTGAAGGCCTAGAAACGCATTTCAGGCCAGGCACATACCTGGAGACTGGAATCTTATCAGTAACATATTTCATGTCAACCCACAATGGCAGATAGGGCAGGAATTCTCCTGATGCAAAATGGAGTGTTTTTTCTGTCAATGCTTGGGAAACCATTATATCTGCTCCAATGCTCCCAGAAATTCAAGGATTATCTTCCTGGGTGTCAATTACCTGAATTCTGACGAAAAGTATTTTACTTTCAGCATGATTTGATTATCCGGATAGTATTTTTTTGCCAGCACAATCGTGAGATTAAATATAAATATCACAGAAAGCCTATTTTCGGTCCTAATTAAGTCAATTCAAATGATTGACAGAACAGCGCTCCAGTAAAATCTTATATTGCTTTATGATAAACAGTAAAACACTAAAAACAAACTATAAAATCATCTGTATTTGACCGCTCACACTGATGAGCAGAAGCTCCATAAAACAGTACAATGAACAAAAACATTTCAATACTTAACAAGCAAGAGGTTTTAACATCTACCATAGATGTCAAGTGTCATGTAATGCAAGATACATTAGACTGAATAAACGGTCCGTATGCATCAAGTGTCTCAAGAGAACTGAGATGAGGCCAACTTCCTTACAAACAGCTCGTACTCTGGACCCGGCTTGTTATTTGGAGGCCCAATATGTGAAGCAGGCTCCAGTACAAAACATGGAGGGAGAATTGTGGCTCACGACGACATCTAGTGGTCATAAGCAGGAAGAACAACCAGTTTTCAAAAAACTGTCATTGCAAAAGATTCACAGCGTTTGAATCTAATTTTTGTTGTAAAATCACTGTTATAACACACACACGCACACACATATATATATTTCATACGTTGATAGTGATTAGATATTTTATATAAACACAAGACCAACACAATAAACCACCACAGCTGGCTGTCACTTATTGTAGCTGGTTGAATAAAGCAAACAGGACAAAGCTGACGGACATGGTTCATGTTCCTGTATGTTCGATGTGTGGCAGCAGGCTCAAACATATTGTTAAAGTTTATTCAGTTTGAACTCAGTTTTGGCCTTCATCATTATTGTTTCTAATATACTCACTCCCTTATTTGGAAGTAAAGCGAAGGCGATGCCAAACTGGGACCAAACCTGTTGTTTGACAATGCCCAGTCCACATTGTAAAGCGGTGTCTCATGAACATCGGAAAGGGATGATGACCAAAACTGTACAAATACAACCCAGACTGTGAAACACCCAAATTGTCCCTTTAACTTGGGAAGACAGTCTGTGGAGATTAACCAGAACCTGAGTTCTTCAATTGTAATTTTAACAGTGGAGCTGCCGTTGTGTGCACACTGTCCCTTGAAAATTAAAACAACAACTATAATATTTGGGCAGAGTATCTATGCAAGAAATGCCTATTGATGTTTGCAGCATAACCACCTAGTGGACCCCTGTGCTTACATCTGCGAGCGTTATTAGTTGACGTAAAATAGTTAAAGAAGAGACAGATTGTTGCTGGAGAGCTTGGTCTCAATCAATATTTTGCCTGAGGATTCTTTTCTCCTCCTCTACGAAATTCTTGTCAGAGGTCGCTTGTCCCATGTCCCTCTTCCTCTTCTCCTTCTGCTGGAAGGTCTCCACTCGACGCTTCTTGGCCGACAGGTCCAGCTGATCTGAATCCTCATCTGACCGCCAGCGGGACGGTGGTAATGGTGGTTGGTTTGGGGGATTTTGGGGGGGGGGGGGGTTGGATGAAGAATGGACAGTTAGGATTTTTGAATGACTCAACAGCAGGCAGTTTATTCACACTAAAAGGAGAGCGAAGAAGGTGCCTTGCTTCCATTGCATTCAAGGACTGACCTGATTCGGGGAGTTCCTCCTCTGTGGGTAAGAACCGGGCGTTGCCGGTGAAAGGCTGTGGTGCATCTTGCCCGTTGTCCTCATACACGTTGGACCACTTTATTGCCATGTCCATGCCTGGGGGGGGTCCCTTCTTCTTCTCTGGCTCGGCGGTGTAGCTCTCAGGTGGGGGGACAGCATTTGTCTTCCACGGCTTAAACTCTCTGGCAGGCTTCAAGAAGCACAGAAAAACAGGAATTAGACCGAAAAAAAGAAAAAAAAAAGTGAACCTAGTGTGACACACAAAGTAGCTGAAGCCTCAAAAGGTGCAGGGAGACAGGCAGCACCGCTGAGTTTACACAACGGTTTAAACACCTCACATAAAGAGAAGTTAAATACTGATAATACAAAGCTTGTAGTGGGCATATATGACAGACCTACATCTAAAACAATTAACTGTGGCTGGGACCACTTTGTGTGTGAATGTTAGTTACTGATGGGCAGGTGACGCTGTGTGTGGTAGCCGCTGTCATCGGTGTGTGATAGGTCCATTTGACTTAATATTACTTTCAACTTTCTCATCAATGTGCAGAAAAAACAACAACAGTATGACAATAACAGCCACATACCGATGGTCCTGCCTGCTGCCAACACCTCCACGTAAAAGAGAGTATGAGGCAGGGATGCTCGCAGCCGAAGTGCTAAATCTCAGTGCCGGCCCGAGCCTCTTGGGGGCCCCAAGCAGAATTTTATTTGGGGGCCCCCCCTCCCACCACACACAGTCACCTGTGCTAGAAGATTATTGGCACAAATGCCACGCTATACTGTTATAGCGAAAATTATAAACAAATACAGTGAGGTTATAATACAAAACTAGGGCTTATGCCAGTTGCCGCTTAGTTGGCTTATGCCGCTTAGTTGGCTTATGCCGCTTAGTTGGCTTGCATACCGATTCCGATGCTGCAAGCAGGCACTAGCTTGGGCCGGCCCTGCTAAATATCTTACGGTTGTAATAACGGTTCAATTATTTGTTGCTGCTTTTTCACATTGACTTTAATACAACAAATGCTGCATAATGACAACCTGCTGCATGCCATCTAGTGTGCGTTATATATATATATGTGTGTGTGTGTGTGTGTGTGTACAACTGCATCATCACTGGCCCACGGTAGCAGCATCCATTGGTCCGTGGCCGCGTTCCTCTAGCAGCCTCCACGCTGCCCTTTATTACCCGCAGCCGGTGAGGCGCAATGAGAACATGGCCATGCCTAACGGGTGCTTTTACCTCTTCGGGGGCTTTGACCGTGAGACTGTCCCAGTCGATCTCCTTGTTCAGCGGGTTGTAGAGGAAAGCCGGCTTGGACACGGAGCCGAACAGCTCGTCCGGTCGGGGTAGCGGAGCCCCGCCGGCGGCTCGCTTGCCGCCCGGTTGGGAGCCCTGCGCCCCGCTTACCGCGGCGTCGGTCCCCGCTTTCCTCTTCCGACTTTCTCCCTCCTCGTCGGAGTCGCTGCCATCGCTGCTGTCGCTCAGGTCGTCGTAGCTCGAAAAGAAGCCGAGAGAGCCGGACTTGTTTTCTTCTGTCATTTTGTTGCAGGGGTTCGTGATTTCGCGACGAGCTTTTTATGCCAAAAAAAAGAAAGAAGAAAACCATAAAAAATGGACTGTAAAGCTTTTCTCGTTGGGTTCGGATTAGTACCTGTAAGCCCCTACTCCATTTTGAATCAGCCTCCAAGAGAGTCGTAAAGTGGGAAAGTAGTGTCGTGGTAACTGTCGTAAAGAAATTTAATTGTCGCACAATTGCGCGCCCCCCCCGATATCACTGATAACACTGTTACACTGATGTCAGTATTCAATGAAATTACGTTTTTGGTATATTTTGACTAATTATATTTTAGTCTTGAATTTGTTTTCTGACTGTGATCATGTGAGACAGTGGTGAGATCAGCATGTAAAGACATATCAAAGACAGGTACATAACATACAAATTAAACTAAACAGCAATACACTTGCTGTTTAGTTTAATTGTTTTGATATCGAAAATCATCTCTGACAGTGTATGAAAATAATAAATACAAATGCTCTATATTCCGTCTATAAAGCACAACGTCTATAGAGCAACTTTGATTCTTACTGTTGAAAAGGTTGTATCAATCTGATCTCTTGTGTTTTGATATTATAAAACTAGAACAAAACAAATCAGTTAGAGCACACTTCCCTAATATATGGTTATTATCCAATGTTTTCACCTACTATATGTGCATCTAGAATCCGCTCAAATATTTTCACATATACAGAAACAAATAATTATTTGCTACTGCTTGAAAACAGTATGGAAGATCAGCATTTTTTTTTGCTAGACCCCAAAGCAGGTAAAGGTTTTAGTTAAATACTACAGCTGTTTTCAGCTGGCAGTGTGCATCATTAATATTAGCAATAACCTACTCTGACCACTAGAGTGCAGTGTAGTCCCACCAAGGACCGTCACTAAAAACCAGGAACTGACACAGAACACCAGGCAACCAACTCTGCACTGGACTGATCATTTTCCAATGTAATATTCAAAAAATAATATTATAGATCCATGACCCTTCAGAAAAAAAACATGATCTTTTATGCATTGGTTTTACTTATTAAATGTTCATCCATTGAAGATTCTTTATCTTGTTCACATTTTACCTCCTTCAGAAGCAGTAGCATTCGGAGTGTCAAATCTCTTCTCCTGATGATTTAAAGCACGTCAAATAACCTACTCCTAGCTTTTTAGAAATCTGAGAGACATAGAGGGGACAGTATTTGCCCTTTCACAGGTCAAACAACAACAAAATGCACAGGCTAAGTTCACATAAATTATATACTGCTCACAGATCCTCTCTCCATTCCCGTTTCTCTTCCCCTCCCTTCTTTTCTTAGTCAATACTAACATTACAGATTGTTCATATTGGATAATTGCTTGTTTAGATTGTTTAACTACATACATGGTTATGACTTTCTTTGGATTTAATTAATGACTTTTTTGCTGCGTGGTAGATGCAGTTGCACCAGCGGTGGTACCGTCATGAGTAAGGAAAGCAAGATGGTTATATTCAGCAGGAAGGATACTGTCCTGTGGCTGTGACAACTGACACCTTCCTTTGGCTGACGTTTTTTCTCTCCAATCTCCACAGAGACTGTCCATGATGTGAGAAATTCCTCATGAAGGTGAAAAGCCATACCTTCATGTTTCTGTTTAATCTAGCCATTGATGATATCTTAAATTACTTTATTCCATATATCGGATTAGCTCATAGTTTACTATTCGAAAATATAACAACGGGCAGATGTTTAATTCCTTTTATTTCTTTTCTAACTTTTCTACCACTTAGAGAGAAGCAGACGTGTTTGTTTCGTCTCAGACTTTTCCTTCTAAATAATCTCTGATTGTTGACAGCGGGCGTACAAGGATATGCCTTCTGTCATTAATGAAAAAATCACCAAATGGAGAATGTTGAAGGTGCCAAGCAACAGCTGGAGAATAGAAATAAGTATTTTGATGTGCTTGTTGGACGTTTTCACTCTTTTATTTAAACTCCAAGTCACACACCTTTTGTGATATTGTGTTTAGAACAATCCAGCTGTTTTTGCCAAAGTTCCATCGGATCTACACTCACCGGCCACTTTATCAGGTACACCTGTCCAACTGCTCATTAACGCAAATTTCTAATCATCCAATCACATGGCAGCAACTCAATGCACTTAGGCATGTAGACTTGGTCAAGACGATGTGCTGCAGTTGAAACCGAGCATCAGAATGGGGAAGAAAGGTGATTTAAGTGACTTTGACTGCGATCATGTCAATAAATGTCAATATGGACCAAACTCTGTGAGGAATGTTTCCAGTACCTTGTTCAATCTATGCCACGAAGGATTAAGGCAGTTCTGAAGGCAAAAGGGGGTCCAACCCGGCACTAGCAAGGTGTACCTAATAAAGTGGCCGGTGAGTGTAACATCATTTTTTTGTGATTGGTTTTAGTTTCAAAAATAACATTTAGCATTGTATTTATTTAACCAGGGTGTAATGGCTCCAGGGAACCCTTTTTTTTATTTAGGCCTGCCATTTATAGTCTTATGCAGCAGGCACCTAAACTGTTCTCCTACTGAAAAATCCTATCCGACCCTAAATGACGCAACACCTGGGGAAATTAAATATTTATGCTCACCTTTTCCTTCAGCATCAATGGATATAAACTGTTCTTTTATGTTACTCCATCTCTTTTTCCATTTGAGGTGGAAATCACAGGTGTTGTCATGACAAGTCTTTTCACCCCCTTTTTTCCAGAGAGAAAAACTCGGCTGAAGCCGAGAGGCAACATTCATGTTAAAACATGCATTTTTATACATGTACATGGATTATCACCACCGCACTTCATCTTCATTCCTCAAGACCTTTTTGTTCATCCTCCTTCAACCTCCATGTTCATTTCCTTCATTGCCTTCTCTTTTGATTCCCATCCTGTATGTCTGCTCTGTATTTATTTCTACCGCTGTGTTTTTTTTCTTCTCCGTTCACTTAACACTCTGCACGATTTCAAACCTGAGAGGTGACATTCTTCCGCTCGTTACATCAACTCGGGCCTGTGTTTGCACTGCGGCCTGTCGGGGCTCGTGGCTGGAGGGATCCAACTGAAGTAGCAAGAAGAAAGATGGAAAGCGAGAGACAAAGAGAGGAGACGAGTGGGCTGCTGAGCGCCGGTGTGAGAGATCTGGGTCAAAAGGACAGTTTGGGGGCGAGTGGGATGAGGTGTGTGTGTGGGGGGGCTGATCATCCCTATCACATGTTCCACGGTGTCCTGCAGCGTGGATGGCTGTGGGCTGAGCACACACAGCAGACTCAACCCTGTGCCCTTCCTTTATGATTGGATTTTCTCTCCCGTACAGACGCCACACGCACACCTTGAGATCTCCACTGCTCTTTGATCGGAACAAAGAACATCTTTAGACTCTTGGTAATCCATTACCGTATGAAGATCTCAGTGGTTGTCCAGTTGTGTGCGCACAAATGTTCTTTTCGTTTAGCACATGTGGAAATTCTCTGAAAGTCGTCTTTCTTAAATTCCACACTAAAAGATATAATTTAACCCAGCCACCAACCCGAACCTGGACCTTTTGGCTGTCTGACCGGCTATCGCATCTCAAAAGCTAAAATTGGCTTTTAATACTTTATCAGTTGTTAAACCGTATCTTGATTATTCTCAAAAGACTAGAAAAAGACACGACCTGCAGTGGAACAATAGACTGAGTGCTCCTAATGATATTGCGGATGAGATTTAACTGCTGAACCGATTGGTGATTCCGTAGAAAAGGCCCCTTGTGTGTAGGGTTTGCACATGTCACAGAAAAATGCCCAGCAGCATGTACTTTTTGAATGCATGTTTCAAGTGATCGTTGCCATATCCATCCGCCAATCATCTCTACGAACAGGAGAAGAAGCGGGGCCTTCAGGAGCTAACAGACCGGTAGTGAAAGAACATTGCTCGTGAGAGAAGTACATTTCCTGTAAATTTCCTCACTAATAAAGTATTCTCTTAACATCTGAAGGCCTGAAGAATGTAGCCTCTCCAGCTCATACTGCTGCACTTCCAGCTCCTGTATTGTACGTTATTCCATATTTTTAAAGTGAATGAGAAAGGGCCTGAAGCTTTTGCAAGGGCTCCTTGAGCTTAAATCAAATTCTTCATAAGGAAAAAACACTAAAACGAAAGTAACATTTTACAAACAATCTGTCGAGGGAAACATCAATGTTTGGAGTCTTTTGTTTCTAGCTAAAGGAATGACTCATCAAGCTGAACTATTAAATCCAAGGAATTACTGTACATTACTGAGCAATGCGGAGAAGATGATGTTTTCTTCTTTCAGACATCATGGGCCGGCTTGCGTCTCATTATGCTCTGGCTTTTTCAGTGGTTTGCACCACTTTATATGGATGCAATGCATCACTTACCAATTTTAACAGAATCTCTTACAAGCAGAAGACGTCAGCTAAGCATATAACATGTTACATGAGATTTAGAGGGATCTTAAAAGATCCAATCGTGTCATCTAACTCACAAGCAAGAATACACTATTCTGCGAAACACGAATCAATAATCCTCCCGCTTTATTAACGGCCGTACGCCAGCGGCCTGTTCCTGTGCCAGGGCTTCTGCTGCCGTAGGTCGCTGCGTGATGCAGCGTGCATGGAAAGGATTGGGGGCACATTTCACACATCGGGGGCAGCTTGGTGGGGGGAGCTGGCACCGTCCCGATGAACACGGTGCACCTGGCTGACAGTTGAGTTGAGTTACACACTCCTCCTCCCGAACCCTCTGCGTCGCCCGAACTCCTCGCTTCTTCAACAACCTGCTCAGTGCTCCCTGTAAAACTCACCCCCCCGCCCCCCCGCCACCCCCTCCCCACCGCCTGTTTCTCCTCATGCCCATTTTGAACCCTGAAGCTCTCTGGCTGGCGGTATTTTCCGACTCATTAGCGCTGCTCAGTCAGGTGGAGAAGCCTGCAGATTCCTTCCAGCTAAGTTCATCAACCCAGCCAGTGGCTCCGACTGCAAGGCGATAAGAGAGAGAGAGGATACCCCCCCCCCCCGACCTCCTCCTGCCCCCCGCAGGGACTTTGTTTAGTGTGAAATGAGATGAGGAGGAGGAGGAGGAGGGGGGCAAGTAGGAGCAGGAGCACAGAAGATGGGAGCGCTAACCGAGGCCCGTTGGACGGGTTTGGATGCGGGCAGAGCACCCTGACCCGATGCAGCGTGCTTAACGCAGCTTAGCAGCGGCGTCACGGGGGGTGTTAACGCTTGTCAGTTACGCGGCCGCTCCTCCTGACAGCAGGTGTCTCTCTGACCCGGGGTCTAATGTGCAGACGGTGTCCTGTTGACCTGGTCTGTTTGAAGCGATACGTCCGGCGCAGGACAACATGGGAAGAAGGGAGACACCTTTTCACACCAACATTCTGCAGAGGTTTACCGATGACCCGAACTGTTAGAGGAATGACTGCTGCTCATGTCACACGTTCACTGACATTTACACATTTTTCTAAAAAAGGAGTTGCTAGATGAATCGTGACTTGAGAAACACGAGCATGTGTATCCTCACTACCTGAAATCTTCTTTTGAGCTGGCTGAACAGTTCACCTAAAAACGTAGACTAGAGAATTGCAGCGTACAGCAAATTGATCAGACAATATTCACAGAGCTGGGAGTAAACTGAACTGTAGATTTTTATTCTGGGGACTAAGCACTGTACGAGGACGCAGGTATACCGCACGCCTCTGTTTGGTCAGGACATTCACTGGGTCCCTCTGTTGGACATTTACAGGAAGAACTGTGTAGAGCGAGAATGTGATGGGCTCCATGCACGCAGATGAACTCCGGTTCCCCTTCAGCATCGAAGAACATACCCAAAACATGCAAATAAACCAGAAATATGGATTATCAAAAAACAATAAATCTCAGCCCCCTAAAGGGAATGCTCACCAGATTTTTCTTAACCCAGCATGCTGCTCAAATGTGGGTCATATTTGCTTCTATTAATGTTTTTTTTAAAAGGCAAACAACAGGACTATTACAGGACTAGCCCTGTGCATGGGGAATATCAAGTGTCCTTGTTTCCACGCTGTAAATAAATGCTAAGGAATTAGTTGACAAGCCGCCGGTGTCTGTTCAGCGACAACACGGCCGTTTACGAGACCCGGAAATGGAGATGAAGATAAAACCGGTGGAGGAATCGTAAAAAGAGTCGCGTTTTCTTTTCAATTTGCCCCACGTGACTTTACAGAGAGCCATCTTGTTTCATTTAGGAGAGTTTTCCACTACGCATTAGTCATTTTCCTTTGTGTTGTCCACAGATGAATGCAGTCAGTGTGCAAGTTCACCAGCTGGCACTTAACAGAACATGCGTGGCACAGATGATCGCTTCTTCCAGTGTTGCTTTAATCATTTGTTTCACTCCCGCCACAGGCGACTCCTTTTAGAGCAAAGTGCTCCATCGCCTTCGTGTCCTGCTAAGAGCCTTTGACTTTGACCATGCACGCCTAATGCATATGCTTATATTTATACATTTTGCTCTTTGGTATGTGTATGTATTCATTTTTCTCTCTTTCAGTATTGTAACTATGTTGAAGAAGGGCATAGCAAAAGAAGAACGTCATTGTACAGAGTAACTTGTTAAACTTTGCACATGACAATACATATCTGGAATTTTGAACTTCCTTAAAAACTAACTGCAAGCAAAAGACCGTGAACAGAAGAGTGCAGACGGAGCTCACAGTGTTCCTGCACACGCTTTGATGCCTATATATTGTATATTTTAAGTTTTACATTTTCTGAAGCTTACAGAGCTTCCATCTTTGAGAGTGGCAAACATTTTTTGTTATTAAGCTAAAAGTAAACATCTCTTGTTCTGGCTTATATGACAAGTTTAAAGACATAAATTGGCTACATTCGTTTGTATAAATGATGACGATAGTTATTCCGGGTTTTTTTTAAAGGATTACATAATACAACCCCAGTGGATATGGTCAGTCATGGTTAATGTTTGGGTTTCCATGAAGTCCAGAGTCCAGCAGAGCTAGTCAGCTCAAAACAGTCTGCAAGTCATGATGGCGATGACCTCAGAGGTATCTCTGTCTAGACGACTTGGATTCATCTTTTAATTTTTTTTATATTCATGTTGTTTTAATCACTGCTCATGCTCAAAATATCCCTTCATCTTTCCGTCTACGGGATAAAGTCCTGCTGGGCCACGAGCAATTTCTCAACAAGTTAACATCACTGCTGGCAAAAATGTTCAGCTAAAATCAAAATGAAATCCAGACATCCCAGTCTGTCAAATGTTTTGAATTATTTTGAAATACTCTGTAGTCTATTTGTTTTGGTTATTAACAAACAACAAGACAAAAAATAACGAGGCAAAATATGACTTAATAATGAAGATTTTCAGACAAACGTAATTACAGAAATACAATCCCATTAGCTCTCAACTCCAAGCCAATTGGTTCACACTCAAGATGAAAAGGACATCCTGAATATTTGGATTCTGTTTCATAAGCCTCAGTAATGAGTTAAAACAGATGAGCGCACTTAGAAAATAATAATAATATACATTTCATTTGTATAGAACTTTTCACAGTACTCAAAGACACTTTACATCAAAATCATCAAACATAAAAATGAAAGTGACACATTCTAAGCACTTCTGAAAAGGTTTGATTTGGGATTTGAATATGAAAAGGTTGCTAGAGTGAATATGGATGTAAAATATTCTAAAAGAATCCATTGATGTTTATTTCTGTTTGAAGTGATTTGCTGAGCTTTTCACAAAAGTGTGTAGTCTTTTTTTGGCTTATCATTGGAGTATTTCTATTATAAATGAAGTACATTTAGGTGATGTTACTTCTGTATTCTTAAGTTAGTTCCCTCCAGTAGTGGATGGATCCGTTTGATTGCGAGAAAGTGATGCGACTGTGACGGAAGGATAAACAGGCCTACAAATAGCAGCGTTGCTTCACGTCAGCATTGAGTCGACATCGACACCAACGGTGCCAAACTTCTCCTATAAGAAGCGTTTTGAAAGCAGGACTTCTAATTGTAACAAATGACTGTAACACCTTATCTAAGAGCACTCAATAACGAATCAAACAGGAGCTTGACCTTATTCTGGGTCAGGCTTTCCCATTGTATATCTAGGGTCATCAAGAAAACATCTGAGTGGAGTTCTTTCATCTACTTAACTCACATTGCAGGAAATTCTTAATCTCATGACCCCTTTAATCCAAGAAATGACCTAAGACTTTCCTCTTTTTAAAGTCTAATTAATGCTACTGGCTTCCTGGACAGCATACACATATGCGGTAATGATGATGGAGTCCTTTGCTGCAAACCAGACACGCCGAACCTGGCCGGAGGCTTGATAGCAAACACATGAGGTCGTGCTGATTGCTCATCTGTGTCTGGCTTTTTTAACCTGTGTCCCGGCGAGCAGGTGGCATTTCTCCGCCCCAGTGGACAGAGGGGCTACGGGGCAGGAAGCTGGGGCTATTTTCTGCCTTGGCGACACGAGGCAGCTGATGGACAGAGGAGTGTCTGAGTATAAACTAGTCCTGACATGCAGGGGACAAAAGGTGCCTGCCACTCATGGGTTGCTGGTAAAAGAAACGCAGAGTGGAAATTTACCCAAATGTGACCTCACTGCTTTCCTATGACTCATTTTCCTTTACGTCTTAAGCAGCTAGAATCAATATCTTTATGCGTGGAATGACTATGTTCACGTGAAAGGTGTAAGCATGTATAAGCATCACTGTAGTTCCTCTCAGCTCCACAAGGAAGTTTGGCACCTTTCAGTACATTGTTTTGGTGTTTGGCCCTATAAAGTCTGTGTTCACTATTAATCCATTACCTAACAATGCATAGTCAACTTTAGTTAGAGAAAAAAGAGGATTTAGCAGCTTAGTGGAGACAAAAACAGTAAATATTGCATTTGTTAGATATTAATGAGTCAAACATCCAAATGAATAATGCTGCTCTGAATCTCCTCAGTGTGCACATCAATTGCAGAGTGATAACGTTGTCAGTATTTAGTTTACAGTGCGTCTCTGGCCAGAAAGTTCAGTTTTCACAGTTTATAATATGAATTTCGAAATAGCAATTTTAAACAGTCAGCAGATAAAAGGGATCTATGGCACAGCATGTTCAAACGTTTTGTCTCGAGCCCGATCTGAAATGGATCCCACTTTGTGGTTCAGATATTGAATGTCGGCTGCTCCTCGTTCGCGTCTTCTTCTCATCCTTTTGAGGCGTTTCTGTGGAAAGCAGGCATCACAGCGGCGGTCCTCCTCTCCTCCCCCTCCCCTGCAGCAGTAAAGACTGTTACTCTCCTTCTGAAACTAGCAACACTTTTCTGTGCGCTCTTTTCTTATCTTCGGCTGAAGAGGTTGTTTTTTTTTTGTGTGCTTGCTCTCCCAAGAAGTGAATGTGTTTTTCATTGTTTTGTGTTTGAAGTTTAGACTGCACATGGCCTCTCAATGCGTCTGCACGGCTGCAATTTCATGCACATTAAAAAGAAATAGGTCTTAAGAGAGCAGGAAAAAGCCTGCTTTTTACTCAAATGCTGCCACACATGCTGTCTACAACTAATGGAAGAGAGAAAGTAATCATCAAAACATGCAGACATGCAAAAACCAGCACCCCGGTCTCGGAAAAGAAACATTTTGGATGTTTCCCAATGGTCTATAGCTCAGGTTTCTCGGAGCACTCCACCATGAAACGAATTTTAAACATTGAGAACGTCTGTTTAATCAATTTGGAGTAGCAGATGTGGAGTGTGTACTCCATAAAATCTGTAATAGCGTTTATACCCAAGATAATCAGAACTTTGGGGAATTTACACGGAGGCTCCGGCTTAACGGTCGAAATATCAAGGGGACGAGTTCTAGAGCCCAGGAACGCCTGCGTTTTCCAAGCTTTTCAGAAGCACCTCATGGGGAACAAACCTGGTGGTCCAAGTCCTGTGTTGTGACACGCGTCCTTAGCACCTTTTTAAAAACATCCTAATCGCTCCTTTTGGAAGCTGTGGACTGATACGATAGAAGAGACGAGGTTTGTAAACTCCGGATCCATGAACGGTTTTTCAAGTTTCAGTTTTCTCTACTAAAAGGCATCATTAAATAAAGAGTGATGGTCGACAGAGAGCGATGGCCGTGCTCGACCTGATGTACATAGAGTGCATTTGTGGTAAGAGCCGACATGTTAAACGGTTGTATTCTGGACAGGCGTCAGTGAGCTGCTGAGAAGATTATTTTGGGATCAAGCACACTCACTGTCTCGGCTGCCGTTGCCACCGAGGTCTGTGTTGAGCACCACTACTCTGGTTACTTTGGCACCTGTGTGATGACACGCTCCTCAGGGGATCACAAATGAACATGTCATATCTTGTTTTTATAATCCGCACAATAAAAACGAGGAGGAAAATTAATTGCACACATGCAAAATGATATGTTAAGAAGATGTTAAGTTAACTCTCGCCGGTAAAAAGCAAAAAATCTAATACTGCGTATTCCTCTTGTTTTGTGTAATTCCGCTTGGCTTTAATGGTAATTGCAGAAATGCTCGGGAGAAATGAAAGGAGATCTGCAGCGCACACAGGGTTTGGACACGTGACATGCTGGAGGATTTATGAGATTTCAAAAGACAAACAATGATTTTCTTTGTGTTCTCCTCAATCTCTATTAAGATTGCTCAACAATGTGTCCCTGCGTGAAGATTATGGTCATCACCGCTGGCTTCACTCTGCACGGAAAATATAAGGGATGAGGTCTAAATTACCCGCAGCCTAATGGTATCACTGGAGATAAGAAGGAACATGCCTTTCAAGCCATTCTCTCAACCCTCGCAAGAAATGAAAAGGGATTTTGTCTGAGGAGCATTGTAGTAAGCAAGCATAAAGCCACTCTCTGTTCCACAGCCAACTCCCCAGAGAACTCAAGCCAGACACGGGATCAGCTCCAGAGATGAAAGTAAGGTCAAGGTGGCTTTTTTCTCCTCCTTCTCCTCTCTTCTCTTCCCTCTGCAGATTGCATCATAATGGGCTCCCTCTCGCTCCATATATATATATATGCCCAGGAAATCCATCGGATCCCAATACTTTGGAAAGAAGTTCTGGTTCAACAGCAGGTGATTCTAGAGGATGAGGATGGGACATTGATCACAGTATCAGTGCAAAACATCTTTTTTCTTACTCAGCACATTGTTTGCTGTTCTTTTCTGGTTGTTTCTTTTATAGTTATAGTCAGATTCAAGTACAGGCACTGCGTTAGATTTGCAAACACTGGTAATTGATGATGTTGTGGAAGCCATAAATCATTTAATATTAATCTTGAACGTGAGTCATTTATGATTGTGCAGCATTTAACTTTTGAATGCCAGAGGTTTTTAAAAGTTGACAGACGAACTTGTTTCTGTCGGTTCAGTTGACTTCTGCTCAACATGTGCAAAACTAATCACACACACACACACACACACATACACACACACACACACACACAAACCCCTCTGTTTATGTAGCCAAACAATCGCAAGTGGGAGGAAGACTTTCTGCTGTCTTCCTTAAAAAAAAGCACTATACTAACACTAATATACTATACTAAACACTAAAAAAAACACAATTACACATAATTTGTTTTTAAAACGCAAAATGTTTCTTTCAATTGAAACAACATTTGTTCAAATCTACTAACAAGACAACAAGATGAACAGTCAACACTTCCTTGTGCAGCGTGTGTGTGTGTGTGTGTGTGTGTGTGTGTTCCTCATCCTTGCCCTCTTCCACCCCGTACGACCCTCATAGGAGCTTTCACTCTCTCCGCACACTTCCAAACTTCCCTCTCTGCCTGCTTCCCCCCGGTCCTTTAAGCTCGACAAACCACCTCGCAGCACACACACACACACACACACACACACACACACACCATCACTCTGTTGACTTCTCGGTATTCCTCCATTTGTTGAGCGCTCTTCCAGTCGTTTCGCCAAATAACAGCCCAGCACGCCGGGCTGTTGACCGAAATGACACAGTGCTGCGTCTGGTTCAGTGTCCGGTCAGTCAGTGCAGGGAGAGTCGGACCTGCCAGCCTGTGCCCCCCCCCCCCCCTCAGGCTGATTGATGGGAGGCTCTGACTATTGAGCTGTTCACCTAATGAGGCACACTTAACCAATCGTGTCCGCAGCATCAGGTCAAGCGGATGTCACTCAGGGAATTAAAGGCACGCTTATTGTGTCTGCTGGCTGCCTACGAGAAGACAGTTTGCTTTACGCTCAATCAAGCGGAGAGCCTTCCCGCTTCCTCCTCTACCTTCCTGTTTCTTTTTTCTCTTTGACCAGTCCCGTTGAAGTTGGCTTCACTCTGGTCCGGTGAGGATTGAAGTTTCCACAGACACACCACATTTACAAGCTGTTACGGTACTCTGTACTCTACTGAGACGTAAACCTAAAAGACAATATGCTCTCAAACCAGCACATGGTGTTTGAATTCAGGACCTTCAGTGGTAAATTGGGTCTGGGGACACTGACTCCCAACGAGGTAAACAGGCACCACATAATGACCTAAAATACAACCTGATTTTTTGTATTTTTTGTGCTGAAGAAAAGGTCATTCTAATCCTGCTGAAAAAGTATGTCTTCCATTGCTCCTAAACTATTTAGCAATGTTGGTAGTAAACAGTAACGCTATGATACACTCATGCTTGATTTTACAGGATTTTATATCGGATCATGTGGAAGGAGGTCGTGGCCACGGTTTGCTCACTGGCTTCCAAAACTCTGCAAAAACACAGGTTCATTTACTACCATGGTGACGCTGGCTTCATTAAAACACATGTATTGTTTTTTTTGTTCGATAAATTGTGAAACTGCAAGAGGGAGAAACACCACATGTTTTTTAGGGGGGGGGGGGGGGTCGTGTTGGCCCATTCCTCCAGTGAGAAACGGAGAGGTGATCTGATTCTGATTAGTGGTCTTCAGAGCACAATGGACTGATTAGTGCACATCTGGACATATGGGGAAAAAAAGAGAGGATTTATCTTGAAAGGTTAGCTGCGATTCTGCGTGCATACTTGGCTGAATTAGCTTTGTAATAGCTTAAAGCGAAACGCAACCTTTCTGCAGCATTCATAATGTCATCAAGGTGTTATCAATATGTCTGGAATAACACCTTCTCAAATGTTTCTCATCAGTTTCTCTGAGAGGTATTCAAACGCCCGATGGCCTTGTCAGAGCTCTACCATGTCATTTGTTTGGTCGTGGTGTCGATTGCCAGTCTCAACAGAGAACCAGAATCCACATCTGGAGTTGGAGTATTGCTATCCCAAGATGCTGGCTGATGGCAAAGCAAGAGACGGGGCGAGCGTCCACAGCAAAGTGCTTCCTCCTCAGAGACAGCAGTCTTTGATGAGGAGGGGGGAGAGCGTTTGACTCACCGCTGAACACACACACACACACACACACACACACACACACACACATAGAACCTCCATGGTGCGTTTGCAGGCACCACGAGGTGAATGCTCTCTTATAGTGGCTGGCAGGCTGTCTTGTAGTTTCCATGTCACTTCTCCCACAGTACCACTTTTCTTTTGTTGTTTTCTGAAACACTGTGTTCTGTTCTCCACGTGGGATCCCAGGCAGGAACTGCTCTCTCTACTTATGGCTCCCACCCCACCCACCCCCACCCCCACCCCCCGGTTCCCGAAACTGCAAACCATATGGACTCCCTCTGCGTCCAGGCTGAGCTGAAGGACCTTACGGACGTCTGGAGGAGGATGATGGGCTGCGTTGGGAAAAGGGGGCGGGCTGGGGGCATTCATCCACGTTAATGGGTTATCCTTGTTGTTTAGGAAAGGTACGGGGGGGGGGGGGTGTTTTCATACTGTACACCCGTGGTGAAAGTGCATGCTTGTGTGTGTCGGTGTGTGTTTGGTAAGTAAGTTTACGCTGATTTTAGAACCGTAAACTATTAATTTACTGTAAAGAGTTTACAGTAAATTAATATACTGTTCCTGCTTTAGTGTTAAAGTGATTAGCCTTCTGATTGGTCAAAGGATAACCTCAGGCTAAAAGTCTCTCCGTGATGTCACGTGCCCGCAGCTGGTGAAATCAGACACCATGCGTCTGGGTAGGAGTTGTGTTGGGGTGAACCCGGATCCCCTCGCATCGGGGCAAGTCGAGGCACAAAACAGCGCCGGGGGCTGAAGACGCGCACAGCTGGATGCGCTGTTGTTCGGAGTCCCCTCGGTGAGAAGCAGTCGAGCTCTGGCCCTCCGGATCGCACACAGCGGTTGAATAAAAACGACCCCCGCAGTCCGACCGGCCGCTTTCTCCGAGCCTCCTTCTCCATGCCGCCGTTGCGCGTCTCCACTTTGGATAGAAGCAGCCCGGTCGCTGCGCGCCGCGGAGCGCACAGGATCTGAGACGAGTGGGAGACGTCTCTCCTGCGGACCGCGACGCGATGAGGAGATTCTGAGGTGGCAGAACTCCGCGTCCTTTGGCTCGTACCATAGGGTTATAGCCCATGCGCCGGTATCCTCTTCAGTGTGATTCTGTTTTCACCCAGATCTCTGCTGCCTGGACAAATGCATACAAATGCATTTAGGAGCTCAACGGAGTGGACACGTTTCCGCGGCAGCAACGTAAGTTTGCATTTGGTTAAATAATAGTATGGTTAAATAATAGTATGTAGATGTTACATTGCCTCTGCGCATTTGGATGCACGGATCCTCGGACAGATTTTCAAATAATAATAATAATATGGCAACAGGGGGGGATTTTCACTCACAGGGTCGTTAACGTGACTGATAATACAGTATTTTCATTGGCACAATACTACACATCCATATAGTTTAGCATTGGGATGATTGAACGGATCAGTGTTTCTGCTGTCTTTTTGTCAACCACAGTACAGCTGCACGGCAATACTTAAAGTTTTTATTATTCATGGGAACTTCTTTTTATCATTCATCTTGACACATCAGCTGACATGTTAGTAAATGCATGTCTTGGCTCTAAACTCCCGTATGAACATGCAGCTTGGGATCTCCTCCATTATTATCTGAATACCACGGCTGAACGCCCTTTCACTGAGAGATGAACTCTGTGAATGGCTTGAAGCATGATGCCCACGCAGCACTTAAGTGATATTTCCCTGTTGTGCACTTTGATTACAAGCACAACACAAATTGTCACAGACTCAAGATCTAAAAAATGAATTAAACTGCCAAACTGTTTACCTTAAATGCTGGCGGGCTGGGGCGGGGCCTATTTAGTGCCTTACACCTCAACATTCCTCATGGATGTGTTTTATTATTTATTGACATGCAGGTTTTGTTGTCCTGTTACATTCAGCTGGGACCGTGGAACTACAGAAATGTGCCCGCCCTCCTGTAGGTTACTGATCAGGAAATGCATTTTCTTCCCTCACTAGTGAGTCCAAGTTGTCTATACGGCGTTATGAGTTCCTTCCAGATGAGATCTAAAAAGTGCTGAGCTCACAAAGCATTCGCTTGTTCCCCGCTGACAGAGTTTGCTCGATAGAAAACAGAGAGGACCTGATATCCAGAGTGTTGCTTTTCTCTTTTTTTTTCCTCCTCGAGAGTGAAAATGAGAGCCGTACAAAGAAAACTGGGTTAAGGGAGAACATTCATGGCCTCCCTTGAATTCATTGGTGTGTATGCAGCACCAGTGAGCCCTATAGACGATCACCCACTGCTGCAAGTGTATCTTACTGAGTGGAGCTTCCCATGATGCGTTTAATCAGAAAGTCGAGAGGAGCTCTGCTTTGGAGGAGGTGAATCCAGACTAAATGGTACATGCAGTGACGGGTGATGTCTTGATGAGGTGGACTGCTTTTTGCCTGCTGCTCATTACATGATTACGTGATTGTTTCATCTACTGGGTGGTGCACCTGGGTTTTATGGATAGGTGTTCTCAGTACTTGCTTGCCATGGTTTTCTCTTCATTCGGCATCTGAAGGTATAACTTTATTCGTACTAATACGAATATGCACACGTCTGGATCCACCAACAAGTGCACTTTGAAGAACTGCTCTCGAACCCTTGTTGTTGTTCTGTGCCGATAATACAGCTTGCCATGGGGCTGTCATCACGCTTACTGTAATTGTGGCCTCAAATCTTTTGTTTTGTTTTCTATGTATTTTAAGTCAAAGAGTCTGTAATCTTTTGCCAATAAGAGTCACCAGCGCCTCTGAATTCCGTACGGGTGGTATGACACAGAGCTGAAGACAAAGAGCACTCTACACACATTTAAAAAAAGATATAAAATGAATGTCACAATGACAACTGTACAGCATAGGGTCCTAGAGGACATCTTCAGACCCCAATCGTCCAAAACTATTGATAGGAAAACGTTACGTGGGATTATTTTCTTTAGAGTATTCTCTCCTGTAAGTATAATGCAGGGTGAAATCTCTGCCTGTCCTTTTTCTCTGGCTGCCAGTGTAGTCACCTTCTCTGCAACATGGCCTACAGGGTCTTTGGCCTGTCTGAGTCAGTGTATTTAACCCTTTTTAACATCTGCAGGAAAAAGGGGGAGCTGTTTAAGGCCAGTGGAGGTTTACTCGCAGCTCTTTGTCTGCTCGCTTTCCTGTGGACTGAGTCAATCTTTACTCTGTTTTGCAGCGACCTCTTGACTCCAGTCACCACTTTGAGCGAGCACAACAACCGGCTGTCAATTAAGACAGTGATCTAGAGACAACGAGATTCGTAGCTGTAAGCGTAAGATGGTGTTTGGGAAATGTATCAGACGTGAATTCCATTTCAAACCTTCGCCAGAGATAAAACATAAAATAGCTCATTAAATCCCGGAAACTTTTGTGAACTTCTAATTTTGGCAGGTGGCTGGTTCGACTCGAGAAGAAGCTCCCATTATGAATCAATCATGACCAGGATACAGGTGCTAAAGCTGAAACATGGCCAGTGGGAACATATATTGGCTGTGGATCAGTCGCTTGCTCGTGTGCAGGGAACTCTGAACAGAAGTGTGCAGCAACAGAACACCTGGTTAGCAAGACACTCCGATATTTCAAGTGCTTGTTTTTAGCATTTGAACAGTGCGTATGTGTGTTTGTTCGCATAATGCTGGTTGATATTAGGAGAGCTCTGCAATTTATATGATGGATGTTATATTTCAGCGGTTGTAATTCACTCAGTCGTTCTTTGCAAAGTGGTTCATGTTACAACACTCATTGCAGCTACTTGGAGCGCCGCGTCAGTTTGCGTGTCAAAGATATTTGCTTCATTCGGTTTTGAATCCCCCTCTATTTCAAAACTTTGCCTCAATGTCTTGGCCATGAAGGGCATATAAAGGTGGAGGTTAATAGCGAATGCCCCACTGTCAAGCCTGATCGCAGATTAACAGCAATTGTATGCATAAACCTTCCTGTCGGTTTATTCCCTCAAAAACGTTTTCAAGTTGTGTTTATGTTCTCGTATTTTGCAGATACTAATGGATTTAGTGGGTGTAAACATTGCACTGCTCTCAAACTGACAGACTTCAACGGTGAAAGTAGGAAAATTGTTTCCTCCCCCTTGTGAGAAATTGTAAACAGAACGTCCGAGACATCGCACTTTTCCCCCCGACCAGATGGAGCTCCGCACTCCGCACATCTCCATTTGCCTCTTGGCCCTTTTTCCTTCGTCGAAATGAACCATTTCGACGGATTCGAGCAAATGTCAAGAGAAGAGCGGTCGAATCTGTTGGTGCTGGCGTGATCCATTGCAGAGAAGAGATTTAAGTTGTGATTATTTATAGTCTTGACATGACACCGACTCCCAATGCAGTGGCATTTCCCAGAGTCAACAAAGCAGAGTTTGGGGAGCTTAGTGTTTCTTTCAGCAGTCGTTTCCATTAACTGGAAGGACATGGAAAATAGTTATAGAGCGGTGTCACTTAAACTGTGATTTACCGCATGATTTGATAAAAGAGACAATGGAGCTGGTGGTTCTGCCTGTAGCTCATGTTCTGTAGCTTACTGTTTGCATACGATTACAAAACGCTTAAAAAAAAGGTCTCGCAAAGTTATCCCACAGATCCTGTGAAGGAAGGAAGGAAGGAAGGTAAATGCCAGGGTTTAAGTAACTGGGCCGTGCTGATGCGATGACCTAAGTCTTTTTGGTTTGCTGAGTCTCAGGGACGCCTTAAATAGCTCTTTACAGGGAGTCCGTGTGACAGACGGCCAAAAAAAGCTGTCTGACTCAGCATGAGATCGCCCCACTTGGCGCTCCAAAAGTAAATGTTACGTCTTCTATTTAGCGGTGCCTTTTTTTTTTTTTAAGAACTGCTATTTGCCAACGTGAAAAGCCAAAAACGTGCTCCTTAATGGCTTCATAAATGTCATTCATATCGTCTCTCAGCAGATTAATGCTGGTAATCGTATATTGGCCCTTGGCTTTTCCTGCTTCGGGGACATGCCAGTGTTCCCGGCAGTGGAACGTCACAGCACTTTGTTGATGGGGAACAGGTGGCACACAGACTGCTCCCACTGTTTTTACTTTCCTCATCTCTTTCTTTCTCTCTTTGTCTGCTTTTGTTTCTCTGCCTGCATGTGTTTCTTTTTCGTTTGGCTCGAAGTTGCCGGTCCACATTGCTGCGGAAAGACAAACATGGCTGCCTGTCTGTGGCTCTCTTTCCAGCAGGGCCACACAAACACCATCGGAAGCGTCTCTGCCGGGTGCATCTCGTCCTCGGAGGCGAAACAGCAACTTTGTTTGTGGCCATCAAGCTGGCATAATAATCCCTGGATTATTGACAGCAGCCTCTGATGGATGGGACTCCTGCATAACTGCATATTGAAATAGCAGTGCTAATGTCTCCTCCTTCCTTTTTCCCTCCCACATTTGACAATCGTCACGCCAGTTGCCAAAAGCCCCTTCGAGTGGTGTCAGCAGCTGTTACTCCGTGCAAAGCTGTCGATGTGATTGATTTGGTTTGAATGTAAGGAGTATGCTTTGAAGCAGCCTGTAATTGCTCTGGAAAGTATGTCAAGGTAGAAAAGAGTCGGCACTTCAGCAATGAAGAGGACTGTTTACATATCGGCCTAAAGTTTACTAGATGTAAGCAGATCAATATCATAAAAACCTAAACCTTTTTGAGGAGCTTTGGATGTTGAAAAAATGAATATGAACGATCGGCCGAGCAAAGCGTTCTGTAAAAGTTGAATGATTGTAAAAGGCCGGCGTGGGTGGCTCCTCTTAATCTAAACTTCAGGTGTGGATTTCCCTCTCTGAGGTTGAAGCTTGGCTGAGGCATGCCTCCATGATTTGCTGTTCTATTGTTATGGAAGTCTGTTGGTAGACATTTTGGCACTCACAGAGGCATCATTGGTAATATCGTTAAGTACGGATGCTTTCCAATAGCTGAAGGGGCTTTAGCTCCATGGCCCATGTATTGTAAAGCTGGTTCAACTGCATTGGTTACTGACCTGCTTTAATTAATTGAACCGTATCATTCATTTCATCGCACATGTTTTTTTATCATCCCGCTGCTAGCAGGCATTGGTACACCGCTCTTGTTCCAGGGACATGTGGCATTTCTGAGTGGTGGGCCGTCGGTTCAGGTAACCTTCGCTTCTAAACGCTAACGTGCCGCATGTGTTCTAAAGTCAGGAGGAATGACTTTAACCAATCTCAACCACGTCACTCAAGGGGCCCATGCCTTCCACTCTAAACCGCTGATTTCAGGTAGACTCTCCCAATGTTGGCAGGATAATGCTGAACTTGTAAAAGCTAACGTTTTACACTCAGATTAACGGTACAGATTTACCACATCATTTGAATTGAGTGTTGGATCGTCTTCGTGCTGCGTCTCAGTGTACTCGGGGTTCTCGGTTATCGCTCAAGTCTCATCTCCACTTTCGCTGCTGCACATGCAGTGAAAACCTTGTGGCATGCACCTTTTCGATGACCGGCATCAGTGTAGCAGGATTTTGATCTGTGTGGTTCTTCATTGGCTTGAAGCAATTATTGATTGGAACATCTGCCTACATCTCTGTTACAAACGGTCAAAAGATTGTTGATAAATGGAGCTAAACTGTTCGGATTTGTGTTTGTGTGTCCCTCAAGGTGGAACTTTATCCTGCTCCTGTCAGTATGCTCAGCAGTACTCTCTGGAGAAGAAGACTACCTAGCTCAAGGTAAACAACAGAACCCTAATGCATAGCTAAACATCACCATTAAGATTATCCCTTCCACCCTTTCTTTAGTTTTTTGACTCTTTCTGACTTCTGACTTTCTGACACTTCTACTGTTTTGATGCTCAGAGTTTTCTGCAGGAAAAGTAATCTTATGGCAAATGGATGCAAGCCCTGCTGTTCTACTTCTTAAAAATGCTCTATTGTCAATAACCCCAGAAAAGACATCCATGCTGTGAATGCCATTTAGTTTGTAGTTGTACAGTTTCACAAGTGATTGTCCATCAAATAGTCTTCGTCTTCACAAAAACATTTCAGTTGGCAGTTCAATTGTTCTTTCATGGTGTATCACTGGGCCACTGGCAGAAGAAATCTACCACATATTTGATGTACACTTAACTTAAGGTTGACCCCTTAATGAATCCTCAATATTCCTCAGGTGTCACATTGTGTGCATTGCTTGTACCGCTTGCAGAGAGGAAACAAACTGCCTCAAGCATCTTTCCCCTTATTTCCTCATTGCCATTATGCCACTCCTAGAAGGATCAATCTATCATAACGAGGGCAGGAGGAGTGCACACCGAGTGTTAGAGCAGCTCGTCTTCATATATCAGACAGGTTAATTGGAATCTGGGCTGACTTTACCTCGGGCTAAGAATGTCAAGGACATTTCAGTGCATACTCAGATCAGCTGCAGGTAGACAGTAGACTCTCTCTATGACTATAAACCCTGCAAAACAACATCCAGGATGATGGACAGTATTGTCCCTATTTTGTTCCAAAGCATATCTATAACAGAAACAAGACTAGTGGACTGAACTGTCCTCCATAAAGGAAATAGCTTTACAGTATGAAATGTGGTGTTGCTATATATATATACCTTTTCTGCAAAAGGCATTTCTGTGACACCCAATATACAATTTACAATTGCCAAAGTGCTGCTGCGTTTGATATTGCAAAGACTGCCGTGATCCTCCGGTTTGGTCTTGTGTGGCGTCAGCTGCTCGGCCTGTAGCGTGAGTTGCCCCCTGGTCTGAAACGTGATCTCATTTCACTTTTTTTTTCTGCCGTGCTGTGAACACCGTTACGAGCAGATGAGTATGTCCTTTGCTGCTCAATGAATTCAATTGTATCAGAGGATCTTAAAACTCCAATGGCTTGCTGCAAAGCGTTCGTCTCATCTCCGCCCCCGATCAGCGAGCTGAGCAGGACAGTTTCTCAGCCAATCACAGGGTGAGGTTGACAGCCAATCACAGCGCGATGTTCTGCCTTTGGTTTCCACTAAACTTTCTCTCTCACACACACACACATTCTTCTCTCATACTCATACACTTCGATCCGCCCATCAAAACGCTTTGTGGCACTCGTGCACACATGCATCTGGGCGCAGAAAGCCTCCCTGTTCTTAGTCTTCCATATTGCTTGTACTTGCTCATCTGGGCCACAGCTGCCTTGCTGGTAACTACTCCAGGGGAAAGAGTGGGAGGCGTCACCGGCATCATGGGGAGACCAGTGACCACAGGCCACAGAGAAGAAGGGGAGTTATTAAACCTTTCAATGACCAACGAGAATTGCCACAATATCTACGGATATGCGGGTGTCATGGTGATAACTTTAAGCTTGTCTAGGGACCATTGTCCTGTTTTTTGTTCCTCCTTGTGGTCAGCGAACAAAGCCACTTTACCATTACTTTTTCATCTAAAAAGCCAAGTTCACACTACGTGCCCTTTGAAGTTGTCAGATCGCTGCACTGTTTACACAAATTGCTGTCCTGTAATTGTGAGTCTTTACGTCATTGTTATTGAACGCTACATAACAGGCAGTCACCGGGAGGAATGAAATTATTTCACCATGATCACACACACGCGAGGTGATGCTGACTTCGCACTGCTTGTCGGTGTTGGCACACACATTCACATATTAGCCTTTGCCAGCATTTACTAAATATTTCCTGATGTGGATCCGTCTGTTTTCATTTTTTATGTTCATGCGTGTGGACATCGAACACCCTCGGTACAACGTCAACTGTGGTCTCGCAGCACATGGATAAAGTGACTATTGATACAGGACCCCCCCGCCCCCCGCCCCCCCCCTGTCTGTCATGTTCCCCCTCAACCCGTCCCACTGGCCTTGGCTCCCCGGATAAGATATTTAGTCATCTAGATATCTGGAATGCGTCTGCCTCTTGGCTCGCGTCACTGAACACGTGACACATAGTGCTCGCGAGGTGATGTGTGACTTCCTGTGCAACATGCGATTCGTCGGAGGGATCCAAAAAATGTCAGTGAGCGGCTAATCAGGGATAAAGTTTTGAGAAAAATTGCTTTTATTAAATAGAAACTACTTTACATAGTCCGTAGAATTCTATTTGTTTTATGTTTTTAATTTTCTAATATTAAATTCTACATGGTTCCACAGCATCGTTGAAATCTTATGAAAAGAAAAAAAGTCTTACCACTAGTATTTATTTTAAAAGTTCAGTTTTGGGGTTCCAGTAATTGATTGTTAAACAGCCTGTTGAAATAAGAGAAGAGAATAAGTAGATGACAGTGGAAAGAGAAGGTGGAAAAATCATACTCAAAGTAGGCCCTGAGTTACCTGTCTTTATGTTTTAATATCGTTGCTGTTTTAGGTTGTTATAGCTGTGTTGTCCTCTATTAAGACCACCTCGAAAAAACCTTAATCCATAACAGTTTGAACTTGCTTTCGTGACTTTATCCTAAAGTAAATTATACATCTTTAAAAGTGAGTACCTTTCCTGAAGTCCATGACTAGTTAAGTATCTGTTTTTTAAAACTAGTCAACCAAATCCTCCGCTTTTCAATCCTTTTTGTTCACCTGAAGTTGACCATTGTCCCCTCTGTCCTCCAGGTGTGGATATCCTCTATCGACTGGGGCTTTCAGCTCGAGGCGGCACGGACAAGAGGACAAGCCCGCCTTCCACCACTCACACCACCGTCCCCTCGCCTTTCAACCTTCCTGTTTCTGGACATGGGGTAGTATTAGACTCAAACTTCCTCTATGAGGCTCCGGCAGGCAGTCTTCTTCCACCCGAGATTGGCGAGGAGTTCTCCGTCGTGGTTAGCCTCAGCTCCTGGCGATTGAACAACGCCTTTCTTTTTAGTGTCAAAGACAGCAGGGACAGGCTGCGCTTCGGCATTCAGCTGCTGCCCCGCAGAGTGGTGGTTTACACCGCAGAGGAAGCCTCCATCTACTTCACCTACAACTGGCAGGATGGGCGCCAGCACCCTTTCGCGGTTGGCGTTCGAGCGCACTCGGTGTCCTTCTACGCTTCGTGTGGAGCAGTGCAGCAGCGGGAGCAGACCCTGAGGAGATCCCACACACTGGCCGATTCTGGGGGTCTCTTCACGCTCGGTAGGATGAACTCTAAAGCGGCGGCATTCAATGGTCGAGTCTGCCAGCTGGACATCCATCCCTCCGCCAAAGTTGCAGCGCACTACTGCGACTACCTTAAAACACAGTGTCGGCTGGCCGACACTAACCCATCGCCTCAGCCGCTGCCGTGTTTGGACATTGAGGCACGTGAGCCTCCGTCGGACCCTTCGACAAAGTCCCCTGTTGGAGTAACAGCTACCGATGGTAGTCCCTTAAAAGCTACAGCAGCTTTGAAAGTGTCCCCGGGTGATTTGGTCACGCAGCGTTCAACACTGAGCCCATCAGTACGAACTCATCGGAGGGATCAGAGCCACATTTCCAAATTGGACCCCTTTGCACACTCCGCCTCGTCTTCGCTTCAGCTATCTACCCCGAGGCCACAGGCAGTCATGGATCTCGCACGTAGCACAACTATCACCACTAGCAAAAATGTGTTGGGGGAAAGTGATTCCTCTGAAAGCAGCACAGAGGAAGGGATCAGCTCTGAGAGCCTGGAGTCTCCAGATGTCACCCCCGGACTGATTTCCCCAGACGAGCAAAGTCGGGTGAAGGAAGGACTCGGGAACAGCACCGTCAACGGCTCCGGCGGCTCTCGGCTTCTGGAGACTCACCTGAGAGCCAATAGCGCCACTTTGTACCGAGAGAAGCAACCTGATGCGGATGGCAGCTATGAGGATTTAGACATGGGAGAATATGATTATGGGTATGAAGATACAGACTATTTCTACAACTACGACGGCGGTTTCCGTGGCCCCAAAGGGGAGCCAGGTTTGCCGGTAGGTAATTCATGAATGACAAGTGGAGCTTTTTGTGTTTAGGGAAAATGAATCAAAGCGTTGAGACACAAGTCAGTACAATGCAAAACATGCTCAAGAGTGGAACAAAAAGCCATGCAAGGTACTCAAGGGTTATTTATGGCCAACACACACACACACACACACCTAGTATATATGGAACTACATTTTGGCAGGGAGGTGCAGTGATTTATAGATGATGGAATCTCCGAGCACTGTTCTCTGTTCATGTATCTACAAGTTGTTAAAATAACGTCACGTCATTCCCTTGCTGGGATACTGGCAGCCACTTTTCCTCTCATGTTAGGATAACTCGTCTGAAGGTTGGAGGTAAACCCTGGCTAGAAATATTCGCTGTCCATCTAGCCACATGACGTAAGCAGGCCGTCAGGATGCCTTTGCCCCTGGACATGCTTTTATAGTTCAGGTATCGCCCAAGTTTCCATGAACGAGATGTGTCAGGACTTTCTATCAAGTGTGTAATGATGTAAGACGTCTGGATTCATTCCCCAGTTTCCATAATCAGCGCCTGAAGGTCTGTAGGTGCGACACCGCTCTGCCATGACTGAGCTGTTGCAACATATCTTCATGTCTCAGAGCATGAGAACACCGCACTGCAGTATTATCAGCTTATCAGCAGGATACAGTCAATGACAGGCATTTTTACAGTTTAGCATTAATACTTCAAGAAAACAATCTTTGTCTGCCTATGTCTTGGCTAATTTAATCACTTTGTTCCTGGCACGTTTTGAGTGCTGGGCCACCTGGGGCTCGCTGTGTCATGTAGTGCAATGTGCAAGGTGAAAACATGTGCATTTGTAAACCCTATTTCATTCTTTTGTCTTTTTTCACCACAGCCAATTTGTTTGTTATTATTATTATTATTATTATTTATTTTTATTTTTTTTTATCATGTCTGACAATGCACCTGAACAATGATAAACAGTCTAATTTTGATCATGGTGTGTGAAACTGTGCAAATGTAGATTTCAGTCAGTCGTGATGTGATCCATTTCCTTACTGAGTTACATGGTCTGTGTTCGGCTCAGCAGACAGCTTGCGTTTTACGACATGTTGGGTTACAATCCAGGGCCTATTCAGCTCAACTTAATGTCACACAATGCAACAAGTTCAAGAAATGATTTGTTGTTTAATCGTTCCAAGTTTGACCTTACTTAAACTTGACCTCTTGTAATGAATCTATTTCGAAAAAAATAGTCACTTGTCTTGGCAGCACGTCTGAAGGTTGAGAATATTATCATTTTACTGCAAGAGTACTTCTCTTTAAGCCTCGTTGTGGTGGTGTAGTTGTGTAATCACAGTTTCCATGTGTCTGTGTGGGAGTGTAGAAGAACAAACAGCTGTTGCTTCATTCATGTCTCCCTCTGCGTCCATCTGCTCTGACAATGTTACGGATGCTCCAGAGCACCTTGTCATGATCTCTCGCTATAGCAACGATTCAGAAAAGTAAATAATAGTAAATGCAATTATATATTGATGTGTATCCAAAAGGGAACCTTAGGGCCGGGCCAAGATCTATTTACCAGGTACCAAGCTCTATCCATCCGTTTGCTGCGTTGGCTCTCGCGCCCTATTCAAATATTCAAATGGTGTAGCTTTCAAGGCATTCTTGGGCTTTCTAGTCATTAATAAATGGCAGTACATCAAGGTCGTAACAGAGATACGTTTCCGCTGTATTTTAGAACTGACACACCAGTTCTACTTTTTATTGACAAGCAGCACGAGTAAATCATGGAATATCGTATGGTATTTAAACATGTATTCTCACACCTTTCAAAAACATGAAAACTTGATACAAACAAGCACAACTCAAGAGGAGCTTCAGCCTTATTTCATTTTTAAACGCCAACCCCCTTTGGAGGGGGCTGGGAGAAGGTTTAGGGTTAGATAATCATGTATCTACTACTACTACTACTACTACTAAAGCCCAAAACTACAGTATTTGGATGTCTTGAAGACCATAAGTGAGCAGAAGTTGATAATGCCACAGAGTGAGTGGTGTCTGTCTCATCTCGTGAATGGAACTTGAGCCTTCTGTTCAGAGATTCCCAATAGAGGTAAACTTGGTGCCTCTTCCCTTGCTCTCTTTCATAAATACAGCACATACTCATCGTTGCAGGGCCCAGACAGTTAACTGCATGTTATTGCTTGCCATTAACCTATTCTAACCTCCTCTCTCTCTCTCTCTCTCTCTACAACGTTACCTTCTTTCTTCCCCTGTCCCTCTGTCTCTCTGATTTAGGGTCCTGTTGGTCCGCCTGGTTTACCCGGTCCTCCAGGAACGAGAGGTTCTCGGGTGAGTAACCCAGTCAAAGGGGACGGCACACAGGAACGCACTTTGAACAAATCATTCATCGGTCTGACTGCCTCACTCTATGTGATGGTGGCTTATTTTTCATTACCACACATGTTACTTTTATTCATGCATTCTTTCTTTGCATTGCGGGCCAAACAGAGCCCCTTAGCAGTGATGCAATGACAACATAGCACAGCCTGTTGTGAGGAATTGTAAGCTTTGATAAAAATGACCAATTTGAATAGGTATCTATAAATAAAACAATAAGCTGAATGCATATGATGTTAACTATGATTATTTCATTCTCTGTTTATGTGATTTGTTTGTTGCTCTAGGGAGTGCGACACAAAACTAAGAGGGAGGGGGCAATGGAACATTTAGAGTCGGCCTGAACATGTTTTTTGCCGTCAGTTTGAAGCTGATCACCGATTGCAGCGTTTTTCCCTTTGCTTCTTTTCCATTCATAGCGAGGTTACAGAGTATTTCACTTGTGGGGGCAGGCTGCTCATCGAGACGGACGAGGACGCTTCTCTTTGTGAGACCCACAGACAGGATACTACATTTTTGGAGAAATGATCAATGCAACTTTTATTTGACCTTTTGCCACAATGATCGCATAGTTAACTGTAGCGTTTCAGAGTGTTAAAACGCCGGACGCCAGATGATCTGATTTTGCATTACAGTAATAGTTGAGCCTGGTTCCATTTCTTTGGAGGAGGTGAGGGGGGTGTCCCCTTCTCTGGCATCCCTTCGATGGGCTTGCTCCATTTAAATTCAAATTCTTCTGGAAGTCTCTTGAGCAGTATATTGTGCGTGACAGACAGACCAGAAGGCAGACGGACAGGAAGGCGGGCAGATAGTAAAACATGTCTCACAGTAAAGTGAGCGGACACGGAACGCACTCCTTCGGCTAACTCATGAAGCGGAGACAGAGGAAGGCTTGGAATCATTATGTGGTGGGAAGCTGAGGGCAGTGTTTGGTACTGTGGTTTTGTGTTTGCCGTCTCAGCACAAATCAGTCTTATTCAGTTACCTAATTGTTAACGTTATCAGACGATGAGTCTGTGATCCAGGCTATGCCGTTTGGTCTTGGCAGATTTCGCTGAATGCATGTTCTTCATTCCCCTACAGGATTTATTAGTTTTAGTGTAAAGACTTCCGACCTCCTAAACTGTGAGCATAATTCCATCGTTTTCACTTAAAAATAGATCAAACAGGACTGACATTTCCTCAAGAAAATCTTCGCAAATTGACATCCATAGAAAATAATAAAGAGAGCAGAGCCTGCTTCCTAAATCTTGACTGCAGTGCAGAGAAAGTGTGGTCTTCAAGCAGCAGGATAACAGATGTGCAGGAATGTAGTGCATTTAAGCAGTGTGTGTGTATATGAGTGTGTGCACACACATGCACAAGACACAAGCGTGCACGTGTGGTTGTGCATTCATTGCATACCTGTGATGTTCAAGGAGTTTTGTCCCATGACAGACGTGGTGGAAGTGGAGCTTCCATAAAGACGGGCAATGATGAGAATGAAGTGTGGTAGGAAATGGAGCCATAGTAGGATTTGCACAGTTTTATGCACATTGTGCAAAACTATTGGTCCCAAGGTTGAAGTGAAGAAAATATGTGCAATATATTCAGGGGTTAGTGGGTGGGATACGCCTCCTCTCCTTGGACCTGAGTCCTGCCAAAGGGAGATGGGAGTGAAGGAGGAGAGGAAGAGACCTCAGTTGAGGATACAAAAACAGTATCCTTCACTTAGAGCTGTAATTTTAGCTGCCTCCATTTAACGTAATGAAATAGTACAGATTGCAAGATAGCATTTATTGATAGTACATTTTGCCATTAACAACGTTTTACTTTTGTAAACATTATTATTGAGATGAATAGCAATTGTAGTCAAACAATAATGTTAAATGAAATGTTAAAAGCAGCTCGTACCCCGTTTGTGTAATTCCTCCTTACGAGTTCAGAGCTCGATCGAACATTCAACCACCTCAAATACAATTTGTTTAAGAGGATCTTCTTCGGGGACACAATGCTTCTCCCCGAAATGCATTTTATTATGCAAGTCAATACTTAGCTATTGCTTTCAATGCGCAGGTCATGTAAGTATGTGCCCTCTCTCCCTGTCTGTCTGCGTGTCCTCCAGGGTCCCACCGGTCCACACGGAAGCCCCGGACAGTCTGGACCGCCTGGGCCCAAGGTGAGTGTCCTTCTCCCATAGTAGGGACACATTAACAGCTGCACCCAACATTGCAGAGGGCGATGATTAACAATAAGATGGCCATTAATGCGCCTTAGGTCTAAAAAAAAATCTGAAGAAAGAAATCTGCAATCTCTTAAAGGGATTTGGGAGTCATTAGTGGACCGCACAATGAAGATCACCAGGAGACATCTAGTTGTATCTAGCAAGTCTCTTCACTGAGGACACAACATTTCTCGTAATATCCTTTCCCCCCAAAAAAAGACTTTCTGTATGAAAAACATGGAAGACACCAGGAATATAATCAGCTGATTGTAGTGATTGAAGTTGGCATGTTTTGCAAATGCCAGTTGCACATGTGTTTGTTATTGCTTTAGCAGGAGGTGAGGGCCAAAGTTGTCTGTTGCCATCTATCCGATCTGGTCCAGCTGATTTTTTCCACAAAGATTCACTCTCCGTTTCCCAGAGGGCTGCAAAGAGGTTTGGGCACAGCCAGAGCGATGATCGTGAGCCATTGTGATGTCACAGCGCAGCAGAAAAGGCGGGAGGAGATGAGGATGGTTGTTGGACTAAATTACACAAAAATAAATGTTGTTGCGAGGCTGGCTTTCACCCTGACGCATTCTGGCTAGTTCTGCCCTATTAGCCATGACGCTTGCTTCATATGAGAAGAAAACGAAATAAAATAAGCCTTTTTGAATCAAAGATTTCCTCAGCAGTGGACCAGATGTACAATGCAACTTGTTACAAAGAAGCAAGGATGTGGGCAGCTTCAAGTTGAAGGTTTTCATAAACTTGATCCCAACTGGTGACCACAGAGTGGTTGAATGCTGCATGTGAGGGAAGAGTCATAGACAGAAGAAACAAGTGGACGGTCCATTCTCCCCTCCTTTGTCTTGCTCAGTTATTCTTTTGTTTTTAAGTGGATAAGGGCTTGTTCAGAACTGCAACACATATGCTGAACACATGAATTTGGATCCTTTTGTCCACTTCACCTCAAACACATACAGAGAGGAATGTTGTGTTTTGCTCGTCTTGATCAGTCAAGCAGCACAACAACATTGATATATTGGTCCTCCAGCACCTCGCTGGGACGCGGCACGCTCGCCCGTAGGCGGCCACCTGCTTGCTCGGAGGTGCCTTTAGCTTGTTCCTTTGTATAAATAGAAAACCGAAAAAAAAACCGAAATTGGCTTATCTAATACCGTAGTGACCCGTCAGTGAGTCATCCTCTCATCCCCAGTCCTAATGTGGAGGCAGAGCAGATGAGAGATGCTTTGTCTCCGTTTGGAAAAACATTTCTTGTTGAAATGTCTTTTGTTACTACGGCAAATGGGACTAATACAAAGACGTGTAGACACTGAAGCCAAGCGTGGGTGGAATTTTATGACAAAAAATACAGATTTAGTCCGCTCCATGCACTGTTGACTTTTTCTAACTGATAGGAAACCCAGGTATGGTGCTTTGGTAGAACCTCTGCTCTCCCACCCCAAGGCTTTTCACTGGCTGTCAGTCAAAACTATGGAAACATGATGCTCCAAATCTACTGAGGAAAATGTACGGATTTAAGGTGTCAAGGCGTAGCACCCCGAACCAGAACCAGCTCGACTTTGTTATAGTCAGAAGTCCATGCTGCTGCACACCTAATCCCATGTACAAATTACATTTTGAACAATCAAAGAAGATCTTATCGTTTATTGATTAATATTTTTATTTAATTGCTTTACAAAACCGGCTATTACGGTTCTCTTGTGTTTTAAATCCATATGTGTCACAGTTTGGTGCCTTTTCCTGTTTTATTTTGTAGTTTCATGTTTCTGGTCTCCCTGGGTAACTTCACTTCCTGCCTTGTCCTGTCTTGCCTTGTGATTGTCTGACTGTTTCCAATCACCTGCATCTCCCTTTTGTATTTAAGCCCTGTGTGGCTGTTGGCTCTTTTTGGAGTGTCTGTCGAGTTTCTGTCCTGAGCAGTGTGAAACATTTTAGATGAGTTATCTTTAACAACATGTTGTTAAAAGAAAGCGTGATTACATTTTATTTATTAAAGCGCTCCTCACACTTTGCTTAAACATGAGATAGGGCATCTGTTTTGATAAAAGCCACATGTGGGTTTGACGTTCAAGTGACACGCCACATCACCTCTGTGGGGTTAGCTCTTTTTCTCTTTTAAGTCTTGCAAGACAAAAATATTTTATTACCTTTTTCTCGTCAGTTTGGGAAGAAAAGGCTTTTGAAATGTAATATTGCTTTTCTGTGAAAATGCACTTAACAGCTCTGATCTGGCACAGTCTTGAGCTTGTCTTCTGCCTTGTGGGAAAAACGCATGCGGTCCCGAGTCTCAAAAACATTTGTACTTCATTACTTAGTTTTACATGCTTAGTCACTGTACAGGAACGTGGATTTGCACATTGAAGTATTAACGTGGAAGATCACTGGCCCTTTTGAAGCTACTGCGTATAAACTAAACTGTAATATAAACTCAAGAGAAGTCTATGCAAGATCTTTCCTGGAATTTTGTCAGAATTTAAAAGTCACTTTAAACGGTCAGGATACTTAAATCACGGATGCATTGTCATGGTTGACTGAAAAGGGTTCACAGACATTTTGATTATTTTCACCTTTATTTTTCCTAAATTGAACAATGGTGTATTGTAATAAAATGTTCTATTTTTGTCTTGCGAGCATCTTCAGAAATGACTGAATAAGTATAAATGAGCTTAAATCAAATTCCACAGTTTGTAAAAATCTGGTATTGGTCAAACTAGTTGATTTGCTGAGGACATTTCCCTTCCTGTGTCCCTGTTTGTTTCCTAGGGCTCAAAGGGAGACCCCGGGCTGTCTCCAGGCCAGGCTCCACCAGGAGACAAGGTGACAAATCTTCCCCATCCTCTGTGCCAGGCTTCCTGGTCCTCTTCTCTGTCACAAGGCCTGCAAACATTTGACAGTGGCTCTTGGCTAGAGGCCTGTTTTTTTTTTTTTTTATTTCATCCCATTAACTATTTTCTATTTCTCCTTGGAGCATTTATCCATCCTAATGTCATCCCAAAACATATACATATATCTCTTTTGACCTACTCCCCTCACGTCTTATCTGATTTTCCAGAACAGCCGAAAGTCGCTCAGAATATGTTTTATATTGGAAGCAGCACAGATAACATCTAACATGAACTATAAAGCACTTTTTAATAGTCCGTCTCACTCACCTGGGGAAAATCTCCTCTTTATCCCCTTTTCTAAAGATAAACATGAATGAATTGTCTTTGGAAACCATTTCCTTTTGTTCATTAGTCATCTAAGATGTTGTGCTAGAAAATGAAGATTTATTTAGTTATAATATATTATGAAATGTCTGCAAAACCATCTCTGCAATCCCATCCCATTTATTTTCAAGGTTTTAGTTTTATTTCTCATTTGTACCACAGGGTGAAAGGGGTTCACCAGGGATGCCCGGGCTTAATGGATTTCCAGGTGCTACGGTAAGATTTTGTTTCACCTTCTTTCGTTTAGGGCAGCAGCCGATGCTGACGATCTCACTGACGTCTCACTGACGGGATGTTTTTTTTTGTTTGATCACGCATTCAAACAAAAGTCTTTGCATGTATCTCTGTCTGTGTGGCTTCCCCTCTCCCTCAGCGCTGCCTGTTAGATGATGTGCTGCTGCCACGCTCAAACTTTGATAGGCTTTCAGGTCAAGGTCGAAAGTCTTCCAAAAGAGGAAAAGCACACTGTCCTGGGTTAGAAGGTCAACGACACGCACAATAGGGAGTGTTTCAGGGGTGCTGCTATCAATATAAAAAAGGTAACTGGCATTCTTCCTGTGTGTCAGTGTGCCACTATGTTCCGTCATGCCGTATTGCATAGCTGTGGCAAGAACTGAGCTTGTGGCTTTACAGAACAGACCTAATCTGTTCGTAGTAGATCGCACTGCTGGCACAGCTATACACAGTGTGGTCAGAGTTGCCACTGTAGCCTCTTATTGAGGCTTTGAGTCTTGTCTCCACATAGCTGGCCTTCACCTCGCCTTGCAGGGGGCCGTCTCAGTGTTTGCAGGAGCCGAACCTAATATGGCCAGCGGGTGAACTGTGCCCTCTCAAGTATTTCCAGAGGAAATGAAGGGCTCGGGTCCTGTGCTATTTACCCCCAGAGTTGGCCCGTAACAGAGTGTGAAGGTCCATGTGTCGCAACCTTGAAAGCGCACAACGAAGTCGAAGGTAGCGTTCCAGAAGGTCTCTTGATTCCCGGAAAAGATAATGACCTGACTCTGACCTTGTATTTTTGGAACTGTTAACATCTGTTGTTGATAATCAAGTCAAATGGAAAAAATAAAGGGCTTAAGAGATGCTAAGCTTTGGGTTTGCTAAACAATAAATCTTGTTTAGTTTATGAAGAAGCACACGAGTCACTGAAGATTGGGTTTTAGTTGTGTTTTAACCTTTTTAACCTCAACCGCACTGTACTCTTCAACCATTCAGACAGAATCTAGAGTTGCTCACAAACTAGTTTCTTCAAACACACTTTTAACACTGACCATGTAACACGTTTTAAATGTCAGCCTTGCATGCGTGTTAAAATCTCCAACTGTGACCGTTGACCTTAAGCATTGTACCAAAAGGATGGGTGCAGGTAATAGTCCATAAAAGACTATTCCCATGTCTGTTAACAAGCCTCAGGTCTCTCAATCAAGAATACTTGCAAGCAACAAATGAAAATAATTAAGAGTTCTTAATTGAGATTTGCAATAAGAAATCAGTTTTCTATCAAATGATTCACTGAATGTCTCCTTGAAGCCGTTCTTTAAATTGTTTGTTCTTTCTGTTTTCTACATTATTAACAATGCTAAAGCTAACTTTCTGAGTATTTAGCTCAGGTGTGCAGCATTTAGCCTCATAGAGTCACAGCTTAGCTGAAGACTTGTTAATGTCTCTGGTGTTTTGGGGTGAAATCTACTTAAAATGTGCTGGTTTTATTCCATTTTCAAGGGGCTCAAAGGTTATCCAGGGTCAGCCGGACTGTCAGGAGAACAAGTGAGTTGCGATGTGGTCATTGGCTTGCATGGGTGTGATCGAGAGAAAGAGTTGTATTATTCCCAATCACCGTCAACAGCCGTGGCTGTGGTCAGAATCCAAGCACCTGGTAGAGTAACATCAACAACCGTTATATACCTAAATGTCCGCGTCTAAATACAACGGGGTATTTCCTTGGAATATGAAGAAATATTATGCAACCGCTTAGGAAATGTTCACATTTGAATTTTGTTAAATGTTTAAATTGTCTTATCAGCTTGAAATGCAAAGCCTCCTTTAAACAGTCGTGGGTTGGAGGGCTGGAGAAAAGCAAAAGGTTAATAGTCAGCCTCGTCTTGTTGGAGGCCGTCCGGCATGAACAGTGCTCGTTTTATTCCTCTGTTGGAAATGCTGGCAGAGGTCCGTGTGTCTCCTCTTTCACTTTATCCATGCATCTAATCTCCCTATTCACCGTTCATTCATTTCTCTCTCTCTCTGTCTCTCTCTCTCTCTCTCTCTCTCTCTCTTCCTCTATGGTGCAGGGCATTCCAGGACCTGCAGGAGAAGCCGGTGCTGCAGGTTACCCTGGCAGGCAGGTGCAGTGAAAAATACAAAAATACGCCCTCAGTTCCTTCATCAAAACTCTTGATTTTGAAGAAAATACACAGCAATGATAATGATAATTGCACTTCTTTCTGCTTTTCTATGCACGTGTTAAGCAGTAACACTCAGCAGTGTATAGAAAAATTAAGTTTACAGAAAAAAAATATTAATCAGTTCAATTGGTTTCCAAATGTATTTTCATGTTTGCATGTTTTATCTGTCTTTCGGGCCATTTAGTCTGATGTTTTTATGTTTCTCTCACCACGTGAAATCACTGACCTCACCTGAGTCCCTCCTTTTTCGCAGGGCTTAGCCGGGCCACAAGGGAACCCAGGGCCTAAAGGAATCACTGTAAGTACTCTGCAGGATGCACACACTGTTGTCTCTATAATGACTGAGCATCACCCTTACTATGCTTCATTTCCCAGAAAGCAATACACCACTATAAGTATTGTGTCAAAAAAATGTTTTTAATGCAATTTGTAGTTGTAATGACACTGTATCCAAGTTAAATATTTTGTATTTGCAGGGTTTCATTGGGCCTCCTGGCGTTGCTGGGCCACTGGGACTACAGGGGGAGCAAGTGAGTGATGCACATGATGCCATTTTTATTCACTATTCTAGTATACAAGGAGTTTTTCGTACCTAATTTTTCCCTAATCATTATTTTTTAGCTAGCTCTGTTTTAATATATCTGTTATGTTTGTTGTCTGTTGTCTTTTTACTCGCATCCATTTGTTACCCCTAATAAAATGTCCTGGCAGAGGCAATGCTGAGCTGACATTTACCAATAGCAATATCGTTGAAACCATTTCTAAGTCTTTGCTTGCTGTTGGCCGTTTAACGAGGGCGGTCTTTCTATGGTACATTTTATTTTCCCGAGAAGGTAATCAGATCAGTGAAGGAGATTGGAGAAGCAATTCCCTCGTAGCAACACAGGTTCGGGTACTAGATTTAAGTCACTTATCTACTTCTCCTTCCTTTTTAGGGCCCTCGTGGACCTGTTGGAAAACCTGGCACCAAAGGAAGACACGTAATAACAAATTCATTTTATGCCGTTGTCAGCTGTCAGGTGTGAGAAGGCGGCTGCAGGCCTGATTTCTGTATCGTCCTGTATAAAAAATCAGGGAGATTGTAAAAAAGGATAGAGATGTTGTCCAACTGATCATTTATACAGCGTCTCCAGTACTTACACGTCAACATGAGTCCGGGGGCAATTCAATTAACTGCATCGGGTGCTGATGTGCTCACGCCAACTCCTTTGGATGATCTTACAAGATGTGGCAAACGCCTCTGTAAATGAGTGGGACGGCTGGATTTTGGCATTGGCCCTTCAATGCCGAGTCTGTTCCCTGGTTTTGTTAAAAAGGGAATACAGATTGAGATGGATACAAACGGAATATCAGTGTCTGAACTTTACACTGTGAAGATGCAATGTTGAAGCCTTGGCTTCTCTGTTGAGGTTACCAAGCGGGCAGTGAGCCCAGTGTCTGTTTGATCTGTATTTTCTTCTGGAATGTTAATGTCTGGCTAACTGGATCAAAGTCTGTGGTCTCAGGGCTGTTGCTTACCCACCCAATACACAGACTTATCTTCGGCTTCAGTAAATAAGTCTTATTTTCACACTATGTCCATGCAAATTTGATTTTAATCAATCCCTTGTGGGAATTGCTTGTTAAATATACTAATTGAGCACTGCGTGCCGTGGAAAACATAAAAGAAACCGTTTGAAAGTTTAGAAAGTCTAGATAGACTACTGTTGATTCCCTTTATGAAGGTGTTTTATGTACTCCTCCCACAGGGAGTAATGGGAGATGTGGGGGAGAGGGGGCCTCCTGGCCCTGATGGCAATGAGGTGAGAACTGATGAATTCCTCTTCTTATCCTGCACGTTTCATATCTCTCTAGGCTGTTATTTCACTTTTCTTTCCACCTATAAGGTCTTGTTCTCCTTGCACGTTATGTGTCCTTTTTCAACAATACAAATGTCAAAGAACTGGACAATTTCCTTCATAAAAGTGTTCTGATTACTTTCCATGAATCCTTTAATAATTTGATGTATGTAGAATGTGAAATATAAAGACAAACAAAGGAGAAGGATAAGCATAGATGGTATAGAGAGTATAGAAATAAACTTGTTGTTGGGTGCATATATAGATATGTTGAGATGCGCTGTCATCTCAGATCTTTGCACAAGAATACATCAAGGTGGTTACAGTGTTTTACAGTATTTGGCCTTTGGAATGTAGGACGTGTGATACTGTAAGTGCCCTTCCATGTGTACTTAGGATGCTGCTGTGATGTTTTACAGGGACCTGTTGGCGGGATTGGCATTTGTGGCTTCCCTGGTGTGAGAGTGAGTATCAGCTCTGCAAAGTTTTTCATTTTTATTGACGCGTTTCATTGGCCACGGCGAACATCTGCGAACATGTGCAGCGTGTGATTGGTACCTCAATTTGTTGACAGTTCTGCTTCTATCTTTGCTGACCTGTCCAGCTTCCTTTCTACCCGTCGGTCTCTGGTGGTTAGATTGTGGTCAGCGTGATGGATAACCAGGTGTCGTCTGTTCCTTCAGGCGTGATGAATATTTCCACAATTTCCATGCTGCCGTCTTTGTTCTGGTTTGGACTTGAGTGCTCGTGTTCTATGGCAGTAGCCTATTTCTTACTGTTAATGACGGAAAAAAATATATATAAATTATCTACAGGAACAGAATTTAGGTGGAGCAACATCTTGGTTATACCTCCAAAAACCCAAAAGTGTGCTCGTATCGCACATTATGTATTACAAATGATTTTAAAAGACTACGGAATTCGTCATCATTAGCACAGAAATAAATTGTTAATAAGTAAAGCTGATGTAGTGGTTGCTTGTCTTCGTACCTTAGCAACCACTCATTTCCATTATCTACTTTTGAGTAATGATGCAAGAGAGCCAAAATACTTTCACCTCCTTAATCCTTGCTTTGATGTAAATCATATTTAGTCAACTTTCTGGCTGAGTGGTTTTGACACAGGTTCAAACGCGCAAAGAACTTTGATTTGACACCTAAAACTAATTTTCACTTCCCAGTGTCAATCAGACCAAGTTGGGTCTTTAGTTAAGTAATCTGAGGGAGAGCAGCACGTTTTCCGTCTGCTATGTGACTGCTGTCATTGCCACTAAGCAAAATGTGATGCAGCCAAAGTCTTTCACAGCCTGAATAAAAACCATAGTGGAGACAAAACACCGTATTTATACTTGTTTGTGTGTGAGTGTTTCTGATTTACTCGTTTTTATCACTTGCACATGTGGTGCGGTGAGGCCTGAAGGCATTGTAGTTCACAGATTGTGTCAAGTACGAAATGCAATAAAGTACACGACACTGTGCTACAATGTCTTTCTTTCAGTGGTTGTGTTGAAACACGAGGCAAGTTCCAATTCCAACCTGGATGTTGTTTAGTCTTTATTTAATTGTCTTCGTTGTGGGTAGGAGATGATCTCAAACCTCATTGCTGTCAGCAGTGTTGGATCCCTTTAGGTAGGTTAGTAGACATCTGCATTTTCGGGAAAAGTTTATTGTTCCTCTCTTATCTCCCCCTTTCAATATGGCAATTTCATTTGTTTTTCATTTGTTCTCTGTAGGAGGTTGGTAGCGTCGTTTTAATGTGTCTGTCCTGTTGCAGTACCACAATGGAGCAGCAGCATCAAACACCAGCATTAAAGGGTCTGGACTGTAGGTCCTTGAAGACATTGAATTAAGCAATGCCCTCTCCTTTGCCTCTCACTTGCTATTTATTTTCACATGGCATCTTCTGTTTCATATGAAAAACTCCAATAATCTTTAAAATAACCCCCCACCTCCACCCCACATGGCAAATCAAGAAAACCCCCAAAAACTAAACTGCAAATAAAAAAAACTATTTATTTTGCTTTATTTTTTGGACAGAAAATATGCCCGCAATGCATGCAACATAATGGCCAATAACATTTTTAGTGGAACCCCCCCCCCAGAGTTGTGTTCAAAGGTTGTGAAAATAGGGAATGCTGAGTTGAAAACAGCAGATGGTGTTTGTGTCAAAGTAACATCCCTCCCAAGAAAAAAATCGGAAACATGTAGTGGGAAATATGCCGTCGTCTGTCAGGTAACGATCGGGTGTGTGCGTGTGTGTGTGTGTGTGTGTGTGTATTTGAGATACAACCATTCCATTGTGTACCTCCTTCCCTCCACAGGGGAGCCCAGGACCTGTGGGACTGCGAGGAGTGCCTGGTTTGGTGGGCCCTCAGGTGTGTTAGACTGCAAATGCTCGACCTTTACAGTATCCACTGCATCCGACTCCACATCATACATCCAGTAACCACAGATCCGTTTTATGGCCTGTCAAAATGTATAAAGACTGAGTAATGCGTTTGAAAACCTTTGCTAAAACATCGCTCTCTATTATCCATCAGCCTCCTCATTGACTTAAATTAATTTCAAATTTCTGCTTCAAAACATACTCAGTTTCCTCTCCTCCCATTAATGGACTGATTCTTTGGTTTTCTCCCCCGTCTTTCCTCTTCCTGTTGTAGGGCCCAGCAGGACCAGCCGGCCTGCCTGGATTGAAAGGTGATAAGGTGATCTAAATATTTATATTATTGCAGTTGATCTGTGTGTAATGTGTCTAGTAGCCCAGCTCACATCCTGTTATTATTTGGACAATGCAGCCACTGTGAACTCAAGTTTAATAACGTGATAATAGGAGCAGCATGTTAATAGTTGTTTATGTAAGACATTTATATGGGTTCTAATACAGTTTTGGTATTGTGATATTTAACCTGAACCTTAACAGCAACTTGTCTGGAAAGTGTTGCTGCGTAACGTTCTTATATATACAGAATATTAGGGGTGTAACGATTCGTTTTAACAACGATTCGATTTGTATCACGATTCGTGGTTGTCGATACGATTCAAGGACGATATTGGTTCATTTAGAACGATACGATCCAAAACGATTCAGTGACTTGAAATCGATTCAGTAACTTTTAGCCAAAAATTCAACCAATGTAACTGAAATAAATTTCCTAGATTCCTGTTGTTTCTTGTAATGGAATCAGGTATCAATTAATTATGACTATAAATAAACAAGTAAACAACAATGAATGGCAAATGCATTCACATTTTTTTTGAATAAAGTGCAAACACAGAAAAAACCCGTATTAGTGATATACACAAAAAACACCCCTGCAATAATGGTTTTCCCCAACCAACTCCCGCAAAACCCCTCTATTTCAACCCTTGTGGAACATCCCGTCGGCTTTTCCCGTGAAACCCGGAAGTTGAATCGGGGCTCGGGGCAGCGGTGGGTCACGGCTCAGTCCGTGACAGCCTTTATCATTAAAAGTGCTAAGAAAAAGGTCTAACATGCTTAAATCCGATGGGTTATTTCCTAGTATCGGTACAATCGATTTATTACATTTTAAAACGATGTTAGATCGATGTATGTTGTCCATAAGGCCAACTCGCCGAGCACAGATCGATGTAGTTGGATCGGAGGAATATAAGTCGATACATCGATGTAACAGCTGAATCGTTACACCCCTAGAGAATATACTTCATTTACAGGTATTTTTAATCTACAGTATGGCCGTATTGTGATCACTGCAGTGTTGTGTGTTATATTTCTCAATGATACTGTGAAATTCAGGATGAAGTGGGACAAATGGGTGAACCTGGAGAGATGGGTTTCCAAGGTGATAAGGTACGTCTGTCGTCACACTAGTAAGATTTGAAGTAAAACACACATTTGAACATTATGGGCACAGAACTGATATTGCTATCAGTCATTTGTAGAATGATTATTCAGTTTGTCAGTCCCCCTCTCATCCATTATAACGTCACCATGACAACAACAGAATCTGTAGAGGGAAGTCAGCACACAGATCAAGCCACACACTTAGTTGTAATTGATTAAAACAATAACACACAAAAAGGATGTTAAAGACCAGCTTCAGAGTGTCCTATCATTTCTTTTAGGGTGCGGTTGGTGCACCTGGTTCCACTGGGCCAAGAGGGAAACCTGGACCACCGGTATGTGTGTGTGTGTATATGTGTGTGTGTGTGTGTGTGTGTGTGTGTGTGTGTGTGTGTGTGTTTGTCTGTGTAGACTGATTACTGAAGGTGTATTTATTCATCATGCCTGTTTGTATTTCTTCATTATTTAAATAATATTGCATTCTATGTTATTATTTTCAATGTAGGTTTGTTGGTGTGTGTGTGTGTGTGTTTGTGTGTGTGTGTGTGTGTGTGTGTGTGTGTGTGTGTGTGTGCGCGCACGCGCACACAACGTGGTAAAGGTTTTGTGCAGCTTTGTACAAAGCCAAGTAAACCCCATTGTACCACAATTACATGGGGGTTCTTCTTTGTTATGTGTAATCTGAAGCAAACTCTGTCACAATCACAACATATCAAGTTCTTGTGGCCTTTTTTTGTGCGTGAGTTCCAATGATCAACGACTAATGTCTCACGCCTTTCATTGTGGAGCACTGAGTCTAGATGCTCTCCTGTTGCACAGGACCTGTGTTCTAATAAAGAATCAAGTTACTACCGGTACTACTAAAGATGTGTACTACTACACAATGACAAATGACAGTTTTCAATTTCTGTGATGTTATGACCGATCGGAGCTTAGTTTTTTGTTAAGCTTCATATCAAAAGGCTATGATCACATTATTCACATCATTACTCAATTTCATGATAAAGAAATATTAACAGGAGACGTAACCTAAATGACATTAGAAACACATAATAATAAAGGTGTTCTGTCTTCTAAACAGGGTAGAATCGGAGATGTGGGGCCGCAGGGACCACGAGGGCCTCCTGGAGCACAGGTAGGACATGTCGGCAATTATCTTGAGAGGCGTTTAACTGTTGTATATAGTATTCTGTTGATAAAATGTTGTAATGTGACGTTTAAAGCTCTCAAATGTGTTGCATTAAATAGGTTTGTCCTTTTGGATTTGGTGTTGTTTGATGGATGAGATCTTGTGATGGCAAAAAAAGAGGAGGATGAACCCTTTGATCAGATTCGGCATTCACATACAGAATGTTTAGGCAAAGGCACAATATTTTTGGAAATCTTCCAGTAGTCTTTACTCATCCCCTTTGATCAGTGTATGAATGCAGATGAACCATCTGTGTGGTAAGCAATGCCAGCATCGCCAGCACCCCAGAAACAGCCCTTTGTCTCCAGAGGCTTATTCATCACCCTGACAGACAGATCACAGGGAATTTACTGTTGGCATAATTATCGACAGAGAATGACTTCACTTGTTCTGGCTGATTTTTGGATTCCTCCTCCTGCCTCAAGAAATATAAAAATTAATTTTAATGGGGACATTCATTGTCCCCAGATTGTGCAAAAATATTGAGTTCATAATCTCGAAGTTTTCCAATTTCAGTACGTTCATAAAAAAACTTTTTACACAATTTGTCGAATAACTATCTAATAATGTGTATCCGTGGGCTATTCATTGACACCACATAATTGTTCTGACAACACAAGCTTAGATCTTTTGCCCCTTTAGTGGCCAAAATGTATGCTGAACTAATTCTAATCAATAGACGACCACTCGATGATCTCACGACTTTTCCTTCAACTGCCAGCTTACATCAACATCCAATTCCTCTCGTATATCAAACATGTGAGCATCAAAGTACACAATTGCTCTGCCAGGTCATAGCCATGACATTTGCTGAACATAAGCATTTGACACACTGGAATGCCGTTACATTTTTCATTCTTCCCTCATACTTAAATAATTTAAGTGCGGGCAACGGAGACATCGACCAACCCATCTCACTGACTAGGCCAAATCATGCTGCAGTCCTTGATATATAGCACGATGACTCTTGTGCTTTCCCTTTTCTGGCATCTTCCCCCCAGCATGTCTCTGCCTTGGTTGTAGAATACCTCACCTTTTAGACAAAGATGCCGTTGTGGGAAGCGCGGGAAATGCCAGAGAGACACTGCGGTCAGGAGGGCAACATGACCATAAGTCACAACTTTCTAAAATGAGTAATAGTGTCATGGCAGGAGTCACCTGAAGGTATTCAACCTCCATCTGCTCAGGAGCAATCCATCACTATCTTTATATCCATTTACAATAAGGCTGCCTTCAATCTCAAGAAAGGCCTCAGTCCTCAGTGTCTGTCTCATGCAGGATGAGAGGAGCTGCTGTATTACATCAACATGGCTGCTTTTTAAATGCAGTAAAATTCCTGTCATTTAGAGTTTTAATGAGTTAATTTACTCGTCTGTCCTTCTGTTTGTGGAAGGGCTTTCCTGGGGACATTGGAGTACCAGGGCCCAACGGTCCACCTGGACCGAAGGTACAACTGCATCTCTCACTTTGTCCTTCTGCCCATCGAGCCGTTTGTTAAAGGCATCCGACTGATATCGTGGCTTTTGGCTGTGCTTCAGGGTTTGCAGGGTGCCAGAGGGCCCCAAGGCGCACAAGGACCACAGGGAACACAGGTGAGAGAATCGCACGACATGCGACCCCCCACTTCTGCCCGGCTCTTGACTAATCAATGCAGAAAAGTGGAAAAAATGGCTTTTCAGAAGACTTCCATTGGAGCATTAGGCTGAGCATTAGACAGTTTAGGCTGAGACCCCAGAGGGAGTTTTTTTCAATAGCATTATTTTCGGGGCAAGTTGCATTGGGTGAAGTCATGATTCATTATTGGGTGCTTACAAAAGGGACCAGAACCCTTTGGAAGGTGAACAACACACACACGTTTTGTATCGTGCTGAATGATGAAGCCAATCTTGCTAGTTGGCCAGTTGACTCTCATCTCACACACACACATGTTCCTGGTACGGTCACACAGTCGGATGGACTGCGGAGTCTGTTGTTGAGCACTAGTGCAAAGTCCATTACCTTCATCCATCCGTAGCTGCAACCAGTCGCGTGGGTTTGGCTTCAGAAGCTGGGGGAGCACAGTGACGGAGTCATGCAAATGGAATGGTAACTTTACTGTGTGTGCATTTGTTTGTGTGTTTTAATGTGCCAGCTGTGTGCAACTTGTCTGTTGGATTCTGCCGTGTGTATGTGAGCATGTGTTTGTGTGTGTTTATGTTTGCAAATATTTGTGCACGATGAACTGTGCTATGCTCCTGCAGGGTGATGAAGGACCTCTGGGACCACCTGGCAGCGCCGGCCCCACTGTAAGAACTTTTTAGATTCACATACCTGACATGAACTAATGCACAAAGAGAAACACGCACACACAATTAGCCTTTTATGGGGGTGGTTCTAATGAAACAATTTGCTTTTCCAGGGGAGACCTGGAAGGAAAGGCTACATAGGCGAACCCGGCCCGGACGGTTTAGAGGTGAGTCTAGTTCTGCAACAATATATCAGCAGAATTAAAAAACATAGTGCACTTTGAAAATAGTGATCAAGTCATCCTCTGATTAGGGTAATGTTTAATGTCATAATTGCAATGATATTTTTCATTTTGTTTATTTTGTTGAGAAAAAGCAAGTAAGGTATTTCCACAGTGAACTTCACACCCCTCATCATTAAAAACGTCGTACCAACCAGAGTTGGTTCATGTTTAGTTTAATTGTTTGAGAAGTAGGTACATGTGGTGTTTATTGACCTTATTTTTTCACAAGCACATTGAGTTGAACTATTAGATTAAACACTATTCTGAATTAGAATCACGCAGGATCGGCCCTCTACCAGAACAGCCTGCGTCTGAAGGACGCTGACATGGCAGCCTCCTGCCTTATTTAACTCGGTGTGTTTACAGTGTTTTACCTCAGCGAGCCACAGCATTCCAGACTTAATCTTCACCCTTTTTATTGGCTGTTATTGACTCTTGTACACACCACCCATCCGGTGTCAGGTGTTTACTTCGTAGAGTGCAACTTTGCTTGTGTTTAGGTGTAAGTCTCGATCTAGTGTTGTAAACATCCTTTTAATAAGGAGAGAAAATGATTCCTCCCAGGTCTATCATCAAACACACGGGAAAACCCCCAAAGAGAAGCAACACAACGTGAGCCACAGTCACTTGCCATCTGTGTGTGTGTGTGTGCTCTTCTTCTAATCAGCTAATCTGCTGAGTCCTGTGCCATTGGCAAGGCAGAATGGTGGTAGGGATATCTTTAATGACAGGAAGCTAACCCGCAAACTGTTTGATGTTTTCTGCTTTCAGGGAGAGAAAGGCGACGTGGGAAATGTTGGGAAAATAGGAACACAAGTAAGTGGCTTCAGCAGTTGAAATGTACTGACATAAAACAACAGCCCTGCTGCTCTCGACTAGTAACTTCTCATCAAACCCCCTTTTTAAGAGTGTGATTGAGGTTTTATTACCTTGAATATTTTAATAGTTTGTTTAAAGATTCAGGTACATGTTACACTGCGATAATGATGCAGTGTTTCCACAGGTCAATTAAACCTTCCAGTGTGGAGGAAATGACAGGATCATTTTCTGCAATGTTTCCCGGACCCACCTTAAACATTTAGAGCCTCTTTAGAGCCTCTCCCAACACCAGCGAGTGAACTCGGCCACCGTGGGAGAGCGGACGGAGCTCCGATGAGAGATCCTCCGTGGAAGTCACCTTGTTTAGTGGAAACGCACGCTGCCAAAGTGTGTTTCACGTCAGATCGTGTGCTGCTTGTTACTGTCATAACGTTAGACTGTTAAAGTTAAAAATCGAAAAGATATTGGTCTTTGTCCATCAAGTAGCTTTGCGAGTGCCCCAAAACATGTGTGTGAGCATTGTTGCATCAATTAGCTGCAAAATCCCGGTTCCCTGTGTATGTCTTTCTGCTTCGGTTATTGCTTTATACCCAGCACACAAGTAAACGACCGCTCTGAACATTCAAAGTGTGTCCGTCCTTCCCCAAGGCCCCTTAATGTTAATATTTGCATTCTGTTCATTGTGGAGTCAACCAAGTGGGCCGTGCAGGACTGTGTAGCTGCAGTGCACATATGAGAGGGATTAAGCACTTACTGAGAAGAGGGGCCTTTGAAGGCAAGCAGGAGACATGGGGTTATGCAGAGGAAAAAAAAAAAACCCTCAAAGACATACGCCGGCTTTAATGATTGCCATTACGTCACTTTCCAAATAAATGAAATGTGTAAGAAACGGGGAAGGACTGTTGTTGGACAGTGCCGGTTCATCCATGGTCCATGCAGGGAGGCTGTATCACCATTTCCTCCCACGAACAGTTTCAAGTGACATTTTACTGGAGGTTTTTACAGTTAGTGAGTCTCCGCCAATTTAGATTGACTGAGAGGTGTTTCATTTTGAACTCGATCTCCAGACCACAGCTTATAAAACATGTATCAATGTCTGAATTACTAAAAAGCAACCGCAGGTGGGCTTGGAAATATTGTTAACGTGTCCCCCTCTGTACTTTGATTTTATTTACCCATTGTGTACTTTCACGTGTTCTCAGGAAAGAGGCACGTGTGAGAGAGAACCTTAATAGAATTAACTATAAGTGACTTGGGCTGTCTGTCTTCTCTAACTGTAAGGTCAGGGGTTATACCGGTACTTTTTGTAACCAAAGCTGTTCCAGAGGGACCCGATAGCCTTTAAAGAGCATTGTAAAAGATCCAACGTCAAGGCCCCGTAACGTGGAAACCCTCCTCAAACCACTTCCTTCAGTAATATTGTACGTTTTACCACATTGTCCTACTTTGGCTCTCAATTAAGGGATTTGTGGTCATTTTAGGCCTCCTGTTCCCAAGCCTGCGGGCTGCGTCCCTTCACAGAGTCTTCACAGACTCTGCTACTAATCCGTCGCTCAAATTGCTTTACTTTGCATCGAACAGGATAATACTGTTTGGTAGGTAATACACGAGAAACACTTTGAGTTATGGGATAGCAAATAGAACAAAATGTCAGCATATTTATCTTTTGTCTCTATGTTATGCTACTCTGTTTCGTTTTCCCCGTTTCCCCCCCTGCGACCTTTGCTTTCCCACTCGCTCTCTAAACACACATCCAAAGAAAACAATTGAATTAACTAACAATACCAAATACTGCATTATTATGGGACAGAAATAATGTCAACATGTAGAATCATGTAACCTTTAAATATGTGAATATATCTTTGTGCCAGAAAGAAGCACAGCAAAGGGAAAATGATCCCTCACAGCAAAAGGGAGCCGCAGCGTGACGACGATTGGTTCTGTAGTTTGTCACATGATGTAAATTATTACAGTTGCACTGTCATTTAGTTATGTTCAAAAGTATTTGGAGCCTGCACTGTCCTGGTGGCTTCACTGCACTTGCTGCGGTGCTGTTTACTTGCATCATTGTGGCTTGGCGAGCTTGGGATGAGTTTCCGACCTTTGATTTTGTGCCGAGGAATTGCGTAATCCTTGCATCGTGTCTGAAAATATAGTTTAGTTCCATGATTTACAAAATTCAGCAAAATTAGCTGTCTTTATTGAATAATCCTTAATTATCAGGTCTACAATTACTGTGAAGCTGTTTTTTAATGAACACTAGTATCGCTTGGCCACTGGAAATAATTGATGTCTCATATGCTTTTGCATTGTTTTTCTATCCTCCTTTAAACTGAATCAGGCATCTCATTCATGCTGTGTAAGATTAACCCTTTATAAAATTGATTTATTCTTAGGATCCAAAGCTTGGTCGCATCCGTAAAGTTATATAGTGAATGATTCAACAGTTAAATGTATATTAAACCTGCAGGTTTGTGGCAAAATAACCATTTAACGAATGAACCAGGCTGGACACAGTGAAAAATGTTCTCCTTACGTTCCCTCCTGTTCGCTCCTCTTCAGGGTCCACTGGGCCTCATAGGGATCGCTGGGGTGATGGGAGTTCCCGGTGAAAAGGTAAGGAGTGTTTTCTGTCATTAGGCCGTCAGTCAGCATCAGCTGGTTGCTCCTCTGTAATTTGGGCTCCTTTGAGCAGTGACGGCTTTAGGCTTTAGGCTCTCGGGCCCAGAACACGCGCCTCGATAACTACTGAACCCGCCTACATTCACACCGAGGACAATGACGTCGTTAAAGCATGACTGACACAAGTGTTGCTGGAGTGGAGGCCTAGACGGCTTTACTGCTCCCCCGGGGTTAACTCTGCTTTTAACGCAACATGCCACCAACTGGCTTTCAAAGTACCTGGTGGCTTTAAACTTCCCTTAACCAGGTGTCAGTCCAACTTTCTGCATTTGACGAGCTGCTCTCCAGTTTCACGGCTCTTTATCACGGTGGGTTTTTTTGTGTGTGTTTAGCTTTCAGGTCAGAGTTTAATGAAGAGCTCTGTGTGTGTTTTTATTTCCCCAGGGCGACCGAGGACCAGCGGGTCCAACAGGTCCATTTGGGGAGAAGGGGCCAAGGGTAAGGGAAAAATGAAAAAAGATTTCCAACAAATTAGCAAAGCTATAATTGCCGGAGCTTCACAATATTGTTACGTTAATTTGTGTCTCAGGATAATGAGTATTAAGCTCAACCAATGAACAATTGGCTTAAAGTCTTAAACGCAGATGTATTTTTAGCTGCAATGTTTGTTTCATGGGAATGAAAGACTTGTAGCTATACATTTAAAAAATAATCTTTCCATTGTACTGTAATGCTGAAAAAAGGAATATTTTATTATATAATCAATACTGCATTTAGGTCTGTTAAAATACCTGTTTGCTGTCTCTGATGTCTCTGCAACCCTAAAATCATTCATCAATCCACCAGGATGAGACCTCATATAGATCTGACTAACTGAAACAATTGGTTCCTTCAGTTTCCTGGGGCCTTGCCTAATTCTGATGTCTGTGGCTTTGGGCATCGGTCCTGACGTAGCTGGCTAGCAGCGGCTGGAAAAGGGGAGGATTAATTTAGTGGCTCCTTGTTGGAGTAGTCAGATGATTGAATCGGTGCTCGTCCGTGTGCATGTTCGACCGAGAGGGATAAAGAGAGCTTTGTGTCATTTTCAGGGAGTTGGTGAGGAGTTGCAGTTTGGCTTTGGGCTGTCAGCACAGCTGACAATAATCATTATGTGTAAAGTTTGGTTTCTGTTTGAAGGCACTTTGCAGGGATTAACATTTCCTGGCAGAGACACTTGGGTCTTGGTTTGATATTGTGGTTTTATTCCTGGATCGATGAGAATATGTTACAGGTTGTGATTAGATGATAACCACAGACCCAGGTGTCACTTTTTTCCACTGGGCCCTGAGAATATTCTTAGAAAATGTAGTATTGAATACAGTTCTGCAGAACAGGTCCAGGATGGAGTTTGGGCCTGGAGCCGGTTGTTCTCTGCAGACGCGATGATCCGTCTGTTCCTGTCCTGCTTAGTGGGCGATCCAAACCACACAGAGAGATGGAAGAACAGAGAACAGACTGGAGGATTAAAACAGGACAAGCAGCTCCTCAGGCAGGTTGAACTTCCTGAGTTGGCTCCATCCCACAAAGCTGAAGGTCTCCACAGCAGACACGGGGCTGTTGAGTTGAGGGATAAGAGCAGTGGGCAGAGGACATATCCCTGCGGGGCGCCGGCGCTTACAGTCCAGGTGCTTGACGTGATTGAATGATATTAGTAATCCACTGACCGGTGGAGGCTGTATCCTCGGGGTGTTGACTGCAGAGGTAAACTCCACAATCAGAAACCGGTGAGTCGAGGTGATGAAGCATGTGGCCCACCGACCTGTTTGTACTACATGTGGAATAATGCAGCAGTTTGGCCAATGTGTAACATGGTAACCCCTATGCCATTAAACAGTCAACCTTTCTATAATGTTTGTTGTTTCTGTTTTGGTGTAAGGGCTATTCAGGGACACCAGGAAGTCCAGGGGACATCGGCCCGCCAGGTGCAACAGTAAGTTTCAAACCCTCGTCAACACCATGTGCATATAATTCATTGTATTAGCATGATGTAACTCATAAATGATTCATATAATTTGATGAAATTACTATTGCTTTATTGAGAAGCAATACATAAAAGACAAAATTATGGGCAATGGGTTTCCTTTTCAGAAAAATTCGCAATCATAAAATTATATTATCTGTCAAAACTATACCTGTTTGCTGCATACTATAATAAGGGCTTCAAGGCTTATAATAATATTTTTCTCCCATGGTCAGAGTAAACTGTAAAAAAAATCAAAAATGTCAGATTTTTATTTTCATCTACACAATTTAAATTATACAACATGATTTTATTTCTTGGCAGTAGGTCAAGCTAGTGTTAGGTGGTTGGTTCCCTCTGTGATGCTAATATTGTCCCACTCAGATATATATTTATATTTGAAAATATGTCCTTGAAAACATTGGATTTCTTTTTTAGTTCTGTTTCCCACAATATACTTTAGACCCATATAAACAGGTTTCTTTACAGACCGGTCAGGAGTTTGGCTGACACCTTCATAAAGCGTCCACTGGGTCTAGTTCCTTTGTCAGCATGCAGTGAGACAAAATAACGTGTGAATATTTCCAAATACTAAATTGGGAAAAACAGTAAGAAACCAGATTGAGTATTTAGAAATTTCACACTGTATTTTATAGTTTGTCTCACTGCATAATGCCAAAGGAGGAAACCTTCCTAAATTGCTCCTATTCAGCAGTCTCGTGTCTCAAACCTTACTTGTGTCGGTCGTGTTTTTCCTCACAGGGGCTGCAGGGGCAGAGGGGGACTCCAGGCATTGCTGGTCCAAAGGGCACGAGGGTAAGAGCGATCTTACCTTTGGGGTTGCACTTGTACTGGTCCTTTTGTGTCATATGTATCTAAGCCTACTTTAACTCTTTAACAACTCAAGGAATCGCCCCTCATCGGCCCCTTTTATTTTCCACGAACCAAAGATGAAAGCAGGAAATGGGCTCAACCTTTGTTATGCGTGGATTTATAAGGTCTTGTTGAAAGATATAATGCTAATGTAAATGGGATTTGGTGTGATAATACTGGTGAGACATCGTGTGGCTGAGAGGTGAATGACACCCTCAGTTAGCTCGAGCCAAGATCATTAGAAACAAACATCATTGAGACTACATCACGGTTTGTGCGTTTGTAATTTATTTAAGAGCAGTTCAAATGATTAGATTCGACTGAAATAGGTATCAGGGGCTAACTTCCGAATATTTATTTTAATATTTCGCTAAACGGATGGTTTGCATGACTAGAGCCAATGCAAGAAAATGGACGAGCAAGGTAGTTCTACCCAATACCACGACACTTCCTGCACCTTACCACTTATCCATCGTTCACTTCCATGTGGGCCGAGCAAAACATATGGCAGTGCTTAAAATGTCACGTCTCCTGGTCTTTACTGTAATCCACACACGTGTCAGTCTGTGGTTGCGTTTCCTGTGTGGCTGAGGTGAGATCAACGCACTTACCCTCATCCGCCCTCCTCGTCTGGTGCTTATTTTTGTTTTGGGAAAAGATGTCGCTCACCCTTCATTTCTCAACACACAAGAGTTCATGTTATGCCAACATAACGCAAAGAAAAATAAAGCAAATCACTCATTCTTATCCTTTTAGCCTTTGAGCTCTAAAAGATCCAGGGAACGCCTGGGGCTGAATTATTTGGGTCGCACCTTCCCTATTTTGCATTCGCGCGATAGTTCAAAAGTTTCTGACTCACAACCTGCTCAATGTTTTTACTTACTTACGTTAATGATTGGTATTAGGTTTATCAGTAGCTAATGGCCTGAATTGAATGATTGCCATAAATTCTTACATTTCACTAATTAAGACGAATGAGGACAGACCACAGGTTACAGTAGCATCGGTAACTTTGCAAAAAGGATTGAACCAAGATTGGTGAAAGAGACGCACCATTAAGGAACAGAGAGAGAGACGAAGACAAAGCCGCGTGTGTCTGCCCGGAGGCTTAATGGGAGTAAGGTGATCTGAACGGGGGTGATGGTCGGATTGAAAGCCAGAGGCTCAGACGAAATAGGAACTGATGGAGAGACATCACAGGAAGAGACAGGGTGTTGTATTTACAGATGTCTATCTGTCCCCCGACCTGAAACCCCTGGAATGTTAGTGGGAGTGGTGACAATACGGAGCAGAGACTAATGACTGTCCTTGGTGGCGGTTCACAGCTATCTGTGTGTGTATATATATATATATATATATATATATATATATATATATATATATATATATATATATATATATATATATATATATATATATATATCAACTACGACATGATGCTTTTAAAGGATGTGTTACCCAAACTGCTGCTTTTTCTTTGACTGATGAAAGGTGTGTCTCGTGTTTCCTTCGCATAGGGCCACCAGGGTTCAGAAGGCCCACTCGGTGAAGCAGGCCCTCAGGGCACCAAGGTAAATGTCCTCCTGTATACTGGGCACAACATACTGTTTACTGTGGATGATTTATAGTTCATCCAAAACCTTTCGTTTTCAGGGTGAACGGGGTGACATTGGACAAAAAGGAGAGCCGGGATTCATAGTAAGTAGTCTTTGAAAATGTTTGCAGACTTTATCTTTGTCTCATACTATGTCTGCACTTTGTCAGAGAAAGACAGAACAAGATTAAATAACATGCCACCAACATGCCACCAAGAATCTTAACTCCTCGTGAGGTACATGCTGAATGACTGATGCAGTAAACGTTATAGGTGACACATTTCCGGATGAAGACTTCAGGCTCTCAAGAAATGAAAACACCCATAATTTAGTAACAAAAGCCAAGAATAATCCTTGTCGTAAAAAGGCATCAACCTGAGGCCTTGAGGTTCACATCCGCTTTACTTTTAAAGACTTGCATGGAAAATACATTTCCACCCCATGGCCCTCGGATTCTGTAAAAAGCTTGAAGAGTCTTTCATCAGTCTTCATTTGCAGAATGGGCCTTTGTCTTTGCACCTCTGTCCCAAATGCAGTCATAACGTAGTGCTGCCAGCTTTTCCAGAGGAAGCCGGAGCTATACCTGCTGAGGAGTAGCAGGATTGATATGAATTTTGTATTTAACAGATCTAAATGAGTGAAATGTAATCCAGCTTCTGCTTTGCCTGTAATGATGAAACTACCTGTATCTGAAGACACTTTAGGTCATGCAAAATATATGCTTACGTGTTTCTATGTGGTGCTGGTCATTTAGGTTGAGTGTATTCTATGCAAAAATATATTTGTAATTGACCACCATTGTCACTGAATTAAAGTGATACTAAAACTGTCACAAATAGTTTTGTAGTTAGTATTTCCCATTTGATTATCGAAGGATTGATTGGGTCCATATTTTTGCTGCAGAGCAGAGATAATGTTGCTCAATAATCCTAATAAAACCCACAAAAGACAAATCTTAAAGGGCTTCATATCATTCATTCAACGTTACAACATATTATGTAGAACGGTTTATTTTGGGGGGTAAATTTATGAGCAAACGGTAGGTTTAAATTCAACAAAATCTGCGGACCACATTTAGCAAATCAATAAATTACCAATGTGTTTCCAGAAGTCAATGTCACATCTACAACATTTCTACCTATAACAAGTCATTCCAAATGAGTCGTGGCCAAGAAACTAATGAGCACGTCCCTGTTAAACCCATTTTTGGAGGTGGTGCTTTTGTAGACATGAAAGATCACTATGTTACCAGTGTTTTTCTCAAAACAGATTTAAATAATTTGCTTTGATTTAAACTGCCTGTTAATCATTTACGTAATGATTTCTCCTCTGAAGGGCAAGTCAGGCAGTCCAGGAGCGAGAGGCCCTCCAGGGAAGAAGGTTAGTAGTGTTTAACTGAAGGCTGATTGCTGAATCTCTCCTTCAGCTTTATTTCTCCTCCTCACTAAAGCATGAACCATCACCATGACAACAGCAGACAGCACACACTTGTAAAACATTCACACATCCCCTTTTGACCAGAAATATATATAATTATAACTTTAAGAGTGCCGACCTATAAAGTCACTAAAAAGGAGGTTAACGTTAAGTTACAAACAAATGTGCATTTATCCCCCCGAATTCAACTAATCTGTGTTGGTGTGAGGTTGAACATAACTGAAAGTATTCTCTATTTCCTTGTAAGAAGAAATAATGAGTCATTCTTCATCTACTTTGTTTGGGATTTTACCACAATGCCACACGTTTAGAAAAACATTTTATTCCGAGAAAATGCACGTTTTAAGCTTTTATCAAATAATTGGGACCAAGATATGAACATGAGTGAGCAGACAGCATCGTACACCTAAAATATCCACTTGTCAGTGCTCTCTGGTGGACAGAATCTGCAATGGCATTTCCACTCTGATTTATGTTTGCCTATCCACTGTCATGCGTAACAATACCGATACATCCCGCTAATAATGAACCTGATATCAGCCGGCTGATTATTTGCTCAGGCTTCACTTAGCATGGGACTTCCAATGGGACGTGTTTCTTGTTATAGTACCACACAACAAACAGACTTTTGGCAGGTTTGAAGTAGGATTCTGCGAGCAAACTCATTGACTTCTCATCATTTATGAGCCGTGAGAAAATTTAAATATTTTTCCTGCTCTTTTATTTTGCCTTGTCTTCAGTTGATTCAGAACAACTCTTTAAAAACCTTATTCGCATGGCTTGAGACATTTAAGACATTTTTGTTTTTCATGTTGTGTCACATCTACACAGTAAATAGAATCAACGGGTTATGTGAGGATTTCATGTTTCACTACAGAACTTGTAAAACAATTACAATTTACTCTAAACAGCTAATGCTTGATGCTACTGAATTTTTTTCTGTCTCACCACATTTTGGAACTTGCATAAAAGTGCTTGGGACAACAAGCCATCACTCACACGCAAAGGTCTAGGTGCTGTGTACTGTGTGTTGTCTCTGGAGACACAATGGTTGGAGCTGACACTGCAGGAAAGCCTGTTTGAACTGCATCAAAGAGGCAGCACTGAAATATGAGACCCTCTTATCATATTTCTGGTTGCTTTGCTACCGATAACAACAAAGGGAAGAGGACCGTGACCAACTAGGCTTTCTCTTCTGTGATTAAACAGACGACTTGAACATGTGTGTTTTCAGGGTAAACCAGGTATTGCAGGCGTCAGCGGGGAGATGGGACCCCACGGTGAGCCAGTAAGTAGCCTTTCTTCTGACTGTTAAATGAACGTGGTTGTTTCAGGAGACTACAGACAAATGCGAAATTTGGAAAACCGTCTTGTCTGGAATCTTTATTTTTGTCTTTCAGTAGAAAGAGTCAACCACGTAAGAGTCTTACGTCTCGACGAGAAAGAGTCTCGACGTGACACGCAGCTTTAAGAAATACACCTTGTGCTTCCCTTCTTGGATTTGTCTTCAAGTTGTTGGATTTCTTGAAAAACACAAACAATCTGAGACAAATATTTATTTGGGTAGGACTGGTGTTCCAATAACACCAGAGGCACGGTTTATGTAATGGGTCTCATCTTGCCTTTGGCTGGCCTTCCATTTCATTTGAATTCCAATCTCAGTTCTCAGCCTTCCCTACTCTACAGACTGGAACATGTAACCATGTTTTTGTTTCAATATATGCCAGAATTGTATATTATGTTGCACTGGCGCTTTATTACCCGATATACTGTATCTAGCAAGTCCAGTAATGTTTCGATCGTATCATTTAGCTGCTGAAGGAAATGAATGATGTTTAATTTTCTTGCAGGGACCCAAGGGGCCTTCAGGAGAGGCTGGACCTGATGGAGATCAAGGACCCGAAGTACTTTTCATTAAGAATTATTTGACATGAATCAATGTATTATTAAGACTTCGGGATTTATTGTAGTTGAAGTGATTCATTTTCTATGTTTCTCCTCTTCTTAGGGTGGTCCTGGTCCTGAAGGGGAGCTGGGTGCCGTCGGAGAGCCGGGGTCGAAGGTCAGTACGTCAATCTCATGTCTTGACGTATATATCTGAGAAAACATTTGTCATGTGGGGCTTCAGTCCCTGTCGCCTCCAGCAATGTGCAAATAGCTGAACTTGCTCATTCAAATAACCTTCGGCGAAAAAACAAATCAACGTCAAGTGTAACATTGGCCCAGCTTCAAGTATCTGTATGTGTTACTGCATATATGAGTGTGTTTGACCTCCAGACAGCCCCTTGGTTTATTTTGTGTGCCTTTCAGGGTGATATTGGGCTTCCAGGAGCTGAAGGGGAGCAGGGACTGGAGGGAATGAGTGTGAGTAACCGCAAACATCCCACTTCCTTCCTTGTGTTTGGTTAAATCCGACCCGCTCGCATTCTTTGATGACTTCGTCTAATCCTGCAGTTTTAGAATTCTTTGAAGGAAGATAAACGCAGTGATAGTGTTCTTTAGGGCTCCTGTTCAGTGTGATGCCAGTTGTAGCAACAAGTGAAACTGCATTTTAACATTCAACCAGAAAGGGCAGTGAAAGACTTACAGGACATTAAGATAATTTAATATAGTAGCAAATAACCTTTTGTTTATGGAGGAGTTTATGTTTAGTAGAGCAGAGAATGAAGTTGCTGTGTTTTTGGGGGGTGAATCTCTGCCGGCTGTTTGTGCTCTTACTGCCTGTTCATGCATGTTGAAAGTGCTCCGGTGGTAGATCAATGGCTTTTAGGTATTGTTTCACGTGGGAGTGTTGTATACAGTCATTCTGCCATCACAGAGTCAATGGCCATGTCAAATGTGACTCTTTGCAATAGTGGAGAGGCTTTGTTGTGAACGGTGGCGTGTTTGCAGGGTCTTCCTGGTCCCCCCGGTGAAGATGGCCCTCAAGGAAAAGATGGAGCAAAGGTAAACAAAACAACACCGTCTTTACTCATTTCTAGCAAGGTTTTTCAATATGACAGCAAGAATGAGTGGTTTCAGTGTTCTGGTTGATATAGGTCAACAAAGAGATGAGTTGAGGATTAATCAAAGATCGGAATATATTACCAGCTAAGAACACAAAGTCCGAATTTCGCAATATATTTGAATGAGTTATAATGACTAAAGAACAAAATCAAATAAAAACTATACCAATAAGTCATCTATTTGACCTAATGATGTGTCTCTGCCTAATATGAAACTCAGCAATTGAATTGAAATTTACTGGGTTTTTGCTGTTTGTTTGTCTTTGTGTGTCCATCACGCTGTAAGGGAGAGCCTGGGGAGCGCGGGACGATCGGAGAGCACGGGGACAAGGGAATAGAAGGAGACCCCGGGCCCCTCGGACTACCCGGTGGGCCTGGAAAACAGGGCTTTCGTGTAAGTTTTATTGATTAATATATTACATAAGTGCTTTGAACCGTGATGCTCTTGTGTCCCAGTAGGGGTCAGCCTTCACTTCAACAAAGCCTCTTTTCTCTACTCAGGGATTAATAGTTACAATGTAATTTATTGTGGATATTGAGCACCACATGATACATGTCGTGCAAAACGACCACAGTCCAAGTGTTTGTTTGTTGTGCGATTGGTGCGATCAGTGTTTAGGGGCAGGAAGGTCGGAAGACAGATTCAGGGCACATCCAAAGCTCTGTGAGGAAACTGTGAAAAAACAAACATGAAAGCTGGAACAAAGTTTCAACTGCAACTACTCATAATATCTGAATATAACTGCTGTATTACCAGGATCAGTAGGCCGGCGTTTCAGTCATCAGGTGCAGTCATCAAGGCCACATTTTCGATCTCTTTGGTAATCATTGTATGGGTTTCCCACAGGGGCCAGAAGGAAAACTAGGGCCACAAGGGAACAGAGGACGGCATGGAAAGAAGGTGAGGAACTAGTTCATCACCACTTTTGCTTTACATTGTGTTTCTCAGTGACACCGCAGCAAATAAAAAGAAAAGGTGGAAGGTCGTTTTGGAGATAACTAGTAGGAGCATCTCTTTCAGCTACTCCAGCTATCATGTGGTTCAAATGTAAAGTTGTTGACTGTAGTTCTGAGAATAAACTGCAACCAGCATTAAAGTAAAAAACCCTAGTTTTCTGTCTTTAATGCTGTCTCTAAAGAACCAGTTTGGATCACTAAAAGAAAATACAACAGGATGGATGCTTTGTGACGTTAAAGAAGGTTCAAAGCCGACTTTTCAACATGTTTTCCATCCCCAATGGACATTCTGTATCTTCCCAGGGAGAGAGCGGTCCTCCGGGGCTTGTTGGTGAGATTGGCCCACGGGGAGACGTCGCTCAGCCAGGCGAGCCAGGGCTCAAAGGCGCCAGGGGAACTCGAGGCACCCCGGTGAGTTCCCAGTCTTCCTGTGTTTCCTCTCTTTTAATCCTGTTAGGTGCAACTGAAATTATGTTTAGTCATGCGTTGTAATTCTAAAAACAAATGTTTTATTGTTAAATGACCTTCTCAGGAGAACCACTTGGACTGTGTTGTGATTGCTTACATTTACATCCCCATCATAACACACTGACGCACAAGATTTGGTTTGCATGTGTGTCTGTTTGAGGCCAAGCCAAAGTTATGTTGAGCTGGACCAGCAAAACAATAACAGCCAACGTCTTATTGCGTATGCATTGTGTGCGTTGCTTCCAGGGTCGGCCTGGAGTCATGGGGATGGAGGGACAGCCGGGGCTCGCAGGATACACAGTAACTTCCTCTCGTCCACCAAGTGTCTGAGTTGTGGCTCACACATCACACCGCGCTTACGTCCATTGAGGGCCTATCTTAGTTTACATAACCTTTTTGTAGAAAAGCTAGGATTCCCTTACAATCTGCAACATGGCGAGTACGAAAAAATAGCTGTTCAAAGTTTATTTGATCAAACTTAACCCTGCCTCAAGTCATTTCATACTCAACAAAGATGTTCAAGCTTGGTAGCCTTGCGCCTAAAGACTTCAGGAGTTCTATTTTAATATGATCCTTTATTTCTAATTGTCCAACAAACAGAAAATACCAGAAAGAAAAACTCTAAACAAATAACTACAAGGGTAAAGAAGAGAAATAGGTTTAGGTTGCATTACTGGAACAAGGCCCCTCGAGTTCATTAAGTGCCTTTTAATGAGGCGTGCAAAGGCTCCTGGACATGGGTTTATTAGTTCACACAAAATCACAAATCCTAAAGTGAGAGAGTGTAAGAGCCTCGGCTTTGTTGTCTTCAATAATCAGCTTTTTTATTTAGGGTCATTCTGGCGAGCCTGGGCCGATTGGACCACCGGGACCTAAAGGTGAAAAGGTAATTTAATGCCTCAACTAGTGTTAGGATTTAATTATTTCAGTGTTTTGGGCTTTAGGGGAAATTTAATTCAATGTACTGTCTGGCCTGCAAAACCTCATGTCTGCATGTGTGTTGCTGCATTCCAGGGGTATCCAGGCGAGGACAACACGACCCCAGGACTCCCAGGGCCCTTAGGTGAACCAGTAGGTTTTGCTTTCCTTTAAACTCTCCTTTCTGAGTTCCAACACCTCTTGCTCTGTTAAGTCCAAGCCACTTCAACGTCCGATTGACACTTGATGTGAACGTTTTAACACAAAGTACACACATTTCTCTCAGTGTCGCTGTTCTTAAACCTGTCATGCATACGGGCCCCAATTATCAGCCAATGTGGCCCAAAGATTTTCCTGCTCATTGCAAAACATGAACAGGTATACAAGGTAAAGGTTAAGCATAGCCTTTGTCATTCTTCTCCTATTCACCAATAATGAATAAAAAGGTCTTTTCACAACAAATCCATAATTAAAACTAGAACAGGCTTCGTTACTCTGCTTTTGTGCAAAACAGTTGTGTCTTTGACAAGAGAGGTCTAGATTGCAACCTACCATATAAATAGCATATATTTCAGCAGTGCCAGCCCGAGCTTCTTGGGGGCCCTAAACAGAATTTTATTTGGGGGCCCACCACGCACAGTCACCTGTGCTAGAAGATTATTGGCACAAATGTCACACTATACTGTTATAGCGAAAACAGTGAGGTTGTAATACAAAACTAGGGCTGCTTGCAGTATAAGCGAACTAAGCGGCTGCTTGGGGCCCCAAGCAGCCGCTTAGTTCGCTTATGCCTTGGGCCGGCCCTGTATTTCAGTACATACTGCAGCTTGAGCAATACAATGGTAACCTGTGTCTTGTTGCAGCTCCAGTAAAGATCCAGACTCATAGATCACATCTATGTGTTTTTGTTTCATGTGTGTTGGCTTGAGTAGCCGTGGCTTTGTGCGCATAAAGAAACGCATGACTGTAGTGTACAGTATGTGTGTTTATGTGTTTGCATCTGTGTCTACACAGGGGCCCCCGGGAGAACGAGGGGAGCGGGGAGAGCCAGGGGACGAAGGATATCAGGTAGACAAAACCATTAAAACGACATCAGACGTATCAAACAGCCGCCACGCAGTCTGTGCGTTCATGTTCTTGGCTCCAATGATTACTGCTCGCTCAAGTACTGCGGGTGTAGACTACACATGTTTGGAGAGGATTACCACATTCCCAGCAATAATGCTGCTTAAATCTGGAGTTTTTTTCGCTTCATGCCCTTAAGGTTCAGGATTCGTTGCTCTTAAATAAAATACACATCCAGACATTTACAGTGCATGCAAGTTGGTATGGAGTTTACTTTAGTTTGAACTGTGGAGCTACAGTTGTTAAACAGGGAAATTCAACATTTAGCTGTTGTTTTACTTTTTTACTTAATTGGTCTTCTTATAATAATTTTTTATGTTGTATTCTTCCCAATATTCTTTAATATTTCATCATAAGTTATGAAAGACTACTATCTAAGGACGCAGAAGGCCCCAATCATCCTTTTTCAAATCTGTGACATTGGGCCCGACTCTCTCAAGACTTATTTTAGTCAACGAGTAGCTATCTCACACTGCAGCCCAAACTATTAGGTAAAAGTTATGTAACGGTTATACGTAAGTGTAGCCCTTCAAAGAATGACCTGATAATCCATCTTCTACCCAAGTTCACAGTTCCCAGATTATATTGATCCTATAGAGACATTAAACTTGGTTTAGAAACTAATGTATAGGGTTTGTTTACTGGGAAGCTGAAATTGAGCAGATTGTCATGAGAATACGCATTTTATGTTAAACTGTTTCAGGGCCACGTTGGAACTCCTGGATCTCGAGGAGCTGTTGGACCACAAGGCCCACCGGTGAGACAGTAAATATGCGTATCACAGTAGCTATAGTATGTCATGATGGAACTTGTATACATTGTTGGTACTCTCACTCAAATCACCATCCTAATGGTTTTGTTCACATGGTGATAGGATGAACAACTGAACATAGTATGTATTCATAGAACATCCTGGCATTAATGTCTCTGTGTGTGTTTGTCTTTGTTTAGGGATCGCCAGGCATCACCGGAGATTTAGGGCCAAAAGGAGACGTGGGAGCTCCGGTGAGTTCACGCCAATCGGCAAAATTCAAACGTACAAACGTACATCGCCTTAATCGTTTGTCTTATTTATGAAGCAAAGATGATACATAAATCATTGAACTTCTTCATGGGTCTCCTCCCTGCAAATCATAGACATATACACTAGATGTCGCAATCGGGCTCTAAGCATAGCGTCAAAACCGCCGCCATCTTACCTCGGGGTTCTCTCAATACTTTTCAATGGACTATGCCAGACTTTTGTGCTGCCTTGGCTGTTCCAATGAAAGGAATGAATTCCAGGGTTGGCGGGTCACGATAGCACGTCGGACAGACATAGAATTGTCCAAAAGGGGAGAAAAAAACTATATATATCCATACCCGGACAGTTGCCCAAAGTGTCCCAAAATTGATCACTTCGTGTCTGTTAACCCATGGCGATTAAACATTTTTCGGTGCTAAAAAACTAGAAAATCGCATTACATTCTGACTATTTACGGTGCCTTCATTGACGTTGGTGCGTTGAAAAAGGATCGGCTCTATTGACGTATTCGTGCAGATGAGCAATCGTAACGAGTGCGACATCTACTGTATATGTCTGTGCCTGCAAATAAGATCCCTTTTCTAAAGCACCATATTGTCCACCTGTTGCCTGATGAGCATGCCAGTACAAAGACGCTGCAGCTAATGATGCAGCAATGGTACAACATCTGTTACCAGCGAAAGAAAAGCCGAAGGCTAGAAATAGGTTTGATAATACAGAGAGGTGGCTTATAACAATGGAGATGAAAATGGTGTCCTTATTTTCTTCAAGTACATGTTAAATATGGTCTCTGATATTTCTTCAATGAGAGAAATGTGAGGTTTGTAACTATTTGTGTTTTTATGTTTCTTCATGTGTTTGTTCATCCAGGGCTCCAAAGGAAAAAAGGGAGCAAGCGGCCTGAGTGGAGCTCCTGGCATTGAAGTGAGTATCACATCACCTCAACCAAATGCATGGCTCCGAGAGAGACGACAACGGCATTACAATTCAGAGCACCTCCACCTTGAATGGCTGTGTGATGAGGGTGCAGTATGGCGAAACCAGTGCGGTCAGCGTTACCAAAGGGTTGTATGGATTTTCCCATGTTACCATTATGGAATATGGAAATTAGAGAGTAGCTAACTTGAATGCTTTGCCACTTTCCAATATTAGGTGAAATAATCAAATTTGTAATTGGCAACTAGATAGAAATTGTGGAAACAAGTCTTCAGAAATCAATCTCTGTATTGTGAAATCTACAGGAGGGAGATTTAGACATACAGTGTATGATATGACGTAGTCATACGAGTTTGCAAATGCCTGTTAAAGCAGAGATTGAGATGGAGTGACATTGTCGCTGTTCTGGCTTTATTCCAGGGGCTTGTGGGTTTACCTGGACATGTGGGCCTGAGAGGTTACCCAGGGCCGGATGGTCCCCCAGGACTTACTGGCATACCGGGACCTCCGGGAAAACGTGGTCGACAGGTAATCAATGACCGAGTTGTAATAATTGGATGTCCTTTGTGCCCAACTTTTGGTGGAAGAAACATCCCTCAGTTTGAGTTAATTGTTAACAACCGTTAGATGTCTTCACTAGCCTTTAATCATCAATAAATCCTTAATGTAGCACTTTTCACTGTGGAGAAATGTTTTGATGTGTGTGTTGGGGTTTGGTTTGTATCTTGTGTAAGGACACTTGAACAAATTGCGTATGATTTTCTGCTGTTTTTCTATGAGGTGCCGTTTAAGACATTATTCATTCTGGTACGCACACATACATACATTCTCCTTTCACGTACATATATTTTCACTCACGCATACATATATTCTCCTTTCACATATATATTTTCACTCTCATATACATACATTCCCCTTAAAGGGGAGGAAGAGGTGGGGGGCGTGGCAGCGGCGCCAGCGGGCTGTGATTGGAAAACGGGCTGGAGGGGGTGGGATTATTCAAATATCTAGGTTTGTGACGTAACAAACCTTGGCGATTTTGAACAGCTCGTTCAGAGACTGAAGGCGGGATCATTTCAGAAACCCGTATCTCACTCAAAACAGCATGGATGGATTGGATGGAAGCACCAGAGACACACAATAACACCCCAAATCCCAGAAAAAGTCATTTTCCCATAATATGGGCTCTTTAACATACATATATTTTGAATGTGTGTGTGTGAGAGTAAAAATATGTGTGCGCAAGAAGAATGTGTGTGTGTGTGTGTGTGTGTGAGAGAAAGTATAGTAGAAACGGAAGGCAGAACATCGCGCTGTGATTGGCTGAGCAACGTTTTTTGGGAGTTTTAAGAACTATTTTAACATCCTCTGATACAATTTCATCCATTGAGCAGCAAAGGACATGCTCATCTGCACGTAACGGTGTTCACAGCACGGCAGAAAAGTGAAATGAGATCACTTTTCAGACCAGGGGGCAACTCACAAGTCAGTGCTACAGGCCGAGCAGCATGACGCTACACGAGACCAAACTGGAGGATCACAAACGCAGCAGCACTTTGGCAATTGTCCGACCCTCCCACGTCGGCCGCAGCGTCCGCCCCTCGACGTCGGCGGTAGCCGAAATAACAATGAATAAACATGTATTTGTTTGACATTTTTTCAGGGTCAGAGAGGCTCGGTGGGACAGGAGGGCTCTGCTGGACGTCCAGGTCCCAGGGGGGAGATTGGACATCCTGGACCGCCGGGAGAAAGAGGGCCGTCCGGCCTGGAGGTGAAAACAAAAAATGTTATCAACCAAATTCACTATGAACTGCAGAAAGGTGTCTTGACAGAAATAAAAAAACGTCTCTAGAGAAGAAACATTTGTCTAAATGTGACCTTTTTTCTTTCTTGACCCCTGTTGGATCAGGGAGACCGGGGACTCCCAGGGGACAAGGGAGCCTCGGGTATGAAGGGCATGGTGGGAGCTGCCGGTGACCAGGGTCGGTTTGGGGACCTGGGACCCAAAGGACAACCAGTGAGTGTGTTAGATATTGTGTCAGGTTGAATATTAGGGACAGTACCTCATGTTTTAGTTCAGATATGCCAGTTATAGCATCAACATTTACAGTATTAACTAACTGTATTGAAAATGTAAAGGTAGAAGTGAGCTATTCATGCAAAACTTTGTTAATCCAACATGTTTGCATTGTGAGGAATAGAACTGAAAGTTTACAGGGGTCCAGATTTCAACCCATGAGACTGAAATGTCCTCCATTTGAGGTTATTATATTTTATGCTAAATCTTATACTACTCTATTCTTCTACTCTAATCCAGGTGATTCTTTGAAATTGTTTCAGTCTCAGATTTATACATTTTTCTTTCTCTGAAATGAATCTTTCAGCTGTAAAATATCTCCTTGAAAAGTTTAGGTTATTCCAATGTTCTTGTATTGCATTGATACCCACCTAGGGCTCCATATCGTTCTATACATTTCTAAATACCTCTCTAAATATAGCTTCAGGAGGTTTAGAGAGGGAGTCTGTGTGCCTGTCACTTTCCTGAGTAAAGTAAAAAATGTTCCGGGCGAGACCAGGAATGGAAACAAACGGATCAGTTAAGGATCAGTTATGTAAGATTCGTACCCTTACTTACACAACTCCTCAAGGAGGAGAAGAAATCCCTCAATCTTCTCTTCCCCCCCCTCTGGTTTTCCCCATTGATGTTTGTGAAACAGAGCAGACTGGGGCCCTTGGATCAGATCCCGTTGCACTGTTCAGTTAATAGAGTCTCTTGGTGAAAGTCACTGGCATGAAAGTGGAGCTGTCGAGAGGATGTGGACAACTGGCTGTGCAAACATAGCATCTTCCGCTCCAGACAAGAGGCCGGGCTCAGACAGGGAATACGGTAGAGACACCAAAGCCCGTACTGTGTATGGGCTGTGGCGACTGTAGATCCAGACACAAGGCCCTGTGTGTGGGTCTTTTAAAGATGGACAAGGACACTTTTAAAAGACTATTCATACAGTAACTGTCACAACGATATTGGGTAAAATAGAAAGCTCCTCTGGTGCTATGATGCTGATTTTCTTTTTTGCTTTCAGGGGGAACCTGGAAATTTGGGAATGGTTGGTCTTCAGGGCTTTCCGGGGCCGGCGGTAAGATACTTAGAACGAGTAAACCACCAAAAGTATAAATAATGACCGGACAGAAGGAAATAGGCTATACTATCATACTTTCCCTTAATACTGACACACAGATTATCACTTTCCTTCAAACAGGGGCCGAATGGTGATATCGGATTGAGAGGCTTCCCTGGCCCTAAAGGCCCGGTGGGCTCTCTGGTAAGTTTAAAAGAAACTGTAAGCGCCCAAATAGGTCTGTGCACTGCAGGGATAGTGGAATTACATTGTTCAACAATATTCTGAAATACCAGGACAGATCTCTTCCAGTCTTCTGTAGAGTACATGAACATTCAAGACACCCTGGAGTCTTGTGGAATAAACTGGTACAACCTGTTCAGGTAGAAATTCTCAACCTTGTGTCGTTTCAGGGCTTCCCTGGTCCTGTAGGCCCTGAAGGAGTAATGGGCCCAATAGGAAAACCAGTAGGTTTCTCTTTGATTTTGTGTAGTAATGAGAATTATATTAAAGAAAAAGGAAATCACAAGACATTTTCTCCACAGGGCCTGAGGGGCCTGAGGGGAAGCAGTGGCAAAATGGTAAGATCTGATTCAAGCCAGCAACCAACACTGAAAAGGCTGATTATGTTATACTGATTGATATTATGTAGGATTGCCTGCTAATATATCGCGTGATTATTTTATGATTATATGTGACTGAAAACGCATTGCTTTGGCAGTTATCATGGCTCGAGCTTAAAGATGATCATGTGCGTAAGGAAGGGTTCTAGATGACAAAGACTGTGTTCAGGTGTGTATGAAAGCTCTCTAGGGTTCAGAGGGAGTTCATATGACTGTCCTGAAGTGACAGCAGATCTGATACGGCTGTCGTAGTGAAAGGAGCTGATTTTAGTGTCTCGCTGTGGACCCTTTTTGAGTAAACTAATTTACGCTAGCGCACAGACTGTGTACTCAACGGCACTTCATTCAGGCCCTCCGTAAAATGAATTGTCAAAAGTGTACAATAGTCTCACAACACAGACACTAACTACCTGAAAACCAACTGAGTCCACCTGCAGTTAGTAAACAACGGTCTTTGCGCACACTGATGGTTTGTAACGCTCTGTCGGTATTGTAGTATTAATATAGGGTGTAGGAGTTTTCAAATGGTCTGCTACATTGTTGAGACGGCGAGAGCAAACAGGACAAACTATATGCCTTTGTAAAAGCATCAGTTGAACCAGATTAACAGTGACATTCTTTCTCATACTTTCAGGGGCCTCAAGGACCACAGGGAAGTCCAGGACCCAGCGTAAGTGCTGACCACCATCCCATCTCAGCTCGCATTACGCATACACATTGATTTAATTATAAAGTTTGCGGTTATTTTAAATTATGCAGCATAGTTCATGGGTTTGGATTTAATTCAGTCAGTGCAGGCAGACTTTTTTATTTATATTTTAGGCCTTATGGCTAATGGTATGAATCAGAATGGAAACAGAACAATGTGAGAGTCCTGGTGATTTTACTGTATGTATTTCATATGGAGACGATAAAATACTAACACTAACGAATGGTATATTACAAATCTATTTTACCAATCCAGACAGGGCAGTTTTCAGGTTGTGCCCTTAAACATTATCGCAATCATTTACCCAACATGTTTTACCAGACAGTGAACTGACAAAACCACTGTGGGCAAATGTCTTACTACTTCACTCATTTTGTCTTCTTCTTTCCTCCCCTCGTAGGGACCTCCTGGTGCTCCAGGCCCATCAGTAAGTGCCTCATGTGACTCAAGTACACAGGCAGCCATTAGGTTAAAAGCCAGGAGTCATGTTTTGAGTGTAAAGCTTTGGATCACTTGAGTTTGCCATGCTCCTGGCTAATTCTCACTTTTTTTTCTTTTTAAAAGAGTACATCAATTACATATTGCTGAACGCTGCTGTCTCAGTCTGTCGGTAAAAGCTCCCTGTTACATATGTATTTGTTGTAGCCTTTTCAGAGAAATCAACAGCAAAGCCAGGATCAGCAAATATTTCTTGCAAACTTTTGCCTTCTGCTATTTGCTTTTCTAATTCATTTCTATTCTAAGAACCCCAAAAATATCTATATAAGATCCCTGTTTACACAAATAATATGATAGCTATAGTGTTTATGCTGGGTGGGGTGTGTTTTTCCTCCCCCACTGAACGTTAGGAATGTCAGGGTTTATTGATGAAAGACTTGTTTTTCTGCTTTTCTCTATAATATTAAACTGTATTCTTATTCTTTTTCTATAAGCCAGATGTGTATTAAGCCTCCAGATTAACACAATTCAGTTAAACAATGAACAGGGTAATGAATGTGTTATGGTTTCATTAAACTGAGTGTGTGGATTTCAAATCTACAGAGGCAGATTTATGTTGACTCAGCAGTCTACGGTCGATCTGACTACAGCGCTGCCCTCAGGACCGAGGTAAGGCGCTAATACACTCAGCCAATGAAGGGGGTTAATGGGTGGGTTGTTGCATTAACGGTGGATGGAAAGTCTAATTTTGAATGTTATTGCAAAGTGGTTTAAAACCGTAATGAAGGCACTTAACATGTCTGTTTAGAGCTTGACAGCTCTCTGCTTCCCGTTCTCAACCCAGAGTTTCCAGAATACGCAGATGAGTTCCCCCGACCAGAATACGGAGATACTTACGAGTCTGCGTTACCTAAGCAGTGTGATTGAGGGCATCAAAAGGCCTCTGGGCACAAAGGAGAACCCGGCTCGTGTCTGTAAAGATCTGCTTCACTGTCATCAAAAGCTCCGCGATGGTGAGGGTCTGATGCAGGATCTAAGGCATATGAACATGTTGGCTTCATCAAATAGATTTGCTCTTACTATCTCTCTCCCCCTGACTTGCATTTGGATTGGGGATTTTCAGGTTGGTTTTGGATTGATCCAAACTTGGGCTGTACTTCCGATGCTTTCAAGGTATTCTGCAACTTCACCGCAGGAGGGCACTCGTGTTTACACCCCGTGGCCCCTAATAAGGTAAAGATTTTGCTTAAAAGTGTGGAAAAAGGTGCACCTTATATGGTGCAAGTTTGTGCTGCTTGTTTTCTATATTAATGTATGAATATAATTACTGGTTTAGTGATGTTTTAAAGTTATGTCTTGTAATGTGTAATTATAATGTTATGTCTTTTTAAATTGGAATTGTGAGTCGTCATCCAATTGTAAAAGTCAAACTACTGATTCCGCTCCCTGTTGCAGATGGAGTTTGATGTAGGGAAAGTCCAAATGAAGTTCCTCCATTTACTGAGTTCTGAGGCCAGTCACAGCATCACACTCCACTGCCTGAGTGATCCTCCATCCAGCACCACTGGATCCTCGCCGCAGGAGAACACCACACTTCGGTTTCGTGGCTGGAACAATCAGATGTTTGAGAAAGACACACTACTTGAACCACATGTGCTACAAGACGAGTGCAAGGTAATGAGCAGGACGGAGAACTCAGCAATACCCTTCCAGGAATAGTCTTAAATCTTTATGCAACATATTTGATCAATTTGGCCCATGAATGACTTTTTTTCTCTCTTTTCCACGCGTTTTCTTTCAGATCCAAGATGGCGGCTGGCACCAGTCCCGTTTCTTCTTCCATACTCAGGACAGTCGTCAGCTACCTATTGTAGACGTACAGGAGTTTCCCACATCACAGTCCAAGAGTCAGCGGCATTTAGAAATCAGCCCGGTGTGCTTCCTCTGACCCCAACATCACCGCCCTGTTACCTACTGACAGGAACTACTAAAAAGCAAAGCTGTTCCAAATTATGGCTGACTACGTATGAGATTGTGACGCCTGTGAGAGATTGTCGCATCGGTTGGGGACATCTAGGTAATGGGACCTTTCAGAGCAACAGCTGTCCCATGTCCAATCCAAGGCAGACCTACACAAACCTACAAGAACTCAATCTCTGTGGAAGATGCAGGCAATTAAGCCCAAAAGATTGGAGTGGATATCAATATTTATCAAAAATTGTATAAAGTTTGTTCGGTTGATCATTTTAAACGGTGCCTAGGTTGGCTGTATATGGACACGTATCACTCCCTGATCCCTGGGTGGGGTGTCCCTTAATAGCAGCCTATACAAACCCCAAAACTCACCCTCCTTCTCACCCCTCACACAGAGATACACACAGACTATCCTAAGCAGAGGCCTAACAGAAGGAGCGCGCCAAGCCTCTACATAGGAGCAGTGTCCAGCCAACGTTTTTATGAGTGCAATAGCATGCAGATAAGGTTATTTCACATTGTTTTTATGATATTTTTGTCCTCGGTCCTGCCCGCTGGGACCTGTACATCTTGACAGATGGTGCTCTACCTCTACCTGCTCATTTGTTTTCCCGAATAGTTGCCTATTTCAAGTTGGTCTTCTTTTTTGTATGTACCGGTTACATCAAGAGTTGTTTTTTGTCCAATTGCTTATGTTGATCTGGTCATTTCTAATTTATGAACCATTATTGATACACTACATATTTTTGTAGCTTATGCGGTAGGCTCTTCAAGGGAAACCTGTTATTGGTGCTGCAACATAGAATGAGTCATCAGTGAGTTTTTATATTTCCTGTGTATATACTGAAAGCATACTGTATGTTTATTTATATCATTTTTATGTTTTGTTCACATTACTGAAACACAGTAAGTTATACTCCCAGAGAACTATTTGGTCGACCACAGTCCAAAGAAGTATTTGTCAAAAGGTGTGTGTGTGTGCTCACACCTGTGTGTGTGCTCATACCTGTGACTGTTAGTTTAGTTCATTCAGTGGTGGTTGGTGGACTGGCAGCTACACAGGGCCAGAGTCAGAAAACACAGAAAACTGTCATATTCTTAAGTTATGTCACTTTTGAACAAAGTGTAATTATACAGGTCTGTGCAGAATAAATGTGGATTAAATTGTGTAAATAGTAATAATACGTTGACAAACAAATAAATGGAACAATTTATCCAAAGATGGTTTTGTCCTTTTTTTTTAATATGCTCAAAGTTGCTGACATTGTAAAAGTTATAAAATCTGTTGGGGTCAAATTACTGAATATCAACTAAATGGTTGAATGTACAATGTTTTCTAATGTCTTTTTGATTTGAGGTGTCATGAAGATGGAGAAGCAGTTTGATAGCCACAGAAGTAATCCTGAAAAGGAAGATGAAAGGGTCCCTGCCTCATTAATGCGTCTCCCTACAGCAAAGGGCAGTAACCCCAATGCTCATGTTCTGCCTGAAGAAAAACATCTAAGTGGTAGCCCTGTGTGTGGACAGCCATTATGGAAGGTTTCACGTTGATAGAGTGAAGATGAACCACTCTAGAGGAGGCTTTTGTGAAGGCCTCACTACAGAGAAACGGCATGAGTGGTACTGGATTTTTTGCCTTAATCTGGCTCTGGTCGGCCGATTCACACGTTTTAACCACTTGATTGTGTGGTTCTATTAGGGTCTGACGAACGCCAGAAAACAAAATTTTACTCGATTTGACTCGTTTTCTTTTTTAGCTTCTTGCTTCGATGAAAACATTTACATCAGCTTCTCTGTGTGCAGACTACTTGGCATAACATAAATTTGGTTCCGGACCAAAGTTGCAATGCAATTACTGTCCCACAAGAATACTATTTACTGAGCTTTCTGCATTCCCATGGTCCGTGTTCACTTTTTAACAATATGACCTGCATTGCTATGGACGCACTTCCCCCGCCCTCATCAGTTCATTTTCTTTGTCATTTTCAACGCGGCAGGATGCTGTAGTTTGCCTCCGCTGACACCCAGAGGCGCTAATGAGCTTCTTTCCAACCGGAAGTCATCTGCTCTCGGAATCCACCGGCGGAAGGAGGTTTGTTTTGGCGTCGCCGCCGCGGTGTCCCACGTGTGCGCGCTCCTCTCCCGTCACGTGCTCTTTAACGGCACCAACAGCGGACACGACGCCGGGTGCGCACACAGCAAGATGGACAACAACCGCGTGGAAGAAGAGCTGAAAGGAACCAAAAGAAAGATGTCTCTTTCGAAGTAAGTTGGAGTGTTTTAAGAGGCCGGAAGTAAACGTAGCAACCGGTAAACTTAAGTGAGCTAACGTTAGCGTCAACAAGTCTGCGTGCGTGCTCATGCAAAATCGCCAAGTAGCGTTATGTGATACGCACAGTTGTGTGTTAGTTTTTTAGGTAAACTATGTTTCTCGTTTAGCCGCCATGTAAAGTTGACCTCAACTGTGTGCATGCACAATGGTAACTTGTTATCTTTCCTGCAGTTGTGGCGCGTGTGGATCAGAAGAGGCGAAGTACAGATGCCCAGCCTGTCTGGCAAATTCTTGCAGGTGAGGTAGTGGCAAGTAATCATCAGCACTGGTGCCCAAACAAGTCTTAAAGGTCACACGAATGACCATGCATGAAAGGATTCCTACATTTCGTGCAATTAGCAATCTCCCACTGAAGAAAGATGTGGCCAATATAGTCTTTCAAATAATGTGTGTCTGTTGGGTAGTATGCGATGGAGAGTGGGTGTAAAGCAAGCACAGGGTCTGGTCCAACCAGCTGTTGACTGTGACCACAGCAATCCCTATTTTTGGAGGGTGGAATTGGAGTACAAATAAAGCATGCTTAATGTCTGTGCTGTGCTTACGGCTTTGTAATTGATGGATGCTATCCACACCTAATAAAATGAATCAAGAAAACATCAGTTTGGGAATCTTTCCGCAAGCCTACAGATCTAATTTCAACCTTGTTGGCCGCAGGTCAGCAGTCCGTGATAATCTTTGTTCCAGTCGGTCTGTCTGGTCAGTTTCTTGTAGGCAGTTGAAGCATTGGCTAACATTCGGTTTGTGCGTATTTTCCAGCTTGCTGTGTGTGAAGAAACACAAGGATGATACGGGATGCAGTGGAGTCAGAAATAAAACTGCCTTTGTAACCATCTCAGAGTTTGATGAAATGACACTTCTCAACGGTGAGCATCTTCCTTACAACCGCCCCCCTTCCCATGGCTGAAAAACATAAAACTGCCAGACTAGCTGGAGCTGTTCTTGAATGTCAAATTGGAGACCGTTCTCATGCTTGAAAATATAATTCAAGCATGAGAACCAACTGAAACTCATTTCATAAATGTGTGGTGTTATACGCATGGATGCTGTTATTATATACGTGTGTTTCACCTGAACCGTAGACTACAGGCTTCTGGAGGATACAGGACGATTTGCTGGTGGCGCCACCAGAGACAAACTCATCCAAATTCCTCGTTCCACTGCAAGAGTAAGTGCTTGATTTAAGAATATACTGGAAGCTGATTGCTCCATCTGAAAAGGTTTCCTCCGGAGTTTACTGCGTCCCTGTGTGGATTTATTTAGCAAAAGCTTGATCCAGCTGATCAACAGGTTGCTTTCGGGCATTATTTGGTACGGTGTTCTAAAGAAGTGGCGGTCCAGCAGGGTTGACTGTTTTATTTTGTTTTTAAATAATAAGACATTAAGTTAGTTGTGAATTGTTTGGGTACGGAATAACTGAAAACAGAAGGTTCTCATTATAATTTTGTCACTATTAAACATCTTAGCTGTGAAAAAAGCCAACGGTTCATAAACTGCTGAGCCAACACTACTCTCCTGAGAGCGGAAAAATGTTTCTCTGCACCACTAAACAGCGAAACGAGGAAAGAGTTAAGAGATTTGGCACCAGAACGCCATGTGGCGCCCAGCCAGTTTGTAATTACAAAGGGGCTGCACTGAAATTGGAAAAAAATATATACATATTTACCAAGCAAGCATCATTTCTACTGATTGTCTCTTCTTCAGTCTGAAGATACATGGTGGACAGGAATGTTGAGCCGCTCTCGAAAAAGGATGAAAATAGTAATAAATTTAAAAAAAAGTTGGTTCATCAAGCTTCACACCCTCGTGTGAGCTTTTTCCTCCTGCTGTTCTTGCTTTGCGCGGTATAATTGGCGTCAGTGGTTATGCACTGCTCCTCACTACAGACATTCGTTTATGCGCCATTGTGTCCTTTCCAGTGGGCTTTCACCTCAACTCTTCCTGCAGGACAACGTTATACTTCACAGCCTAGAGAATAATGCATGTTCTTTTATGGAATTATTTTTCCAGCAATCACAAATCAGTCAAAAATGATGATCTCAGCGGTCGATAACTCTTTGGATTCGGGTTTCCTCTTGAACAGTGGAAGTGCAGTTTGTTAGCTGCCCCTGTGTGCAGCCAAACCTTTTAGACGCTCTCGCCTCCCACTTGTATGAAGTTGCAATGTAGCTGTTGAAGTGCCAGAATGAAAAGTCGACTAACATTTAGATGAGAAGTAATTCGGGTGTTGTTTGGGTCAATTGTTAATTCAATGATTATAGTTCTGAGAGAAGATGGCGAGCAGCCGCTACTGACGCCGTCTGAAATTTCAGCCGGTATCCGTTCCAGGCTAGCAATAGACGTGGTATTTTACATGTTGTTTTCTGTCAGAAGAATACTGCTGTGAGACCTTTTTATTAAAGTTTGGATGGTTTGTTCATTTTGTTAATGGATCTTAAACCTTTAAAGATGTCTTTTACTTGTCTGTTTTATAGGCAAAGAGACTTGCAGCCAACGCCAGAAAGCTAAACATCACCTTGAGGTTCCTCCCCATCACCTTCACCAAGAGCAAAGAAAACTCTACGCTCTTCTTCACCAAGTAAGAATGCAATATCTTGTATACATACTACTTGTTTTAACTTTAACCTTTCTGCAGAGAGCAATACCTAATATGTTCTGAAACACATGTTCCCACAGTATCACGGCAGAAGCCAACTGTGGCAAACGTGACCAGTAGTAACACAACACAGGGCTTTAGGCCCTTTTTGAGGCTTTTAATGACGCACTCGGTCACAGTCGATGATTAAACTGTTGCCATAGATCTCGCTTGGTCCTGAGAAAATGAGCCTCTGATTAGTGATGTTTTGCCCAACCACAGGATGGCACTCTTGTTTAGCACAAACAGCAGTGCGGGATCTCCTCAGCTCTCCGTATGCCGGTCGGGTGCATGAGGATGTCTGTGGAAATCTACCTTGAGTCAACTGAATCAGTTGAGGTGTTATTTCTGATCTAATGGTGGGATTCAGCCATCATGGTTTCCTGGAAAAGGTTTGCAGTTCTGTTTTGTTGAACCCAAGTTGAATCCTCTAAAGGAAGAGAGCCTTTGAAGATGGTAACTTGCCATTATGTTGACCCTTGTCAAAATTGGTCAATTTGAGTATATTTGCGGCTTCCAAGCAGCACACAGTAGCACACGTGCACTCTTCTTGCTGAGGAACAAGAGCCCTGTATTCTTAGTCAGTACAAGTGCATCCTGTTTTATTAAACCAGTTAAAGGAACAATCCCGACTCTTTTGCACAAATAGGTAAATTAAAAACCCTAACCTACATTGCAGCTGGCTTAAAAAGATGAATTTAGCATGTTTGTGCATCGGGTTGTCGTGCAGCTGGCGACCCCGTATCCACTGACAAGAGGTTTAACGCTGCTCTAAAAATGAGCACATGATCGTCCTCTAGTTTTCAGAAAGCTGGTCAGTGACCTCATCTGTGGATTTCTTCTGCTAGTTTAGTTTTGATACGTGTGATATTTTCACAAATGGTCTTTGATTGTTACCCTGCCTTGTGGCTGCACAGCCCCGGTGTAATTACAGTCACAAAATGATCTTCCAGTAAGGCCTCGTTAGACTTGCGCTCATTGCAAAACGAATGAAATGTAACCGAAAAAGTCAACTCATGGCCAATGAGCAAACGGTAGAAAAATGTTCAATGGTATTTTAATGATTATTTAATTACACTTAGCACAAAATATAACACCTATAATCGTTCCCCTGTTGCTACTTTAATGGTTTTGGGAGAAACTAATTCAGTGTGGTCAACATTGCAGACCTGTAAGTGAGGCGTATTACTTCCTTAGACCGTATGTATGAAGTAATTCTTTGGCGGGGACACGTTTCCAATTGGCTCGCTGGACGTGTCGTGTCTGGCGTCTGTTCTTTCTTCTGTAACGATCTCCTGCCAATCATTTCCCCCCTGTTGTTTGTGCCGGACCGTGCTACTCTGGAAAAGGGGGACGAGGAGAAAACGTTTCCTGAACTGTACGTCTGGAATGCCAGGGGACACGGGCACTGGCTACGGATCCAGATTCCCATTCAAAGGAGTCCTTTGTCAGTCACCCCAGCTGGCTTGATTTCGCTACTACTTTGTTTTGTTAACACCCTCCGTCGCAGCCGTGGAAGTCTGTCCCTCTGTCCCGTCCGCCTCTGGTGCTTTGCAGACGGTGACTTCAATGTGCACATTTAACGTCTGTGCACGAGACATTATGATGTTCACTTGTGCTCCATAGTCCCCGTCTCCAAACCAACACAAGACGTTTTCTGCAGCATGAGACCAGAACGCCTTTGGGTTGTTTTTGTTGTCGTTTTGTAAAGATTAAATTAAATCCCTCTCAACTGGTCCTGCATATTTATACTTTTTCTCCTGCACTTTTGGTGGCGGAATCTTTGGTCAGCGGCACGGCCTCATTTCTTTTAGTCTGGTCGGGTTCACCATGCCCTGCTGTGAAGAGGTTTCGAGTAAGTTCAACCCTGTCACATTCAGAGAGCAGTAAATGCACCCGGGGGACGGGATGAAAGGTATACAGAAACTTGTGAGGGACTGAGAGTGAATGTGCCTCAGAAGTACATGATATGAAAAGCAGATGTGTGAGTAATGCGACTGCAGCTGGTTAGCAACGTATTTATGCTACTCGTTCAAGCTGCCGGAGAAGGATTATTACTGGCAGACTGTGTGTGGTGGAGGTGGAGGTTGGGGGGGGGTTGTGAGCAACTTTGTACGCTACATAGTTGCCATGCGAACACTTTCTTTCCAACATTTTCTGTTGACTAATTGAAAGAGTTGTACACAAACCACCTAGACGACTTTAGTGTCCTGAACAGCTCACTGCACATGCAGTCACTGCGTGTAATAACCAAATCTTTCTACGATAACCTGAGGTGATTCATAATTGGAGAAGCTGTGGATTTGTGCCATGTGTGTCGGCCTACAGTGTTCTCATCCTCTCGTAACCCAGCTCGCCGCTTTAGAGGTCACCGGATATGTACAGTGAACTGAAAAATCGAGTGCCAGTTATTGATCATTTGTCTTTTCCCACCTACTTCACTTATTGAAGGAAATTCCTTCCCCAGAATTCTAAACTTCTCTTTTGCCTTTGTATTCTCTCACGCTGCTCTAACGGCGTTTTACAGAGCGCCACGATTATCAGGAGATGCTTCTATGCCATAAACTAATGTATTGTTTGCTGTACACACACACACTTTATTATACTACTACTTCAATTGAATTGTTTACGATGTAGTTCACATTAAAGGTGGAGGTAATTTGTCTTTTCCGCTTTTTTGGAAAAGCCGATTCATGGCTGAGGTCTTTTTGTCCTGCAACTCAAGGGTTTAATCCCGGACTAAAGACGAAAAGTCTTTCGATACAGCTGCCGGTAATCTGTGTCTCCTCTCCTCTTTTGTTCAGCGTGGCTTTGGATGCTTTGGTTTGTATTTCAGTAGAGAGGCACCAAGGTCCTGTCATCTCAGTCCACCTCTTGCCACCCAAACCCTGGCCTCCAGCTCTGACGGGAACATCTCACAGGACACATGGACCTGATGACACAGTGTTTCTTTTATCCAGCCAGACGGGTCTGCTCTGACTGCCAGACCACAAGTCAGGCTTTCTACTCTCTGGTGTTGATTGCACAAGCAACTCCAATTGCTTACTTTAATCAACAGAGGGTTTTTGTTCATGAATGAATTCATCCGTCCTCCTCCTGCTCAGCTTTATTCTTCAGCCTCCCTCACGGATGCTGAGAGTTTCCAAGAGCGAGGCCAAGTTGAATCCTGACATGCTGTAGTGTTGTTCAGTCTTAATCAAAATATCCCTCTTTGTGGTCCGAATAGTGAGCGAACCAAAATCACACTGAGTGTGTAACATTTACATCTTTCCCCTCTCGTCTGTTTTAGATACCGGTCTTAGTTGTTGTTGTCGTCTACCATGCTGTTGGGTGACACTTGAAGGAGAAAACCCCATTGTGACGCAGACGGCTTACTGCATGGGATTATATGGATGCAATAAGCCTTTCAACGCATTCTTTGTGCGCATTAAGCACTTCAAACAGGCACGCAAGGATTTGAAGGACCAGGCCATGCGTCGCAGTGTTTGTATGCAGGTTTGTGTATTCAAAGCAGTCGTCTTCCACCGGTGATGCTTCTGTTTTTGACTTTTGCATGCTGCTCACTTCCACCTGGAAATGACTGATGGCACTTATCCCAGGTATGCACGCTGGCTTCTCCTGAAGTGATTGCATGCATCTTTGGACAAGCCCTTTTCCCATTCAACCACATACTTTCCATTCGCTGTAATGATGATGGCATCACACCTGGTGCCACACCCTCATTTGCCTGCGTGCACACACTTTGCATATTCGTACATGTGCCCACGTTCAACCACACTAATGGAATAAGAACGAAACTCTGCCAACAGTGAGCAAACGCATACATTCCTCTGACTGGTTACCGGTGCACAGGTCTTGTATTGACTGATCCGCCAGTGCTGCATATACGACAGAGACTATAAGGAGACGCGCCACTTCCTCAATCCTCAAAACAACTCCCGTAGGAAAACCCGAATCGGCGAAGATGGCGGTTGTATGCGCATGTCCCGCCCCTCCCGCTGGAAAGCCAATCATCTGCATTTTAACAGTCAAGCCGGGAAACATTTAAGCCTATCGTCTGGTTCCACTGACGCATGCGCACAGTCGAGGTTTTGCGACAGCGGAGACGCTGGCACCGGCATTCTGGATGGAGATGTAAATTAAGGTGGGTGTCGTGAAGCCTTGCGCATGCGCAGTTACAGTAACCTGTGGGGGACAAAAGGCGTTTTAAACCTTATTTTGGGGCCAAATCATGAAACTTCTTTAGCGATTTTCATCATATTCTACTGCTTACACATGTAGTTTTTATGTCCCGATGACCCGCGAAAGTGCAGTTCTGACTCTCTGCCCATTGATTGAGATAGGAGGCTGGTCTTGTTAGAGGGAAAATGGCTGCCCGGAGGCGTTGCCAAGATGGCGGCGAGTGGCATGACTTGCCTAAAAGGACTTTTTTGACTGGATATACTCTTACCTGTTTTCAAGGAAAAATGCCCCGTGTTGTGTAACGCTACCATGTCATGCTATTATGCCGCTGTTTGGGGTTTCGTGCTGGCAGATGGGACTAAATATTATTTTAAATGGTGTGAAGTTTGCCAAAAAAATGTAATTTTTTGTGAATGTCTCCCAAAAGAAAATGAAACGCAGCTGTGTGAGTGTGTCTGTGCATGCATGTACGTATTAGCTCAAGGTTCTCCCCCAGAAGGTAAAGCGGAGGTAGAGTGTAGCTTCGCAGCAACGATAACTGAATGCACACAAAAAGGGTTAATCCATCATTCGGATGTTTCTTCTTGCGAATTCCATGGGCACATGCGCCCCTTTTAGTCTGCCTGGCATTGATCAGTCAGCTGGGTGTCTTCCTGGGTTTCTGCCGCTCAGCTTCAAACGCTTTCTACCGTCAGCGAGTGTCCCTTAAGACTCACGCCAAGAGTCTGTTGCTCGCTTTTGATGGGTTTTTTAAAATATGTAATAGTTGCTCCCTTTTTGAAAACCCACATGAAGCAGTAAGTTGAATCCACTACTGTGGATCTCTTTTGGTGAGCCCTAATGACAAGTTCTCCTCCTGTGCCTTTAAAATGATGCTTTGCACGGTTCATCGTCGTCCTTCAGATCCATCCAGGCAGGGTCCTTTTTACCAGGAACCAGCTCCTCCCTAATAATGGCACGTCTGTGGTCTTGGTCCCTGCGAGTCCTTGTAGTTAAGTTCATCTCATTATCTGGGGTACGTGGCTTACGGTACTGGAGAGCAGGACTTACCGATTCCTGTGCCAGTAGATTATGACCTTTTTGTATTTTTGTTGCTGCCATCTACACTCGTGGACCAACCGTTAAAAACCTGCCTGTTCAGAACCGGTTGGATACTGCTTTTTATCAATAGCTACTCGGTCAAGCACCTCAAATCCCCTTTGCACTTCCCTGGGTCCTGAGCAGGCAGCAAGCGCTGTGTGAAAAGGGCCGCCGATGCATAAGGATATTAACCTTACATTCATGCATTCAAACAGCCAATAGGAGGCGTTCCTCCGATTTCAAAAAGGTCCTATTGTCTCTGAGAAAATTGGCCTACTTCTTGTAAACACGAGTTCACTATCTCAATCGCTTGAAGAGCATTGGTCCTTCTGTCATATCGGACTTGATGATTTATCAACGTTTCATTTTGTGTCAAAATGGTGTTGAGGCGCTGGCTAAATTACCAACTGTTAATCCATGATGACGTCAGGAGTTATGAACAGTGTTTTTACAGGGGATGAAGGTTTGGTTGTAGAGCACACCCAGCAACCCCCTAAAAAAACCCCACCAATGTTTGATAGTTACTGCGCAGACCATTACCCAGAAGAAGTGATGATTATGTGATATCCACCAGCTGGTGTCCTAGTGTTGAGTGTATGTCACGGCCTCCATGGGGACTCATTTACACACCTGCGCGCACGCAGTCACACAGATGGATGCGATTTTGGAAGCAGCCAGGCATGTTTTCTTGGACAGATTAATGCCGAATCCGTTTTATGTTGTAAATTATAAAACAAGGGAATTTGTCTTGGGGGAATGTGAAAGGAATACTGTGAGGGCGCTGGTGACATCATCAAAACAAGCCAACTGTGTTTTGAGGCTGAAACTTATCGATGACCTTTTCCGTGTCTCGTTTAGGGAAAAGCAGTTCCTGTGGCACGTGAAGCTCGTCTTTGCTCAGAGCAGCACTGAGTTCAGTCAGAAGAGGTGAGTTACACAGCAATAATCAATTTCTTGAATGGCATACGCATCAAGAAGCAAGTTGTCATTATGTGAATACAAACAAACAAACGGAGCGCTCAGAGCAGTAGGGGGCGTTTTGGTAAATGAGCCGTGCGGGTACAAAGTCTGCATTCTGTTGTAGAGGATTGCGAAATCTGCAGTTACTAGAATTGGTCTTAATTTGGACGTTGAAGGAACATTCAGTTTTCCCCTTGTGGTTTTAGGGTGTTGGATGGGCAAACCCTGGAGCAGATCCTTACTCCTTACATCCACCCTACGGAGTCTGATCCGGTGAAGCGGCAAAAGTAAGCTCTTTTATTGCTTTTTGACCTGAATGTAACATCTGTAAACCTCCTGTGAGGCCTTCTGGGACATGGATAAGCTTGGTTACTACAGGTCACTTTTTTTCTGCAGCTCGTCCAAAAAAAGCTGTGAGCGAACATGTTTTAAAACATTTTGAAAATATATCAGGTAGTTATCATATTGTAATTCACAGCCATGCATGCTTTTTATGGTTGGTTAACTGTAATGACTTGCATCGTGATGCATATAATGTGCACAATAATCCCAAATTCTTCCTTACACAATACACCTCAGCCAGGTGTCTTTCATGATGTTGCCGTATTAACCTGCGGAGTTGGATTTGTGTTCCAGGCTGAAGATGTATGTGCGCACTCCGTTCGATCATGTGAAAGTCTTCATGAAAGCAGAGGGGAGAAAAGCGAATTCTGTCAGGTGAGATTTTTCTTTTGTGCTCCCCTTTTTGTTTTGATCAAAAACATGACATGCGTCTTTGATCTTTGTAAGGGCTAAATCCGTTGGATGTTGTCAGACATGACTTTTGCCTCAGTCCTACAGTTTAAGAAATGCTCCCAACCCCCAGCAAATCAGCAATCAAACCCGCGAAAAGACAAATAAATAATGGACGTAGGACGTACAGGTTTGAGTTTTGTGAATAAAATGAATTTTTGCTCAAGTATCCGGTCCGTGAGACCGTTCCATTGGACTTTCTAGTCATGGCTTTTTTGATCCAGCGGGTATCTAATCAGGATAATTTGGTTAGGAACATGACATCACTGACTTGTAAAGTCCTGTAGAGCTACACAGACGTTTGGCAGGAAGGCTTTGAAGTCACCAGAAATGCCATTGATCAGGAAACTACTTGACCTCAATTTTCCTCTCCCTCTTTCCTAGTCGCTCTCCTTCCCGATTCTTCTGTCTTGTTTATTCTGTCTTCGGCGGGGGGGTCGGGTGACTGTCGAAAGCACCCATTTTCTTCCCCTACTTTCAGATTCTTTGGCGGTCCTCCATTCCAACTCAGTCATCGAGTGAATGACGATCCTCGATGCCTCGTCATCCTTCATCCTTACAACACAACTGTGCTCCTTCTGTTTCTCTTTTTCCACTATTGGCTTTTAAGCCTCGCATTGCTTGTCCACATGGTTAAAGTCACTGCATTTTCTTCCAGAACGCCGCAGTTGACTGTTTTTCACTCTAACAGTGTTGAGACTAACGGCTAATAGTAGTTCGGGGACACGGTCGGCACCACAGTCCTACCGGAGACGCGTCTAACATGCTGAGCATATGGATCGGTTTTAGGGACGCAGCCAGTGAGAGCACAAAGACCGGCCTCAGGGGAAACCAGATCGTGTGACTGTGTGCACTCTCTTCATTTGCAACATGGACTCAAGTTGTTTGTTTGCATGAAACAACATGGCACCTGCTCAACTGACGGGAAATTGTAACGACGTGTGGAAGAAGGCCAGTACGTGGAAACGTCAACGTCAACCAGCATGACTGTGCATATCTCGTCGTCTCACTGGAAAGTCCTCCGTGTCAAAGATCTTTTGGTGACCCCCTGTTGCTGGTTAGAGGAAGTAGTGAGGCCACCGTTTACAGAACTACAAAGTCACGGTTATTGGCTAGTGCAGAATTCTCGTGTAATGTGTCATGATGGCGTCCATTCTTGTGCTTCCTTGTAAAGGCAAGTTCTAGTACGTGTCAAGGTGGAGAAGGCATTTCCTGGTAATAGATAAGTCATGACTGACATGATATGACAAAAATATTTAGTGAATTACTTGTAAACTCTATTGGAAACGGTCGTAAATCACACCTAGTAATTCCAGGGTATAATCTCCCTCCCCATCCTTAACCTGCCATACCTTTTTTAATAGCTACAGTACGTGTTTATATGATGGACTATGAAGTCTGTAATTCAATTCTTTTTTTTCTTCTTTTATCGGCAACATATTGAGCAAAGATGAATAGATGCGGGACAAAACTTTCCAACGGTAATTGTCTTGCCTTAACTAAGCAGTTGCATAAGCGAACGATGACTTCAGACCGTGGCTCTAAGGAGAAGAGGGGCCCTGCAATGAGGTTACATCAGGGGTCCCACACGAGGTCAAAGCATCGCCACCACAAAGGGGCCTTCACGTTTTGGGAATAACGCAGTCTTACAAGAAAGCCCCCTCATTTGGAAACGTGTTCTTAACATTATGAGGTCATGGACCGCAGTAGTCATGACTACTTGTCGGCCGTTTGCTTGGTCCAACACAAAGGGCACGGCTGCATGTTTTTGTTGGTGAATGTGTACTGGAATATCACTTGAATAACGGTGCTCTTATGCTAAAACAAACAGAGCTGTGTAACCAGTCAACAGTCTCTTACTGGAAAGGAGACTGAGCGAGCATCAAAGGAACCATTCACACCCTGCAGCATGTTTGTTTGTGTTTAAATATTAAATATTTGCTTTTATTCAGCCCACTCCTCCCATCCAGAGGATGCTCGGTCCTCCCGTCGCTTAGCTCTTCTTTTCCTCTCGCCCGCTCTGGTGACATGCCAGAAGTGTGTGTGTGTGTGTGTGTGTGTGTGTGTGTGTGTGTGTACACAAACCACTGCTGGTGCCCAGTTTAAAGCAGCCATGGACCTGCTCAATTTCTGCACTTAAAATCAATCCCATATTTTGAGAATTGGTATGAAGATATTTGCATTGATTCTTTGTGGTTGCACCTCGCCGCTGCTCTGTCCCTGCCGGTGATTCTCAGTGTCAGAGGAGAAATTAAAAGAACCTTTAATTCACTAGAACACTATATAGACTGTGTGTGTGTGTGTGTGTGTTGGCTCAGCGTGTTTCTAGAAATGGACAGATGAACTGTTTTTATCAAGACTTACACTTGTGTTGTGGTTTACTTTCCCTATCCACAAAAAAAGGAATATCGTGAAGATTGAATTCATTCCATGTTAGACATAAACGAATGAAATGTAAACTTATGTCTGGTATGCACACTGGAGATGTACTGCTTTCTTTAATTATTTTGCACACACGGCTGCAGCAGGAGCTTCACAAGTTGGTTTTGTTCCTTCCCCTTCAACACTACTGTTCGTGCCCTTTGTTTTTCCTTTCTACACCAGAATCCGTCTTTAAATGGCCAGTCTCTTCCCTCCTGATGTGGAGATGGGCCGCCTTTCCTTTATCCTGTCCTGCAGGAAGTACCAACACAGTTCTGCTCTTTTTTTGTGAGATTGTGCAAAGTGGCGTTTGCCGTTAGAGGCAAGAATCGAGTTTACTATTTGGTCTGGTTATTTATGACCCTCTAATGCATTGCCGGACTTTTTGGAGACAAGACCAGACTGATGTCATCTCACACAGCCCTGCAGGAGGGGTAAGAGACCCTCTTTATGCGATGGACCTGGTGGATTTCCATCTCATGAGACAAATATCAAGCAGCATCTTCAATGACTCTCTATCAATCCTGAAAAGATTCTCACAGGCGGCTGGGAACAAAGAGCAGCAGTTAGTCACTCTATAAATGACCCTACTAACATCATTTTTTTCCTCCCCATTTGGAATAGGTACCATGAGTTGGACCTTTGCAAGACCCTAAGGGACAACCTGAGCTACAAAACAATAATTGAATATCCTGTGCTGCAAGTTGTACTCCGAGAACATTGGAAGGAGTTTCCACTAAAAGGATCAGGTAAATAACGTTGCCATCATCTGACACTAACGCACTGCATTCATGTTTCACCTTTATTTCTGGAACTAGAAATAAGGTTGGACCCATGTAAGAGTCGAAGCCCCCTGAGACCCAAAACGCCAGCCTCTATCCACTTCCTTGATTTCGACTGCATTGTATCATGTCCGGGTTTCTGCAGCTGAGACTCGGTGACTCCCTGCTCACTCAGACTTTAGCCCGACGGAAACGGGGCTGTTCTGCACAGCGTCACCTCGGAGCAAAAAAATGACAATAGAGAAAAGAACAGGAAATCAGCCTTAGGCCAAGTTGTTCACGTTAAAATGTGCGGTCAAACTGCGCTGTGACAAAAGCACACACTTACGCGGCCCTAATAAAAGTAACTTTGCAATATTTTCTGAACCTTAAATGTTTGACATCAGCAGTGTTTTATTTCTAATCATGCATATGTGTGAATTGAAACTCCAAGAAGTAATGCTCCCTGCGACCATAAATGCTAATGGAGTCAAACATGGCTCTTTAATAGCCTTGTGTTGAAGCAAAAAGAATAAAATCCAAATGACATTAATCTTTCGTGTCGTAGGCTTGGCTGCATAACAGTTTTAAAATGTGTTTAGATTTAAAAATCAATTTCCAGCGAATGTGTTTCATAGAAGCTGTGTGGAGATCAGGCTCCGGACTTATTGCTGATGATTCCCATTATCGTTCCTGCTGTCATTTATCCTGCACTCATTCATTCACACTTTGTTGCGTGACTAATTACACAAACGGGGTCATGTCGTTCCAGCTGATCCTGCCTCAGCCTGCAATCGTGTTGCGTTACAAAAGGAGCTGCGGGACCAAGAAAACAACAACGGTGTCGTCCAAGTTTCACCATTCCTGGGAGGAGCCTGCGAGCCCGGGGGAACCAAGATCTGGGCTGCAACGCCAGAGACCATCCCTGAAACTGAACATCCACAAGTGAAGAGGGCCAAGAGAGAAGCAGGCAAGGGAGCTGTTGAGGAGGGCGAGATCACAGACAGTAGTGAGGAGGAGGAGGAGGAGGAGGAGGAAGAAGGAAAGGCCGCAGGAAACACTCCATGTGGTAAGAGCACTGACGGTGGCAACAGCCCTGCTGATGAGCTGAAGGCAATAGCAGGCGAACTCAAAGGCCGTGTGGGCGGCGTTAATTAACACGCCGCCGGCAGCCGGAGCCGCTTCATGAACGAGAACATGTCTGGCTCCTCCTGATGGCGATCGAGCTGTCAGAATGACTACGGGACGTCACTGTCGTGATGTCAATGAGTCGGCTAATGCTGCTGACAGCTGTGGCCTGGAATGATGCCCAGATGTGAAGTGGACAAGGAGGCAGCCACATCTGACAGGAAGTCAGCGTCCGGTGGAGCGATGTGTTCGCAGCCGTCATTGACACTGACAGTGATTGATAGCGCTGTATCGTTGTACATAGATGGAAGCCATCAAATGTTCATGATTAGTTGGTCTTTCCCGCATTTGTGTAGCATTGCTGCTCTTCTGTAGCAGATGCTGACACTTATCAAACCAAAATACGATCTCATCTGTAGGATCATGTTTTACAGGGCGGGGTTGCACCTGCTGAGAAAAGGATTTATATCTCTAAGTCCTCATCTCGGGGTACATTCAAGACGTATTTTACATACTTCCAATCATCTTTATCAGACCTCACCTTTTCAAAATGATTCATGACATGATTAAAAGCTCTTGAACAATAAATGGAGCTCGAGGCCAGACTGTTCCAACAACAAACTCCCATCGGCTGAGGAAGATCGCTCTTGCTAATGTCATTATAAAGCCTAAGTTTTTATCCATCCAGCATCTCCATTTGCCTGTCCTTTTAAAGCGTCAGGGCATCTTAAAGTGCTTTAAAAAAATATTCATATTCGTGAAGCTCAGCGGTAAAAGAAGTCTTTGTGTTTTACACTCAGTACGTCATCTGTTCCTTTTTTGACTGTTTATATTTAATTAAAAGCTGAAGCAAACCAGCATCTCGCTGTGCCTCCCATCACCTTTGAAGTTGAAGGTTTTTTTTTTTTTTCTCCTTTCTGCCAAGCTTCATTAAGACCATTCGTCTCCTTTTTCCATCAGCTAATAAAAGTTCATGTTGACGTGCTCGTTTTTCTGACACCTCGGCGGTGTCTCCCTGTGTGAATGTTGTTTCCCACGTGGTGCCTCTACACACTGTATTTTTTAACCTAATGTTGGTTTGTTATGACACCAGAGTGCCAGTAATAACTGAGTGTGGCTCATTTGGTGGGGCCCGTGTTCATAGATGTGTTTTTATAACCCCTGTTAACCCCCGTGGACGGACACCCTTTGATGTCTGGCCTGAGATGACTCATTTTTCCCCCCCTTCCCCAGTCGGAGGCAATGCTCTCACATCTGACTGCGCATCCCTCGGCTACACAGGACGCAGAGACCTCTGACCCATTTCCTCCTTGTCCTTTCGGCGCTGAGGTTCGGCCATGCATTCTGGAGCTGCGCCCGTATAATATCCAGCAGCCCGAGGCACGCCATCGTGTTCATGTTGCAGAAATGTTTTTCTTGCGCCTCGTATTCAATATTTTTTCCCAGAGGGGCTGACATCTGATCATGCCAAGGTATATTTGAAATCCAGGTCAATAGGCCTGCTTGTTTTTGCCTAGAATTGAATAAGAAGACCGGTACCACTCTCTTGTATCCCACTGGTTAAAATCCAGCAGACCTGTGCTCTTACTCCGATGCTTATTTAGCCAATGGTCGATCCAGTCATATAAAGAAGCATCAGCGGCGACCTTCCCCAGCCTGCCCGGCCTAGTGGAAGAAGTGTGAGATGGACCACTGATTCAAAACTGTCCAGGCGCAGTCCGAAACCTGCCGTGCTTTGATATCGCGAATGCCTCTGAGCACACGGACGTTCATCGATGTAACGTGTCACACAGTTGAAGACATTACAAAGTAATCGTCTGTGGCTTTCTTTGTCACGGCTTGGCCTGTGTTCTGTCACCAACCATTTTACTTTAGCAGCTTTCTTAAATTTCTCTGTCAATAAAGACGCTTGGTGCGACCACACAAAAGCTCTGCTTTGGTTTCTGGTTGCCCCTAAAAGTAAACGTCAGCTTTTTTTAGTCTGTGGATAACACCATATAAGTGAAATGTCTCGCTGAACTCTCTGTAGGTTGTTGGCACTTAATTAGTCTCGATTTGGTCTGCAGGGCTTTATTGTGCTTCGTGCAAAGTTGGTTTTTATTTAACGTTGGCACAACCTCCACGTCAGGAAAGGCAGGTACTGAAGCACAAAATCCTGTTTTCCAGAGCCTGATGTCATTCTCACATGGCACACGGTGGTTGTCATTAGGATCATTTATCAAGCAGAACCTCCAAAGTGCATGGAAACATTCCCCATGCTCAAAATCAAACGCGTATCATATGCAACCAAATCTATAATTTTGCATGCAAATTTCACATTTCAAATGGGCATTCTACTAATATTTCACTTATCGGACTCTTCCAAACATGGAGAAATACCACTAAATGAGGCCATCTGTTTTTCCTATGAGAAATGCGGCACCGCCGTGGTTTCTATGGTCTGTTCATTGTCTCGCTTATTCGGGCTGTTTTAACATCTTAAAGCAGTTTTTATGCCCTACTACAAGTTTCCGTTGGTCAACAAAGACATTACCTTCCCTGAATGCATAGACTCAAAAGCCACCAGCACTCTTCAACAAGAGAAGACGACCTGCAGTGTTGTCGCTGCAGTCACCTCGGAGACCGATCCCCACGTTGTTGGAAGGAAGTGATTCACTTGTTCCATTTTGTCTGTCTCCTTTCAAGCTGACAGTTCGAGCCAAAACAGCCCGTATGTTGCCCGTGATTCTTTTATCATCAACCTCGGGTAATCTTTTTGCACGGTCTGCGATGGAGCCTCACAAGACCTTCTGTTTTCTGAGTCTTTGTCCTACGTACAGATCGTGTCAAGTTTATTTTAAATGTATTGTTTTACAAGAACAACCGCAATTACCACGTGACCCCAATGACCTGTAACCATCGGTCCAACCTCGATTTCTTTAATTTCATCTGGTAATAGTGCAATTTTTGAGAAGCATATGCAGTAAAGTTTACGGTTTCATTGGTAGAATAGCAGCTTTTTAAGTGAGAGACATTTAAATAGCACGGCGAAAAAGTGTTTCCGTTTCGTGGGGGAGGAGTCTGCATGTCAACCTGACCGTGGGAGCGCAGTTGTTGTTAGCTTGTGGCGGGCTGGTTTGGATCCCAAAGCAAACTGGTCACAGATAGGGGGTCCCGCTAATCCCCATTCAGAGACTAAAATTGTTTAGTGAGAGAGTGACCCTGTCAGATTGGCTCCAGTTCCACAAGCCAGGCCTGGTGTGGGTCCGCGCAGGCGACGGTTTTGGTCGTCGGGTTTGACTTGACATGGCATTCGGAAAGCTTGATAACGCTTACGTTCATCATACCCGTGATGTCCTGCACACTGCGGTAATAAGGCCTTTTCAACGCCAGCCATCTTTCGTTCTTGCTGCAGGCCGCGTTTTTTTTTTTTTTTTGATTTTTTTATATCTATCTGTTTCTGTGTGTGGTTACTTGATTGCAGTGTGTGACTCTTTGTGCGTGAAGTCATTGTTGTCACATTTCCATGGCATAACCGTTGTTAATTCCCAGGATCAAAAGAAGAAATCAGAAATTGTGTAAGGGTGGAAAGTGGCCGCCAGTATAATGACGCCATAAGGCCTTCCGCTTATGCCTACACAATAGTGGAAACCAGATTGCAGCTACCCTGCATGGGGGACAGAAAAGCCAAATCCTGAGGCACAGCACATTTTAAAATGTAAATCATGATGATCAGAGAAACAAATGAAGATAGTTAATGCTAGTAACTAAAAGAAGCTAACTGTTGAATTGTGGTGTTCAACACAACTGCTGTGTAAGCTGCTGGTCACAACACAATTTGTTTGGTTTAAAGATGTGCTTGTGATAAATGAAAGCTTTTAATGAACGAAGTAAGCATTGTAACGGCCTTTAGATACCCATGAGCTGAATAGGAAGTGCAAAAATGAGCGTAAAAACACGATTGAACGTTTACTTTATGTAACATTTTAACCTGTGTGTGTGTGTGTGTGGGTGTTATTAACAAACTTAAGTGCACGTTTAGATAAGTGAGTTTATTTCAGTCAATTCAAGTGACGTGGTCCATCACAATGAAACAGGAAGCCAGTAGGCCGCCGGAAGCGACACTAAATACCACATTTTCACTTGTTCTTGGATTTTCCGTTCACACATTTCATGTGCATGCTTTTTACATTTCAGCTACTTTATGCTGGAAATCATTGTTTCATCCCTTCAACAGGTTTAGAGAATATTGTAGGGACAAATGGAATCTGCTGACCATGTGATGTCAGTGGTCTTTCCATGTAAAACAATAGTGAGGGTCGCACATGGCGACATTAGCTCAGCTGTTGACTGTATTTGCCCCCTTTTAGAGGTTAATCCGCGCGGCCTTTTCCTCCATTGACTCGCACGACACAGAGACTCAGTGTTCCCTCTCACATCACTGCTCAAATTGTGTGAGTAGATAAGCACTCCAGTAGCCAGCCAGCGGCCCCCCGGGGACCGACCCGACAGCGCATGGTCCCTTAGGCCTGCTCATCACTTATCCACTTGGAGCTGAGAGTAAAAGGGGGAGAGTGAGAGGGAGAGATAGAGGAAGTGGAAGACGGAGGGGTCCACACATTCTGGAGACGTCTGTCTTTTAGATCAGTGAGAGAGCCAATAGGTAAACACATAACACTTCATCATTTGTGAGACGTTGCGAGTGCGACGAGTCTTCCAGTTGTGTGGGTTTCATTCGGGGAGTCAGTCCGGCCACAAACGGAATGCATCGTTCCTACTTTGTCCAGCAGATGGTGCATTTGAAAGCCATCGAGTACACTTGATGGTCAGCCTGTAGCCCCCCGCCGCCCCCACCCCGCCTCTGCGCCTTGTCCCTGGGTTCAGTACAGCAATGGATATTAATCTGAGTTTATAGACGAGGGGGCTGTTACAGCGCTGACATCACTCTCATCCCGTCAGCTTCTGGCTGCACGGCATTACGCAGTGCACGATGAAGCTTCAACGCTAATGTCTTTATCATATAAACACATTCAGGGAATGAGGTAGTTGCTGAGTGAGTTAGTTGTGTGTGTGTGTGTGTGTGCTGGAGCCTGGTGGGCCTGCGTGTGTCTGAGAGCGCTAGTTTTCACAGGTTGGTGCTGTGTTGGCAGGGACAACCTAATCTTTGGCTCCTGTTCAGGCTGAGGGATCGTAAACCTCGCCACTAGGCTAGTCTGTACATTATAAAGGAATGTTACAGACGCCCGAAAGGAGTGCTCTCTCAGATGCAGTTACATAACCGAGTTGGCTGCATTGTGTCAACACGACAAATGACAGTCTCGATTGCCTCCGAAGCTCTGAAAGGCCGAGGTGGGCCTTTTTCGTTTTTTCTTCAGCCAGCAGCAGAGAAGGAAAGAGCAAAAAAAGACGGGCTCTCTGAAAGGGTTTGGTGTGTAAACCCCGGCCGTGAGGGGCAGCCACACATCTCTGTGATCGGGTTAAGCTCAGGAGCCTTTCATGTGAGCAATCTGCGAAACCTCATTGGGCACATCCTGCGCGGTATGCGACTCAATCAAAGGCAACGTGTCCTGCTTAACCTCCTATTAAACACACTTGATGAGGGTTTATTGCCAGGAATGTGGTGCAGGAGTGTGATTTCCCGTCAGATAGACATGTTTTTCTAACTGTTTGTGTGGCAATGAGATGCCTTTCCTGGCTTCCAGTGAGCCCCCGGGAGTCTTGTGTGCATTTTTTGGAAAATCTTCTCGGCTAAAGTGAACATGTTGCTCTGAAATAGTTTTCCAACATCTGCCGCCCATCAGGACGTCTGCTTTCTGAACCACTGCTGCATTCCTGAGCCACTCCCTGTACCTGGATCCAAAAGAGAAACTCGTCCTCGTCGTTGCCCCTGAGCTCTGCTCTCTCTGCTGCCGTTCAAAGCGCTCTGCGGGCATGTGTATCCATCAGGAATTAAATCCTGTGTCTCACAAAGGCCCAAAACATCCCTTTCAGACGGATACTTAATGTGCTCCTTAACAATGCCTTCCATGGGACTTGCGGTCTGAAAATGTAAAGTGTTGAAAACGCCGGATTGAAAAGGGGGGTTTGGGACAATATCGACATACTTCTTCTTTGCCAGAAAATAATCTCATAATAGTAGTTATTAATGCCTGTTTCACTGAACCCTGGAGGTCAGACCCTTTCTACCTCGCAGGGCTTTTTACAACTGTTTAGCAGACCCCTGCAGTTTAAGAGCCAGCAGAGACCGATGCAACTAATTCCCTTTGGAATACAACTGCTAATGAATTAGGTCAATTTTGTAGTGCTAGTATGCCGTGTGAAAAAAAAGCGTACCCAGGAATGCATCCTTTGTACACAACCCATTGTACACAATACTAGTCATTGTCCCCCTTGCATGGGGTTTAATCCCGGCCCATTCAGACCAGCACTTAAGATTCTTGGTGCGCTCCCATACTCATTTCTATTGGCCGAGCCCTCTCAGAACCAGTCGAGTGTACATGTCTTAGGCCGGATCAAATGAAAGGCAGGCATTCCAAAGCACACAGAGTCAAGAGAGAACCTCAAAGTGTTTGTTGTGTGCGTACAGACTGACCCTCCGAGGTGTCTGCTGAGAACCTGCTGGATCTCCAGAATGCCCCCCGCTCCCCTCCCCCCGTCATCTGCCCATCTGCCCCGTGCTATTGAGCAGTGTAGTTGAACCAGACTGAATTCAGGCAGTGTCATATTTCATAAATAAATCAGTTTTATTTGTGGCATATAAAATTAAATCATTTTACAATTTATTCCAGTATGACACATAATATCCAAATAAAGTAGCTACATTTTCTTGATAAATAATATTAATAACAATAATAACATTCATTCATCCTTTGACATGTTTCGCTTTGTCTTTTTCATGAAGGAAGTTCAATAGCTGCCACAGAACATGAACAATAATGCCCACGTCAGGAAGGAATGCAACCACACACTTGTTATACAAGTCCAGAGGTTACATCTTGGTGTTTTGTTCTTAAGATACAGGATGGTATGCTAATTGAAGCTGCGTGTGTGCATACCTACAAATACACACACAAGTCTACAGTCAAATGTCATGTCTGATGTAAAGGATCAAAATATACACAGTGAGTTGATATCAGCGACTAACATTAATGTACAAATATTAATTACACCTTGCTCCATAACGAAGCTACTTCTGATGCTCCATTAATATGAAGCAGTTCTTCGAAAAGAATGCTGACGCAGTCACAGCAAACAGTGCACTTCATTAAGTCCTCATGATGTAAGCCCGCAATTCCTTGGGAATCTAGTTACAACAAGAAGCTGGTAGTTGATTGGCGGTCTATTTACACCCCTGCATTCATCTGGACTGCCATTGGCCGCCAGTGGTGTCGATCGTCTCTTGCTCTTGCAGAGGGGCGCCGAGCTCCTTCTCCAATCAGTCTCTGAACTTGTGGATGTCGTTGGAGAGGCGGTAGAAGGGGTACGAGGCTTCGTTGGCATGGGGACAGTTGTAGGTGCACTTGCAGGACTCGATCATCATCATGTTCTTGTTGAAGGTCTCGCCGTCCTCGCAGCGGAACTTGACGCGGATGGTTCTGGTGTCGTGCGGGCTGCAGCAGCGGCCGTCCGTGCAGGCGCCGCAGTACTTGGGCCTGTACTTCTTGAGGCTGGAGCAGCCGGCGTAGGTGAACTTCACTGGCTGACTGGACTTCTTGGTCCGGCTGCACTTCTTTCCTTTCTGCCGAGGGACAAACAACAAGGATATGGAGATTAGTCATGCGCACAGACCCAGAAGTGACTCATTCCCCAGTAACATCATGTTTCCATCAGGTTCGGCCGCGGTGGCTTAAGCTTACCTTCAGACTAGAGTAAGGCGACTGGGTGCAGAGGCGCACTTCACAGATTCTTGTCTCTTTGACCAGCTTGCAGTCGCCGTTGTTGTTGGTGATTCTGGTGGAGATGCCTGTTCCACAGCTCTTGGAGCACTGGGACCAGGGTGTGGTTTGGACAATGCACTTCTGGTTGTCAAACATGTGGATTTCAGCCTGCGGTCTGAAGGCTGTGATTAAAAGCAACAAAAAAAAAAAGAATAGACGTGAGTATCGCAGAGTCCTCCATGTTTTAAGCACATCCAGACCAAGAAATAAAAGCATTCCAGGATCTTACCAGCTAGAGACTTGAGTCCTCCCTTCACGATAGCAATGAGCTCGTTCTTGTTGGTCAGGCCTCTTTCCAAATCATCAGTCTTCATGTCCTTGCCAAAGAGCTTCTCCAGGATGTCTGTCTCCTTGCCGTCGTCACACGCCCAGTCTTCGCAGCACTGGCCGGCCACCTTGACCAGCCTGGGGCTGGCGCAGCCCAGGTTTGGGAGGGAGAGCTCCTGCGGGCACAGCGGCACACATCCCACCGCCCCGTCGATGCATGTGCACTGGTGTTTACAGTTGGGCTGGAAGCTCTCTCCGTTCTGGTAGATCCTGCTGTTGTACTCGCACGGTCGGCCTTCTGACTTGGCTGCAAGGGGAAAAAAAAAAAAAAAAGAGAGCATAGGTATGTTATTCTTTCCCGCTCTAAGCAGAAATGTCTGCTGTAGACATCACATGGCTCCCCCCAACCCTCACTCTGTTGTCCTTATTTTTGCATTACACAGTGCTGAAAACCCCTTAGCTCCCCAGACCACTTTGTACTTGACTAAATAAAGCTTTTTATAGAAATCAATAATCTTCAGGCTATTTCAAAAGCATGCACATCTGGATCCGCATCGGTGTCTGTACATACCTCGGCAGATGCCACGAGTAGTAGCAGCAGCAAAGCTGGCTCCAAAGTTGCACTCCAGCCCTTTAGTGTGGTCACAGGGCTCGGTCAGGCCGCAGTCCTCGTTCAGCTGCCTGGCGCAAACTTTGCAACAGCCGCAGCCGTCCAGGACGACGCTCACGCCGGGCGCGCACTTGGGCATCTCCAGCGGACAGTCACACACGGAGGGACAGGAGGAGGAGGAGGAGAGGACCTGTACAGCCAACCACCAAATCTACCATTAAAGACTGAACTGGTGTAAGTCCTACAACACAGGACGAGTATGTCCCCTCTCCTCCGACCAAAGGGTCCCATAATTCTCGTTTAGATTGAAATAGAGAAATAACTCACCAGATGGAGACTTCCGAGGAATGCCAAGACAACAGTAAGCCTCAGCATCTTGAATATATTCTGTTTCGTCCGTGTGCCAGAGGAATCCTGTTCCCAGTTGTTTGAAAAGTTAGTCTCTAGCCGGAGGAGTCCTCAGGTATTCCCTCACTCGGTCGCTTATCGGGTAGAATCGGGTGTTCGAGACTCCTTAAGAGTGGATGAAGCTCTCTGGTAAAGCGGTTGCAGTCTGCTGAGCTCCGGCCACCTCCGCACTTTTATATCGTAGTGGGAAGCTGACGTCGTTCCTCGGCTGCCTGCTGAACTGTTCCCAAACTATGCCAGGAATGTTTCTCGGCGCATTTTCCATCCAAGACCTAAGCTCCACCCTGTCTAAACCCTTCTCTTTTTTTTTCTTTCCCTTTCTCAAATGGATTTTCCCCCCCTGGATCCCATCTGAACACACTTTTCCGTCTCGTATTTTTCTCTCCTTGTTTATTCCTCCTCGCATTTTCCCCCTCATGGTCGCTTCTCGCGTCTGTCGACCCGGGTTGAGCGGAACGTTTGAGTGTTTTACTGTAACTTCTCCTCTTTTGACTTTATCAACACATGAGCGAACGATACCAGTCGACATGTGGCCGCTTCCTGGTTGAGGGTTCATCATGAGTAATACTCCTCATACGGGTGCCAGGGATGCTTAATGCTGATGAAAACCATTTCCTTAAAACACACCTTTATAGCACGCTCCAGTGGCCACGTTTGATTAACCTCAGTGGGTTTTTTTTCACCTTCTCTGTGAGCCTAAAGGTGTGGGCAGGAATACGTTTAACAGCGTCTATTTCTGGCTTCCCAGCGCCTTTTATTCAGAGGCGCAAAGCGTTTCCAGATGCGCGCAGCTCGGGCTCAGACGTAACAGCATTGCCATATTTGGTATGGCAGTAGCCTACATTATTAACATATTTCTCTCCCTTTGGCCAGCAGACCACAAAGCATTCCTGACAGCTTAAGGGCTTGTTAAATATGTTCTTCGTGCAGGGAAATTCCTTCGCATTCATTCCTTGGGGCAATTTAACTTTTCACGCAATGTGTCAATCACGTTTTTTTGGGGGGGGGGTTGGTGAAGTAATCCAATTTCCACCAGATATGTTGTGGTGTTATTGGGGGAGTAATACTTGATGTTTGTCTCCACTTTTCTCTTTTTTTTATTTATAGTAGTACACTCTCAATAAGCCCCTACACCGAAGTTTTCTAATCACTGCTGTTTGAAAACTCTCCACAGATGGAAACGTGGTGCGTCAAGACGAAAAGTCCGATTCCAACGAGGACATGTCGCACGAGGACTCGCGACGAGCTCCCCTGTAATCCCGTGTGATATGGACGTGACGATCCGGAGACCTGAACAAGAAGACTGGAGATAGAGCCCCTCCGGTGAGTTTGGACTTCTTTTCCTGTTTGCTCTGCGGATAGGAGAGACTCCGATTAGTAATGCGCTTTTTCCTTTTAGAAAGCCTGCGCCGATACTCCCGTTTTATGATTATGACTCATAAAAGCTCAAATTCTTAACCGATGCGGTGTCTTTTTGGCGGCCTGTCCCGATTTGGAGGTTACGCGGAAGCTGTTTTGAAATGGACTGTAATCCGGACCACGTCCAGGAGTCCGGGATTAGGGTGCGTGTCATGTGGTTTTCTTCAAACAGTGATAAACGTCAGTGCGCACCTCCTAATATGAAAAACGCATGATTGCAATGTGAACAGATCGATTTCGTCTAAAACGTCTTTCTGAGTATTTTACCTGGAGGTGTGCCTATTTTGGAAGGGGGCGTGTCTGTGAACACGTGTTCAATGCCCTCGAGTGTGTCCACGCTGCTCTGTGCTAATGTCTGTCCTCAAATGGAAGCTTTTAAGGTGCTCCTCATTTATTCTACACCATCAGCATTATGGTTCACATTGCATCATAATTGTAGTCAATGAGGTGGAGACAATTTAAGGAAAACGGCATGTGTGGTTTGAAAAAATAGATCTGATATTGATTCCATCACCGATATTCTTAAGAGAGCCTGCATTACAAACTCTGACCATGGACCTTAGAATAAATTCACCAGTCAGCAATTGTTGAACAAAAACGTGATATTTGTTGCACTCTGGGAAATGGGAAACTAGTATTTTTAGAGCTTTACCCAAACAAGGCACTAAAAGTCAGGATAACCTGACGTCTATTTTGATAATTCTTGACATTCTGTCACGACTCTCCTAACTTTGAGAAAGCACAACATCAAATTAGGGGGATAACCCTTTAATGACGCAGACCTGTTTGAACCGCAGGTCTTGCGACACGTTTCGTTTGATTGTCCTCTGCAATGGTGACCTAAAGCCTTGCCAGGGTACATGTGTACGTGAGTCTGTTCGGCCCGTGTGTGCATCCGCTTGTGTGTTCCTGCGATAGGAAACCGTTTTGTCATTGTGCGTCAATGGAGAATAACACACACTAATACATTCCTTAATTACCCACTCAGTTCAGGAAACGTTGCAAAGGCTGGACATGTCTCTGTGCCACATTTGCTGGGGAATAATAGTTTCCACCATGGCTCTCAGAGAACCGCCACACTACAAACACCTCACAAAAAAAGGGAAGGGGGGCTCTTTCCTTCTGTTATGTTCAAATAATAAAGAAACACCGGACGGACAGAAGACATCTGGCATGAAGTTAGAATCGAGAGTATTTAATACAGGAAAAGGTGTTAAAAAGAACGTCTAAGCTGAGGAGTCCGCTGGTCTCCCCAAACAAACAGGTCGATTTATATTGGTTCCAATCATAGCTGTACATTGGTGGTATTCTATTGATTACAGTTGCAAAGCTCCAGAGAGCTCTAGAGCTCCAATATTCTCATTACTTTATTGATTACATCATTCCAGAATCATGGCAGTATACTGGTGTACACTAGATGCATTTTATGAATAGTTTCTAATATCATAAATGATCAGCTGTTTATGCTGAAAGCTGTGCAGCAGCGGTATCTGAGCAGCTCCACAACCTCCAGCATGATCTCTCTGCTCAGTCAAATTGGAGAGATTACTGAGTGTTGCGTTGTGCTCACCGTAATGGAAAGCCATTGTCGGTGCACTTATGGTTGACGGCAGAATAGTTTCTCAGGGAGTCTGAAGCAAGCGGCCCGAGCCTTCCCCTTCATGTCCAAGTGACAGATGGAAGGTTTAAACAACAGATTCCAGTGTAGTATATTCAAGATAGATGTTATAACTGGTATGCAATATGTTCTGGCTACACTTCCCTTCTCTGTCAGATAAAAGAAGCAGCAGGAGTTATGGATCATTCCTGTGCGAGCGGGGGACACAGATTCAAATAATGTCTTAAGTTTTTAGGAATTATAGATTTGAGGAGGCAGAACTCTGTAATCGCATATTAACATCAGTTATTCAACTTGTTCTGATTGTTCAAAAGGAAAAAGCCTTAGTCCAGGTTTGAATGATTTCTTTGGACATTTAGTCTGGGCTGTTGGACAAATATGTGTATATCCGAATGATATCCAGATCCACGCACAGCCTGGTTAGGTGCAGGCAGGAACATGCGATAGGAAAAAGAAAGATGGTTCTACCGCACACTGATGACGTTTGCTAGATTTTATTTAAGAACGAACAACGCGTTTCGCATACAGCGTCCTCAGGTTCGCTGCATGTGTATATCCGACCCACACACACACACACACAGTCGCACACCGATGGTTCTGGGTATTGTGCGCTAAACTGTTTATTAGGATTTAATCTGATCCTTAACTCACGCAATGATAAAGCATTATTAAAATATTAAAAATAGTTGGCTTCAACAATTTCTGTGCCATTTTTTTCCCAATGTTGAAGCTATAGACTTGCGGACTCACTGCAAGACGTGCGCATGTCAACACAAGAGTTATGGAAATGCATTCTCTATATAATGAATGCCTTTCCACGGCCCCAAAGCCATTTTAGATTTAGATTTGCTTCCGTTCCTCAAGCTGAGAGACTATTTTCTAAAATAGCTAAAAAAAAAAAGGTGAATTGGACCCGATTAAAGCTGCTATCAAAAAGGCTTCAAAATACAGCCACCTCCATCCAGTAACATACTTTTCTGTAATCATTTCATGTCACGTTGCCTTGCCACTTTTCTTTCTGCGTTAATTAGGTTCATTAATTTGGCTGCCGGATACTAATAAAACATGCTCGGTGCACCTGGCGTAATTAGGCTGTCTGTGTGTCGGCCAGTATCTCATCATGAGTGCAATCGTACCAGGCAAATGGGAGGTGCTGCTTCTTGTTGCCGCTTTACCCGCAGCTGGAGGATCATGTCTGCTTTCACTCATTTCTTGTATATAGCAGCCAGGTGTGCTGAAGTATGAGGGCTTTCCTTCATCTAAAGTTACCCAAATTCCTCAGCATGGAGAGAGAAAAGAGGAAGAGAGGCTCTTTTATTGGGCAACGTCCATCCGTGATGGAAAGAAAAAAAAAAAGAAGGCAAAATCCGGGTGGAGGCAGGTGTTAGTGTTGGGAGGAGGGTGGTGGTGGTGGTTGGTGATCCTGGCTGCAGTGGAAAAAGGAATGTGGGGCTCCTGGAATGTTTAAAGCAGTCGGGAATAATTGAGTGAATTTGGAACAAGAAAAGACAAAGCGAGGTCCTGCGGTGGAAGAATGTGCTTCTGGGACGTCTGGAGAAACATTCCACATTCCATCCCTTCAGACTGTTTCGCCGGCCGCAGAGCCTTCCATAGATGGCACCATACGGAATATTAACCCCTTCCCTTCCTCCTCCCATACACATGCATACACACACACACACACACACACACACACACACACACACCCACACACACTTGTTGCTCTATACACTTTCACACTGAAGAGATCCTCCTTTTTTTTAGGCTTTGCTTTGACGTTTGTGTACATTTCTTTTTCAATTAGTCTGCCACGACTGAAGCAGTTGCGTATGTTTCCAAATTGTCAAGTTCAAAAACAGAGATGCAACCTTATAGTGTTTCTTTCACAATTTAATTTGTAACAGTTGAAACATATTTGAAGAAAACATGGGAATCAACTGGGTATACACGTCTTCCTCTTCCGTCAAATGTCCTTAAATATCATGTGTTGCCCTTAGCTTTTCTTTTTTTTCTTTACATAGATCTATCTTAGTGTTCCCATAGGTCTAACAGTTGTATGTATCTACGGACATGCAGGCAAAGTAAAAGGTAACATATTGACTGTACGTCTATAAGATTCAATCCAAAATGTGAATTGTTTCACATCATCGAAAGACGTGGGAATGATTGGGAGCTGCATGCCACCCCAGCCTCTAAAGGTGTGTGCAGAACAAACAAGAAGCAGATGTTTGACATAGTACCATCATCAACAATGTCAACGCAACTTCTATTGGATTGTATATTGCTTCTCTTAACCTTTCTTAGCAAATGTATTGATATATTTGATTGATTTCACCTAAATTCTACAGAACAGCACGATTTAATAGCACTCTTTGCACTTCTTTTACACAATTACACATTTTTGTGTTGAATTGTCAATGCTTGAAACAAATTATCCAACATGTTTGTTTAATAATATAAATTTATAAAAATATAAATAATATAAAACAAATAAAAGGAACACCTAGTGTTTCGCATTCCAGCATGAAAAATTACTGAAATGATCCAAAGTCTAATACAGCGGCTAATCATTCGAGGTTAGATTTATTCCTACAGATAAGGCTATAGAATACAACGTTATATTAAATGGATAAATAACTGAATATATTTCATAAAGAGACTCTGCTGACTGATTGTGAAAACGCATCGATCCCTGAATGCAGTGCGTTTCTGACTGTCACTTGTTGTGCTGACGCGCCTCAGCGGGCTTCACGCGGCGGGCTGACACGTGACGGTCGGTGCGCGTCACCGCAGCGCTGTCCCTCGCCTGGAGAACCGGAGCAGGGCAGACTGACACCGCGTGCAGCCGGCTGCTGTAAATAAAGAATTAGCACCCAACAAACTAGCAAGGCACATATAAGCAAGGCAGCATCCGGTTATCTGATAGGACTTCCTCTCATTCATTCGCCGGGTTGTCTTTTTTTTTTTTTTTGTCAGTCATATATTTTCTGTTTTTTTTTGTTTTTTTTTTCAGATTTGAGCGTGTGAATTAAAAAGCCAGAAAAAAACATGGCTGGTTTAATGTCAGGTTTTGGTCATTACACCCACGCCGTCGTCCGGGGAATCCCCGCGTCCCTGGCCAAAGAAGCGCTGCGGAGCTGCCAGGCGGAGGTGGACCTGGCCAAGGCGAGGAGGGAGCACGAAGTGTACGTCGAGGTCCTGGGGACGAGGCTCGGGCTGGAGGTGGTGGAGCTGCCCGCGGACGAGTCGCTGCCGGACTGCGTGTTCGTGGAGGATGCGGCCGTGGTGTGCGGCGACACGGCGCTCATCACCAGACCCGGGGCAGAGAGCAGGAGGAGAGAGGTAGGGAAGTGGCAGCTTTCTCGGCACGATTCAATGCGCCCCAAAAATGAAACAACCAACGAAAAAGGAGGAAAAAAAAGTTTGCTGTGGCAGCCGAGGGGAAGGTGTTGCTGCAGTTATTATTCTGCAGGGCATAGTGATTAATTCTCAAGGGGCTCATGTCATGTGACAGTCCTGATTGTGTGCAGGGGTTTGAAAGGTGATTCTTGTCATTTTCTTGGAGATTTTTCCGCCCGCAGTCAATTAACTCGCTTTCACTCCAGACGTGATGCTGAATCATATCTTTTGCAAAAATGTTTATGAAATTACAGGCTTGTCCTGTGCAGGAGGCCTAACTACATCTCTGGAAGCTGCTTATCACCAGCTGTGCCACATCAAGATCCCGATATAGTCGTATTGTGCAACAGGGACGTGCAGGCTTGAGGCCACGCCCATTTGAATGATTGCAAGGCCGTTGTTTTTTTTAGTCTGTGCATACTGCACTGTATTTGTTTTATCTCACTGGCTGAATAAAACTCCTTGTATTGGAAAATAAAATATGAACATGTATTTTAATAAATGAAACGCTTTATCAACGCTGAAGTGAATAAGTCAAGACATTTTAAAAACAAAAACAATGGCAGTGCACAAGGTCACTTGGTGTGAGGGTAGCTGCAATGTAGGGTTGCCGAGTGTGTGTGTGTGTGTGTGTGTGTGTGTGTGTGTGTGTAAATGACAATGGTTGAAACGGTGGGACGGCTTGTGTCATTTCACATCAGACTCACTTTGTGTGGTGCTAATGGTCCCCAGCCTCAGGCTGGGATACTGACTGTAGAGCTGGTGCTGCCACTGTCAGCCACCACATTTCCTTCATTCTGAGCGTGGCACAAGACCGGCATTTGCATGCAGGCCAGCAGCACTTTCTCTAAAACCCTTTCTCACTTTTAAGTGGTGCCGTTTCTAATGTTTCGTAAAGAGATAGAGATGATTTGGTTCCTGGTGTGGGAAAAGTTTGCTGTCGATGATAAGAGAATAGACAATTTGTTTGCAAAAAAGGAATTTAAAGAACATTGATGGGACCACTATTGTCTCAAGAAGAAGTCTAAGCTATTCAGTTGAATTGGATACCTTGGTCCAGTATGAGAGGTAATGCACTGTAAAAGTGAAATACAATCTTGTGTCAGTAAGGAATAAATGAGAATAACCGTTTGTTTTCCATAACTCTCCTCATGATGCATCATGAGCGCCACTCTTATAATAGCAATAAAGCCTGAGATGCTTTTTCCTGGTGATCCACGTGGTACACGTTGCATCAATCCAAACATGGTCAGAATCAACACGCTACCTTATCCCTTTGGATGTTTTGTAGCCTTTGTAACATTTCTCAGTGTCAAAGTTTTTCTACAAACTCCTGCAGTGAACAATGCTGATGCTTCTACTTGGCTAATCTTATTGTTGGTATTGAAATACTGCACACAATGCCTAGTTATTCACCTACAAACAGGCGGTGCTATAATTAATCAGGTGTGTCTTATCTAACCTGAGAAATGATGGTAAATGGCAGTTTTGTTCTTTTTTTCTTATCAGCCTCCTGTGGAATAACTCGGAGGTGACGCACCCCTATGGGAGCCGTCACTTCCACTAGACCTTTTCCTTCCTTTGTTTGCTCGGTCAGCTACAATTTTTCCATGATTTGAAGGATCTACTTGTATGTATTCTGACATTCCTGTGTAGAAATAATTCACACTAGCCTGAGTATTAGCAGACAATGACCCGGACATGTAGATTTGGCTGCACCACACCATTTAAATCTTAAAAATGTGTTGCTATGTTCACTATTAGAATATAAGAGAAATATCCAAGCTGACTGTTGACAGTTGCCCGAGTCCGTTTATGAACCTATAACATTAATGAGCGACTGATCAGCATGTTTGGCTAGGGCCTATTTATTATTTTTTTTTCTTTATTTCACATGTGTTCAGCCCTCCTGGTCTCCCAACTGGTGCTGCCGATCCCAAGATTTATGAGGGAAGGTTCATTTGCAGTTCGAAAAAAAAAAAAAAAAAAGGCATGCCACTGCTTGTGTGGATTCTATTGGCAAGCCGAAATATCACAGATTTCAGTCTTTAATAGGGTTTAATTTCAGCATATTGAGGACGGAAAGGTCTCCTCTGGAGAGACGGCCATGACCTCCCGGATAGTGGCAATCACCCCTCTGCTTCCACGTTCTATTTCATCAATGCAGGCGGCGGATTGAAGCACACGGGTGCACCCTGTGACACCCGTCATTTACACCATCGGTTTTCAGCTTCTGCAAGTTGATTTAGAGTCAACTGAGTAATTCCCTAAACTTCATTTAACCCAGCTCACTTTATCCTTAGCCAGGATATCTTCATGGGCTGCCAGTGGAAAAACATGGACTTTGTCCAGGTCCTTTTGACTGTCAAAGGAAAAAAAACTCTTACACCTTTTTTTTAAAGGGAAGGTCATCACTTTTTCCAATTCATTGTACCCAATTCCCCTCAATATGATGGATTAGAAAACTTTTCTTAAAGGTTGCAGCATGGATTTAATCCATTAGGCCTTGGCTTAAAAGCTTTATCAGGGGGAAATGTTCCTCCTAATGGACGGCCTGACGGTTGACTGCAGACCGACGAATAGTCTGAAACCACTCAAAAACGGAGCCAAGGTTAATTATTCTTATAATGGCGAACACGTAGTTCACCAAGCTGCATGCCGAGCTGCAACAGGCTGACTGTGATCATGTGAAAATGTGTACTACATCCGCTTGATTCTTAATGCCAGATTTTTTTTTTCTTCTTTTTTTTTCTCATTTTTTTGCTTGAGCCTGTACTTTTTGTTGTTGCTTAAATCTTGCACAAGTCTTCCTGAAGTCAATATGTTGGGCAGAAACGGATCCCACTCTTAACAGCATTCTTCTTCTCTATGCGTTATAATCACAGCACCTACAGGAACACCACCATACGCCCGAGGTACGCCTCCTAACTCCACCCGGCTCACCCTCCGGTGCCCGCTTCACTCTGTAGGAGCATTTCATGCGTGTCTGGCTCAACGAGAACGAGTGGCCAACAATTCAGAGACAACTTCATTACTGAAATCTTACAAATATTCAGCCACAAAATTGAAAACTGTATAGCAAAGCCACACTTTCTGTTCTGCAACTCGACAAACTCTGTCCGGCCACAATTGTCGTCCGGCAACTCGCCACCTGGAGAGGTTTTGGGACTTCTCCTCACTTTTTCCTTAACGTTCGGCACCTGCAAAAACAGGCCTTTTTAGTGGACTTAATGAGGGTGCCAGCTTCCACCAAAAGGATTCCATTAAAGCTTGTGACCAACTTTTGCAGTACTCATTCTCCATACTGAACTGAAGTGAACTATTTTCTGAAATGTTTTTCTCCCATAGTCACAATATCGGGAAATGGGAGGGCTGTTGAAAAATAACAAGTTACCCTGTCAAGCCTTTTCTGAATTGAGATGGGGCTTATTTACATATGGCCATCGGGAAAACATTTCTCATAATTCACAGCTTTGCATTTAACTTTTTTTTCGACTCATTTGTGTTGTAGGTATTTCTGGTGCCTTTTTTTTAGACCGTTAATAATCCATAAAAAATGACCTCAAGTGTCCTCGTTTAGCAGGACGGAAGCGAGTGCACTGCAGATTCAGTGCGGATGAGTTCACAGTCGATTTCATTGTGTCGGATCGTCGCTGCTCTCTGTAAAGGCTGGGATGCAAGTTTTGAACTGTTGGCATTCCTTGTGCCTATCAAAACGTGCATGTTTTTTCTTGCAAAAATATTTATTTTTTATTACTCGGGTGAAGGAGTTCACATATAGTGCGATAAGGTAAAAGGTTATTGCAAGACGGAAGGAAACCAGGGATTGTAAGGTGCAACTGAATTGCAGCCTGAGTTTAAGGGGCCGTTACTGTAGTCAGTCGAGGTGGCACACGGACAAGCAGCAGTATGTGCAGTGAGGGGAAAATGTGTTCTCTCCACAGGATGTCTGGGGTTCACTGACTGTGACGGATTGAAGAGCTGAGGCCATCACAGTTGATCAGCTGCACTTTCACATAAAGACCAGGCACCTTATCTAGCTTTGCAGTTAAAAGGCACGACATTTCACATTGACTGAAAATTGGTATTTGGGACTTTCACATTTCTGTATGTGACCCTTGAGCTTGCTTTTGCACTGCATGGTGAGCTAGTTTCATAATTTCACTTCTCCACCTAATCTGCATGGATTCTTGTTGCATTGCAACTGTAGCAAGCCTTGCACCTGCATTTCAATGGAGCCCAAAGCCGGCTAACTTCTTGACGTTATATTAGCATTTTGCATTACAGTGGGCAAGTTCTGATAGACCTGCTCTAGCCAAAGTGTTTTTAATTGTTGTTCATTGGTCCCAAATCAAGGCGGGTATATTGATTTAACCCTTTGGAAAGGTTACTCAAATATTTGTCCAAATGAATACTTCTGAGATTTTGAAGAGCCAGTTTAGGCAAGCTGAATGGAAGTGTTGCTGAAATTGGTTTTATTGAAAGAGTCAAGCAGCTATTCACAGTACAGTTTTTGCAGAATTGCTGGTAAGAAATAAACTCCACTCCCAATTCAGCAGCCACGACAAGTGGTGATTTAATAGAACTCTGATGAACTGCTTCATATAATTCCAGCTGTCTCCCAGTAGCTGCAGTTGGGTGACCTTTCTTCTCTGTACTCGCATCTGCACTTGTGCTGGAGTTTGACAGGCCAACTAAATTGCCGGAAAAGAAAATCCTCTCTCATCCTCCACTCACATTTTACTTCCACTGTTTTTACTGAAGCAAAATAAACTGCCTTTAACAAGGGATGTGTGATTCAGCCGCATTGACTGAATGGACAGTTTAAATCCACCAGGAAAAGGTCCCTAAACCTGCCACCCTCTTTACTGGTACTACTCTGACACTGCGATTGCATCAATAGCCATTATCTATTTTGGTATGGCGGGCGGATACTGACTGCAGTAAGCAGTTACTGTGAGCTCAGCTCAGTGGGCCTGGAAAATAATGGTCATCAAAGTGTAAAAGGTGTGTCAATTTAGGTCTGGAGACAGGATGGAACATTTTGCTGCAGACACAATATTTAGGTTCAGCACCGGCAGTTTATATGTCCGTGCGGGCCCCTTTCTGGCCATGCCTGAAGCCGGCCCCAAACTAACACCAGACCGCACAGAAGCCCTGTTTTGACTAGACGGCGTGCAAATGCAGACTCCTCGCCATCCTCCTGGCTCTTGTATCACTTCCCTAACGGAACCAACCTGGTTTCCTTCTGGGGGGCTTTGCGTCCGCGTGTGAACGGGGGAGGAGGAGGGTGAGACACCTGGAACCTGGCGGGAGCATGTGGGCCGGAAGGGGGGGGGGGGGGTCAATGTACCTTCCCCAACTGTCCGCCACATTCCTTCCACATTTAACCCGCCCTTCCTCTCACTGTTTGGCTGTCTGACTCCTCGTCTGGCGGGTGCGTTTGTAACATCGCAGTGCAGCTTCCTCTCACATCCGCCGGCTTTCATTCATTCACTTCTCAGAGGGATACCAAGTCAGAACGCCTTGCAAGGTCTTACTCTGGTTCAGCTGATGGCGTTTACATTCAACATCCTGCTACTCGGGGTCGTTTTCCGATGGAAAAATAAGAATCTGTCTTTGTCTGAGGAATATAGTGCAGCCTGCCATCGTTACAGGGAGAATAAAGTATTTTTACTGCGATATGATAATGGCGTAGTGTAAATTCCGCATAGATGTTTCTGAATTGCTAACTATTCTTGTTGTCAAACTACATCTTACATCTTTATTGTCTTAAATATACACCAATATATTTATACTTAAGATGTAACTGTTGTGTAGCTAATTTCCAAAACCAACATTATAAATCTATTACCGGTCATGAGGAAAAGAGGGAATATGGGATATGATAGACACATCTGACTTATTGTTGGTTATAAAGCTGTCTAAAAATGTAGCAGACTAACAAAAATGGTACCATGAACCGCAAATCTTTATACCTACGCCTTTAGACCAAATAGCGGGAGCCAGGATTGCTCGATCCGATACTTCCACAGCAGGAATATTAACACTGACACACACATCTCCAATTAGTTTTAGATCGTATCATTGTTTAATCCCCATAAAGTTCTTTTTTGTAGTAATGCCACAGCTCACCATGCTGTAGTGCAAAAAGTCGACCAACACGTGCCAGTACTTTGCCTCCTGTGTGCGCCAGGAAGTCTTTTATAAGAAACAGAAATAGATATAGATCATAGAGCCCCCCCCCTCCGCCCCCCCACGCCGTGCTGTCACCTTACACCCTCGGCGACCCCGACCAGCCCCGCGTGGTGCAACAGCCTGCGAGACAGCTGCAGCAACCTCGCCAACAGGAACTCCTCTCGCCCTCGCAGTATGACGGGGTCGCGCCGCGCCGTCACCGTGGGTGTGGGAATGTCTGGTTTGGAACGCGAGACGGAGCAGCGGGAGACGCAGCAAGCGGGACAGGCACGGTGGTGGTGAGAAAAATGACGCTAAGGTCAGAAAGGTCATTGTCTTAAGAGTTTTGGGACAAAAGTTTATGTTGAATAAAACGTTCCTTTCTTTTTTTGTCTGAATCCGAAGTCGTTATGTCGCGTATACAAAGTAGAGTAACGTGAGAGGTGCCGCTGTCGATTTATTGGAGATGGCTTTTTGACCTTCACTCATCCAGGACGTTGGGATGTCTGGTAATGTTTTACCTCTCAGTGGAAATGAGTCTTGGGCAGAAACCAGAGCGTCACATGTCAGTTTTTGTTGTTTACGCCAGTGTGAAGCCTCTTTGACCTGATCGCTGTGTTAATGTTACATAACCCCATTCAGCACCTGTACTTCAGGTATATACTAAATATATACATATAAACATATACTAAATGCATCTTTTGGGGGGGGGGGGTTTCGAAAGCATATTTTAAAGAGTGAAAAGACCTTTTGAAATACTTGGTTGTAGGTAAATTTTTTCATTGTCTGCTTGCTTAGGCCATTTTACGAGGCTGTTTTGAAGGCAGATCGTGGCAGATCATGCAACGAACGAAGGGGGAAAAAGTACATTTCCTGATATTGTGTTATTGTGACTGTAGGCCCTCCGTGTCAATTCCACTCGTTTTTTCTTTTTTTTTTTTTTCTTCGAGTGAAACGCCTCGGAGAAACTGAGGCAAATGAGAAACTCTTCACCCCTTCGCCTCACATTACTTGGAGGTGCGAGGGTTTTTGTATTTACGTGTCAAGATGAAGTCAGCAGGAGCCAGAGCCCTGACGCACAATGACACAGTGCTCTGATGGCCACATCCGTTTCAACACGCACCCTAAAATAAACTGCCCTCTCTCACCCGTTGAGTCATTAACAGTATAACTACACGCCGACAGAGCCAACACAGAGTCGTATGAACGTGTACTAAATTCCACCCATAGAAAAGCTCTCCCGCGCACACACACACACACACACACACCTGCATTTCACACCCCATCCCCATTGATCCTTTCGGCTGTTAAAGACGACACTCAGTCAGGTCACTGTTTGATGACGTAGCGGTAGGAGAAGCCATAGGACGCCTCGGTCATTCTTGTACATTGCTGTGTTTGCCAAAGATGCAAAGCGTCCAGATTAATGCCCAGGACAAAAATGCTGTTTATTTTTCTTCTTCATCGCATACGCTTACCATTTGTTAATCGGCATGGATTTGCATCCGTATATTCACAAGGACACACAAACGCGTATGTGCATGTCAGTCCATGCATTCTCAGACACGGGAGGTGAGACGGTATGTATCGACAGGGTGCCACAATGTTCTTAGTCGGGACGAGGCCGCGTCCGTCGCATCGCTCGCACCCACGTGTCATTTGTGCGCGTGTTACGTCAGTGCGTCTTGGCTGCAGCCACTGCAATTTGCCGTCAAGCCACCTTTTTTTTCAATATTTCAAAAATCTCTGTCCAAGGGTATTTGTTCAGACTTGAAGAAATCATCTCTGCCATAACAGTCAAGCATCTGTCATTAAATGTGCTTTTTCAGAGACCTTTGATACGCCGACTCTGGTTTGACGATCCTTGTATTTGGCGCCTGGGGGCGTGTTTCCGGGCGGACATTGAAAGGTTTGCATGTTAGCCGCACCGTGCGAAAGGTTAGTTTGTACAAATCTTTTTGCACCAGCACGAACCTGGAGCAATTTGAACCAGTGTTGTATAATGGCAGTTGTCTTAAAGAGTACAGTACGAGTGTGCATGGACGCATTCGCACGCGCATGATGAGGTAGGGGATTGTGCGAGAGGTCCGGAGGGGCAGGGCAGGTATCGGGGCCGGGCAGGGAGGTGTGTGTTGCCTCCCCTGTCTGCCCTCGGCTGTCACAGTGTGGTGTGATGTCCGCTCCCAGTCTGTTCTCACGCCAAGGATCATACTGAAAACACAGCCGTCTTCTCCACCAGCCGATATCCTGCAGAGCCAGCATAAATGTGCCAGAGCTGAAAGGATTAGTTAAATAATCTAGTGGCAGAAAAATATGAAGATAATTAGTTGATTGAGTAATTTAGATTCAGATTCAGATCTAATTTAATTCAGATTTTTGCTAGATCAAGCTTGTCATTTGTGAGAATTTGCTAATCAAGGAATTGTTTTTACATCACGATGAATTGAATCTTTTCTGGGAAGTTTATGTCCTCCATGAATTTGACATGTAGATTAAATCCTTGATTTAGATTTTGCTCAATTGGATGATAAAATAAATCTAACGTGTATACCACGAGGAAATACACATTAAAGGAATTAAGTATAGCTACCGGTACTTCACTTATTTTTAATGGGCTTTTCAAATGCAGCATGTGGGTACACTATTGTTGTATATCCAGCAGGCTATTTTATTGTATTTATTGAACAACATGGACTAGATTTTGAGTCCATTACGTTACCCTTAGAGACAATTTGCATGTGTCTAACTTATATTTTTGAGAAGGAGCTGTTGGCAAATGTTTAATTTTAATTTTTGGAAATGAGGTCCTCCTGATGCAAGTTTCTGACTCAAGTACTTTGATGCAGGTCATGCTACAATATGTGCATCCCATTATGCAATATTAATTGCATAGAAAAAATAAAAATGTAGTTAGCTGATGCACAACCATAATTAAAAATAAATAAATGCAGACTTGCATCAATTTTCAAAACTAACGACCAGCCACAAAACAAGCTGTGAGGGCGACTGTGCAGAGTCGACTAATAGTGCTTGTTTTTAGCCCCGGACCCCTTTTTAAAATTTTGGCATCCTCTTACTTTTACTTTTGTGTCTTGTTGTCTGAATGTCAGGCGGCAACATCCACCACTGCTTTGAATCCTTCTTCCTCTGAGGGCCTCGTAAGTTCACAGGAACCTCAGCAGCTTAAGATCAGCCGTCTCACTTTCCTCTGCCGTAGAATTCAAACAATGTCAAAAACGTCATCCACCCTGTCAAATTCAGTGGCTGCTGTGTACTCAATATGGAAAGGATTTCTTTTTGCCTCTACTCCTAGTAACTTTGGCCAAAATGCCAAAGTTACCCTTTAGAAAATTACAAAAAAGTCGGGCCAATATTCAACAAAGGGCTTCAGATATTAATGCAACATGTTTCGGATGAGTTAAAACACATCTGGATAAACCCCTTACCTCATAACGCTAAATTGTGACGCTTGAAAGGGAAAATGCATTACGGTTTTAGTAACCTTTTCCATCATCGTGCGCATAATTCGCCGAGTCAATTCCCGGATGGATCTCTCCTTCACCTCCGGGTATGTTTCACTCCTCTAAGGCGCAAAAGCACACGCAACCCAACGGGTTTTGTATACACGCGGGTGGGTGGGAGGATATTCTAGCGTGGGGCCGTGACAATTGTTACATTTAGGCCACAGTGCGGCTGAATTGGATGTGTCGGATACATAAAACTCTCATTCCATTGTGCAACTTTGTTTATTTGGTTTTCCAGCGAATGCTTTGGTAAAGAGGTGAATCCTGCAGAAAGACTCGGGAGGATACACAGGCCTCGGAGGTGGAGCAGATGAAGTATTTTGTTGGCACTGCGCTCGGAAAAAAGACATCAACAGTGTTGAGAAACGCTCTTGGGACTGCACAGGGAGGTGCATCGTAGATTATTATTTTTTTTCATTCATGTAAGGAATGCTATGCTAGTGCTTTCACGCTTGGAAATATCTTTCTTTGTGGAAAGAATCTTTTGGATTTTACTCTTGTGGCAAGATACGTCATTGTTTGATACTGGATTGCTTTTTTTTTTTGCCAATGTTTGGGTTGTGTTTATACAAACTCCTTCTGCAGCCTATAACTATCTACAAGCAGCACTGTCTGAAGACAGACACTGCAGGACAGTGACTATGACAGGAGTGTTTTGCACTATAACTTCACAAAGCCCCTGTGGGAAGATCTGTCACACTCTTTACTAGATAACAAATGATTTGCGTTGCATCAAATACAGTTGCCTTCAGCATGTTTCGGCTGGAAATCAAAATAAATACTGCAGGGTGAAACAAATATTCTGCTTCCTTAGAAGCTTTTTTTTCTTCTTTTTTTTCGCTCCCTTCTTCTTTTCAAATGTGCTGCTGTGGCCCATGCCCTCCCTCTCTTGGCAGCCCACAGAGGTCGGCGTTTGGAGCGATGGGGAAATCAGCTCTGACAGAATGACAAGCCTCTCTGCTTCTTAGCGCTTACCATAAACTCATCTAATTGCTGCGGGGCTCCAAACCCACAACAAGAAGTCGTACGCGGGGGCCCAGAGCAGCAGGAGGCTCCAGCAAGACTTCCGGAAAATCGGAAAGGGTAAAAAAAATAATAAAAAATAGAATCCACTGTGCGCGCACACACAAACCTAGTGAGCTTGTAGGTTTTGAAAACTAACTCGATTTGCTGATGTACACAGATTCACCCACGTTTGCTTACGTTGCGCCTTAAAGTTGCGCTGCGGTTCCCTTAGCGGCCGCTTCCCTTGCAGGAGGTAACTCGCTCCTGATGAGGTCAGTCTCTCACTCGCTGACTTGCTTGGACAGAAGCGTCTTGGCAGGTGATCACAGGTCAGGGGCAAGAGGGTCAGGAAGCCAGTAGGCGATGTTCCCATCAGTGGGTTGGCAGACTCCAGAAGGCCTCACTGCTGCCATCAGCTTTACAGCTCACTCCGTTTTATCGGCAGCCGTGCTGTATTTGCTCCAACTGCAGGGTAGTCCTTATATTTGTAGTTCTTCATAGTAGATCTAAGCCTGTGAATAATATTTTTTATTGTTATAGTTTAAAGAATGGGAGGACACCATTTTCCAACAATCACCAAGAGCTGCAGCTGGCCACCGAGATAATCAATGCACAGCGAGGTAAACGAGAGGAAAGCAGATTAGTGGGAAATCATGTTGTAATGTTTGGGAGACTGTACAAGGTCTCGCAAAATGCCAGGATCATTAGAGCAGAGCAATTAGGGAAGAATCTGCCATCCTTTCCTGCGGCACAACGGGTCCATTTCACACTCTGGAAAGGTTGAAGCACATGGGGAACCGTTGGCATCCTTGGATTCCTCAAGCTAATTTTGTCTGACGGATCCAAGATAATGACACACTCTTGTTGAAATGCATCTCAATAATTTCCTTTTTTAAAGCAAAATGTCAGGCGCCGTTAAAGAAAGCATTTCAAAGCCGGTGGCATCTGTTTGGCCGTGAGTATGAAATTTTAGTTCCGCTACAAAATCAATTGATTTCAGACGGAGCATTGAGCGGTCTGCTCACAAAAGCTTGTCTCAAGCTGTCTGTCGCGTCATGCAGTGAAACGAGATTCATTGTAACGCACTCTTTAACATCCTTTGCGACTCATTCACACAGTCGGCAAAGAAAACGGCAGAGCGCGCACCCTCAAAAGCCAGTCACATACAACACAATACATAACTGTACACACAGACATCCCGTCCAGACGCACACAGGTCGCCGTGTCCCAGCAGCGACCAGAACACATTGTCTGTTTCCTTTTCGGCTCCAGCCATAACAGGCCGCACAGTTCCTCCTCGCCAACGCCCCGGGATGCTATCGATTTGACCTTCTGTCATTCAGGCACATCAGGTCCGCTTCAGTTGCTGCTGCGCGCGTCGGGTCAGCTTTGTGTGCGTTTTATAGCGGTACATATTGTTCATTTTGAATAGTAAATCATTTTCCATTTTGACTCAGCCTCCCAACATTTTAGCCTGTTTTTTCCCAGACATACTTGTTTCGGTCTCTTGTGTGTCTGCTCACGTAGTTGTGGTAGGGCAACATTAAACAAACCGTCGTTTAACACAATACACAGTCTTATGTGTGCTTCTCAACCCCTGAACCCTGAACTATTCTGCTGCAGAGAAGTGATGGCTCATCCATGCCTGGTTGTTTTTAATCCGGGCCAGATACCAAATGTACACCGTTTTGTCATGTGCCAGGTTTCCTTTCGTCACGACAATGATAATGTGACTTTGTCCTATCGTTCAGGATGCGCTTTGCAAATCCTCGCTGAATTGTCAGGAGAGTAAAATGTGTGCAGTCGTGAATAGCAAATGTGAACCGGCAATGTTTTCCACTTGGGTGTTTTAAATGATCTCCTCCTCTACTGAGATAATTGATGTCACCCACTGCGGCTGCTGAGAAAGAGACAATGACACTTTTTTCTTTTTCTCCTAGTGATCCACATGAACTTTAAAGCTTGTGACACAGCAGTTCTTCTCATAAAGGGAAGTATCTTTAGATCACCCGGTTTTATTCATCTAGGTTGGCGACCGCTAATGTGTTTGTTGTTTCTAATGTTTTGTCTGATGAAATAATATAACATTTATAGGATGATATTTACTAAGCCGTGGAAAATATGGTCCAAATTCAGGTTGTATGACGGGTTATTTCATCATATTTAAGATCCAAGCTTGTTCATTTTGAAGCCACTCTGTTTGAGAGCCTTGCTTTTTTCATAGTCTCTCACTCAGCTAGATGGAACGGCGGCCCATGGGCGTGATAAACTCAACCCCCTGATCAGACTGCAACCGGGGAGTGGATGCGAAAACGAATCGGACAGAGGTGGAGTCTATAGGAAAGAAGGTCGTTGTTGCCGCCCCCCTCCTCCTCCTCCTCCTCTGGTCTCTCCAGCTGCAGTCCTCTCTCTCTCTCTCGCTCGCTCGCTCTCTCCCGGAGGCGGAGCCCCAGTCACAGCACCTGCTTTCCCCATCTCTTCTTTGCGGCCCACTCGGTGCAGCGCGAGCGCTGTGCTGTTCCACGGCCCGCTGACTTCAAACATGAGCTACTCCAGGAATGATAATGACAGAAACATGACTGGAAAAAAAGGATTGTCCTCCAGAAATACACGCTGCGCTTTGTGTTGCAGGTCCTGGCTTTTGTGCGCGCGTGTGTGTATACGGGTGAATAGGCGCCCGTCGGGTCTCTGGGGGGGTTGATGGTTGTTCTCCGCTACCTGTTTAACTGTGTTTGGATCTGATTGGCCGGCTGCGAGGCAGTTCTGAAAGGATGGCTGGGCAATAACAGGGATCGTTCAATCCCAAGAAGCATACCTGCTGAGAGCCAGAGCCCAGGCGCGCACGCACACACACACACACACACACACACACACACACACACAGCCTGTGAGACATTCCCACTGTGCTCCATTTCACATTCCAGTCCTCTGACAGCATGTCTGCTTTTATATGATCAAATTCAGGGTTTTCAAAAACGTAAATGACACCTTTTGGTTTGAAGACCTTGTTTGTTTTTTGTCTGACGCGGTGTGCTATTTGGAAACCCCCCCCCCCCCCCCCCCCCCAAAGATTTTCAGATGGTTAATGGAAGTCACTGTTACACAGCCGTTCAGGCAGATTAGTCTGTAGCATTGTCACTTCGCTGGTATTGGTTCCCTTATTTATTTTTTCAAGGTTGTATTGATCTCATCTGTGAAAGTTTATTGCCCTTCATTAGGTCATTCACAGAAATGATACGCAGGCCGATGGGGAAACTGGACAGCTTACACAAATCATAAACCACAATTAAATGCCTAATTTCACATTATGGACTCAAACTCAATTATTCTTGACTCTTTTACAGCAGAGTGCAAGTTTCAATAACATTACATAATCACATAAATTCAACATGTCGTACTCACTTTGTCCGATGTGACAAAGTGAGTACGACATGTTGAATCATCATCTGTACCTACATCATGCTTGTGAAAATGCCGGCCAAATGACTGATAAACCTGTAAACTGAAACAGTCCGGCGTCCAGGGCACAGGGGTGTTCTTGTCATGACGGTGGGCCTTGGGAATGTCACCTGCTCAGCACCAGTCAGCATGGCTGTTGAGTCCAGTATGTGTCTATTGACCATGTAAGGCTCTGGCCCGAGTATGGATCATGACTCATTGACCTCATTTAGCTTCATGGATCGAAAATGGACACACAAGACACCTGTTTGATCTTTTAGATAAGTCCCTATTTGACTTGTGACCTCTTGAAACTCATCTATGGCTTCTCACAAAACGACATGCGTTGACATGTGACTGAGGTGGGATGGTTCATTCTGACATTGCCCATAACCCTCTCCAACCTGAATAGTTTCCTGAAAGAGCTACCAAAATTAATGTGAACGCTGCGAGGTTCTTCCGAGCTCTTCCTTTTGTTATTTCCATTCCTGCACAATGACTAATGGATCACAAGAAACAAAGGGTTCTCGAATTGATTGTTCTCACACAGAATGCCGGTATGCATCGAACCTCTTGCAACCTCTCAAATCTTCGTTGTTCATTCTTCTTTTTTTAACCTTTTTGTTTTTTTTGTAATCTTAAATCTGAGTATTTTTAAAGAAACAATTTGTTGTCGATCCAAATCATTGTTGTAAGAAGGAAAAGATTCATGTGGAGCCAAATTCCTCATCACGCTCCCCATAGTTTATCAGAGGAGTCCGGATTTTCCCTTCAGCTGACTCAGAGTTCATCTCTCTCGCCATCTGCGTAATCCTCTCAGATTGGGTCCATGACATCACCGGGTGATAACGACATGACAGCCTCCGGCTTCTTTTGGAAAACTCTTTAGTAGTCTGGACCAGAAATCCTAACAAAGTTTAAAGGATTTGGAAAGATTTTGCAATGATGTACGCAAATATCTTTTCCTGTTAGATCATTTTCCTTTATGATGGTTCCTGGTTTCTAGAGCCAGTTCTTGTATATTATAGCAAAAGGATGCATGGCCTATTAACCCGTTTGTCTGGGGTCCTTTGTGAATGGAAAACACCCCTAAGCCACCCATTGTGTTGTGCTGCATCTGTTTCTCCTTCATTAGCAAACAGTTTTGAAGGTGTAGCTGTTTTTTTTTTATTTCAAGCTTTGCCACACAAATGGTTCAATTTGTTGCAAAGTTTGCATCATGCGGTTCACTTTCACTTGTAAACTTTTTGCAGATTCCTTAAAGCAGGATTTTTGGTGTCGGTAGAGACCATGATGGAATAACTGGAACAGCCCGGTCAGAATTAGTTACAGAAATGAGCCAGAATGAGTTGATCCCAGCCATCTGAACTCGGGGCTTAGTTGCAAAAGAATGAAGGATTAAAGTTGGGGCAAGAATATGTCAAATAAATTATTTGTGACAGATATTGCAGTTACTCGCTGTCAGGAGACAGTTTGTGTCCCAAAAAATTCTATAATGTCCATAAGCTAATGCACATAAGCCAAAAGCGATGTCATAGATACACAAAACAATGCCCATATTACCCTGAACTGGTTCTCATTACGCAGTGTTTCAACTAATTGTACCGTCCCGTCGGTCTTTTCCTCCATTCTCCCATCATTTGAAATCAATGAGTGCCACTCAGTTTGTCGTACGATGTCCTTGCTGGTGTGTAGCTGTATAAAGTTTGCGAGGTGTTTTAGATACAAGCGATCCCATTTGGACCCATGCCTGCATGTCCTGAGCTGATATGCTGCCTCTGTAAGCGGCACCATATGTCCTCTTGACCTCCAGGTCGAACTCCTGTGGCCCTGCCCCTGTAAGGCGGTAGGCTGAGCCGGTTCTCCCCTTCATGTTTACCACAAGGAGCGCACTTTAGGCCGCTTGTTCATGAGTCATGTTGGTTCAAAGGCCTGTGTGTCCTAATCGGAGACGGTTTCGGACGTGCAGCTGTGACTCAACAGCCGTTCTTAGATCAGACATGCAGCATGTTGCTTTTGATGTGCTCTCTGTTACAGCTGCACAGAAAAGACCCACGTTTTCTTCTAGTTTCTGTGTAGCAAAAGGATTTTTTTGAGTTTATTAAACCATGTAAAAACCATTTCCTCTTATCGAGGCCAGGCTGTTTATAAGGGCGTCTTAATACTACACAGGAATGGAATGTCTTAGTCATTCTCATTTTAAACTATTGTCCCTCAAATGATATATTTTTCTTATCCTTGAGTAACGTAAAGGAAATCTTAAGGATTTGCACAAGCGTTTATAAACATGTCCATTATGTCCCAGTCTAGAGGACAGGAAATGGTGGAGGGAAAATGAAGTGGAGGTATGAGATCCATCAAAGGTTGTTCCTTCAGTATTTTGCGATTATCTTAAACTCTTTACTCCTAGAATTCCAACTTCAGCCGACGGGCAGTGAGGGAGGGGAGGGCGCCCCATGTTATAATGGTAGGGGAAACACTGATATGTAAAGCCAAATATGTATCAAAATACAGCTAATCATATATTTGAGGTACTACAATTCATATTTTCGCCATTGTATCAAAAGCCCCAAACTTGCAGCTAATATTAGTAACAAAAAACAAGATGACAATAAACCGAGATGCGCTTAGCTGTGATCACTAAACCTTTTCCATCGGAGTGGAGTGGAGTGGCAAGAACTGCGGCAGAAGGGGAAGATTTGGATAAAAGCTGTTGGGATTCCAACCATGTTGCAGTTCAGACCCAACACCAGGAGCCCTTTTCTGTGTGTTTGTGTTTGTGTATTGCTATCATAGGCCGCCGGGTTGGAACAATGTAACACCAAGTGGTTACTGTGGGTTTAACTACGATGATGCTACAAAGGCCACCAACAAAAACCCTAACCAGCTGTACAAAATATTCTCATCTACTTATTCCCGTATCCTCCAGCACACCTACGCAAAGAGTGACACGTACACGGACAACTTAAGACCCACCGTGTTCAAATCCTTATACGGTAAAATCACAGGTCGGTTTAGAGGGAATCTGTTTCGCAGCGTCCCGGCAAACTTTGGTATTTTGCGGCTGGGAAATGCATCAAGTATGGCGAAAGGACATCCTTCAGTGTTTGTTTTCTCTGCTCCCCTGTATGCATCCTGTGGTTCTGACTGACTCGCTGCCGGCATTACGTAACAAGCCAGACTCCGTGCTTATATATATATATTTTTTCCACCTCAGTTTTTGGTAAATGATTCAGCAGAGTCTGACTAAATTAATGTTTTCAAAGCCTGGTTATGCGTATAAACATCTTTCCATTTCTTTTGCCCTGACGTGCTGATGGTTCCACGTTTGTGGTTTGTCTATGTGTGTATGTTGCACATTCAAGGCTACGTGACATTTTACATGTACACGTGACATTTTTCCGAGCCTTTGCAGATATTTCTGATCAAGTATTGAGCATAGTGCATGCGTTTGTGTGTAGCTGTGTGTGTGTGTGTGTGTGTGTGTGTGCGCACATACCAGAGCTCCCAGCTATGTAGTTAATCATGTCTACCTACAGTCATTCCATAAACCCTGGTAGAAATGGCAACTCACCACAGCTGTCCCACAATGCCCCCTTCTCCTCTTTTATCACCAGCTTGTAATTATGTGCTCCAGTGAGAGGCATGCAACACACGCACACGCACGCACACACACACACACACACACACAGAGGGACAAGCACTCGGTTTGATTAGCAGACCCAATGAATCGCTTTGCTCTGTACACCAGGAACATTCCATAAAGTAGAGGGCCATATGATTGCCTTCTACCTACAGAACTGCAACAAACATTACCGCACACCTGCTCCCTTCTCCTCCTCTTTATTCGCTCTCACCTGCATCCACCACTCCCCGTACCTCATACCTCAACCTGCCTCTTCCTGCTTTTTCACCTACAAAAACCCCATTCTGATTTCACATAAACCCTGCTGGTCTTTGATTTCAGGCTTCCATTGAATCAAGAGATTTCCTGGACTGTCACAGGGGGGTTCTGTAGTTTTAATAGCACAGGATTAGGATGCTACTCTACAGCTTTTAGCTCATTGTTTTGCTTCTTCAGCCAGACGTTAGTCTCTCTCATAAATCTTCCCTATGAAGCCATAGACAGCAGTTTCCAGTTAACAAGCTCTGATAAGTGTTTCCTTTTTTTTCAGCATGACGAAGCAACACGATCAAATAAAACCAACCGTTACCAAAGAAAACCCTTTTTCCTCTGTAGTTAACTATGAACAAAACTGTGGTAAAACATTTGCAAAATTTCAACTGAAAGTCCTTCAGTCTTCCGTTAGTTTGTTTATATGGTGGTCCTGTCCTAATACAAACATCCTGTTTTTTCTTTCGTTGTCTTGGCTGAAGCAAAGCTGTATGATCCCAAAGCAGGCAGCGAATAGCCTCTAAAAGCCTCCATGCGCCGTTACACCTGCTCAGGACCAATCATTGGACTAGTTGGTGACCAGACGGGGAATATAGTGCAGCATTTAGCAGCCAAACATGTGATATGAGACCAGAAACTGAGCCAAAATAGAAGGGAAATTAGCAAGTGAAATGAACTCCAACGGACAAGTTGAGCTCCAATAGGGATTTTGAAGTTTGAAATATCCGATTGTTAAATATCTTTCCTCGCTCCAAGTCCAAGATCATGCTGTACAGTTCTAATCCTGTATGATCTTCCCTAAATTGCAATATTTGTGGTTGTATGGATGACAATTGTGCAGAAAATCCACTTCGACAAAATGCTACGCAGTACCTTGATGCACTCTGACGTACCCCCCGGAATTTGAAGCATACATTTTGATTTACTGTATAGAAGTAATTCCCCTCTTATGTTGGTCGCTCATGAAAAGTGCAGCAGTTTGATTTATATTTGTTTTAACTTGTATTATTTATTTAAAGTTCATATTGCAGTGCTTAACATGTGGTGGGAGCATTAAATACATTACATACATTAAATGTGTCTTATACTTCGAATTGTTGGGGGTTTGAGTGTGTGTACGTGTCTCACATGTGGCTTTCATACCTGCAGTATAATCTCCACACGGGATTGAAAACGCGCTAGAAAACGTGTTGTTTTCACTCACAAGTGCAGCCAGGGTCAAGATTGCACACCATGCATTCTTTGCTGGCTTAAGTTTCCGTGTTGAAGCAAAGACTCTGCCGGGGGCCATGTTCCTACCAGCTTCGCTCACCCAATGAGGTCACACCATCCCGAATCCTGAGAATGTCAAGAATGGGGAGGTTTAAGAGCTTCTGAACTGCACCACAGGTTATCAGATGGAAGGGGGCTGATGGAGATGGGAGGTCGAAATGTGATCCCCATCTGTAACGGTGAAATGAAGAGGGGGGGGGCATAGCTTCCTCTCTCGTCTGCGATCCACCTATAGCAGATGCCAGGGCTTCACCTCAGCACGACTTCATTCACATTGCTGTGTTTATTCTGAGACATTTCTCACACATTATCCAGACTCCAAAGGCTGCATTCTAAACTAAACTCTTCATTTGTCAGAAACCAATTGAGTGCGGCCTGAAATTTCACTAGTTGACCCGTTTGTACAAAGCCACATGCTGCTGTTTTATTCTGGCTGAAAGGTTTTTAGTTGGGCTAAGTCTGTCTGAATGCGGACAATGACTCCTTTTGTAAACTTGGCCCGATTGAAGTGCAGCCGCAGCGCGAGCTAATGCATCTTTTTTTCTCTCCGCACAAACAATCCCACTGTCCGTTGTACATCGTACAGTAGGGAAGCGACTTAACGGTTCATTTCATGATCAAGCCCACGTTTCGAATCTACAGATCCGCTTTGCCTTCAGTTGCTTAAAGTCTAAATACGTTCATCGAAGACTGCATAATAATAATAATAAGTTTTATTTATATTGCGCTTTACATGTGAGGACACATCTCAAAGTGACACATTACACAAGCAGAAACATTAAAAGACATTGAACATTAAAAGTACATAAAAAAACATTCAGAGGTAGCTAAAAAAAGTTATACTAAGCGAAAGCAATAAAAAATAAATAGGTCTTTAATGCATAACTGATTAACGGGCCTATTGTTTCAGCTGTAACGTGCACCGCGCAGATTTGACTTGATAAGCCTTGAGTGGGCTTCACATTGTTTAAACTGTCCTGCGATTCCTGTGGAAGTTTAGTCTTCTTCCAGTTTGTGATTGGTCTGCTCATTCACGGAAGGATCAGTCTTCAAAACAATAACCAGATCTGCACTGAATACACAATGTCGGATAAATGGGGCATTTCATTGTTTTCAGTCGTCTTTGAGGGTTTATTATCGATAACGTATTCCAATCGTTATGAAACCTGTTCTGTTATTCCTGAAAGGTGGCCAGACAGAGGGGGGAGCTAAGGTTGGTAGTCTGTCTCATTTTTTTTTTTTTTTTTTTTGTCAGGGCTCAGGCAGAGAGGCTTGCTATTCCCTCGAGTGTCTGGAAAGTGTGCCGTTTCCATTACAGTCTGTCTCGTTTTGGCACGGCGGTGCTGATGTTTTTGCATGGAGGCCCGAGGTCAAGAGGCAAGCTCTGCAGCCGTTTGAGTGCAGGCCTCAGTTGCCGTGGCCTGTCTAGGCACACACATGGCTTCCATGTGCACTTTCAAAGATCTAGCAAAATGGGCCTGACCGCTGGCAGCCGGATATCACCGATAAGAAAGCAGCAGGAGGCGAACCAGGGACTGGTTTCATACGCCAGCTAGCAAGATGATTGGGGTGGTAAGTTTGAGGAATGACAGGGCTTTCTGTTCTGTTAGTTTGCAGACAGACTAGCATTGTACAAAGCGGGCCATCTTGACAATGACCTGAAGCCAAGGGGTCACCTCTGCTGCTGAGAACTGAAGCAAACGCAGAAGAGTCAAAAACTGCAGTTCCACAAAAAGCCACTTGAGGCTGGCTCCAAAAATGAGTCAATCCCTCTTAACCCTCTTAACTTTACAGCAAATATAAAATAATTTAGGTCTGGAACCAGTCTGTTTTAGGTCTTTAAAGTTTAATTACCAGCTTTGGTAACTGTGCGGGGGTTTGAATGTCGTATAACTAACCTGTTTAAATTGGACTGTTTCCGACTTAAACCGTCACAACAACTCTTCAGAAATCCATGTGTGAGGTCCTGGATACTATTAGTTAGAATTTTCCCTTTCCCACATAATTTTCATGGTCTTAGGATATATTACTACTACTACTGCCAAAGGGTTATAGCTGTAATCAATTAACCATTAATCTGCAGGTGTTATTTGTTACTGAATATCCAGCCATTTTATTTTGCATTTGTCAACTAACTCATAAGTAGCGCTGGTACTGCATATCCTCGCTAGTAAAACTATTAACATGCAGTGTTAAAGCGCTCTGACTGGTCAAAGCTGAGACAAGGACAAGTGTAGTCCATTTAGCATTCACTGCTAAATCCCTGCAGTACGGTTGATTCCAAGTTAGCACCTGACCTCTTGTTTCCTGCTGGAAACGAGGAAAAAAAAAACTTTCTGGGAAAGCCCTTCATTAACATTTATGGGAAACCCTTTGGCCCATCTTGTTCTTTTTCCCCAAGATTCAAGATTAAAACGCAACCCTTTCCCCTCATTTTTCCATACTTGCCCCTCCCATACATCTAACTTCACATGGCTGTTTTGGGAAATCCCTCTATAATGGGCAGATTGGCCTGTACTTTGCCTGGCAAACTCTGCTTTTTCCCCTCTTTGGGAAGAGGGCCATTGCATTCTTTGGAAATGGTGGGTGCAGCCGTGTGGTTTGATGGTGTTTTCTTTCTGGAGGACACAGCAGGTTTCCGTGCTGTTCTTAGTGTTCCGGACAGAGTGAGCAACCACTTCAATAACTCAACAATGAAAAGAATGCAGATAGGAAAAAATTCAACCAGATTTTTTTCCTATCTAAACGGTAAGCACCACTGTTTTCCCCGCAGATATTCAGAAGGTCAACAGCTTAAACGAAAACGGCATCAGAGCACATGGTGGGGGGGGGTTAGAGGGAAGAGCTGTTGTCAGTCGCACTCCTCAAATACAGTCAAAAGACTTTGCCATTTTCTGTGGCTTTCCTGAGCTCTTAGCAGGGGGTTCCTCTTCATTGAGCAAGCCGGCTCTATGTACTAAGCGTACGCTGCCTGCGTGGGAGGGAAGAGAGAGAGACGGGGAAGCCTTCAAGAAGAACTTGGAAGTGACTCATCTCAAATCTCTGCCCCCCTTTCGTGAACCTTCTTGTAGCTCTGCACTACAACGCTGCACTTGCATCAAACGGGACGGAGCCATGGAAGGAAAGGCTGCCGGGCCATGTATATCCACACACATCTTTGTGGAGGGCGTTGGGTCGGACATTCTGTTCTCCGAGGCGCCTCGGGCCTCTCAAATGTTGAAACGGCTTAAATATGTTATGTTATTTTTACTTTGGCTTTCCAGGCGCCTCGAGCCGTGGAACAAAAACAAACACAATGGGGATTCCTTCTGGAATCATCTTCGGCCCACGTGACCCACGTGCAAGCCTTTGGTTCTCCGACGGTAAGGACAGTCGGTTAGGCGCGGCGCTCGGAAAGCCCGGCAAGGTATCGCAAATGACTTCTGGTGACATTTATTTATTTATTCCCCAGACATTGAGCTTTCCATTCAACTGCTCGTTCCCTCTACGTCTTTAAAACCAACCTGGTAGATAACTACTGAAACATTTGCCACTTTACAGCCATTCTTTTTCCAAACGTCAATTGGAACACTAAAAGTTTCGGGCAGCCAACATCTTCATCTCAGATAAGTAAAGTTTTAGCTCGATTTTTAAAGGTTTATTTCCCCCAAACTACTGTGCACACACGTTTTTGTTGTTCAGGTATTACTTTTTTTGATGTCCAGATTGTAAACATTTTTAAATACTTGAACGACAAACAGTACAGTTTTATGGTCCTCTACTCACACAGACCTGTACAGACTTTTTATGTGTGTGTGTGTGTGTGTGTGTGTGTGTGTGTGTGTGTGTGTGTGTGTGTGTGTGTGTGTGTGTGTGTGTGTGTGTGTGTGTGTGTGTGTGTGTGTGTGTGTGTGTGTCAGTCACTCGATTGAGAGAGAGAAAGAGACACACACACACACAATGTGCTCACCTTGAACTCCCAGCCCTTAAGAGGCATGGGTGGTCCTGCGTCTGTCATCCCAGGTAGGTTAAAGGTGGTGGCGAGTACGGTTTTCCACTCGTGTTTCCCCCAACCGAAGAAAAACAAACGTAAAACATCTTTTCTCTGTTTGTTGTTGTTCTTGCTATGTTTTCACTGATTTGGACGTTGGTGTTTTATTTCTTTGGATAGTAACGTAAGTTTTATTAGAGGAGAGCAGCGGAGCTTCATGTTCACCTCTTTCAATGTTGTCGACTCCCATCTTTAGAAAGTGTCCCTTTTTCCCAATGGATGTATGCGGCACAGGAAAACATGGTTGTAAAAACCTTTTATTAATGTTAGCGATTCAAGATGCTTGTCTTGAGTAGAAACAACCATTGCTGACAATCAATCAACCAGCCGGCATTGCATCAATGCTTGTGGAGTTTTTCCACATCCAGCAGGAATTCTTGGTTGTGTACTTGTGCGTAGTAAATCTCTGAACTGTAATCCTCGGTGACGTTGGTTTGTTTCTATTGGCTTCTCCCTCTTTTCTCGTTTGGGTGTATATACGTCCAGTCCGCAGGGGGTCAAACTAAATAAACACAGAGGCCTCGGTGCCAAGTGGAGGTGTATTTACCGAAGCCCTTCGCTTTTTTTTTTAAATCTAATGCCTGATGTATTTGCTGTCCTGCACAGAAATGTTCAACGTCCTCTCTAATGATGATATTATCTCAGCAGATGAACACGTTATTCTGCAAGCCTTATTCAACAGAGGTACTCTATAATCATGTTGAAGAACATTTGCAGCTACAAAGCTTATCAGAAACCTGCTGCAAATGTACAAGGATGTCTAATGTTCAATCATTATCTCGGCTTTAAATTGCATTTGGAAAATGGGATCTGGTTCTTTGATGCTACAATCTAATTGAGGAAAGAAGATCTTTATATTATTCTTTGTGTCGTCACGCCAGGACCCACATTGAAACCTTTATTAAAGATTAATGATTAAATATTTGGGAAATTCTCTTTCAATTTCAGTTTTTATCTGAAAACAATAAAGGGAGTAGCTAATGAACAGCCATGAGAGCAATTCATTTTTTTGGGCGGTGTTTAATGAGGGTTCAGTAGCCTTTCTCAACTCTCTGCAATGAAAAGACCTCTCACGCAGAGCATTAAAGAAGACGCCATATTCAACAATCCAATGCATGACGCCCTGCACTTTTTCTTTGTTCCTCACAATCTTTTTAAGTGATTTGGAGGATCTTGGCACCACTGCTATCCCTCATCATTCAGGCGGCTGTAAATGTGTCCAAGCAGGACCAACGTTTAGCATCTTTCTCCTCGGAGCCCTGATATCCAGGGAGCCCCAGCTGAAAGCGGTCTGACAGTGCAGTCGGTCTGTCTGAAACGGCTCTTTCACTGAGGCAGCCTCCTTGTGGTTGATGTGGTGGGAGGGTCTCTAGAACTGCTACTGTTAGCTGTGCGAGCCTTTCCATCGACCTACTTCTCAACATTAATGTAATCCTAAAGCTCAATGGGAGGGAGTGGGGAATTGCCAGGGCGGAGGATGGCATGGCGTGGTTAACCACGGGTGTGTTCCAACATACACCATCGACTTGTTTGGATAACACCCATGAAGGGTTTGTTTTCTCTTGGCTGCCACTAAATGAGGTGTTGTCATTTTATTCTTGATTCTTTCGTTACAGGCTGTGCAAGTGCAAACCACTGCACTTAGTTCCCTTTAAGGAATGCAGCATTTGACCACCATGACAGCGTCAGACTGGGCCCTTTAGACCTGCGCCTACCTGTGTGCCTCAAGTAGTGTATCCTTTGATTGCTGTTGACTGGAAAGAAACCATTAGGCACGTCCGATATGAAAACGTCACACAAACGTCAAAGACTTAATACACAGTAGGTTCAGATGGGAATACAAACCATGCTTTTATATCAAATTCCATTTGGTCAATTGCCACGAAACACAGCCATTGTTCCTATTCTGTGTTCCACTGGTCTTTGAACTTTCCTCTGCATGTGGCCTCTTCTACAGTGTCTGTTACGATCATCATCTGTGTCCTGAATTTCCAGAAAAACCCTTAGCTATGACTCACAAAACTCCCCCTGTAAACTTGTTTTATTGTATTTATTTATATTTTTTGGCTTGTTTTTTTTGGTTTGTTGGCCAACAATTCTTCTGTTTTGATTCCTCCTAGCTCTCATCAAACATTTCCAGCCAACGCGGGCAGTTGTTTTCAACAAAAAAACTCCCATACACCCCAAATGCTCAACATTGCAGCATATGATGGACCATTGGTTGACATGTTTAGATCATGGAATCCCTTTTGGAAGACAGGCTTGGTCCTGCCACCCAGCTCCAAATACAACATGCTTACACTTAAACTGATGGTTATCAGTTTTAGCAAAGGTGACAGTGTCACCGCTTAATGTCCTATTTTGTATCCTTAATCAACCAAACTGCCGTGGCACTATACGCCATTGTTTTCATGTAATTTATACATTGTAGCTGATCCCCATTATGTTGGAGCGTGGGACTCTGTTGCCTGGTGTAGGGAGGCTAGGATGACTTGCAGGAATGCTTTTGTTTGTGTACTCTTTTGCCTCGACAAATGCACCGGGCACTGATTGTCCCTTTTTTTTTTTTTTTTTTTTTTTTTTTGTAGAATGCGATAACTGGTATCAAGCGTGAGGGAATGGAGAAGGCGTCCATAAAAAGCCTCAGATGACCGGGTGTTCTCTCAGCTCCATCTCCCCTGTCCTGTGCTGGAACGGAAGGAATGTGTCGGGCAGACCTGCTGGATCTCAGGCTCTTCAGCCCTTAATGAATTTTAAAAGGCTTTTCTCATTCAAAGCAGGCTACCAGCTAACGGCATTTAGCCCGGCCAAGCGCTGAGGGGAAAAGGAGGAGAGCAGAGGGAAGGGTACGGGAGAGCAGCCGAGACGGGCGGGGGGAGGTGCTGGCAAAGTGAGTTGGCACCAAGGCAGGGTCGGGTATTGGATGTCCCTCACAGGTGAGAGATAATGGGCCACTCTGCATCAGAAGCCACACTTGGAGAGTTCTTGACCCTGCCACCACATGGTGATGGAGAGATGCATAGAGAATGAAAGTCAGTGAAGGAACGAAAGCAAAAGGGGCCAGAGAGGGAGGACGGAACATCTAAATGTTTTTTAATTAATGCTTTTTTGCCTGGATAGAGATGTAACTGTTGATGCCCTGCACAAGTCTTTATGGTAAACATGATTTTAGAGTCAGCATTGGTTCGCTTGGCTTAGTACAAAGACGGGAAAAGGGTAAACTAGCAGTGCATACTGCATGAAATTGGTATCAATCAGCTTAAAGAAGCAATGTCTAAGGGGTATATTAGCAGAAGTCAAATAATGTATCGTTGATGCTTTAATGTATTATCACCTCAAAATATATAGATACATCTTTTCATTACTGTAGTGTGAGCCTTTTATATATGTTATACAAAGTGGATCCAGTCGCCATTTTATGACTGTATTTTATAACGGACAAACCAAACCCTAGCTATTTAGAGTGCCCTGCATTGTATGATTACGCATCAGCCATCATGGTTCTCCAATCGACACAAAGGAGCTACCTCAGCGCGATATCCCCCTAATAAACCACAGTACATCAACCTCTTCTGCATGCACAAACCTCCACCCTGCCAGAACGTCACGTATGTTCTACTACAATAGAATACTCAAACACATATCTAACATAGTGATGGTGCAGTATGAATCGCATGAGGAACCAATAAGTGAAGTCCTAGTCTCCTGCTGTTTTATTACCTGCAGTGGCATGCGCCTCAGGGTGATGCTGATGGCAGCATCAAAATGTGAATTCAGGTTAGTGAGGAGAGACCATAAACGCCACTTTTTCGTCGCGTTTTCGTCCCAAATGATGAATCTGTTATTAAAATGCTCATATTATGAAAAATCACTTTTTCTGGGATTTGGGGTGTTATCGTGTGTCTCTTGTGCTTCCACACGCATACGAACATGGAAGAAAATCCATCCATGCTGTTTTGAGTGAGATACGGGTTTCTGAATTGATCCCCCCTTCAGCCTCTGGGGGAGATGTTCAAAATCGCCAAGGTTTTCTACGTCACAAACCAAAATATTTGAATATTCCCCCCCCCCCCCCCCAGAACACACATACAGTGTCTCCACCCACCAGCTACAGCAGTAACGTTAGCTATCGATAGCTAGACAGCCTCACGTTAGCTTTCACGGGCTAAACACTGACTAATATCAAAGTTTCAATTTATTTTTTGGTTAGTGATTTATTTTAGACAAAGAACATTTGCCATTTTGATTTGCAGTCTCGACGTGGAGCGGATCTCGTGCACTGACTGCAGCTGGAAGGGACGACTGACTGCGCGACAACTTGGCCGCTTGTCGGTGCTTTGGGAAGGGGTGAGGTTCACGACGGAACCCGCTGCTCGTCGAGAAGAAGCGTTGGAACGATATGTTCTTTTCACATCACCAAAAGTCGCCAATAACGTCAGGAAAAGTAGCTAAATTTGTCGCTGGAGGGGTCTGAAAAGTCACTAAGTTGGCAACACTGAGTGGTGGTTAGCTGCAAATCATGAATATGTGTTGAGCAGCAGAAAATGGCGCACTCCGAAAGGGCCTGAAACAGAGGAGTAGAGGGAGGTGACAATCGTTTCCTACAAGCCATTTCCAGCAAACAACTTCAGAAACATGTTTTCTGGAACTCAAAAACCTATTTTAACTTGTTGAAAAATAATCCAAATATGGGCACTTTAAGCAACAATGAGCTGGCTGGCACCAACTTTGATTTCGGAGTGTGTTGTTTACTTCCTCGGAACCTGAGTCAACATTTGTCAGCGAACCTTCCGAGAAACCAAACCGAATGAATAGCGCAACATGCTGCTGTTACCGTCAAAGCTTTTACGCAACTGAGTAGAATACCTGCAGTGAGGATGTAACATAAGAGGGAGAAAGTTTGAGAGGTGGGGGATCACAATAGTAGAAACGGCATTTGCCAGGAGTCCCTACTGAACTGGCAACTGAGCGTATCCCACCATGACAGGAATGTGTGCATAAGAAAAGGACAGTTGTCTTTTCACGTGTGCACCTACAGGCATGCGTGGCCGTCTACCTGGATGACCTCATGGTACGCTGAGGAGAACAGTGCGCAGGCTGAGGTCATGGCGAGATAGGGCTTGTGGAAACACTGATGCTCTCGCTAACATGGCGGGCCTCGGAAACTAGTCCCGCGGGAACCCCCAAAAAAACGCCTGGTAAAAACACACTGGGCGGTCAGACAGGAGAGCAGACCAGCCACAGTTCAGCCAAAAGAAAATACCTGCTCTTCCTTCAGTCCAGCAGAGACGACACAGTGGTGAAATGTGTTTGAAATGTGTTCCCCCACCCCCTTTCTATCCAGGGGATCCATTCCATCATATATGTTATTGTTCCACGCTTTTACTTCCACTCTCTAAATATGTGAACGACGGATGGCCTGAGACAGAAAGATGCCTTTTATTAGAGTGAATGTTGGTGGTTCAGGCTATTTTCCGGAGCCACTGCTTTGTACAATCGCTTCCTGCAAAAGGACATCATGTTATGGTTCATTAAATTAAATTATAAGAGAGCAACCTGTTGGAGGGGGAGGTTTTGTTTCATTGTACACATGCTATGGGCTGCTGGTAAACACTGTGCCTTAAAGACATCCAGTGAAGAGCCATGAACTGATTTTCAATTTTGCAGTTTACATACGTCTGCTTAGATCCGCACCGTATTGTTTTATTAAGATTGGAAATGCTGAGGGTTTATTCCATTTAGTGATGTAGTTTACTATGTCATCCCACTGTTTGTTGAGCATCAGTGTTTGTTTTAAAGCACTTCATGTTTTTGTTGTTGTGATTGTTCCAGACGGAGACAATGAAAACGGCTCTGAAGGATTTGAATCTGAACATTGTGGAGATGACTGACGAGAACGCCACCCTGGATGGAGGAGATGTGCTTTTTACAGGTACTAGTCTGTCTCTTCATGCATTGTGTTTTATTGAACACTAAAAGGGCTGCACAATAAATACAATTTGGTTCAAAAAACGTGTGGCTTGTGGGGAGGGAGATGTGTGTCCAGGGGTGTAAGTACTTTACCTTTGCTATTAAATCTGACCTTAATATACCTGTTGTTTTATTTTTTCAGCCTTCACTTTATAAATTACTTTTAAAAATCAATTTAGTCACGGGTAACACTTAAATTTGAGAGAAAACTTTCATCATTCTAAAAAAGAAGGTATTGCTCATTGCTTCATCTTAATCAGATACTGTAGCACAGGGACATGTTTTCAAAATGTACATGTTTCTGATTGAAACAGGAATCTGTCATGGCATAACAGATACTTTTTGGTCTGGTTGCCTTTGCCTCACCTGTTATTTTGAATCCAGAGACATGTAGTCACTGCTGGTAAAACATGGCAACGGGAAAACATTCCTCAGTGCAGCCTCACCGACCTGGTTCCTCAGCAAACTAAGCAGGAGCCTGTTCTGCAGCAAACACTTGTAGACTACTTGTGGTCAAATAGAATAAGCAGGACTCCCTCTGGCATTGGATGATACAGTTTGGTAAGGGCAGAAAGTTGTGTTCACAGTCCCATGGTGAGTGAAATGTGGGTCAGACCCTTCTGCGCCGCGCGGGCCACAAGGAAAAAGCACAGTGCACTTAATTGGGTTCCTAGACGTCGGCTCCGTGTGCTCGTTGATTCCAGCTAAAATAGGTTTTACATGCCATGGCTGGAAACATTTCCCGTTGGCAGGCCCCCGGTTAACAGCTCATTTTGTTACGTTTCAGCAGCTACGTAGGGAGGCCAGTGAGCTGCTGCAGCCCTGCCAGGCGTCCAGGCCTCTGTCTGGTTATTGCCTGTTTAAGCCCAACGCCTTGAATTGTTGTTGAGGTCGATTGTGTATCTGTTCATCTGTGGTGAGCGGCTGCTTTCAATTGTCCCAACAGGCGTAGAGACGAATGTATGGAATTAAGTAACTTTTAGTTTCCCTAATGAACTTCAGTGACACTCAGATTTTCTTTCAGGTCGAGAGTTCTTTGTGGGCCTCTCCAAACGGACCAATCAGAGAGGAGCAGAGATTCTAGCAGATGCCTTCAAGGTGAGTCTAAATGTTGCAGTGGGGTAAAAAGGTTCTAAAAAGAAGTCAGAAAGCATTGATGGCTGCTTTGTTGGTTTTGGGGTTCCCGTGAGATGAGCCGACGTTTTTCTTAAAGTAAAAGGCAACGGTAAGTGTACAGGTCTGGCCCGCCTTCTTCATACTACAGATGTATGCGTTTTGCTTCTGGGTTTAGCGCTGAAGGGCCGGTGGAACGCTGGCTCACTCACGAGTTCAGAGGTGGGTCACGGCGTTAAGAGTTCACCACGTTACAGGGACCTAAGTGGGCTCATTGCTGTGCTTCCTTTTTCTAGTCTGTATCTGATTTGAATCCCTCATTATGAATTCCTCTGTGTTTTCAGCTACCTTTGATAAAACAGGACTTAATGATCCGTCACTTGCAAATGACACTAGGAAAAATCACTTGAGCGTCCATTATTGTTTTTTCCGTTTTTTATCAGATTAATTCCTCCTATAATGCCCCCCCCTATCATTATTAAATTAAGGGTCACTTTGTTTGTTTATCACTGAAGAACTGCGTACAGATGTCAAAGCTCTTTTCTTCATGGTCTTTGAAGAGGTTTAAGCAGATGGGGCTTTTGATGGAATGAGTTTGTTTGGTGATAAGAATATAGAAGTCAAAGCAGTTGTTGAATTTCATCCGTACGTAAATGTGGTGGCTCCAAATTTGACAATTAAAGAAGAACATGAGCACTGTTATGGACGTTTACACCGAAGCGCTGGGTTGGTCAATGGGTTTTTTAAGTGCAGATAAAAAGCAACAGTCTCTTATTATTAGCTCCCTTTCTAAGAAAAGTGCGACTCATACTTTTCATTTTGAACTGCAACTTCCTGTTTACGGATAAGGGGTTAAGGAAGTTCAGATTGCATAATTCCCCCTTGTGTCTTCGGAACAAGTGCCAAGAAAAGATTTATTGGATTTATTTCAAAATGCTTTTCGGTTCATTCACAAAAAGGACTTCAGTGAATCATGGCGCTTTAATTTGAGTTACTGATGCAGTACAAACATTGACTTGAAGTGTTATATATACTTGAATGAAAAATATCCCACAAGAGTATAACTATGGATAATGTACAAACTACTCCCAATACCTTTATAGCAGTAAGAAACTATTCAAAACATATCGTGTGATTAAGAAACACATGAGTATCAGTTCTTTGGTAGAAAACGAAATGTATGTGCTCGTATAAATGAATGAACGTACATTCAGGAAGGAATGTTTTTTTGGGGGTTTTAAGTTTTGCCTATTTCAAATTAAAGCTTGGTATCACATTAAGGGTTACACACCTCTGTAGGGCTTTGAAGATTATCTCATTTGGATGAAACTACATATGTGTATATGCATATATTAATTTTACAAATGATCATTTTTAAAAAGCTACACATGTTCTTGTGGAAATGTGTCGGACAATATAACCACAGTTATGCTTTCTGCTATGACATTGTTGCTCTGCATACGGTTTGTTAAGAAGTCCATCTAATGAGATAACATTATTTCAGCAGACGAGGAGGCAGGCTCTGAGATGTTGGACACCATGAACCCAAAGTGATTCCTGCTGCTTGTTTTCTATCTTCATATTTCTTGTGTGCTTCAGCTAGTTGATTGTGTTGTGTTTTGCAGGACTACGCTGTGTCGACTGTGCCTGTGCTGGAAGGGCTGCACCTGAAAAGCTTCTGCAGTATGGGTGGACCAGGCCTTATTGTCGTTGGCTCTAGTGAACCAGCACAGAAAGCCCTCAAAGTATGGAGTTTGTGTATGTATGTGTTGTGTGTGTGTGTGTGTGTGTGTGTGTGCAGTAACGGCATCCTCCCATTGCTACACTCTGCCCAGATGTGGTCATAGAAACCACTTAATCAATGTAGTGGCATTGTTTTTACAACTATGACGCAGTTGATTTGGCTCGATGCTGTCGGTATTAACAGCCCTGTTCCCTTTTTCTCCCTAGAAAGTATTCAGTAAGAATAACACTACAAGACAGGACATTACATGTGTTGATTCAGAGCAGACTTCCCTACTTTGATGCAACCTGTCACCTTAATCCTTTGTCATTAATTCATACTCTCAGCAAAGCTAAGGGGATTGCCCCTGGCGCTCACGCTCCAGCTTTAACTACCAAGGTATTTCATTTAACAGCTTTACCTCATTACAGCATGAAAGGCTTCTCAATCCATCCAGCTCCATCCTACAGTAGTCCTAAAAAAATACCACGGGGATGCTGAGCAACTCGACGTACACGACGAGAGTAATTCATCTGAGCCCGTCAATCTGATGATGAAACCTGTGAACCTCCTCTCAGCACGAATGATTAAAACGCAGTGCAATAACGCAATATGTGATGTTGTGTTTTCACCGCATAGTCACACATGCATTTTGTTTATTGACATCAGTGTAAAGATACAAACCCAAGCACATACACTCTTGGCCTTGACATTCTTTCTGGCAGGCCTCTTTATTTGCCTACTAGTGTGATATCGCCCCCTGCTGGCCCAACTCTACACAAGGTTACTTTAATTCAAGCGAAAGCCTTAATACCTCATGGGGCAATTAAGGCGGACCATCGCGCAGCACATTCCAATGAAGCAAAACGCTCGAGGAGCAGCGTGAGGTCAGACTTCCTATAGCTGAAAATGTACACGTAGTTCAGAATCTGTGGCGTAAATACATTTTTTGTATTCCATCATTGACTCGTTGAGAGTCCTGGCTGCTTGATCACCCCAGTAAACGGCTACTGGAGCAAGTAGTGGCAAAGAGTAGGGAGACTTAATGAGAGGCAGCGGGCTTTCTAATTACAGCTTGCGTCACCTTCTTTTGCACTAATTAGATACTATTTTAGAGGACTTTTAATGACTTGTTCTCATTATGGGGTTAGTGGGATGTTGTGAATGCTGTTTTAATAAAATCAAAGTGCTGTTTTTGGATGTGTATGCAGCTCTTGTGGCAATGAGACTCCTTGCCGTTGGACAAAGACGCTCGTACAAATTAAAGTTGGAGCCCGACTAATTTTGTCTGTCTTTAGGGACAATTCAGGCAAGAGAGGAGACCCTGGCCTGTCGGCAGTGTGGGTTTAGAGTTCAAGTTCTGTTATGTTCTAGCCATATCCCACTGACATCTGGTTATTGGGTAATTTACACTCCGTTTTTCCATCTGTCGATATCTGCGATGTGTGCTGTAGGCGAAGTGTAGTCCCCTGTCTGAGTTTAGCTCTCCCATGGGTGAGCGTACACATTTACCGGATGGATTTCGTCATCCGTCCCCTGCTGTCCCTGGCAGGCTTCAGGTATGAGGTCATCATCCTGAAATATCTGCAGCAACCGCTTCTTGTTCCCTCACACACTATTACCTCATTATATTGGACTCGCGGGCTGGAATTAAGATCACCAGTTACTCTGCGCTGATCCATGAGGTCATTGCTCACTGCTGATCACCAAATCTCTAATGTTTACATACTTCAATTTTTATGGATGACGAGGCGACAACATAGTGAAGTTCATGTTAAGGGTGAGTTGAGTTTGAAATGTATAACATATCCATATATATTTTTGATAAGTTTTTACAGTTGATCTTCAAAGGACAACTGTGGCGAGCGCCGCCTTCCTTCAGTCGGAGGTTCAATCCGCCGCACGTTGATGTGTCCTTGGACAAGACACTTGAGCCCCAACTTGGGTGCGAATGGGAGTTGCTGATGGGTATGTGGCGCAGATTATGCTCAGGACCACTGCATTGTTAACTGGTCCTCGTTGCCCCGGTTACCTGCAATCTCTTGTTTTAGCACTCTGAGCACGTTCTGCTGCCCAGTTTTGCTCTTAAACATCACTGAAGAGTTGCTTATAAGGCTCACAAAAACCCAACAATGACGTGGCTGCCCTTGATTATATTTATTCATGAACCGGGATATTTTGAATTGCCTTCACTAAATCAAAAAACATGTTGTTGCTCCCACTGACCTTCAACTGAGAAGCAACTGTTCCTTCACTTAAGTCATTTTTCTGAGCATTTCACGGATCAGAACTTTGCACGAAGCACAGTGAAATCTGGCCGTAGGACATTTTCAGTCTTTACTGAGTGACGCAGGAACTGTGATCTTTGGTGGAGTCCACGTTTATTGTCCCCTCTACCACTCCTAATCCCCCTGTATGTGAGGGGCCGTGTTTTCATTTAGGGCCGCTGCAGTCACCTGACACACCCACTAGTGACATGGGAATGTGTCTGGTCTGGTTACACACACGCAGACGTGCATTATGTGCACACGCTTGCTGAACTTATGTCAGCTCCTAGATTCATTTTGTCATCTGCAGGGACTGGTCTTTGCCTCTGACATCATCGGTTCACGGTAGTTAGGCTTACGACATGATTTCCTGCCTATATTTTTTTATTACATCGTTGGAGCAACGTTTTCATTTTGGTGTTGGCTTTATATTGCCAGAGACTACTTTTCACTTATTTAGTCAAGTTATGGAAGAACCTTTTTTATTTTATTTTTTTTTTATGATAGGATTCACTATTCTAACTCCAATTATTCCTAAATTTATTTCAACCACGCACTGATGCTGTTCCTTCCTACGTGCTGACTGATTCCCATGAAAGAGCTGCTATATTACTTATATTATTACTGCACATTGGATTGGATCAGTAGCCCTTATTTACGTGGCACAATTTGATCATGAAATCACTTAAGCAAGTAACCTCTGTGCTCCTCCCATCCAGACCACTGATTTGAAAAAGAAAAACAAACAATAAATCTACTTGGGAAAAGGAATGCGATTCCCTGGACGTCCCCAAAAACATCTGGTGTCCAACCAGCTCTCAGCTCTCAACAGATTCGGTACTGGTTAGCCGGCAGCATCCCAAGCAGATGATGTGCTCGCGGAGAGAAGCAAACAAGAGCACAGATCACTGAAGCTCGCCCTCTTTAAAGATTAGAAGGACGATGAGTCGCCCTCCAAACGGCAGACCAGGAAGCAACGGCTTGGCTCAGGGATTTTACAATTGCAAAATGCACAAATCACTGCAGAATATTCCACGTTTCTGTGTAACTAACAAAGGAAAAGGCTTTTTCTGTCTCGGTAAACGCCCTGATCTCCCCAGTGGCTCAGCCGCAACTCCCAAATCTCACGTTTTCCTCCCTCGTTTGCAGTTTTGTCATCTCAGTCGCTTAGAGACACTCCACCAAAGCAATGTGCGTCATGCGAGACGTAATGCATTTAACCTTTTGGATTCGGTGTTGTCCCATAGGTGGCATTTGTAATTCGTTTTTTTTTTTTAATAGTAGTTTTTTCATTGACGTTTTTTTACTGAAAATCATTAGCAAACAGCCAAATGATCCTTGATTAAAGATGATGACAAAACGAGGAGCATTGAAAATGCACACGGGAAGTCTATATCTGGAACAAAGATTCTCATAATTCCGTTTCTGAATGTTGTTTTTTTTTTTTACTCGCTTCCCACCTCCCCTTCTCGTCTCAGAGGTATCCGTCCGCAGATGTTCTACTCATAAACATTAAGAAGCACCTGTCTCTCCACTGGTCATAACATCCTCAACCGTGACCTCCACTTGGCAACATGGGCGTTTTCTCAGCCGCTCTCCCCCCCACTCGGTCCCACTTTCAACTCTTTCAGATTACATAAATACCTGACATCTGCCGAGAAAGAATGTCCGTCTGTTCTGCGTCCTCCATTTAATGTCTCCAATGTCTAGTTCCTGTCTCCCATCCGTGTGTGCAGATCATGCAGCAAATGAGTGACCATCGCTATGACAAACTGACGGTGCCGGATGACCTCGCCGCCAACTGCATCTACATGAACCTGCCTAATAAGGGACACGTGCTGCTGCACCCGACCGCAGAGCAGTATCCGGAAAGTGCAAAGGTAATGCTCGGCCTGTTTCACACGCGCACACAGTAACGCTGTCTCACGCACACAACAGCATTCTTTCACAATCCCGAGGTCACAACTTAAGAATCGGGACAACCATGCTGGTTCAGTGGCTTAATGTCGAAGAGCTTGTGCTTTTGTTGCTCTCCATCCTGTGCCGATCAAGTGGCAACTGCTGGAATGGAATGTGAACGCTGAGTCGGGGGACGCAAGGTCATCTTCTGCTTCCTCTGTAACGGAGCCGGCCGGTTTCTGTGCAGACCGCAGAATACCTAATTCACGCATCCCCTCCCATCTCCCACTTTGCCCTTGACCCTCCCGTGAGCGCACGTGCATGACACGGAAAGCGCTATTTGCCTTTTTCAGTTTCTACAGACCTCGCCATGGTCTCACGTGCATGTTGCAAAGCGTGGGCACAAAAGCGTTGCTACATGAGGCCCAATGTGACGTACTTGCAAATTCACTCACGACGCCTGCATATGGTTTTCCAGTGTAGTTCATCGTGAATGACATGTTGGTGTCTCTCTTTGTCTTTCCGGGGTTGGTAAAAGCAGCTTTGGGGTCACTCCTCATCACAACAAGGAGAAAGGATTCTCACAGGATCCAAGCCAGCACCCTACAATCTGCAGAGACAGTTCTCAGACCTCACAATGTTCTCTGTGGTTAAAACCCCTGCGTCCCCCATCTATTTTTAGAGGGAAGAATTCAGAAATGATACGTCTTTGGAAGTAAATCCGCGGCAGTGGCTAGCTTTTTTCCAAGAAAGATTAACTGAGGGAATTCGACTTGAGCATCATGAAAATCTATTTGTGTATCTCATGCTGCTTGCTTTGGAAAATCTTTTAAAGAACCATTTTGAGCAATCTTTGAGGAATGCATGTTAGTTCCATGATCCCATTTCCTTTTTAACATTCGAACCCACCAGGAATGGGCCTGGGAAATGTATCCGGTCCAAACCTGTGTTTAAGGAATCACAGCTTATGAAAGTGGAAAAAATATGTAAAATAAGCACTAGGTTGAGAGTTGCCTATCCTGCCTTGCTGTACAGTAGGTTTCCCAAAGGAACGCGCTCCTGGTTCCTCCAACGAGATGCATCTCAGCGTGACTACAGGGTCACCCGGCAAGACGTCCGCTACTTTCCAACTCAAGTCTTTGTCCCTGGCTTTTTTTAGTTGTTTTGTGAAGTTACATTAGAGTTCCACATTGAACAAAGGGAGAAGAGTCGTTTAACGCGTAAATATCACCTGTATGAGAACTCTCTGGAGATTTTTTTTTTTAGGTTGGTGTACTGAGAGGAGTACAAAAATGGGTGGTGTGAGATTTACTATGATGGCAAATCTTTTTTGTGTGTGTGATCCCTTCATCTGGTGCTCAAGCTAAACATCAAGTGTGGAATAAAGCATTCATATCAAAACTGTATAGAAGGTGGTTTAATATGGTTAGAGAGCAGTTCGAGGACGCATTGCTGTCGTTTGACTATTTTAGGTAGAAAAGAGTCAGAAGTTAGAAAGCACATGGGCGTGGTGACTTCAAGCGTGTAATTAGGATCACCAGAAGCTCCGTCCGCCATATTGCATCATGAGATAAGAATTTGTCTAGCTGTGCCTCAAGGCGTCGCTCAGTATCACAGCAGTGTTAAAACTGGAGTTTAAAGAGAAAAAACACCGCGGTTTGGAAGTCTAGTAGGAAAATACTGGTTTTCTTCTGAAAAGTCCACGGGGTGACGCACTACTTTACGAGGGTCGCTTGAGGATGTCGTAATAGTTCTCGCTCCCATCTTTTTTTATATATATATTTAGCCGGGAGACTTGTTCTCCTCCTTCACAATTTGTGTCTCCCTTTGGGCAGGGTGTTCACATGACTGAACACCACGAGCTGTCAAATGGGGTAAACAGACTCGGTGACCGAGTGGCGAAAGTTCTGCCTGTGTTTCAGTGCACGCCAGTCAATGAGACCGGAAACACCGGCCCACAGACGGTGCATCCGGAGGCCGAGTCAGAAGGCAAGAAAGGCACAGCTGTCGCCCTGACGAATTGTACTTTGTATTTTAGCAAATTCCCGATTGCCAACAGGATGGCAGCATTCCACACGTCCTCCAGTGATGGTTAAACGCCGATCTGTTGAATTTCAGCGGACATCGTTTCGTTCTTAACCCTCAACCCTTTGATAGGTTAGAAGGATCCGCCGGTGCAGGATGTTGGGAAGTCTTTCCATTGATGGTCATGTCTGTGTCGCCCGCAGGTGTTTGAGAAGTTGAAGGACTACGTGCTGATCCCTGTGTGCAACATGGAGAAGGTCAAAGTGGATGGAGCCCTCACATGCTGCTCCGTACTCATCGACAAGAAGGCCAACATCTGATTTTTGCGCACGAGTGCGTCTCTCAGCCAATGGTAACCTGGTGCAGACTGTATTCATACTGGATCCAGAGGTTTATCAACACTATGGTGTGATTTAGAGGAAGGATAGTGAAGTTAGTTGGGGCTAGACAACAAATTAAACGTCCTTTTGTGTACCTATCGTCTGTATAATAAATAGAAATGACAGATTATGCTAAAATGAGTAATTTTGCTCTTGACTTGGAAGAACCAACATTTACTTTAAAATTCTGAACACAAATCATAATGGGTCACGTTTACAAGTTTTTGACAGTAGCTACTCTAATTAATCCAAAAACTATTAGTTTGATTCTAGTCAGTCTGATCTGATGCCAGAGGACAAGGAGGACAATAAACCAAATTGTTCTTGTTCAACAGTATTTTGGAGAAAGAAAGAGAGAAAGAAACTAGAAAATAAGAAAGGAAAAATAATTGTTACTTCTATAATATACTAACCAAAAATATGTGGAAATATTGCTGCTTCTTTACAATTGGTGCTGAATAAATTTCATGAATCTACATTATTTCAAAACCACTCAACTGTAGTTCTGTATTTTATATAAATGCATGATTCATTATCATTGATGTGAAACTGCCATTGAGACCTTGTGTGCTCTTACTTACCATAACTATCACTTAGTATTCATTGGTATTGATTGTACGGGAGCTACCGAAGCTAACGGTAGCCTTTTGATTTGATTCGTGCAGCACCATCTGTTTTCATTTTGTGAATTAATTTGGCATCCCTCCTGAGCCCTTATTTAGATTCATATAAGGATACAGAGTTGTTACTGTTGCTATGATTGCAACAATACTCATAGCGTGCAGAACAAGCGAGCCACTTTGTGGGTTTCCCGCTGTGTTCACAGTGGTGGTTGCAAACAGGAGTTTAACGGATGTTGCTGTGCTCTGTTTGGGTGGCCTTATCTCTGTTTTTGCAGAATTCACGTTTGAGGCCCACAGATATGACCAAATAGAGAATGCAAAAACAAACCGTGCAGACACTACGGACACGTTGAAGCGCATCACATGTGAAACCACGTTTTTGTCTCAGTGAAATTGTAAATGAAAATTGAGCTGATTTTGTAGACGTTTGCATATGGGCAAGTGGGCAGTGACTGAACATGGAAAGAATTCCTGTTGGGAGGAGAGGCTTGTACACCAGTAAACACTGACTCTTTCAAACTTTCTCTTTCTTTCGGTTCCGCTCCCACACTCTCCTATTGCCTCATAGGCGGTCCGCGCTAATTCGTGGCTATGAAATCTCACAGTCCGGCAAACACCGTAAATGTAATGGCCTGCCGACAACGTGTGACACTGGTAATATATTTTACAGAAATGACTGCGGGTTCATAGCATAGAGCACAGAGGCAGAACATACAGTTACTTCCGAGGTCTGAGGCAGACGGAAACAGTCGCACACTGTCGGTCATTGGATCTTATCTAACATTGTCCTTCCCTTTCCCAATGCTCCAACTCGCCCATCGGTTGTACAGCTGTGGGGCGCCATAACCGTTTGTTGTATTTTGGGCTTTTGGTCTGTATGGCTGACGTTTGTAGACTTTGTCGAGGGTTTAATCCTGCTATTATTCCCCTCCCTCATCGCAGTTGTCATGATGTTGTGATTGACCTTATTCCGACAAAGGTATGTTGGATTTTATATAAATTAGGAGTAATAATTATGAGTAATCTTAAATTGACCCCCTCATCTAGTTGTGTAATAAATGTACATTTGGTATTCAACTGCTTTGTGCTTTTTGTAAAGATTTTGTTCAAATCATCCTCAGTTGTGAATGTTAAATTTTATTTCATGCAAAGGAACTTCATCCACAGCTTTTCAGATACATTATAGCAAAATCAAACCGTTTTCTCAATTTGAGTAGTGCAATTGCCCCAGAAAGAATTCACCATGGCAACAGCGAGATTACGCATGTCCCGTTGAGTTCTGCTACCACCTAGTGACACCCAAATGTAAATGGAGAACAATGCATTTGGTTGATGGCCGGAAAGGCTGCTGTCGGTCAGTTAAAACTGCTTGGATGTCCTACAATGAAGAACTATTTTTTTGAACTGGGAACTGCAACTTTCATTGTTTAGTGAAAAAAACAGAAACCTGTATATGGAACTAAAAGCTAAGAAATAATTGAGGATTGAATAATTTTGCGGGAAAAAAAACATGACATTCATCCAAAGCGACTTACAATAAGTGCATTTCAACCACAGTGATACAATCCCTAAAGAACAAGACTCGAATAATACCCAACTCCAACTGATAACCGGTGATATGCTCCCAATCTCCCACGGCACCTCCACCTTTATTTTCACATACTTGACATTGACTCATTCTGTGTCATCAGTTGTTTGGTCCAAGGTACTGTAAAGTAACTGACAACTACCACTTGTTAACAGTTCGTATAAGAAAGAATTTCGGTCTTGTAATATCACTAAACATCTCCGGCTCTCTGTTACATAAACACATAAAATGGCAGCAATGTTGGCTCTGATGTAAATATAATTACCAATGTAGAAGTAATATTAAAACATAGGGGGCTTTATCTTCAACAGCATTCGCACCAAAAGCTTATCATAGAATCATAGAACTTATAGAAATTGTCTTCAGAAAATGTTGGTTTGTCCACCTTACATGGAGACTGTGATGATGGTATCCCATGATCGTTTTACAAGCTGCCGTAGGCAGGGGAAGTAAAGAGCCGCTTTTATTCTGTACATTTAGCTGCAGGGGAAATTGGTATAGAGGTTGCCTGGGCCCCTTGCGACAGCGACCTTGCAGTGGAATCCGTCTGCAGGCTCAGCCGCACGCAGGTAGGAGGGATTGAGTAAGTCCCTGCCAGCGCAGGTCGGGATGCCGACCGAGCCGTCGGTGCAGGAACTGTGACATATTTGGAAGAGCTCACCGCACATCTCGGGGCATTCCTTCTCTGCAACCTCCTTGTAGACGTACTTGTTTCCTGGTGGGCAAAGAATGACGCAGTCTTTGTTCAGAGTCACGTAGTCTGGAAAGGTCACGTGACTCCTGATGCTTCCAGCCAGCTTTTCTTCGCTGCAGAACTGTCTTCCTAATGACGGGAGCCTGGTGGGTCCCCCTGATGGTTTCCCCAATGGGGAATCCTCGCCTTCCGACATTATCTCCACCAGAGACGAAGTGGTTTCGTCAGAGAACTGCTTCGCCGTTATCGGGGGATTCTGTAGTGTAAGCACACAATGTTGAATTCTTAACAAGGTGAAACTCAAGTGTAAACCTCAGTACATCGATCTTTGATGAATGAAATGACAGTACTGTATATAGGCAACAAAAAAAAAACAGTCTTCACCATTAAATGTATTATGTTAGTAAGGTTAAATACCCATTGCGCGCCATTGACCTCCGTCAGAAATCCTTGTAGGACTTTCTCAAGGTTGGGCACCGGTGGCCAAAAATACAGCTTGAGTTTACTGTAAAAACAAACACAACGGAAAAAGAATGAATCCTCAAACAATGATAGTAAAATAATCGGTCAAACTTGTATCCCGAGAGTAGTTGAACAGAAATTGCATTTATTTGATCAAATAAAACTAGGGCTGTTTGTGCAGTACTAATTGGTGCCCATTGAAAAAGAAGTTCAGGTCGCTATCACATCATTTACATGAGTATTTCTGATTGAATTGTTCTTACCGCAGCTGTGTGGAAAACACGGAAATGAAAATGATGGCAACTATCAGCATCAACACAGCTATACACAGCTTGAGCAATGCACCTGTAAAAGTTATATATATTGCATATATTATTGCATGAACGGTTGCAACTCTTAAGAAATGTCAGTTTCATAGGTTAAATATACGCTGTTGTGCAACTTTTAATTATTTTCATACAAAACAATGGGGATTACTAAATGTTTGTCTTACACTGACCGTTGTCAGTGGGATCTCACCTGTATCAGCAGGGGTGTCGCCAGTGAGCACGTTTGACCAGTCGCTCCAGAATCCAGAGTAAACGGACCCATTAGGTTTAGCTCGGAGGTGAACGCTGTAATGGCTGCCGGCTGCGACCTCTAGACATGCGCCTGTCTCCGGGCCCTCTGGCGACATCGTCTGGGGACACAAAGGTTTATTTTGATATTCAATTGGAAGAGCGCAAAAGGACAACCTCAGTGATGACGTACTCTATTTGCGTTCTTCATGTAACCTGAAATCTATATTTATGTTCCCTTTCTGCAAGTTAATATAACCAATGTAATTCATCATTTTGTAGATTTCTTTACTTTAAAATGCGTCACTTTATACAGCATTGTTATACTTCTTTCTTTGGCGCCATCTGGTGGTAATATTGACCACACGCAGCCATACTGAACAAACCAAAACTTGCTGTCGGAATAGTCATTCATACATATTCTTTTTGCATTAAATTCTACCTATATTATTGTTAGCACAATATTACAAAAGATGAAATGTATAACACAAAATGTGACCAAAGGACATCTCACAATCCACGCTTCACTGGCTCTGAGCCGGTAGCCGACTTCATACTGCAGGTGAGCAGACAGAGACTGAAGAGGCGCTTCCCAGTTCAAGCACAACTTGTCTGTTTCCAATGTTGCGTTCAGGTCGCGTGGTGGGGATGTTTTGACTAAAACCAAAAAAAGCACACATGCTGTATGAGTAGATGAAGCCAGGGAACTCTGCCTTTGCATTTGTTACTTGGCCTCTTGCTGCAACAGTAACTGAAACCCTTCGAAGAATGAACAGTTCATGAAAAAGGGACTTTCAAAATGGTGGTTTGAAATGTTTGAGCAAATCCAATTTGGATTTTTTTTATGTTATTCATCAATCACAAATGCAGGTTTGTAAGCAATACCCACACTTATTATCAATATTTGACCAATGGCAATTCAAGTAATTGTAAAAGTAAAATTGTTAGTACCCTTATCTAGTCTTTAGATAACTAACCAGGAGGTTAAAGAAATACTTAAAACACCCAAGGAACCAGAGAAAGAAAATCGCTCACCGCTGTTGCTGAGCGTGAACTCGTGACTATAGAAGGTTCTGCTGAGAGGAGCCGAAGTGCTGTCGAGCTTCACTCTCACTCGTTTCAACTCTTCTGCACGGAAATGGCAAACTTCGGTCACATTGTCGTCAGCCTGACACTCTGTCCACTCTGTCGACTCCACAACTCCACTGTAATACAATCACATCGAAATCACAGCCCAACAAAGGGATTGTCAGTTGTGTGTTTCAGCAAACGGAGGCTGAAGAAGTGAACAGCATGTTTTATCTGATCGCCCCTCAGGATGCACAACAATGTCAAAGGAACGGAACGTTTGTGCAGGTGAAAGCTAAATAGATTGCATCATTATTTCATGCTACGTTTATCACTGATGGAATGTAGTAGGTAATGTACCGTTGACTTATTTTGTATGCAAGTTTATACACATGGTCTCGACCATATCTGCTCGCATGCCAACGACAGGTGATCCTCTGCAGGTCGGATGTGAAGCACATCAGAGAAATGTCATCTGAAAGAAGGGAGAACATTTCTCTTTCAAGAGTTGCATCCGTGACAGAGGAGGTCCCAGGTGAGTCACCGAGATTAACAGGCGTTCTGCTTTGGACACACCTGCACTTTGGGGAACCACGGCGCGCACAGGCTGTGACCAGCTGCTCCAGTGTCCGGCGTTCTGATTGAAAGCACATTTGATGGTCACCTGGACATCAACCTCCTCCCCAGGTACCAGAGAGTCCAGTATGCTGGTGTCCTTTGTAAGAATCACATACTCAAACATTAAATTAAAAATACTGTAAAATATACAAAGTTATACATTGATCTTTATTTCACCCATTGACCTACCGACCTGGTTATGAGGAAGGGTTACAATTAGCACAAGGGTGGAAAATTGATATATTGTGAATATTTAAAAAATGTAGTTAGACAAATTATAACAAAAACTAAAATCTATGAGATTCATAAAATGGAGTATAATTATATATTTTAAAAGAATATAAATCCAAAAATCAAATATTCAAAATAATAATTTCCTCTTCTTTTGTGCTGTTTTATTTGCTGGCTAGTTTTTATGATTATAGATCACCAAAACTAAGCTTTGTATTATTTAAACAATTGACAGGAGGTTAAGGAATCAAGAGAAAATTCTGTTTTCTTTCAAGTGCGCTGACATTTTGTAATTGTATAATTTAAGATTCATATTTGTATATTATTTGTATAGATGCAGGGCTCCAAAACAGCTATACTATGGCTTTTCATGAAGAAAAAAAAATGCTGGCCACTAAAATAACACACAATCTTATTCTTACTCTCAGGACAATCTTGATGTGTTGCGGAAGCGTGTGTACGTGTACCTCTGCGGTCTGCTTTCCGGATCCTTTGGATGAGTATTGAATCCTACTCATCACATCATGTTCGCAGTATTTTGAGACATTAGCTTGCCATGAAACATGCAGCTGCCCCGGTTTGCCATTTTGAAGTAAAGCCACGCGGAAGGGTGGATCCAGGAGATCTGGAGAAAAAACATGAAACATGGGAGAATCCACAAGAGAATCCAGCCTCTTGGGGGCCCTAAGCAGAATACAAAACTAGGGCTGCTTGCAGCATAAGCGAACTAAGGGGCTGCTTGGGGCCCCTGGCCAGGGGGCCCCAAGCAGCCCCTTAGTTCCCTTCCTTCCTTCTTGGGCCGGCCCTGCTACTACTCATTTGCAACCCTTGACTACAGAGTAGATTACTTTCACACTAATGGCTGTTTTTTTTTTTAGCAGTTTCCAGAGAATATATAGAGCCGATTATACAATAGTTGTTAATATCAAATCAGTGACGCCATCTTCAGTCCAAATATTGGTGCAACAACTTATAATACATTCAGTATCCATGATAATGTTCGTAAAATACTGTCAAATTTTTAAATAATTTGATTATTAAAATGTTTGTTTTGTAATTGATATCGATAACTTAACACACCAGGCTAAGCCGCATTCTAAATAGTTTTTTGGGCTCCAAACATTCATGTACAACACTGTGTAGCTTATTGCTGTGACCATTCCCTGTCCTCCAACCCTATAAGAAGAGGAGATGTTCAGAGGTTTGCATGTTGTTCTTTATTTCAACCAATCATTAGCTTTTTTTTATAGTAGGTAAAGATGAGAAAGTCTTACAGTGGTCCTCCACATAGAGTGTGCGACTGTAGAGGCTGGTGTTGGTGTCTCGCTCCACCACTTCAAGGTGTATTTCCTCAAACAACCAAACATCGGATCCAGGAAATGAGCAGATGTGGAGTAAAGTTCCGACTTCTGTTCTCTGGACAGACATTTCACACCTTTTCTCTCCGGCCACGCTTGATTGGAATAAATGACACAAATAACTGACATGTGGTTTATCTTAAGCAATGCATCAAACCTTTTGTGAAGCATCGCTCACAAAGTGTAGTTGAAAATGTTTGACTTATAGGGGAAGTAACACAGAAGTAACACAGAAAATTCAAAAAGGAGAAATAAAATGACAAAATCCTTTTAACGTGAAAGATGAAACATTAATATCTGGTTTGGTTGTAATAAATTGAATCATATTTAACAGTAGCAATTTAAAGTTGACAAAAATTCAACCATATACTATTCAATTATGTAAGAACTAATATGAACAAACTCTTGCAATGAGAACAAGACTCTGAAACCAATAGGATTTGATCTCATGTTGAGCTACTGTGTTAACTTTAATTTACTAAATCCAAAGCATACCTGTCAAACTTGTAGAGTAAATCATGAGTTCGGTTGTTTGTATTCTCAAGGAAGCAGGTAAAATCCTTTTCTGTGCGGGTGAAACATTTGGGATCCTTCTCATCCTTTAAGAGCAAAACATCTGCTCCAGAAATGACAAATAGAGATTTTTTAGGTAGCACGATGATAAACTGCAACAAACGGTGTGTGAAACCACTAATTGCCAGGATATTATCTTTTACTTTTATTTTCTATCCGCAATTTATTCTCTCGTTTGGAGAATTGAACATTCTATGACTTGAAATAACAACGTATTTTGTGAAACAAACAGTAAATAAGAAGTACAGCCATTAATTGGACTGAACATTAGTTAATAGCAGAATTGAACTATACAAAAAGAATCCATGGTTAAGTCCTACCTTCACTTGATAGATGACTTACAGTTCCATCCTTGTAATGTATCCCAGCGACAAAGCCTCCTTGTATCCACACGCTAATAAGGAGGATCGCCCAGCTGCGCTGAAAGTTCATTGTAGATGGAGGTAGCGTGTCTCCTAAACCACAATGGTACCTGAACCAACGGAGCTCTTTGTTTCGTATGTGCGTTGTGCGTGTTGTCTTTTGTGCATGGTTTTGACTAAGTCGGGGTGATCGGTCTAGAGGGCTTGGCTGTGCTTGAAGCAGGAAGTGTTCTTTGTTAAAAGCTGAGTGGAAGTAAGCACTAAACGGGGCAGTCTTTTTAAACTGAAACTAGGAAATATCTCATTTCTGTTTACTCTCAAACCTCTCTGTGTTGTACTCAATAACAAAGGGGCAATGTTGCTGATGTTGGAGCCTAGTAAATGTTTCAGTCCATCATCTGGACTTTGCAGTTTGTGTCCTTGCTCTAAATATAGATACACATTTGAAAGAGCCTCTATGGAAAACACTAGAGATGATGAAAAGTGCTTCAAAAACATCAAGTTCCTGGGAGACCTGCAATATTAAACATACCCGATGCTATGCAAACCTGCCAAAATTCGCAAAAAATGACAAATGTAATGCTTGTATTACCGATTTCCAGGAAAATTAATAAAATTCTTTTTCTAATTCAGTTTGATTTAGCAAACAACGAATTGTTTAGGCGTAGAGAATTAATTAAAGTTCATTTAGTGGTTTATTGATCTGTTGCTATCAAAATGTCACGATTTACATTTTTTGTTAAGTATATTATATTGTCTATATTTACATTTTAATTGGGAAATTTGTGATATAGACCATTCCTAATTGTTAACATGTTCTCATCTAAAATCATAATAACATCTCGTCTCAACGTATCTCAAAAACAACCTTTGGTCAAAACAATGGTGAATGCACCTGCATGTTTGCACCTTGAAGATAAAGGACTTCTGGCTCACACGACAGCTCTGGATTACTTGTATAATATTCATATTTTTTTTTTAAATGGCACATGCCTGCTGCTGAACAGCATGGTAACTGGTTCACTCTGGACTGCACAAGATAATTGGGTCTGAAACACCAGATAGCTCCGCAGAAACCAACATCCAACCCACCTCAGCCACGTCCCCATAACCTCAATATCTTGGACATAACTTCCCACTGTAATTTCCTTTTTTGGGGGGTGTTGAGAATAATTTTTTTTCCGACATGTTTGCCTTTTCTTTACGCTGTACAACCAAATCAGTAAGGAACAACGTAATGAGGTACAAAATGGGCTTTCTAGAGCTTATGCAGTGTTTTATATCGAATCACTTTTTTTTGCCCTTTTACAACAAAGGGACATGAATATTTTTTGTCTCGACCTCTTATTACACGTTTGTGTTGTTGTGTAGCCGGTGTCTTTGTGTGCAAGTCCTCAGGAAGCTGGGCCACTCAGACCACATTTGACAGACTGTTATGCGCCTGCGGTTGGTTCGTGAAGGAAACCCGGTGACAGATCAGCTCAGTGCAGCCGGGTGTCAGTGTTCCTGAACTCTGAAAGGATACTTTGGCCCCCCAGCAGCCTGACCTGTGGTTTCCCATCATTGCTCACTTTTAAGCAGGCCAGCAACAACAACAACAACAAAAACAAAATAATCTTTGCTGGCTTCAACATCTGTTTATAACTGACGTAAAAGTGACTTATGCTAACAGAACTGCTATCAACACCTTTATTCAAGGGACTAGTTAGTGGAAAAACCCTGTACATGATCATATAATGGATACAATACTTGCTTGCATAATGTTAAAGGTAAACTATAATGTTGATAGCTTGCAGTCTAACAGGGATCTGCCTTATATTGGTAACATTTTACAATGTGGTGGAGCTTTTGCATGCAGCACCTGCATTAATGTCTGTCAGTATCCTTGACTACATTGAAATGAGAGGCCTTGATGCATCCATGAGATATATCTAATATGTACACACACACAAGTTACATTCATATGGCAGTGATAGGCAAACCGTAAAAGACAAATGGCACGAATGAGGCTAGTTTAAGTGCTACAATGTATGTTTCTTGTATCCTTATCTAACAGTCTGACACCTTAAATATTTGTGATTCACACTGTGTCCTTTGAAATTCATCTTCACAGAAAAGTCCTTTTCCATTTGGCCAAATGGAGGCAAAGTAAAGCCATGTGTGGACACCCCACAGACCCTGTGGTGTTTTAACAAGTCAAATAGCTCCTTATTTGTCACATGCCCTCTCAAACACAACCCCCCCCCCGCAAAACATTCAGCATTGTAACTTTTGAAATCGCAAGAGGTACAATGTTGTGTTTTGTCCTGGACTGCTTTGGGGTCAGTATTTCCGAAAAGGTTGGTAGCAATCACATCTATCCATCCGAGGCCTAGCCATACTCCTCATCTCTTAATACCTGTGATAACCTCTGCACAGTGTCCTTTCACAGTCCTCCGGCTGTAGCTCGACGGCTTTGGTAGAGCGCCTGGTCCTCCTGCCGTGGCGTTGAGCAGCAGGGGGGCGGCAGTAACGGGGCGACCATCCTCGGGGCTGTCTATTGGGGCTACGTGACATGCTAGGGTCTGGGGGGGCTGGTGGTCAGGCCTCCTCGGCAGTGGCATCTATCCCAGCGTAGGTGAAGTTCTCAAAGAGAGCCATGTTCACATAAGCCTGCAAGATGTGTAGAAGCTGTTAATGTCACTGTGTGCGCACCCCCACGCTCAACGAGAGGAACGACAGAAATGCCAATAAACGGGTGCCAAATGGCCTCAAACTTACAATTCGCAGGGATTCGGTCATAATCAATTTCAACTGTTCAACGGATAGACTGCAATTATCGGATGTAAACTATTTGTAGTTTGCCCTGATTATTCATTCCAATTTCACTGTTGTAGTTGTGTAGTTTGGCATGAAAATGGCTAACTTGGTCCGATATTCAGTCTAGATTCACTCAGACTCTGCACTGCACTATTAACAACAGGACATCTTCTATTCTCCCCCCATGTGAACAAAGCATTACCTTGCGGGCCTCCTGCATCCTGTTGAGCTGGACAGAAATTTGGGAGAAGGGGGGTCTCTCGTAGGGCCGATCCCTCCAGCACTGTTTCATCAGCTCATACCTAGACAGGGAAATAGACATTTGATGAATAACATACAACAGAGGAAAGAAAGACGATAAGCCAATTTTTAGTTACAAAATGCTGAATACTTACACCTCGTCGTCACAGTTTTTGGGCTTCTCCATCCTGAACCCTTGTGGCAGTTTTTCATAAAGCTCAGCGCATGTCATCCCACAATATGGGGTGCCACCTAACACACACACACACGCAGAAAAAAGATTGGGTTTAGCAATGGTAAGGACTGAGACCATCATGTGACCACCACAGGCTGTGTGCTCACTTACCTAAGCTTACAATTTCCCAGAGGAGAACACCGAAAGACCACCTGGGAGAGAAAATGCAAGGAATTAAATGTTTGTTTTATTAGTTACACCTGGAAAAAAAAAGATGAATTTGGAACCATCTTTATCAAGGTCAAAACTTTGTGAAGAAACATGCCTAATTGCAAACCTGCTAATCTACATAATAATATTACATAAATATGTTCAGAAATGTTATGGCAAGGCGGAAGGAGCCGCTCTCAACAACATGAAACCACCTTTGCTCTTACAATCTGATGAGCGTTGTTTGTTTCACATGTCACAATGGTGTTTGGCAGATATTTTGAGTAGACAAGCGTTGCTTGCGGGGTTAGCCATTTCCTTGGTTCTTGTCTCCTCTCGCTCAGTCATAGATCTTGTCTCACTCGTCTTCCGTTGTCCTAGACGCTTCGTGCTTATTGTGCACGGAGTATAAATAGTGTACAACGTCTCTCGTACTAAGATGTAACCCAAGGCTTCCTGCTTGTGCTTATCTGTTACACAACTAGTATCACTCCACCAGAGACCGAAAGGATCATTTGTTTGCAATATCATTAACCTGCCATTTTACTATAATATATATATATATATATATATGTATGGCAATAGGTTAAGTGAGGAATCCTGTTGATTGAACTGATGAGTTTCTTCTGTACACTCACACATCACTCTTAGTCGTATACACGCTGTAGTTCAGCGACTCAATGGCCATCCAGCGTACAGGCAACCTCCCCTGAAAGAGACAGTGATACAAAACATTCTGCCATGCCTACTAGCTCACACGCGTATACAGTCTGATGAAAACATAGAATATGAAACCGAAATTCGTACAAATGTGAGATGCGTAAATCTGACTGGTGCCACAGAGTGACGATGGAGATGCAGATAACTTACCGAGTGCTGTATGAGTCCAAAGCCTATTGGGGCCATGCAACACACGGCACTACTACCCCTACACACTATTATCAGAATATCCCAGATGTTTTTTAAATTGATGTGACGGCAGTGAATAACTAACGACATCCAATACATTTCACAAGCAGTAAATACATATTCTTAAGAAGAAGTTGTTAGTTAGTTAAACAATGGATTTTTACAATGTCCTATTAATGAAATATTAACCGTTGAGTACCAGTCTGCAAATTGACTGACATCCCACAGATAACACTGTGGGGTCACACATTTATAGTACATATCTACTTGAAAACATTTTTTTTTCATTTTTATCTGTTCAAGAGCTGTTGGCAAAAGCTTTAATCCACTTGTGTGGAGTACAAAATGACAAAAACACTACAGTGCCCTCTACTGGCTGTGTGTGTGTGTGTGTGTGACTCATTCACTCACCATTGTCTTTTTGACGTAAACCTCCTCACCACGGGAAAGGCCAAAGTCTGCTATCTTTGCCACAAGGCTGTCCCCCACAAGAACGTTCCTGGCTGCCAAATCCCTGTGAATAAACTATCACCGAGAGGGTATAAGAAGAGACAGCATTTAATTAACATGCTTTTCATTTAGGTATTCAGTTACTTCATCAACAGCGTCTGTCATGCAGCAGTTTTTAATAAATTGAGGAAAGAAAAGCTCATCCAAAAAGGCGCTCATCCAAATAAAAAGATGAACAAGCAGCCGTGCACACTCTTTTACCTCCTACCTGTTTGTCACTTAAATAGTGCATCCCGGTTGCCACGTCGACGGCGAACTGCAGCAGCTGCTGGGAGGTGAGGGTGGAAGCTGTGCCGTGCTCCTTGGCAAAGGCAGGATCCGTCTCCAGCACTCGACTCTTCCTCAGGAAGTCCAGAAGGTTACCGTAGGGAGCGTATTCGATGGCTATGTACAGGTAACCTGGAGAACACAGAGTCGGAGGGGCATTGTGAAGAGGACGTTAATCTTCTAATGAACATAGAGGACACTTTAAATGCGCTGTGGATGTCACTTTTTATCATGTTTGATTTCTATAGGAATTAACTGCATTTGGGCAGCACGTAATGTTTTTGACATCACAAGACACTCTGACGGTGATTAAAGGAGTAAATGCTGCTGCATTTCAGGGTAGGTAGAAGTAGGGTTTCATCAGAAATTGTCTGTAAAACTAGTAAATTAGCATTAGTCCTTCTTAAAAGCAATACTGCCACCGACATTATAAAAATGGATTGGCAAATACATTTAGATCATTTGGAAAGGATCCAAATATATTTTGGAATACACAATCCAAATGTATGAACAATATACACATTAAGCTCACATATCAATCACAATGTGTCAATCAAACAAAAATGAGGTTTGGAGAATAGTTACTCAAGTCATCTCATAGTTTCGTTAACAGCGTAGTCATCATAACCAAAAGCCATAACTCAACAGCTCATGAATATCCATAAACGCCACCAGATGCTGCTCACTCACCTCTGTTCTCGCAGGCTCCGATCAGGTTGATGATGTTGGGATGCTGGCCAAGTTTACACAGAACCTCCAGCTCCCCTGCGAAGTCTCTGTGGTCATTCTCTGAGGCAAACTCTGCAGAAAGACCCACATGCAAGGCATCTTCAGACAAAGCAGCTTCAATATGTCGTTGTGTCGGGGAGTGCCTGCGTGGATGGGTGCCGAGGTTACCTTTCAGCATCTTGATGGCTGCGCTCATTTTGCTGCCGTCCTTTTTGATCATGGCTTTGATCACCTGTTTTTGAGACCGCCGTTAGCTTAAATGTTTATTCAAGTGAATAAGGAATGTCCGACGAAAGAGAAACATTTAAAATATCCAGAATGTACACTAGGAGCTTAAACACCTGGCCAAAGTTTCCCTCGCCAATGACGTCTTCAAACTTGATGTCCTCCCACTCCAGGATTGGATACGTTAGGGCTTCTGGTGTCAGTTTGGGCCTCCGTGTCAGGGTCAGCGTTCCTGAGTTAAACTGCAGAATAGTCTCCTCACCCTGGGGGTATAAACAGTCTTAAGCTCTACTTTAACTACAAATGTTTTCTTCCTAAAAAATGCCCTTTTCTCAAAATACATTTTCAAGATGAGGTCACCCAAAACACCGTTTTATATACATTTCCTTTAATCCATACCGATCCAGACTGGTAGGTGAAGGTGCGCCGACGGTTGAGCATCGTCTTGCGGATGAAGAAGAGAGCCAACAGAGCCAACAGGATCGTCACACAGGTGACAGTTACGGAGCCCACCACTGCCACCAGCAGCTGATAACTGTCCACCACAGGCCTCCCAGCCACACCTTGGGTTGCCGGGGTCAAACTCTGAAGGCCTCCTTTTTGGATTGTGAAAGAGATTGAGAGGGAGGACACAGATGTCAGAGTGGGAGTTGGAAAGAAAACCCAAATAGGCAGATAGAGATGATGAATATAATGTTGAACCCTGTCCCTGTGTGAATGGTCCCGTTCTGCGTCACTTGGGAAAAGGACAATAATATCCACAAATACCGCAGTGCAGAAATGTTCCACTGGTAGTAAATGTATTTCCAAGGAGCTATAAAAAGGCACTGATCTATTTCAGTACATTCATCATTCACTCTAGCGATCCAACTTTTTCAATTCTTTTTTTTCCTCCACACTTTGTTAGTCTCCTGTTCCTGTTCTAGACCCCCTCAATAAAATTAGAGGGCTGGCATCAGAGTTTGAAACAACATCAACGTGTCGGTACTCACCGTCGCCTTGTGTCATCGCCTGAACGATCTTGCTCCACTCCCCCGGCACTTTGGAGAAAGCCCTCACCCTGAACTGGTAGAGCGTGCTGCCGTTGAGCGCCGTGACAGCTTTGGTGGTCTTGTTTCCATCGTCTGTGTCGACCCAGGGGTGCGGCGTCCCTTGGCCGACTGCTTGGTACTCTATGATGTATTTGACGATGCCTCCATTGGGATCTTCAGGGGGCTGCCATCTCACCTGGATGGCCGATATGGACAATGGCAGGGCCTGGATGTTGCGTGGGGATGAGGGACCTGAGACACAGAGATTTTCATAGTTGGGGCAATCATCAGTGATTCTGTAAACTATATTCCAAAGAAAATGTGTCAGTCAAAGGCTTTTACCCTTCGGCATTCTGGGAAAGCTTTCACAACAAGGACAAGGGTTAAACAGAATTCATTGCCATTCTGTCGGATTGACCTTTTTTCTAACTTAATCATCTCCGGTGATTGCTGACTAAACTGGATTATTCCTCAACGCCTACATGAGAGCGGCTAAAGTCATCCTCAACTCAATTAAGGATTGTGGGCAGGAACCGAGTCACCAAGCAATCAGTAAGCATCAACTATACTATTTTAATGAGGGTCGAAAGCACATTTAAGCTCTCATCTCATTCAATCATGTTTTAGTGTTTTTAAAAAGACGAGAACTTTCAACACCATCTATTGTGTTAGACCGACTGTTTAGCCACATGCACCTGTAAACGCATAATCAACTGCATTGAAAGTGACTCTAGTGTGAGTCTAGTGTGTGTAGTTACCCTGGCTGTTGATGCGGAAGTGGTAGGGTATAGAGGGCGGCCCCCGGCTACCGCAGTTGATGAGGCGCACCACCACTGTGTAGTCGTGCAGATACTTCATGTTGTGGAACTTCGTAGAGAGCACAGTGAGCAGGGTGGTCTCCTCCAGTGGCTTCTCACTAAAGGGTGGAGGCCCGAAGAGCTGCACTAAAAAGCCACTGGCTGTGCCTGCATTGATGCCATTGTTGGCAGGTAGCCGCCAGCGTACAGTCACATTGCGGCCTTCCACCGAGCTGATGTCAATCTCCGGTTGAACTGTTGGCTCTGCAGCAACAGAGAACACGGCATGAGCTGACGGCTTCTTGAGGATTCATGACTTCATGACAGTGGTTCAGGTGGGTTTTCTGTAAAAGGTGCTCTGAATTTGCCAGCAAGTACAAAGACATGCTCGGTTTGATTGGAGTTCTTAATGTTTTTGCATGACTGCGCCCCATTAACTACACACCAACTCTTACCAGGTTTTGTGTTTATCTAAGATGGACTAGCATACTTCTATACATGAAAACTGAAAGCCTTGCTTTTTGTGTGTGCTGTAAGTCTATTTTGATGTACACTATCCTCGCACAAAGGAAACTGAGGAGCGCAGAGCTATAATAAGTAAGTTTGAACGTACATTGAGGAGAAATAGCTCGAGGAAAACCACCCAAAACTAAATGTTACTATGATCATTTTGTGGAAAAATTTAGAATTTAATTTGCATCCTTTGCCATTTTGAGTCGTATGGAAGTCAAGCAAAAAATGTTCCCATGTAAACCCAGAAAAGTTCTCCGCTCTCATTTGGGGATGCTCTTCAAAGCTTTTAATTGTTGGGAGTCCTTGCTGGCTCATGACAAATACTTGCATTTTGTTATTGTAATCCCGCTTGGACTTATTTTTAGCAAAGTGCCCACAAATTATTTCCGTTCATCGATATTTTTGTCCCTTACTTTATTAATGAGGACAGATATACTCACTGGGGAAAAGACAACTGGAGACTTAATGTCTGGGAAAAGCCCTGCTCAGCAAACGATTAGTCTTACCAGACATAAAATAATTGACCTTGCCTAGGTTCTTTGGTTCAGACTCTTCACAAGCTAGATTTCCAAATAAACATACCTATGTTCAGTAAGTACGACCCCAGATATCAGTGAGTCTTACCAGGACAATCAGTCTCCATAATGGCCTCTGGCCCCGGGGCCCCTTCTCCGCCTTCCCCCGGACGACTCAGCTGCACACGGACACTGTAACGCGTTGAAGGCTCCAGGTTCATCAGCGTGATCGGCTCTTTGTCGCTGTACACTGGGGGAAAGTGGATGGCAAATCTTAAAATATGAATCTATAGTATGAAAAACACTACACAATTATTTGAAATTAAATTAAAATCGAACACCTATTTTTGTTTGCCATGTGATAAGTTGTTGAGAACAAGAAACAGCAGGGAACTCAACGAGTATGATACCCTTAACCTCTTAGAGCAAACCTCATTGGGGTGTTTCTTATAAATAGGTCGTAATTATTTTGCTTTGTCTACGCCAGTTTTACTTTTGAATGATATCTCACCGATGATGGAGGACCATGAGTGGACGTTCTCCACGGGCTTGTAAAGGAGCCTGGTTGAGACGATGGGGCCGTCTCCTCTGTGGGACTCCGCGGGCATCACCAGCAGCTGCTTACTCCTTTTTTCCAGCAGTTTGGGAGCAGCAGTGGGAACAGGGGGCTCTGAGTAGACCCATGGGAAATATTTGAAAAGTTAGATCTTTGCTGTTGTTGCTGTCTTGTGATATGCCCGCGTACAACACAATTTATTTTCCTCTGTTTAGAACTTCACATATTCTGAAAAGGGACCACACACACACACACACACACACACACACACACACACACACAGACCTTTAATGGTGAGGTTGAACTTGCGGGAGTCCTGGCCTCCATTAGTGGACACTCTGCACTCCCACAATCCCCCCTGTTGAGCAGTCAGGCGAGGGATTTCAAACGAGGCTGTACTCTTATCCGAGTCCATGACAGTCCGAGAAGCCTAAGAGACGAAAAAATAACATTCAATTCAATGCAGTGTAAGATTCTTGCTGCTGAGAACTTCATTTTCTCCAGTGTAAAGTGGCTGTACAATTTCTGATCAGATTAATTCTACTATCAAGGAAAAAGTGCAGAAAGAGTGTCAAGGAACTTGTAAATTAAAGGCAACACTGCTGCACTGTAAAGTGATTTCGGCCTTATCTGGTCAAGCCATTGTGCTGTTGATTTCCTCTGAACTAGAATCAACCTTGTAATCATCAGTCCAATCTTCAAGGCGCGCTACCATTTAACCTGACACATTACCTTATGTCACAAGAGCCGTTTGGTATGGAGCCAAAACCCCAGTTGTTTACCTTTGGCGCAAAGAAAGGCAAGCAGGTAGCACAGCTCTCCACAAAGTATTAAAAAAACGTTGCTGACTTTTTTAATGTTGTGAAATGTCCAATACAATAAATCTCTCAGCACCCCACTTTGGGAACCGCTGTACGAGATCGCCCTCTCCCTGTGAGGCCGTGGAACCTTGACTTCAGAAGAGCTGTGCATTTGGTTGATCTTAATTCCGACCCACTGAACGCTACGTTGGCAGGAGTGTTGCGAAACAACTTTCACTCGGTCTACCTTGAGCACAGTGCTGTCCAGCTTCCGCAGTTCAATGCTGTTGTGGCTGGGCAGAGGGTTGCCCGTGGCTGAACAAAGGATCTTGGGGCTGGAGTGCAGATTCCACTGCACATTACTAACCAAATCCAAAATCTGGGGAGCTCGGTCTGAAAATGGAGAGAGGCAATGAACGGAGATTAACCAATGACAATGTGCATAGTGACGAGGAGGATTTTTTATTTTTTTTTTTTGCCACGGCCGAAGTTTATTTCAAAAACGTTCAACTTGGTGACATGCAACTGCATGAATCCACGTTAGGGGACAGGGCTTCATTGGGGTTTTGTCATTAAAGCCATGATGAAGCCGGCTGGAAAAAAAGGGTTTAATTAAACTGCACGCAATCTGACTGTTTTATACGTTTTGTAGTTTATGCATGCTCAGAAATCTTTGCTGACATAAGAATGAAGGTGGTGGTATTTAGTGAGAAGAATCATGAGAATGCATGTGTCAAGTATAGTGATGTATGTGTGTGTGTGTATTTACACACACACATACACAATAACAACGCTGTTGATTCAATTTCACAAAGCAGCCAGAACTAAACAAAGACTGTGGATAAAAGAGGGATTGATACGATGTCAGGATACCTACCAGACTTCTCACACGTCTGTCCTCTCCACCCTGTAGGACACTGGCAGCCACTGAAACGGTTGCAAACTCCTCCATTCTGGCATTTACAGCTCAGGCTGCAGTCTGGTCCATACATGTCATTTTGGCAGTCTGAAAATAGCAAACAGAAAGCTGTACTGCACAGTGTTTTTAAGTAACTACTGAAACATGCACATTAATTTAAAAGAAAGGGACAATCTTAAGGGATGCAGGGCTCACCCCTCTCGCAGCGGCTCCCGAACCAGCCGCTGGCGCAGGAACAGCCATAAGGGTCTGGTAGGCAGAATCGAAGCCCCTTGCAGTTCAGCTTGGAGTCACATGACCCTTGGCAGTTTCGGCCAAACATTCCTTCTCTGCAGGCTGCAAACCATCAGAGAAAGACAATTTCACAAATGTGTTTATTTAAATTCCTTGCTGTATAATTCCTTAACCTGCCTTGCGAAACATCTGAGAGAACAGTCTGTCAGTCTACTCATCTGCCAACAAAATACCAAAAAAAATATTGCATTGTCTTAAGAAGAAAGCTGCACAGTCATCACCCAAATACTGTATAGATGTGATGTTGATCTTATGTTTGCTATTGAAATGCAATGTACATCACAAAGAGTCTCTTTACTTAACAGCTCAGCGCACACAATAAAATCACCGGGCCACAAATGATCCAATGTGGATCACTGTAGTACAGCTGCTATAGTGAATTCATTTAACCTAGTCCCGATGTGTTGGACACCGTTGGTTCACCCATCAAATCCAACACAATGCGTGGTTTGGAACCAGTACAGTATTTTTAGGATTACAGACATGAAACAGTTATGAAAAGTTAAAAAAATAACTGAAATGAAATATGTATACATAACTATTAAATAATATAGACAGGTATAAAGAAATAACTATTATAAAGGACGTGTGAGATGTTTCTGTGGTCTACTTGCAGTGCTTCTCATTTACACAATTTCTTTTGGTTTTACAAGTTAAAATATGGGGGTGAACATGGTAAGCATTAAGCCTCTCTGCCGCTCTCTCAACCATATATACACGCACATGTACAGTATTTTACCGTATTGAGTAGACGACTAACCTGTTTCACACCGTGTCCCCATGAAGCCTGGAGGACAGATACAGTCTCCGTCGGCATCATGACAAACTCCACCGTTGAGACACTCCGGACAGTCCTTGTCACAGTAAGGACCCCACTTCTTACTCGGACAATCTAAAGGGGAAAACGGGTTTTCTTTCCTTCAAATGGGTATTTTGCAAGTATGGAGAGGAGGTAGCATCTTCAGAAAAGTACTTGTAAAAACGACAATTTGTGATCATACAGGTTGTTACGCGCTTTACTATTTTTTGGCTCAGCGCAGTGACTTGTTTGAGTTTTCTCCTCTGGATTTACTTATTGTTTTTTAATGAGGTGATTCATTATGAGACAGACAACCCAAATGCTTCCATGGCGCTTTCACCCTCCTCTGTCCTTATTGACATTCAACCTCTAAATTAAGGTCATTAAAACCTTATTTCCCCACCACAACTTCGATGGCGATGGACTGTATAATGAACCTTGGTAAATTGAATAGTGTGCCGTGAAAAAAACAGACAGAAAAGCCCTGACCGTGATGGGTGCAAATTGCTGTGTGTATTTTTCATTGCAAGCTTGTGGATATCAGGGTTCAACGAACCTCTGACAATGAGCCTCATCCAAGCGCCATGAAGGGGGCTGTCTCCAACAAAGCTGGCACTGTAGATGCCTTCATTGGCAAACGCTGCATTCTCCACTGTGAGCACTGCTGTACGATTGACCACATCGTTCCAGTGAGTCATATAATAGTAGTTTCCTACACAACAAAAACACAACAACATTTAGGGCATGCTTTTCAATGTGTTAAGAAAGTGCGATAGTCTAAAAAGATGTAACACGGGTGAAGGGCCTCTTGATGTGCATCAAATTTCCTCTCTGAGTTATGTAGGATGCTTACCGTTGTACTTCCAGGTCACATCCCGCTCTTGGGAGCTGAGTATCTGCATGCTGAGGTGAACCGTCTCTCCTTTGTTAGCAGTAAGCGTGAGGTAATTTGGGATAAAATTTTCTATAAATGAAAACAGATTCACACAGTTATGATTCGCACCTGACACACCATCCAACCTGGATGGATAAGAAAACTAGATGAGAAATAATCTAGTCACTTAAAACTAATTTTTTTGTATTTTTTTTTTAGGAAGTCTGAACCCACCTGTGCCATAGTTATTGATCATGATGGCCGTCTCCAGTGGGGGAACCTCCTGCTTGGATTCACAGTAGAAGATGCCGACATGATGCAAATCACGGAAGTCTTTGGCCACTGCATTCTTGTTGTTGGGCTTATACACTTTAAAATGTGGCGCATTGGGTAATCCGAATATTTTATTGTCTTTCTTGATGTCAACCATGGCAGGGCTGCGCTCTCCATTGACGCAAGAGATGGTGAAGTGATTGACACTGGTGACCTCCGCTGTGGATATCATTGTCAGGTCGATCACAGCATCTAGAGGACAAGTCATTGTGTTTGAAACGTAGGAAAGTTATCAGAGTCATTAGAAGCTTAACTTGATTACAAGTCATTTTCTCAAATAAGAAACAATGCTTCTCCTTACTCCTATATAAAGGAGAAATAATCACATCTGTCTTTCAATCGTCATTTAGCACTATTCAACTGAAAAAATGATAGAAAAATGATAGAATCATGGATCAGAATACTAGTTGAAATCACACATCTTATGTAAAATGTAATTAACTCAGTATAAAACACATGGCGGTTTTTCACACATTCTGCTAATAACCATCTGGACAATGTTTTGAATCACATGTATTAATAAGTTACTTTTTAAATTGCAACGTCTTCCTCACTAACATCAGAGATGAAACTGCCCCAGATGTACAAAAACAGAAAAAAAAGAAGAAAAGAAAAGCGCAACCCAACAACACCAGTTTGTGCAGCAGTTCTTCGCCCTGGTATTTAAGCACAGATCCTCAGAACAATGACAGGAAACATGGACGAGCTCCTGTTTTCCCCAAAGGTTCAGACTTCCACATTCTTTTTTAAAAAAAAGATTTTAAGGAAAATGCCCTCTTTAATATTTTTGCTCCCTTTTAAGAGCTACAGCATTAGTCTGAGTGCGCCCCTTACCTGATAAATCGAGGAAGAACAACACAAACACCCACGAAATCCTCATGGTATTTGCAGAACTCATTAGGATGAAGATGTCGTTTTTATCTTGCTTTACGCGGAGAGTTGTACATCCAAAACGGTGACGCTGGGGCCCGACGAGTGGTGCGCCTTTTTACGCATATTCAACCGGCGAATCAACCAGACCTCCAGTTCAGGTGTGAAAAGTCCTGGGCGATCACTACAGCGGTCCCGTGTGCCTTTCAGACCCGCCAGAACGGCCCGTCGACGCAAGCTCACGGTCAGTCCTTCAGTAATAACGTTCAGCTTTCTCTCCGGGTGGGGAAGGAAGGAAGAGCGTCACCAAACAGCGCAGGACTGCTGGCGCTGCAGACCTCCCCAGTCCGATGAACGTGGTCCGACGCTACATTCTGTAATATATTACACAGTGATACGCAATCTTACGATAGGATATTATCAACTCTATTGGCTAATAAATATTCATTTGAAATGTATTGTTTCTTTGTATTTCTGGAATAACTTGTGTTGTCTTGAGAGACACACTACGAAGTCCACGTTGGAAAACATGTGGCACCCGGATGTTTGTCAGACAGATTTAAAGAGAAGCGTTTTGGGAAATTGTCCCACTGCATTCCATCAAAGTAGAACCACCACTTGATGATAATTGTACACTCCACCAAAATACTCTTAATTGATACTTTTTTTAGAGGGCAATACTATGGCCCATGTGTCCTCCAGCTGACATTGTCTTTTATTACCGCCCTGTTAAGACTCTGACTGTAGAACATCCAATGCAGCAGCAGCTGCTCATGTTCTGCCAAATGCAACAGCTTTGTTCTTTCTCTTCAGTGACTTAGTTGCAATGCTTGCAGCTTTAACGGTCAGCCTCCCATCTTCCCCTCACTGTTAAAATCAGTCGGCCTAAGCACATTTTGAACAATATGATTGTTGTGTCTAGCCTGCAATTTCTGGCCCAATCTTGGAAAAGTACTGCACTGTCTCACTTTGAAACAGGCCTTTTCTCTTTTTCTCCATCAAAACTGTGGACAGATTTGATGTTTTCTTTACATTTCCTCACAACTCCAGACAATCGACTTGAAGTTGACTCAAGTCCTTATTGTTTGAGATATCCTGTTTGGGATTGCAAGAGTTGAAAAAGGTTTTTTGGTTGGCAGGGAATATTCTATTCTGTGCTTGATCATCTAAAACATAGAATAAAGTGAAATAATTATTTTTAAAGTGTGGGCACATTGATGTCCAGAGGAATATACAATATAATGACAAATAGTGCATCAAAAGAAAGACTGCAAACCAAAGCAGTACTTTTCATTTAGCAAAGAGATAAATCTATCAAATTAAAAATATAATGGAAACACCCAAGTTGGAGCTATTTAATCTACAAATGAAAGGATTTCCATTTTGACTCTAGGTAAACAAAGGGTTTTGCCTCAGACATATTCATTGTCCCTTTAGTCTGTCAGTACTATCTGTCGAGCTCAGGAGTTGGAACAGTTTCTTTCAATGGCGATCTTTCCTCTCACTTCAAAAACTCTCACTGACACGAATGGCCTTCACAGTGAGAACAATGAAACTGTACTGCTAACAACACAGTTCTGGTTGCAGCACATATGCAACTATATTCAAGCCACAAACTGGTCTTTGAAATGAGTCTGGAACCTCATCAAGACATTTTCCGAAGACACTTTTTCAGGTTTTGCGGAATGTTATAGATTCTGTACCTCACGTTTAATCACAAATGTGTTGAAAACACAACAAACATTATCAAATGAGGAGAGGAGAGCAAAGGGAGGAGTGCAAATAGAGAAAGGATTGAAAAGGGCTGCACGCCGATTACAGAGGTTGGTGGAGCCGCCAGAGGAAGCCCGAAAGGAAAAAGACCAAAGGCTCGGTCAACACGGACAAGACCATCAGGAGCCAAACACCAGGGGTGGTTTTGTGTGAATGTGTGCACGTGCATGAGCGTGTGCATTTGTATATTATGGTGCATTGATGTGAACACTTTGTGTGTGTGTCTGTGTGTGTGCGTGCACTCATGCGTGTGTGTATACACACACACACACCAAGGAAATTATTCTGCACGTGGAGGGTGGAGGACACTGCCCTCCTCAGAACATTAGCCATTGTGTACAAAAGTCTTTGTTTGGCCTACAGTAATTATGAACTGTGTTTGTTGTTCAAGGGACCGACGCTTGCTTCACGACACTATGAGACAAAGATTAGGCTCACTGCTTAAACCATAAGAAAAGCACAGTATTGCTGCTTCTTCAACCCCACGAATAATTTCAAAAAAAGGGCGTGCTGTTGTTCAGCTTGCGACAAAAGAGCATTCATGTGGTTCCTTTCAAAAGGTGTGTGTGTGTGTGTGTGTGTGTGATTTACTATTCCATCGCTTTTGAATTACCATGACAAAAAGGCACAATGAAATAAAACACATGACTTAACATTGAAACTATGCTATCATACGTTTTGTTGACAATTGGTTGACATATGCTATCAGTGTATCAGCTTGCCTGTGATATTTTAATCCTTATCTGCTGGAATTACAGCATCTACTCTTCAGCATCATTATTCACAAATTCCATTCGGAAAAGTAATTCTGGGTAAACACCGCCAATGTTGTGTCAGAGCGTTTATGCCAGCGTGCTCTCAGGCATATGTGAGTGGTTTCTGACATTTTGTTGTGGTTGTAGTGGAGGTGGTGATGGCAAAGATGGGGGTGTCTGGAAGTGAGACCGGCAGCAGAGGCGGGAGGTCTCTGAGGCTGTGTGAGAAAGTTTGCATTAAATTCCCATTTCCTCTCATTGTGTGGCGAACTGGCCCGGCTCCACACGCACTGATCCTTGTGGGCCCTGAGAGCCAAAGCAACGGTGTCACTCACACCTCCTAGGCCACCTAACCCCCCCCTTACTTTTTCCCCAAACTGCACTTACAAACCCCTGACCTCCTCCACCCCAAGTTACCTCATGTTGTCTGATAAAGGAATCCTTCCCAAGGAGACGCTTAGAGACCTCAGAGTCTGATAACAGGAATGTTTGTGTGAGATTTTAAAGTGCAGTACGTGTGTGAGCATTAGAAGATAAAGACCCCCGTCTTAGGAGTGTGAATGGGTTTCTGAAACCCACAGGATTATAAACACTACACACACTATCTCCCAAACTCCATTTTGAAGAAGTTTATATACAAAAAAGCCAATAATTTGCGCCTTTTTGTTTAAATTGGCAATCAAAAGTTCCTGGGACTAATTGTCCGGTGAATAGTATACTGGTATACTTATTTTTCTTATCTCATCATATAAATGTAGCAAATGTAGCATTAAGTTACGGCCATAACAGTGAGACGTTTTATTTAGTTTATCATTTAACCACACAACAACTTCTGTGTAGCAGCAGGTTTGTTTTAATATTTTCATACGAATATGTGGATTCTGCACACTCTCTTAATCACACTTATCAAACACAAATGTAGTTGGGGTGAAGTTACTAAAAATGTTCTTCCTTTGCATTCATCAGTCCCACACTGGGAAAAAAAAGCCCCCCGCCCCAACCTGTAGTCTCCCGATCTGCCCCCTGCGGTGAGGCCGAGGCACTGAGCATCTGGCTCCATCACCAGATGCAGAGCAGGACGACCTTCCAGCCCGACACCAAACAAACCCTCCGTACAGTGAGGGAGGTTGATGGGTGCTGATGTTATTTCCACTACTGACCTCTCAAAAGGACTGCAGACACACTTACACACCTCATTACTGGTGTTTTGGAAGGAAGCCCTAATCATAACAGCAGTAGAGTGGGTCTAATGTGAAAATGCTTCCTCCAGTATAGGATCACGACAGATATCGTGAGTTCAGCCAGTCAGCACACTCGTCATAGAATCTCACTCTGTCATGACGACGGCACAAACAGGTTTTTTTTCTTCTACTAAACCTCGGAACATCTGTTTTTTTTTTTTTCATGGCCATGTAAAAATCCTAATTATAAAGAGTATCTGTCCCATCGGAACACGCATTTCAAGGAAATTGTGGAAAGGGAGTGATACTCAAATCCAGCCAACGTGTCAGGGATTTTGCAGGCGTGTTTAAAGGAAGTTAGATAACACCCTGGGAGTGATGTGCTGAAAGGCAGACAAAAGCCAGTTGAGATGTTGTGCAGAATCGCTTTAAAACGATAATCGCAGAAGCCCCAGAAGAACAATTTAACGTTGCATTACCTAGGGAAACTTTGTCAGATAAAATATTGAGACGATACAAATGATAGTGGTCAGTGAATTTGAAGAACGAGGAGATGTTGTTGCTTGTCCACAGTGTCCAGAGAACTTGAGCCAGATTCAGGAAGAGGTACTGCTGCTGCAGGCTGATATGTGTGTGAAGGAAGTGGACGGGGCGCAGGGGCAGGAATCACCCTGCAGACAGGAAAAGGCCTGTGGAGGTGCTGCAGGGGGTGGAGGTGGAGGGTCTCGGCTCCTGTCTGATAGCCGTTTGCTGAACGCACACTGACTCCGGCACACAGACGTGGTCACGCTGATCAGCCAGCGAGAACGAAGAGCGCAGGAGGAGAGACGGGTGGATTGGCAGCTGGTGCCAAAGCACGCGCAGGCAGCACCTGAACCTTAACTGGAGGATTTGGTTTTATACGGGCCCCAGCGCCCCTGTGCAAACAATAGCTTTTCTAAGTGCCAGCCCTGTGGGACAATAATGGGTTTTTTTCCTACAAAATGCAACATTCTTTGGGATTCAATTGGGAATAATTGTGCAAAGGCATTTGTTAAAAAGATGACTCATTTATATAACTCAAAGAAAACAGAACCGTATTGACAGATGGCTTCTTCAGGCTTGGCTTTTCAAATAAAAAGATATTTTAGATTATGGATACATATCAACTAAAACTTGTTAAGTCCAACTAGGTTTTGACCAACCAGCATTTGTAGACGTTTTTTTTTTTGCTTAGCATGGTCTTAAATCCAAAACACATGAGAATGCTACTTTTTAAATTAGTAGATTAAATCCAAACACCTCAAATTGATTCCCTACTACACACAGACTGAACCCCTGTGGAGCGAGCCCAGATCTCTTCTGAAAAAGTCATTATCACCACCATATGAGGAATTCCTCGCTTAGCCATCACTGAATCATGCAACACTCTCCCTCTTCACATAAATATTCTCACAGCATTCACCAAGAGAAATGTGCACAGTTGGATCTTATCAAAACTGGCTTCTACAGCAATCTCCCCAAGTTCTCCCCAAGAGCTGCAGTAACCTGGCAGTGGTGCAACCCAGTGCTTAGCTCAAAGCAGCTATGTCTTTACACAAACACAGATGTGTGTTTGTGTGCTTATGACATTTGTCCATTTTCATCCACCTTGAAGACAGATTTACAGCTTTAAAGCAGATGTGCAAAGAGCCTCACTCACATATCTAGATGTAACTTCCATATGGACTTACAAAACACACAAAATGTGCACAATCTGCGGCTGACACTTCGTGGATGCACATTGCAGAGCGTCTCTTTGGGCTTAATGACCGGTCTCAGGTGTGTCTCGTACATCATCCTCAACCGACTTTCCATTGTACTGTAGTGCGACACGTGTTGTTATTTCCCTCCTCTTAAAAAGGACTTCACAAGGCCGCCACATCTTGACCACCGAAGGGGCCTTGACATCAGACTCCTCCTTCACCACTTCACTGAGAGGACAAACAGTAAACATCCCATGCTAGAAAAAGGGTGGAAAGCCCCTTGTCTCCTACAAAAGTCTTCTCCAGATTCCTATTAGAGCTCCACTGGGGTCACTATTTGCCTAGTTTATGTTCGTCTAAATGGACTGAAGACATTAGCATCAAAACATTTGCATCTAAATCTTAATAATTTTGGAAAATTGTAAATAAATACCGCTGCGATTAGACTGATCACAGCTATGTAGTTTTGGATGTAGTTTTTTCTGTGTTAAAGATTTTTCTTGTTATCCATACATTTTATATTAAAGAAACAGCTTTTCTTACCAAGCACGGTGTGTAGCATTTAGCTGTAAACTAGCCAAATATCTCTGTCATGAGTTGGAGCCAAAAATGGAGCTAGAAGCAGAGTTCAAGTTGTACGCCAGCAAACCTTCAAATGAATGCTGATGTTAGTCTTTATACACGCTTTCTGTAAATTAGCAACTTTTCTCTAACAATATGAAAAGCTTCATTGAGGGTTTGTGATAACAGCTTACAACAGTTTTTGCCGCCCCCAAGTGTTCAATAAATGCGCCAACACATGTTTAATAAAGACCCTCTGCTTGTTCAATGACTTTACTGCAATTACCGAATCAATCATGTCTAATAGATGCTGAATGGAAAAAGCATGAATATATACAACAGCCAAACAGACCGTAGTACATGTAGTTGGAAGTTATTATTTCACTGTCTCCACCCACGTTTGGCCCGGCCATCTGTCGCAAGACATGCAGCTGAAACATCCTGGAACATGTGGAGGAAGGGAAGGAGGAGTGAGTAAGGGAGGGAGATAGAAAGATGCAGAGTGGCCAGGAAGTGGCCCCATTGTTTTCAGGGTCACCTCGCTTTTCCTTTCAGAGCACCCAGAAGTCTGTTCTCTCCCTCGGGTGGCTTGTTTTGGACAAACAAAACGCCTCGCTGCCACAAACTGTATCTTGTCTGATCTTCTTCCCTCACGAAATCAACTACACTCACCAACACTTCAGGGAGTTAAAAGCCAGACAAAGCAGATGTCAAACATTATTGTTTGATTGCACTGGAGGATACGTTTGGGTTTGACTGGTTGCTCACACGTTCACTTGTAAATACGTTCTGCTAGTTTTCATTTTCACACATGACTCATTGCTCACAAGTCCTATTTGAACTCCTCCTGGTTTGGCACCGCAGAGTGTCAACATTGCCCCTGACCAGGTTTGCTGTGCGATTGGCCAGTGAGGAGCAGCAGTGGGCGGGTGAAGGGGGGGGGGAGGGAGTACACCTCAGTTACAAAGTTAGTCATTAACATGTCCTTCCGGGAAGCTACTGCAGAGCACACCTCATTCAACCTTTGCACTACATGTCTCCATTCCAGAGAGAAAGCAAAAAGACAAGAAAATAAAAAAAGACAAGGGGAGAACCTGCTGAAGGAACCACGGACAGGTGACCAGGTAAGACTGGAAATGACCAGCTGCTCTTCTAGAAGGGGGACCTAACCAAAGATCACACAAAAGGTCTTCACTTGCTTGTTGGGATACGGATTATGTTGTGAAACGTATGCAATCATTATCAACCTACTAAAATGTTGAATAATGTGCCTCGGTTATGCTACAATTCCTTCTCAGGTAAGATGCAACCAAAGTGTTTTCCTTGCAGTGAGCGACTCGGCAAACCTCTTCCTGCACCTGTCGCACGTCGGCCACTTGGTGTTTTCACCCAAAACAGTCACGCACTATTTTACTTTGTTTTTATGATCTCTTTACTAAGAAGTTCACATTCAAAGTAAAAGTATATATCCTATTAAAAGGCCATGGTCATGTTGGAGGTTAGTACGTCGTTGGGTTCGGCCTACTTTCACTTGTTCTGTCCATGCGGCTCCTCTGTTGACACCGCCATTACTGCAGGGCTGAAAGCCTGTTGTTACCTCGCTTCAATTAAAAACTTAAAAAGTCAGGCATTTTGGCGAGTTTAATAATTAGGCTCATAAACCACGTCTCAGACAGCTGACCTTTGCCGTTATCCTTGACAAACAACGGCACCGTGCAGCCCGACTCCTCCACACATCAGAGCAGCAGGCCTGCTGCATGTTGCTTGGTTGAGGGTCGATAGAAGGACGTCTCTTGGATTTTCTGTGGTGTAGGAAATGCGTCCGATAAGCCAGCGAGGGAGATGTTTGCTTGATTGAACCGGATTTGTAATCTGAAGCCGATGTTGTGTGAGCAGTTCTCAGAATGGACTTCATTTAGTCAAAACACTCCCAAGTCAGAGGCTGGACTTTCTGCAGCTGGTCTTATTTAAATCTTAGGGGATGATTAAAAACCAATCCGGGAAGTTTATAAGGAAAAGGTGTTATTAGCTACATAACAACCGAAACAAGGGGCCACAACATCCCAAAAATGTGAAATAACTGGAGAGAAGTGAGTAGTAAAATATACACGTCTCAAGTGTAATTAATTCACAAAAAGACAAAGTCCTCAAAGTAAACAAAATTTCAAACCCCAAAATGTTCAACGGTTCATTTTCCAGTTCAAAGGAATGTTATTACACTCAAGGATAAAAATCGAAATTTTATGTTTAATTCAGTTTGATGATAGAAACAATATTTACGCTCCCTCTGGCCATCACTAGTGTCTATAAACTCACACTGCACCCATAATTAGAGGCTCTGAAACAAAGAAAAAACTGACTTCTCCCTTTGAGAATGATATTCTTCTCCCTTTGAATATCAAAGACGAAGGCGGGCGATGATGCAAATGTGGCTTCCCCCACGTGCACGTTCTCATCCAAACAGAGGAGACTGCATCTGACAGACAGAGAGAGCATTCTCTCCTCTGACTCCCGGTCTGTTGCTGTTAGGTTTGTTTATTTTGTTACGCTTTGCATGAGGACAGAACAGGAAGAGACGGGGCGGCGGCCCTGTCGGTGTATTTACAGCCAACACTGACTGTACGAGTCTTTGTAGGCTGAAAGGGTCCATGGCATTTCCAGCCACTGTTGTTTTTCTCATCCATCTAAAGATGCACTTCACAGGTGCCTCAATGGATATAAAACTTGTTTATACAACTGTGTTCAAATTCAATTTAAACCAGATTTTTTTTTTTCAATCAATCCCTAGACAAAAAAAGTAAAGATTATCCACCCTGAATCTTCTTTGTTGCCATTGTGTTGGTACATTGAGAAAAACAAAAACTTCTTAAATTAAGAGGTTAAAATGGAGCACCAAAGTATGGTTTACATTTTGAACTAGCTTGTCATTTGCAAGTGCCTTCTTTATTCAAAGTGTTGATTGTTAAACGTTGGGGAGAGTGAGAGAGAGCTCTTTATCTGCACTGCTACATAATTTAAATCACATTTTGAAGAGAGCAAAACATTTTCTAATCATCAGGTCTTTGCACCAAGTTCCACTGTTTTTGTACTCTCATCTAACTTGCAGCACGAAGCATATAAGCAAACTGTGTTACTAAACTGTGTTACTTTAACAACTAATGTTAAAGAGGATCACTCAATTCAGGCTGGGAACAGGCAAAGCAACCTGATACCCGTTTGCTCCTGTTTCCACTCTAAACTAATTTAATCTGCTGCTAGCTTCAGGTTCTTAGTGACTGCTGTACCAACAATGTTCATAAGTCTATTTATATCTGCTTCAATCGGTGCATTAGCCATGTTTGACATTAGTGGCTGCAAACAAATGTCTGATCGCTGTATTCTTTATTGCCCTTTGCTCATCAAGTATATGGCTCCTTTATTGTGGGACGCTTTGGAGTGACTCTTGTTGCCATAGCATGTGTGGGGTCCACAGGATGGAGATGTACAGTAGATGGACACTCTTTCTCCCCCCCCATAAGCCATGAACTTCGGCAAAGTATATACTGACTCATAATAGAAGAGGACTAAAATTGGCAGTGATATTTTCGTTTCGGCAATGAAAAGCTGATGAATTAAAAGCCCTTTAAATTTGCGCTGATCCGTATTGTCAGATTCCTTCCCTCACAAACACAAACACGCAATACTTTGCCAGTGCTTTGTGTCAGCTAGACCCACGGAGGAAGGTTGGTATGTGGGACTTCCTGTTTGTGGCACACTGTTCCTGTTGTGGACGATATCCTCAATCATCACTTCTGGATTCAGAGGATCCAGGCAGCGTACCTTTTCACGATGACACTCACACTCTTTGTGCATTCTGAAGCTAAATATTTAGGTCATTTTTGTGTGATTCAGTTATAAAATATGCATTTACTGGCACTAAGATTCCAAAATAATTCAAAGCCATTATGCAAGTGGGATATAGGGCACAGTAGTTTTCTGAAAATGTATTTGACTGAAACCTTTTTTTTTGCAAGTCGCCTCTGTTTGTTAGCAAGTGTGATTCAATTTGAATCAACTCACCAGTTCTATTCCACTCTTTTTCTAAGGCCTTACTTGACTGAAGCCAGAGGACGCCGGCTCATATTTCATCTCGTACCGCCAACGACAATGCTGCCGCCACATTTCAGTTGCCTGTCACTCAACCTCGCCACCTAGTGGAGCTTTGAAGGTTCAGCAGAAATCTTCCAGAGGACTGCCTCCCTCATCTGGGGAAATGCCTGCCCTGCAACACTTCCCTCTGATCCCATCCGCTTTCCCCCTGCTGGAGACAATACAGCACTAAGCGGCTCTGCACATTTCCAAACATCAGCTGCACAAGAAATTAAAAGCTCTTCTCCAGCTTCAGTCGCGGCAATTCAAGGGGCTTTAAACTTAGCAGCTCACAAAAACCATCCTGACTGACATGTGTGATATGCAGCCCTGCTCCATGGCTTCGTGCTAGAGCCGATGCTGCCCCAAAGGAAGAGCAGCCAACGAGAAGGAAAGCGGGCCACACAGGAGACGAGTCAATCCCCAAAACGGGCAGCACAAACAAGAACAAAGCCAGAGGGAACCACCACCGAATAGAATGCTCCCCACAGCTGCACCAACAGCAACACTAAATGGTAAGAGTTCAGTTAAGCTACATGTCTTGCCAGTTTAGTCAAATTCTTGATATACATAAGTAAGCTCTCTCTCGCTCTCTCTCGCAGCCACGTTGCCAACGACAATTAAATCTCACAACTGGGAGTTCCTGGTGGCGGTCCTGGTCACGGCCATCTGCATCTCCATTGTTATCGCCCTCATAGCGAAATGCCAGGTGATCCGGCGCTACCTGGACAGCTACAGGCACACGCGGCTGAGGGAGACAGACGCCATCAGCCAATGTGACCCATCAGGTTGTGGTCTTTATTATGTATTAATATAACAAACCTTGTTTTGTGTTCAGCATGAACTCTCATAAAACCGGAAACACTTTTACTATTCAACCTCATACAATCATTTCAATACGATGGGTAAACGTGAGGGTTTTCTTTAGGAAGCTCTCTCTGTTGGTGCGGAAGTTCCTTTGAAAGTAAGATTTTTGTAAAATTTCCTGATGACACAAATCATTTGTCTACCTGAAAGCAGCTTAAGGCTTTACATCCACGTGACAGCGTTCATTCTTCAGTCGGCTTTTGATCGGCTGCACCCCGTCTCTCCCTGTGAGCCTTTTAGGATAAGCCGTTAAATAATGGACCCATGGATCAAGACAGACGATGCTTTCAGTCAGAACGACATATCGGACTTACCTTTATAAGATTGTCATGTCTCATAACTCTTGTTTGTCCATCACCGCTTCCAGGCCCGGAGGTGGAATTTGACATGCGCGGGGCACGTGGGATCCACCCCAACCGTATCCCTCCCGTGAGCGAGGAAGACGATGACGGCTTCATTGAGGACAACTACATTCCGGCCAGCGAGAGAGCGAGAGCTGAGAGAGCAGCGGAGAACATGGAGGACACAGAGGAAGAGATGGATGAAATTGAATTTTCCATCGCCTAGCATGACCGTCTCTACCTCTAAAATCGGGTATATAAATAACTATTCCACTGCCAATTTTCTTTTATTTGAGAGGAAGATTTATATTGGCTGTCAAAAAGGCAAAGGAAAGCATAACAAGTGTGAGTACCAGCGCACAAGGGTGTTGCCGTTTTAAGACTCAATTCAAGGAACATTATAAAAAACAAGCGGTTTTCTCAATATTAAGAGATGTTATTTTTGTAAATATGGACAGAAACTAGTTACCTTTGTACCTTTTGATCAGTGTTTGGGTTGAACGATTACTTGATTTGACGACAAAAGTTATGAAAAGAAACGTGTACAATTGAGACGAGTAAATCACAGCTGTGCTGAATATGAACAGGGACATTTCAATTTGCGTCGCCATCTCTTGCCATCTCAGTGACGCACAATCCAAAGTACAGATGACTATAACGCCATCAAAGATCAATTTGACATTTTACCTGTTCTAGTGTTTTGACATTGTATAAAGTGCTATGAAAACACACGGATACCGTGATGCTGTGAAAAATGCTGCCCATCTTTTCCTCCATAAGTGAGCTTTCGTAGCCTTAAAGCAGAAAAGCTAAATTAACGTCACTTCTTTTCATTTGTGTTGTTACAGCATCAGTGTACGTTGGGATGTTTCTATTTGCTAGAAAGCACAACGTGCCTTTAACATTTGTTTTAAATACGATGCAACTACTGCTACATAATAAAATACAGGCTGGCTCAAATCGAGTAAATGCACCACTTTTAACGTGTCATCTTCGCTCGGCTGCTATTTTCAGAATGGTAATGATTGGAGAAGTGCAGTACTTCATTCGGACTGTACAGGCCTAATCACGTGGTTGGTGACATCACATTGTAATCGGCGCGAGCTCAATACAATCTAAGGCCAGCTGTGCCTGGATTGTCTGCAGGGTTACTGTTTTCAACCCCCCTAAAAAGAAAACTCCACAACTTCTGTGGTCTAGTTTCCCTTTGTGAATGTCTTTGGGCCTCGTTGGTTTTCCAACTAGAAACCGCTCGCTCACCTTTGGTTTTTAACCACCGGGACCGCTGCTGACACCGTGTCTCCCAAAGAGACCCTCCAGCTGATACGAGCGGTCTGACAGGTCCGACCAGGCGAGGCGTCTAACCCGGAAACACGGCACGCCAAGCTCACGTAAACGAGACGAAGCGAAACCGGAACAACAAGGACGCTGCCTTCAAAATAAAAAAAAAAATGTTCGTTTTGGATTCGTATGAAGCATAAGTTTCATTGACAGTTTAACTTCGTAGATTAAGTAATGTACAATCCCAGCTTTTACTCAACGATACACTAAACAAATGGATGAATAATACAAAATAAAAGAATTATGTATTATGGCTAACATAACAATACGACTTAATTGATCAATCTGAATTTAATAACGTATTCATAAATGGGCCATTCTGGATGGCATTGGCAAAGTATTCTGGTACTACTATTGACGATAGATTTAAAGATAATGTTTTGAAGACGATAGCTAAATATCAGAGTCAAATGATTATTCATGTTATTAAACCCACCACTTTAGTTTTAACATATTAAAAGGGATTACGTTCTACAGCTGGATATGTTAAAATGTGGAAGGCGTAGTATTCAGACCCTTCAAGTATGCACAGATAACCTGGCTGGTAATAATGGCCTTCAGCAGGATAAAAATTGTGCTTTATTCCAAGTACAACGTCTGCATCATCAGACTTCTTGGAAAACGTAGACTGTTGGGTTGTAGCTACTTAAATAATGAAACATGGGCTATTGAATACAACGTAGCCACCAATACTTTGCTCTGTCATAAAGTAGTACAACATTGTCCTTCGATTGAACTCTCACACAGAAGTAATTGCTGTGGTTATTGCTGCCGAATGCTGTGCTTGAGTAAATGTCTTCACATTCGGTAGTTTACTTTACACTATATTGGTAATGTTGGGGGAATTCAAATGTAAAAAAAAAAAAAAAAAAAAATCCCCTCACTAACCGCAGGAAGTTACTGCTCAGTTACAGCAGCTAACTTGATTCTCCGCTCCGGAAAAGCAGCGAGTCGAAAAGAAACGCAACGACTGGAGAGAAAGAGAGAGAGGAGGAGGAGGAGGAGAGGAGGCAGAAGAAGGATGATGGGAGGGTCTCCCCTTTAAGTGACCCACATCTGACTGTAGACTCACATCATTTGGCTGATCCTCTCGAGGATTGTTCACCACCAAAGATGTCGGCGTCGGCGATCTTCATCCTCGACCTGAAGGGAAAGGTAACGCGGCGAACTTTGTGGCGACTTGTTGTTGGTAAAGTTGCCATATCGGGGCTTTAATCGAAACGCCTGCTGTGAGAGTTCTGCGCAGAACTCGCGTTGTGTTTGATTGTGAATGGGCCGCACCTGTTCGCTGGGGTCACGCGCACGTTTCCTGAACGCGCCCTCGCGCGCGAGGAGCGGCTCGACTGGCCCGACTCGTTCCGCCGATGTTGAGTCTCCACGCGGCGGCGCGTCGATCGTGCGTCCGATTTCCTCAGGCTGCACTGTTTTACTGGCCGCCCAATTTGGTTATCATCATTAAAAAAAATAAATAAAAATAAAACTTGAATGTTGACGTCATTGAGAAACGTGTGACAACAGTCGCACAGATCAACAACCAATCCGTCCGTCATTCTCATGTTCTACAAGGTGTCAGGAAGAAGTGGCTTGTTTTGGCCAAAACAGCAGTTCAACACTCAGTTGAGGATCACCTAAGTCAGTTTTTTCTTACTAAGGGTTCATCAATCAACGCAATAGTTGTCAATTCATGTCAGATATTTTTTACTAAGCTTATGAGCTGTTGGACTGCCGAAACAAATAATTAGAATATGAAACTATGGAAATTCTTGTGGGAATTGTGACATTTATAGACTTGACAATACATTTAGAAAATAATTGAAAACGAAGACAATCCTCAGTTTTTGTTATCAATGGTAGCCTATTAGAAAAATAGCATTTTCTAAAAATGCATTTGTTCGATGTATTCTTTGGTATAGGATGAATAGAAGAAACTAAAAACACTTGCACTTCTTCATATTCATCCACGGATTACATATAGTGGATGCCTTCAGAACTAAACAGGGTGAAGCAGCCTTCAGTTTTTATGCTCCACATATTTGGAACAAACTACCAGAAACCTGCAGGTCTGCTACAACTCTCAGTTCTTTTAAATCTAAGCTAAAGACCTGTATTTTTGATGTTACTGCACTGTAACTTTTATTCCTGTCTTTTTGATTTAAAAAAAATTGGTTTATTAATGTTTTAAAATGTTTACTAACTGCTCTTTAAATGTTCTATGTAAAGCACTTTGAAATGCATTGTTTCTGAAATGTGCTATATAAATATCTGCCTTGCCTTATGCCTAATTATACCCATCGGGGCAAATCCTATAGGCGTCTGATGGTGTGGGTTCGATCTGTCTGTGCCCTGGGGCAGTTTAGTAGCTCTTTCCCTTCCATTCCATTGTATTCCTGATCAGGCCCCGTCCGTTGTGTGTAGCTGCAGCACTCTAGTTGCAATTAAAAATCTACTACCTCCTCCTCCTCCTCCCTTTACCGCTGCACCCTCAAGCCCCCTGGCAGCAAACCGCACACTGGAGGCTGCAGGGACCTGCGAAGGAGACTAGAATGTCATGCGATTGAAATCAGCATGGTATCATTTGTTCCCAGTAACATTTTGGGGTTGTCATGAGAGAGAGAGAGAGAGAGAGAGAGAGTGCATCATAACAGTGTGTTATTTAACATTTAAGGCATGCAATTATTGTCCCACGGTTAATATTTTTTGGTATTTTTGGTTAATCTGTTTTGCTTATTAATCTTATTTGATCACGTCGGGTTGAGAAAAGAAAAAAAATGCGGTTTACAAGAGATTGCTAGATCATTTTTAAAGAAAGACAGCAGGTGCTGCATTCTATACATCTTTGAAATACAGTTTTGAATGGTGTTTTTTTATTTTATTGCTTTTATTTGCAGTACCGGTAATAACTTTTATTCATGATATGTCGCCCAACTCGCGCCTTTTGGATGGACCCCAACCGCCGTGAATAATGGAGGTGATGGTGTGCCTGGTGGCACCTGATGGTGCCTCCTCTCACTGCTGTTAAAGATTATACTACTGTAAACAAATAATCCTGGTATTAAAATTCCCAAACTTAACTTGAAATTCTCCACCCTTATTCTATTTACACCTTTAATTGTTGTTTCACACAATTTCTCAGCTGCTGGTCAGAGATGAATGTCACTTATGATGATACACAATCAGCTCAATGGAGGGATGTTGATGCATTGTTTTATCTAGTAATCGCTCTAGACTGTATGCTGTCGTAGGACTGAATGAGACCTGGATTATTAATTGCTGCGCTCTGCTGTGGGGCATGAAACATGCTGACTGTTTGTGTGAGTTCTGTTTTGCAGTGTTTCTGCCTCTGCTGAACAAACAACGCTATCTGAATGCTATCTAAATGTCGACGATATGTTGACTCTTAAATAACAGCTTTCACCCTTATTCATGATGTATAGTCACGGGCAGTATAAACTTTGCCCTAACGTAACCTCTCGCTGCGCTGTCACCCTCACATCCAGCAATCAGCTCTCTGCAAGAAAAACACAAATCAGCACAGTGACAACGACGGGACTTCTCTTTGCAACTTGGATATTTTGGACCAACATTCACGGTTTATGTTCCTTAGGTGCTCATTAAGAGCAGTCCGCATGTCGTTTTAATTTTATTAATGATGCAACAATTATTGATTTAAACATCACAATTCGTCAATGGAGCAAATTCCTTCATATCCCAAGAATTGTAAAATAAAAATAATAATAATGTGAATTTCTAAATGTTTTTTTCAGCAAAGCGTACATGCATAACAAAAAACAATCTGTGGAAACCTTTCCATGGGTCTGGAGGATTGCAAACCTTTGTTTTACCTCCTTCTGTCTCTAGTGACCTTTGAACTCTTCACTCTGTCGCGTCTCGCAGAAGCCGAGCCGTGGCCCGTTCATATCCTTTGTTCCCTCAAAGATTACTCTACTTCGTTGGCATTTCCTTTTTGTGTATTTCTTATTTCCTCCTGCCTTTTGTTGTGTGTGCCCTTGTGTGGCCTCTGTTCAACAGACTTCTTTTGAAGAAAGAGTGGCGACGTTGTGTACGCGTGTGTGTAATCTAGATCCCTCAAGCGTAGCAGCTTTGATCCTCCTCGTTCCACTTGTTGCGTGTGTGTGCGCTTCTCGTGATATTAGGAAGGTGTGTGGCTGTAGGGAAACGCAAATCTACAATGCAAACCTCCATTTTACACTTTTAGTTTGTCATCTTAGAATGGAAACATTTGCTGGGATACTGATCATTTTAATATTGTAGTTTGAAATATTGCTTCGGGCATCTAACAAAACTCATTGACTTTGATTTAAGGGAACCAGAAGTGCCAAAATGTTTCTGGGTTTTAGGGGTCATTCTTTCTATTGGCATTTAAGTACAGTTTAGGTGTAAATGCCATTAGTTTCGCAGTTAGTAGTCCAAATTATTTGACTCATTGAAGGTGAAAGACATAACGACAAAATGGTTATGTCCGTATGAACGAAATGCCATGGCATTTCTTTTAATGATGGCTGCTTTTCCACTCAAAAGCTTTCTTTCATGGCGGCATTGGAGGATGAGTCAGGGATCCCTCCTCTCGGCACAGGTAACGTCTTTACTCAATCTTTGGGCAATTGATGAGATATTTGAGTGCGTTGTGCCCACTGACAGACTGGCGTTGTCATGCACGTGGCCTTTGCAGTCCAAACCTTTTAGAAACCCCAGAGCTTTAATCGAGTCTGCTTTAGCTGCTTCATACAAAGTTAGTGACACAGTTTGATCCTTTTCGTGTTGGCTGAACCTGGAAAGTCGGGCCTTTTCCATCCACCAGTACTCAGCCGAAGTCTCTTGGAGCATGTTGAAGCCCCAGCGCTCTGCGTTGGTATCCGAACCAAAAACCTACTCGAACCATATCGTGGTTCCATTGTTACGTCTTCCGTCTCTGATTCTGTTCTCTACCTTGTGGATCCAGGTGCTAATCTGCCGCAACTACATGGGGAACATGGACATGAATGAGATCGACCACTTCATGCCCATCCTGATGAAGAGAGAAGAGGAGGCTGAGATGACGCCTCTGATCACCTACGGTTCCTCACACTTCCTGTGGATCAAACACAGCAACCTTTACTGTATCCATTTTAGGAATGTATTATTGCATTGCTTTCATTTCCTGACCACGGACGGTATCTAGAGATGATATATATACATATAGTAGATGTACAGTTATTTCTTAACAGTCTGTTCTTCAGTGGTGGCGATGACGAAGAAGAATGCCAACGCTTCCCTGGTGTACTCCTTTCTTTATAAAATCGTACAGGTATTTACTGAGACTTTAGTCAAACTCTTTAACCACCTATTCTTTTCTTCATGGGCTTTTTCCTCGCTGCACAATATCCTGAATAGAAGCTATAATGTAAAATGTTGTGTTTAACGACTGCATATGTCTATGTGTGCTGAAGGTATTCAAGGAGTACTTTAAGGAGGTTGAGGAGGAGAGCATTCGTGACAATTTTGTGACGGTGTACGAGCTGATGGACGAAGTGATGGACTTCGGTTTCCCTCAGACGACGGACAGCAAGATCCTACAAGAGTAAGAAAACAACACGGCTTTCCTCGTGTGCATGTCCATCCATAATAACTGACAACAGTGAAACAGTTAATGTACAATTATTCACTCAATTCTAAAAAAATAACAGTTGACAACACTTGAATCGGTTACGTGTGTTGGCACTTTAACTGCTACATCAATCCGACCTAACAAAGGTATTGGGTTAATGTTTTGAATACTGCACCAGTATTCATGTGGTAACCGAATCATTAACCAGAAATGGAAACATTCCAGCTTCACAGCGAGATTACAGCAGTGTATTTAGTACTGTAACAGACCATGAGGTGCCATTTGCTTTATTGGTGGTTTCCTCCTTAACAGTTTTCATCTTTCATCCGTTCACTATTTTGATGTTTCAAAGGAGATTGGGAGCATGTGATTGGTTCTTTCTGTGTGCCTTTTGTGCACCAATGCTTGACTGTGTCGACTGTGTGTTTGTGTGTGTGCGGTGTGGTGTCTGAATCGTGCTGTTAATTACCAGGCTCCTATTGGCACTCGCACACAATGACGGCGTCAGCTGGACACACTCTAGACTCTGGGACAGAAAACCTCTTCTCTTCTCCAAGGAGACGCACAGAAGTCATTTCTATCTGGCGCATACACACACACACACACACACACACACACACACACACACACACACCCTTTGCCCCTTCACACACACAGACATGCACTGTCACTCTCTTTCTGCGTGATGCATGCTCTGTGCGTGCACGGGAGGATGCAAAGAGCGAGCAAGTGAGACTGCAGGGATACATGTGAATCTGTCCGTGTGTGTCTTTGATCGTCACATTAGCATTTCTGAAGAGAATCCCGAACAAAACAAACAAAACAACCCAAAGTGGACCTCGGCACACTAATTATAATTTTGGGTTATTGCTACCGGATGTGTAAATAAGTTACTGTCGCTTCCCTAGCACCATATCAACTCAAAAGATAATGATTGGTCAATGTTGTGATCACACTCGACCACATAAAATGTTTAAATAAACTTCATGAAAAGAAGGAAAGATGGTTATTTCATACTTATTTCAGTTAAGATGACTAGTTTAGTATGATTGATATATATTTGGAGTTCATATAGTACTTTCAGCGGGTGAATTAATGAAACCGATGCACTAGACTTTTGCCATTGTGGTCACCAGGAGCACAGTTCCAGTCTGGAGCAAGATGCAGTACATTATTAATACCTTTGCTGTTTGACCTGTGAATAACTTCCTAGAACCCTTCTCTTAAATTAGAAACGGCATATGGAACACAGACTCCACTCCGAAGAAAGGAAGGACCACATAAACAAATATGCTGGAAGAATAACCACCACAATGTAATTCCAAAAGTAGTATTTTGTCCGCGTTAACTTCATGTCAGCAGCGGCAGACAACTTTACCCGCTTTGTTTCACACCGATCTTTATGAGGGTGTTTCCGTGTAGAAACAACCACAGAACATGTGCACGTTTAAAGTAGTTCTTATTAGAACGTTCGGGCTTCCACTGGCTCGAGGATAGCAGACTTGTGTGGAACGTTGGGTCACTATGGGATTGACTCTGGGTGGAAATGTTCAGGCATTTACAGATAAATGATGATGATGATAAATTGAGGAATAAAAATAGGAAAGGTGAACGAGGAGAGGTCAGAGAAAACGACACTGCACGTTGCCTTTAGATATAACGCACATTAGATCACCGTCAACATGTGACTTTTTATTTAGGTTAGCAGTTTGAAATAGTTGTGCACATTTTGGCTGGATGGAAATTGATGGAAGTTTATGTAATCAGATCTAAAGTACAAACATCTGCATCCGGTCATTTTGTAAATGCTTCTCCAGGTTCAAGTGCAGGTCAACAGTGCTAATTCAGAACATCTTTAAGTAAATCTTTAAGTAAATCATATTTCCTTTGCCTTTAGTCATAATAAATGTATATCAATCTCCAATTGCCAATTACGTCCACCAAGGAATCTTCTGCCATACATTATTAGCAACTTTCCTGCATTCTTTTACAATATAATTGGTTATTTATTTTAAGTCATGTGGTGTGATTTAGACAACATGTTGGTGTGTTGTACTCTCGAGGTTATTTTTCATAAATATCCGTCCGAAGCCTCTCAACGAGGCCTCTGCCCTCGCGTGCGTTCAGGGTTCCCCCTCAGCAGGATCACCGACTGATTAAAAGACTTTTTGACGCAAGTCACTGCATTTCCTTGCCTTGTCTCTTTTAGGTACATCACCCAGCAGGGTCATAAATTAGATATCGGCGCTCCGCGACCTCCAGCCACCGTCACTAATGCTGTGTCCTGGCGGTCAGAGGGCATCAAGTACAGGAAGAACGAGGTGTTCATGGATGTCATTGAGTCCGTGAATCTACTGGTGAGCACAATCTTTGCTTTAACATCATCATATTTAAAGAAATCCCACATTCACTTGGATCAAATCTTATCATTATATCCATAATGTTCACTTAAAATTATATTATTTTAAAATGTCGTGATCTCACACTACTGTTCTATCGATGGTTATTATTTAACAAGGGACTTGCTGTGAAACACAAAGGTCACATAAGGTCAAATAAAGAAAAACAAAACAGATAATGTAGTATAAACACTTAATACATACAGTAGGACTCACTATTGTTTTGTCTCCAGTATCAGTTCTACAGTTTTTATCCATCACTTTTTTGCTTTGTGCTTTGTTGAAGCCACGTGGGTTCCTAAGTATATTTTTCAAAACCCTGACATGTTTCCACTATAAACAGTCTCTTTCCTTGAATTGAATTGCTCAGGAAACGGTCTCTGATATCAACAACCCTTTATTCCTTTTCAATAATACATTTTGTGCTGCTTACGTTTCTCTATTGTGTGCAGTGAGGAGTGACTTTGCGGTACCATAGTTCAAAGATTCAATAGCAATCTAAGCAGACAATATATATATATATATATATATATATTATATATATATATATATATATATATATATATCATTTAGAATTAATCCTCAAAGTGATTTTATCAAACAACATTTTAAACTTTTGATAAGGTCTCTACAACTTATGATGTTGTAAAATTATCTGACTTTCTAGAATTGTGGAAAAATGAGCCATACATGGTTGGAAGAAGGGTTTAACTTAGTGTAATAATAAACATGATTGTATTAAATACTGATTACTTCTCAATAAATGCCTTAGAAATATAAGAACACTAATGACAACAATGTTTACTCAAATGGTCTAAATAAATTGTGTATACATTTTGTTCAGCAACACACAAAGTTATAATCCCTGAATGGTGAGATTACGTGATCTTGTTTGGCTACATAATTAACTCGTTTAGAGGAGTATTTTCTAAGAGCTCAGGTCTTGTGCAGCGTAGGAAACTGAACGGCCATGAATACGACTTACCACAAAGTGAAACTAAACTTCCTTTTCTGTGACATATGACTTTTTAAGAAGGTTTTTGGTTCTTCGCCCTCATTGACGTCAACACCTCGCTTACATTTCTCAAGCAGCAAGCTGACACTTTCCGTTGGCTGCTGCTGCTGAGCTGCATTGTATAACTATTGAAACAAAGAGCATTTTCTAACATTAAGCTGCCCTTTGTGCACTTGGGCAGTCTAAAAGGTGACAGACATGTACGTCAAGACTTCTCTTGTTAAAAGTCACGCCTTTCTCCGTCTGTAGGTGAGCGCAAGTGGCAGCGTCCTGCAGAGTGAAATCGTGGGCAACGTGAAGCTCAAAGTGGTCCTCTCGGGGATGCCTGAACTCCGACTGGGCCTCAACGACAAAGTGCTGTTTGAAATAACCGGCAGTAAGTAACAGCGAGTCATCCTCAGTGTCGCACGTGTCGTGAATGCTGAAAAGGAGGAAGCACGAGTCACGTAGACAATGGAGGGAAATTGAACCGTTCTACCCTTTCAGTTGGTATACCCTACATATTTTCTTTTTTTCATGTTGCCAACATTTGACAATATTGTGTCAACTGTCAACAAGGGAGGTTTTATCGGATTTTAAATTAAAATGTTTTATGAATGTGCTTTTAAAAGCCTGCTGGAGTAATGCTGAAATAGCAACAAATATAATTGTAAACATACTACTAGTTGATGGTGGAGAACTAATCTTGAACTCCCCGACAGGCTTCCACTTTCACCTCCTTTCTCCGAGTAAACCCAGCTGTCTGCGAATATCTCTCTCTCTCTCTCTCTCTCTCGGCTGAGCTTTCATCCTTCCCCTCCTTCTCTTCCTGCTTTCCCAATTTTTTCCAATAACGTCTCCCACTGTTACATTCCCCGCTTGTCTATTCCTGCACCCTCCTCCCCCTCCTTCTCCCTCCTCATTTCATCTTCCTCTTTTCCCTCCTCTCTTCTGCTTCATTTATTCCCGCCTACAACTTGTCACTGAAGGAGAAGGGCTCCATCACTGTCTATCCTCTCTGCCTCTCAGTTAATCCTCCCCCGAGGCCACAGGCCTGCAGATGAAAGGTGAGGGTCTGTGGATATCCTGTGTATGCAGCCCACAATCCCCCCCCGCTGTGCTTTGCAGTCTGGGGGAAAAAAAATAAGGATCAAACAAACGCACAAACGGATGCAGTAACAAACACACTCAAGCTAATTGCTAAAATATTCAGATAATCTTCCCCCTTTCATCCTCAGCAGTTACACTTATTTACATATAGATTCGTAGCAATCCCAGATCAGCACATTTTATCACAGCACTTTTCTTCCAAAAAAAAAAGTGTGAAAAAGGACATAAGTGATTTAACACTGCCCTCTGCTGGAAAGAGTGCAGCATGGTCAACGCATGAAACTGAAAAATCTAATTCAAGCTGCATTCATACTATTAATTCAAACTGGTCCTCAAAAAGGTCCTTTTCTGAAATCAGTCAGACAAGACCAACACTGGCCTTTTCACTAAAAAAGATTTCAGTATCTACATCTGGTCACATGTCTCTGAGATTAATATCTATTTCTTGTAAGTGGTTGGAAAAAAGGCCCAAGGTCACATCTTTGAATGACTTATTTTTTTCTAAACAACAATCCAAAATGCAAATCATTTCCATTATAGTACTATTTCCTATCTCCTACACATTTTGAGAAGGTGGAACCAAGGAATAGTTCCTCTCTGCTGTATATTCCATCAGCCCTGAAGGTGAAGCACAGCGCTGCATCTTCAATCCCCCACCTGGCATGTACACAAACGTACACCCACAAACACGCACACACCTGTCTCCTCCATGGCCCCTGAGGTCCTGGCTGTGACAGGGACCTTTCATTCCTGTTGCCTTGATACCGCTGCGTGCGGGTGTGTTTGTTACGGACAGAAAATGCTCTAAAGGGCTTTCCGACTTTGCTTGTCCAAATGCGTTGTGCTCTCTCCGGACCTGACCTCGGCCAGGCCCCTCTCAGGCATGAAGAAACGTCACACATCCCGACACTGCCCGCACAAACACACACCGAAGTATAATCAATAGAGGAACAAGGAAGCAGGAAGAAGCTATGCATAAATCTATGCACGTACACACACACACACACACACACACATTAGAGAAAGAGAATGGACAGGGGAGCCGCATACGTAAATACACACTGGTCCCCTCTCCAGCAGGGCTGGTCCGGGATTGCTTTCAGAGCAGGTGAGGACGAGCTTTTAAGCTCGTTGTTGAATGGGGGATTTGGTTAAAGGCCCACAGTCATTACAGCGGTTTTCAACCACTCAGCACCCCCTATTAACCACAGAGGAGGAGGCTTTCTGCAGGAGAGACGCTGCGTTTCTAAAGGCCCATTTCAACCTCCCTGCACACTCGCTCCATCCTTTGGAGTCTCTGTGGGCTCATAGAAAATGACTATACTGACTATACTCTGATAACCATATGTGTCACTAATCTTGTTATGCTGCTTTGAATTGGTCAAGAAACACAAAATTAGTCGAACGTTAATTGAATAAATCATTTGGTGTCGATTTTAAACACCTCAAGTGACAAATGACTGAATTTAAGCTGTCATATCACTACATGGTATACTATATAGGGTGACATTGCATCGGCATAAAGACTTTCACAAAATGAGACCATAATAAGTGACTTGCATTTGTGTAGTAGGCAGATTTATTGCACAAACAGTTAAACAATCATTTGAAAAAATATTTAAAGTCTTTTATCACAATATGTATTAACTTAACTGTTAACTGGCAAGTGTGGATGTATATGTGAGGGTTTGAGTTGATGTTTTTCAGTCATCACCTTGACCTTGTATTCCCTGAGGCTGCGTGGAATGCATTCATTTTTTTTGTTGTTGTGTACTTCCGCGTGTGTCCTGTTTGTGCGCGCCCACGTGTCAGGAGAGAAGAGTAAGGCCGTGGAGCTGGAGGACGTGAAGTTTCACCAGTGTGTCCGTCTGTCGCGCTTCGAGAACGACCGCACCATCTCCTTCATCCCCCCCGACGGCGAGAGCGAGCTCATGTCCTACCGCCTCAACACCACAGTGAGTAGGACACACAAACAAACGCACACATCATATTTGTCTCACATCAAAGTAACACAGATATTAGATGTTACGGCATGTATTTGTTCAGCTTATTTTTGTTATTTAGGGGTTAATGTTTGAATTATTGTAGTATTATACGTCATGTCTTATACGGAGCATCATTGGTGTAGATTACTGTTTGACAGCAATATTTACTGAGGTATTTTGCAGTCACAACTCTCTCATAACCGCATTTTAAATACCATTCAGCTGAAGCGTTTGTGTAAAACGACAGTAACGTGGCGGTTCAGTTTGTCTGCCGATCCTCCTGTCGTGCGGTTCAGTGGACCAGAGGGTGCTGGAGACGGGCTTCTGTGTGTGAAACCTGCAGTGTGTGTGTGTGTGTGTCTGTGATCCGTCCAGCTGAAGCAGTGATTCGTCTCCCTTGTACCAACACGATCTCTCTGTCCCGCCTGTCCACTGTGTCACCGCCGATGCGTGTCGTCGTCACGCACTTCAGCTCTTCGCCGGCCTCCTCGACCTCGTCCACTCACTCTCCCTCCCTCTCTCTCTCTCTTTGCCTCTGACAGGTGAAGCCTCTCATATGGATCGAGAGCGTGATTGAGAAGTTCTCTCACAGCCGTGTGGAGATCAAGGTGAAGGTAAGGGTATGGGTAACACACATACAGAGCCCCGCAACTGTATCCACTCGTCCAGCCACTTCGCTGAAACGTTTAGTCCCTGAGGTTTACTTGTAACGTTTACCATCTGTTTGATGCAGCGATTAACGAGCCAGGGTTTTGCATTGTGACGAAGAACTACTCGATTTGAAGTTGAATGGGCATTTGAACGATGTCGTCTTTCACCTCCCGCAGGCTCGGAGTCAGTTCAAGAGCCGATCCACTGCCAATAATGTGTCCATTCTGGTGCCAGTGCCCAGTGACGCTGACTCACCCAAGTTCAAGACCAGCACGGGCAGCGCCAAGTGGGTGCCTGAGAAGAGCGCGGTGGAGTGGAACATCAAGTCCTTCCCGGTCAGTGATTACAAAATATCACAGTTTGTAAGACCTTTTACTTTCCAATTTCTCTGCAAATTGGACTTCCTTTCTTCAGGCACATATTGTACCGTTTGTTCAACGTATCTAATCGAAATTGGATCTTCTGATGTTCGTAATTTTGCCATTAAAAGCAGAACCTTTGCTTGTAGCAGAGTGTTTCTACACTGTGCTCCAATTGGAATACTTCCTCCACTACTGATGATACGTGAAATGAGCTTTAATTGGCCACAGTGTCAAAAAAGAAGCTGTGTTTTCCCTCCAACAAGTATTCAACTAAAATCCTTCATCAAAGTATTATTCTGAATTATGATAAACACACATGCAACCTTTTGTGCTCCTCAGTTCACATGCATGGTATCAGATGTTACATAAATGTTTAATTTATCTATCTAAGAGTTGTTTTACACTGCCACATATATAACGTTTTAACGCATTAGCTTATATTAACTAAAGTAAAATATGTGTTTTATCTCCATGGCTTCGTGAACTCTAACTGGTCTTTCGGCATTGACAGCATTGTAACTTTTTCTCTCCTATTTTTGCACGTGTAGGGTGGGAAGGAGTACATGATGCGAGCGCATTTTGAGCTTCCCAGTGTGGACAGCGATGAGCTGGAAGCAAAGAGACCAATCACAGTTAACTTTGAGATCCCTTATTTCACTGTTTCAGGGATTCAGGTTGTACCCTTTATTGCTTTTATTTATATGATCAGTGTCCATATTTATATAGATACTGATCATTTTGTGGCACTGTCTGGTTCTGGCAAGTTCTTATTTCCTATATACAGTATATGTGTGTGTATGAGCCCCACCTGAGAATAACAAGTGGGAGATGCTTCCGGAGTTGCATGTTGTCACTCTCTCCAAAAAAACAGATTTACCCGAAAACAAAACCTTTCATAAAGTTGAAAAAAAGCGGACTTTTTCTTACAATCTAATGGGATTTATTTAATTGGTGTAATTTGTTTCATAAGCAGGATAATTCTGTTCCAACCTTTTGAGAAACTAAAACATAAATCACCAAATTCATATATAAATGTATATATCGGTGTGCATAATTGAGTGAAATAATATTGTTTTGTCTGTGTTCCCTAGGTACGTTACCTTAAAATCATAGAGAAGAGCGGTTACCAGGCATTACCATGGGTGCGCTACATCACACAAAGTGGAGGTGAAAATAAACACACTGAAATGCACTCACACACCCGTAAGGACCTCCCCCGCCTCCTAACCCCCCATACACATGCTTCAAATCATCACTAAATAAGCAACAATCAAAGCTGAAGAACAACAATCTTATTTAAGTTTCAACACAAAAAGCTCAACTCCTCACCAGTTCGGTTCAAGGAGATCGGCTAGAAAGTGTCATCACCTACAGAGAGCCAATTCAAAAACAAAAGCACTTTCATGGAGCACTCCATAATTCAATCACAATAAACTAGATATGATATTAAACTGAATACCAAAAGAAAGAATAGCTTTTTTTTTGTTTGGCAAACCCGAGGCCGCCCTGAGATCAGGTGTGATGTTTTCCGTGTGAGGAGGGGTCACTAGTCAGTGTCTGGGCTAAGAATGAACCCAGCTGTACAACATCACTCGTATCCATCACCAATGTAGCCATGAGCCGTGACCTCTGGGCCACAGAGTGACACCACACAGGAGGCCGAGTATTGAAACTTTACAGGCCTGCGAGCTGATGTTGTTAAGTTATTCCGTTCTCACTTGCCCAAATCTCAACGTGGATGCTGTTACAGCTGAGAGAAGTCAGTTGTTTGTGTGCCGATCTACTATACTGCCGCAAAATCCTGCTTACTAGCTCACTAGTTTTCAATGTGGCAATTGACAATGACATGGCGTTAGGAGCCCAAATGCATACGGCCGACAAACGAAGCATCCGTCATATCTATCACCTGGATCGGTCAGGTATGCTTGGGCGGCCCTCAGTGGAGTGAGACAGAGGGAGATCGGAAAGACGACGCGATGAGTAGGAGTGGGAGAAAGCATCCTCTACGGCCCCGGCTTCACTTTGCTGTCACCTTTCTGTTATTGTTACCATCAGCAACATGGAGAGCAGACCGGGCTTATCACGTTTCACCCCGTACCGCGTGCAGACACACTCCCACTGATTAAACCGCTCCCTGATACTGTAGACTGACTGCTGACTTATTAATGACTGATGAACAGGCATTTAGCCGCCCAACTGTACAGCTGAAAGTGACGACTTCACAAATAACAGAGGATCAGTGGTCCGAAGATGATTGGGGTTTTTTCAGCATCCATGTTATGTTAACAATGTTATTTTTGTCCATGTGGACTAATAAATTAAGTTAAACAGAAACCTATGACAATGGTTCCCTCCCAAAGCAAACAAAGCAAAAATATCATGTAGAATTAGCATTTCCCTCAATTGTAACTAAAGGGACTATTGAACCATGACAAACCCTTCAATAATACTCAATATGTGTGTGTCAATATATATAAAGTATAAACATGATTTGTGTCTACTGCACAGTACTCATACAATACAATATTCACAGCACAATTTAGAATTCATGTATAACTAATATTCATACTAATAGATAGAAAACGACCAGTAATGTCTGAAACGGCAGAGAATGAATTAATGGCATTGTGATTTAGTATCAATTCACTCCAGATAGTTTTAGTAAATCTTGTTTTTTGGCATTTAATGTGGCCCATTGAAGGTAATGTAATGTGCGGAGTGATAAGAGGAGGAAAGCGGCGTTAATGCTCGGCTGTTACCTTTCTTGGCAGATTACCAGCTCCGGACAAACTAAAGGGCACAGATGCTGCTAGACGAATGGATATTTTCTCTGTTTGTCTGTCTTCTCCTCTCCTCTATTTCTCTGGCTCGCCGTCTGTGAGGGACCACAGAGGTCAAATGAAGGACGATACTGGAAAGTGTTTCCTCCTCCTAACGGAAACAAGACCTCCTCCCTTCCTCTGAGACATTCTCAACTCAGTCTGTCAACTGTGACTTTTTAAACGGCTCCTCAGGACTCCAGAAAATCCTTTTTAATGTGCTAATAACTGAACTGAACTTTTTACTGTCTACTGCACAAAACCAAAAGATTGTGTTGTGCCAACACAGACTAGATGTGACGGGGCAATTTTGTCTGTCTTGAAGGGACATGCCATGGCAGATGGGTGATTATTATTAATCAAAAGTTGGATGTTGTTCTCTTCTGTTGGGATTGTATTTGCTTCATGCTGGACTTAAACCGTGCCACAACTTCTTAAAACATCATTCAGCATCTTTAACTGTTTTTATCGCTTGTGATTGGTCCTTAATAACAGCTTTATCATCCGTAAACACAACATTTAAACTCTGCTTTTAATCTGCTTCCCTCTCAAAGGCATATGTTTTGTAGCAACCTTTATATTATATATTAATTGCCTTAAATATTGCCTGTATCATCACCTTTAGTGGTGGGAACATGATCCCCAGTGCACTGAAACTAACACCAGCCACCAAATCAATGATTAATAAGACACGATATTGTAATAGGCATTGGCGATGGAACATAATACCGTCCGCGCGCTCCCATGGGGCCTGTAACCTTGTCTCCTTGTGCTGGAAATCAGCTTGCAGCTTTGAGATGCAGAACAAAGGAACGAGCTCGGTGCAGAATTTTTGGTCCCATTTCTGTCTGATGTTTAGAGTATTCTAGTAGGTCCCCTGTGGCAAATGTTTGGAGGGCAAAACAGGCGGTTGAGGATTGGGCAGGAGAAAGGTTAAATGGCCCGCAGGGATTTTGAGAATATTGACAATATGTTGAACTAATTGGTTTTTCCACAACTCATTTTTTTTTTTATATCTACTTTGAGGCCCATTCTCCTCTGCAGAGCAGTTTGCAGTGCGATCTGCATTCTCTGTTACAGCTGCAACAGCAACGACGACAAAAAGCTTCTATTACAATCAACGTCTTATTGTATTTTATTATCATGGGTGCGGACATTTTTCTGAGACAGATGAGTTGTTAATGAATGCGTTCTCATGTGTTGTTATTAATTGATCAACTACTATTTGTTGATAGGAAGCAAAGGGAAATATTTGGAAATTAAAAAAATGGTATGTTTTGGTATACTATTTTTTTTTTTTTATTTGTTCCATCAAATGGTGATAAATTGTGTTTTTTTGTGAAATATAGCCTATCAACAATTTGACTTATTCTGGATGTGTTTTATAAAATGTATACATATTTAACTGTATTGAGTTTGATTAAAAACAAAGAGTTTAGGAAAGAAATTTTGATTGAAGTGCGATGTGGGTGTATTGTGAGCTTTTAGGGAAAACTTAAATGGTACCGCTTTCATCTCTGTTTCCCTAAACATTAAGAAGCCGTTTGCTTAGCATGAGGACTGGAAACACAGGGAAACTTTAAAGCTTGATTCAAACCTAAAATAACAAAACCGTATTCACAAATACAAAGTATATAGCCAGACTGTCATATCGCTGCAGAATAGATCAATTCAAATTAAATTCTAATTAAAAATGACCTAAAGATAGGGATGGTAATGTTCTTCAAAAACCTTTTAATTGTTGTATATGTTGAAATTCTCCGGATACTGATCTATATATCAAATGTCAAGAAAAATACGTGTAAGACTTTGGAGAAGTAACCGCTTGTGTCAATCGTAAGCACGTCTGCGTGTATACCACTAGTGAAATATGCATTTAATCCGCCATGTAAGGAATATATCAACTGTATGTCATAAGCACACTGCGATGGAAGTAGAAATATATGCATTTGAATCCTTTGATTGTAACTGCAGTAAGTTGCAGCGACACATTTGGTCTGTTTCGATTGCAGCTGTGAGTCCTCTCCTCCCACTCAGTCCTCTCTCCTCAGTAGATCCCCGCCTGCCTCCTCGCTCTGCTCACCTCGCATTTCTGTCAGGCACGGACACACAACCTGCCATTGCTTCTTTGCTCTGTGGGTCAGAAGACCATCTGTGTAAGTCAGGCTTGCAGCACGTCCTTTGTCGGAGAAGGCGGGGCGCAGAGCGGTGCTGGTCCACACCGGCCCCACCAGGCTCCGTGTGCATTGTGCTGAGGCTCGCCGTCCGTCGCAACTCCAACAATGTGCGACTGTGTGACCCCCTTTTGTCTGAAGGCAATAGACTGCGTATGTGGAGACAGGAAGAAGACGCCTGACTGACAAACAAACACACATACGTTCCGCCATAAGAGACACAATGACGGGTCCTATCTGAGGCTTTTCCATAAGGAGAGTGAGGAATGGCTCTCAAAGGCTTTTACAAACACAAATGACCTTCAATAATAGCCCTAATAATTCTGCTAAAACCCCATGATAACAATACAGCATCGTCGGCACACTTTACATTCAATAATTTATTGAAGAATGATAAAGCAAATTGACAACCCAGTTCAGAATTGTCACCCCAACTACAACCACATGTGTAAACTAAAACCATTTCCTGAAAGCATATTTAGAAAGAGGTGCACAGAAGTTGATAAATCTCTGCAACCTTTCTTTTACTGAAGCGTTTTAGGGAACGTTATTGTTCTGCTGACTGATTCTCTTACATTTTCTTTAAATGTTGCCGGATATTCAGATTTTTCCAAACTATGTCGCGAGAGGACTTTGACGATGGCGACATTTTGTCATTTGAAGGTTGCAACTCCTGTGTATTGGATGCCCCCTTAAAACCTGTCCCAGAAGCAGGACTTTCTGCAGCATCACTTAAAGCACTTGTGCAGCTTGTGCAACATTGGTCAAGGTCAGATGTCGACATTGATTTGATCACTGTTGACTTCATGTGCCAATTGAGCCTTGTGAACCTTCAGTAACTTCAGAAACCTCATCCCTTGGTTAAACGTGCAGCAGGCTCACAGGCATGTTTGAATTAACAGTAACAATTATTGTGCTTTTAGCTCTGACTTGATAACCACCAGAGGTTTTTTTTTTGGATCTTTATCTATCAAGATTCAAGGTGATACCCTCTGGTTTGCCTTGGTGCTGGATACGTGGCGTACAGTTGCGTTTAAAAATATGTTTTTGGCTGAAAATGTTTGCCAACATGGATTGATGAGACCAAATGTGACTAATCCACATGAACCCACAGAAAGAACCAAGAGGCCCAAAAACTTCCGGGACCTGAAGCGATTTGTATGTCTCCATGACTTCAGAAAAATAAATGGACATTATACGTCACACAAAGTAATACAAAAAAAGATGAATGCAGGTTGGAAAAAAGAGTGTTGCTGTGTTAATTAATAAACACAAAGTATCAATGCAGTAATGTGACATACAAACAATCGTAATGTCTTTTTTCATCTACTTTGGCAGCCAGAAATTCTAGTGAGGTTTCAACCACGTTTGTCACAAACAACTGCGACTGCATGTATTATTATTATTTTGCTGAGGAGGAAGAACTTTACAGGGACGAGTCATTCAAATTTGCGGGGATTCAATCCTCCAATCCATCAAATTTGATTATTTTCCTATCTTCATGTGAACAGCATGGGCGGTGCATGGACCACAGACATTTTTAAAATAAGCTTTTTTTTTATAGCAATCTTTACTCACCTTTCTTTTTAGCCTTTCAGCTGGTGCTCTTATTCATTTTATCTTACAATGACTGAGCAAGTAGTAGTGTGCAGTCCAAGGAGACTTACAGGATATGTATTATAGATCATGAGTGTGTGACAGTCCAATTAGAAGACGATCCCGCTCATCGTTCTCTAATGTCAACTTTGACAAAGTCTCCGTCTCATCATCTGTGTAGTGTCACAACGCCGACCGCTACCGCCGATTCTACAAGCTGTGGGCGTGGCCAAATGAGCTGCAGATCATGAATATGCAATGAGCAGCAGAAAACAGCCACTCTGAAAGGGGCTGAAACAGAGGGGAGTAGAGGGAGGTAACAATCGTTTCCTACAAGCTATTTCCAGCAAACAACTTCAGAAACATGTTTTCTGGAACTCAAAGACCTATTTTAACTTGTTAAAAAATAATCCAAATATGGGCCCTTTAAAAACTTTTGTTGGTGTCCTGCAAAGTCCCAAAGAAACTGCCTCCGACAACAATTAGAATCTGTCCAATGTGAATAGTAAGATAGTTGGCCTAATGATAAATACCATTTACAGAACTTAAATAAAATGCCATTCATGTGATAAATAAGTCCACGGCATCTGAATTAGTAACTAGTGACGTGTTCTCAATCGGGACATTATCATTTGTACTTTGAGCATATCCATGTATTCGTTTTGCTTCCTTTTTTTGCTGCAAGAAGATATTAGAAAAATCTGTCCACTTTGACTCACACGCAGAGTCTGGTCAGCTGGTGGCAAAGCTAGAGCATAAGGGATAAATCTTGTCTTAATCATCCTTCTTGTAATATTCTTGCTTAAAGCCTGCTGGGATTCAGTTGAGGCTGAATGTTTCAACATGAAGCGCAATGTGCCAAGATAAACCGTCCTGGTGTGGCCTCAGCTCAAATCAGATTAGCCAGGCTGGAGGTGGTCTCTCTTCGAGCTTGGCGGTCCATGTGTCCAGAAACAGTGAAGATACTGAAAACCCGGTCCACCAACCTTCGTCCGTGCCTCGTCCTCTCAAGCAAGATGACCACGACGGAGTATATTCCAACGCCCACAACCGCAGAGCCCCCTCCGACGAGCAAAACCACTCCAGAGATGTACATGTCGTTAAGGGCCTGGCCGGGCTTTGGCATGTGATTAGCAAGCGCCAGGCGCAGAAGAACGCCTCCACAAATCAACAGCGAAAGCCCGGTAATCAAAATCACGAGCAGGTCCGATAAACCGCCGCTTTTGAGCATGTTGATCCGCCGTCGGCTGCGTACGCAGTTCATGTCCTGCACGGCCGAGCTGAGCAGCTGTTTGAGCAGGACCCCCAGGGCCAGCAGGCAGAGGGCCGTGCCGACGCCCAGCCGCCATTCGCTGGAGACGCTGGTGGTGGTGGAGAGAAGGCCGACGCCGCCCAGCCCGCAGCCCAGGATCAGGAGGACGGCCACGCAGTAGCAGAGCAGAGACTTCCCGGGATCTCGGAACCACCACAGCTCCACCTGCTCCTCCAGGATGCCGTGCTGGATCCTCAGAGGGTCTGCTGGTCCATTCGGGACGGGCTCTTGGCCTCTCGGACTTCTCAGGGGGGAAAAGTTTTCCAGCTCGGGCATTGTGATGCCACTTCCAGTGAAGTTGTCTCAACCAGCACAGAGGAAGACAGGATTCTTTTAGTTGTATTACATTCACCAAGTTACACAAGTTTGCCCTGTGTGTTATCCTGAAAAAGGAGAGACAAAACGAAAGCGATGGTCCAAATACTGAGCTCAGTATTTTGTAGTTTTATCCGCCCGAGTCTGCATTCCAAGGTTCCTCAACATCAGTTTAGGTTTCTCACGTTAACTGGGTGCAGAAGTGGATCCCAATGCTCCTCACAGCTTCAGCATCCAAAGCAAAGACTCAGGTGCAGGGCAGCATCACCTGAAGAAGAGAGATGTAGATGTATTAGGGTTTGTGCCGTGTGGGATTCCACCTTTCTGCTCTTTGGTACCCTCTCCGCCACTGGTAGTTTTCTGCTAATTCCTAAGAGACAGGAACAAGGTAGGTTAATTAGCTCAGCACATATGAAACATATTTATTAATAAGTGACCTTAAAAGTAACAACGGGGTATAATACAGCAAAACAATTTGAATTAATCACATACAATCTTAATCATAATCATAATCTTGAGTAGACTGTGTTGAGCTAACTGACTCTACATCTTGTATATTCTACAATAAATGGCAGCATATAAATGGGCGCTGGTTTCCCATCCTTCATTCCTAAACGCTTAGGATTTACTTAACAAGCCAGTTTCAGTAGCTGACCATTGTTACGTCAAAGTACACAGAGACAAAGACTTTAAACTTCTATGTTCTAACCCTTTTGAATGAAGGGCACATGCGACGGTGGCGCGTGGAGTAGGGAGGGTTTGCTGGGAACCGCAAGGATGGCGGTCCCAACCCCGGCTGCTCCCCGTCCCATGTCGCAGTGTCCCTGAGCAGGACACCCAACCCCTAATTGCTCTCAGGCAAAATGTTAAAACAGAATAACCATGGGTTAAAAATGCAATGGAAGTCAGTTTGGATAAAAGCGGCAGCTAAATGACATGTAATGTACTCTTTAAAAAACATTTTTTGTATCTTTTTAAAAAAAACACACACACACACACACACACACAAAAACCCACTAACACACTTTCCCTGAGGATGAAAACATTAAAAGAAACTCAACAACCTTTTCCATCTCTCGTTATCGCTATGCTAATAAGTTGCCGCTACTGAATTTGCAGGAAAAAAACAATCATCAGCAGCTGATAAATTATGCCCATCCACACTTACCCATCCCAAACACACAGCCACATGAGCTCACCCAATAAATCCTCCTATTTTTACCTTATGCCAAGCTCGAATGTGTGCATATTCTGTACTGAACTGCACAGTTGGTTTTAATACGTTTCATCAGACATCCGTCCGAGATTCCGTATGTGGCAAACCGTGTTATTTTCAATTATGTCATTTTCTATTACCCCCTTGTCTCGTCCTTCAGTCATTTAACTTGCCTACTTGAAACTGTAGTTTGTAACCCCCTCACACACCCATAACACAATCTTGTAAACATATAAAGCACAACCGCACACACCCCCTCAAGGTTATGGCATTCGAGAGCTTTTCAAACCTGTCAGCTGCTTTACTTTTATTAGAGTGGGACCACGCGCCCAGCGCAGGCTGACAGGAGCGACGGCCTACAAAATAAGATGAATACGTCAATGTGAACAAGCAGAACATCGTCTCACGTTTAAGCCACCAGGTTCTTGCTGTGCTGCTACTTTCTAACCATGGGCACCTCTGGAAAGCGCCAGTTGAAACGCGGTCACAGCAACACGCGGACTTTGAACTAAATAAAGATAAGGTTTCGGATTAGCGTGGAGAGGAATTGTCCCGTGCTGCGACAGAGCAGTGATGCCGTGACACAGGGAGATGTGAGGTGCACAAACACGAGGTGTGAAATGAGGACTGTGGTAATTAAAGCAGAGAAGGAGGCGTGTATAATGGCAACATGCTGTTCACATTCTGTATCTGATGCGGGATAGTTTGTGTGCATCTGTGTCTCCTTCCATGTATGTTTTGCAGGAGTGAACAGCTATAAATGAATAGTAAAAGGGGAAGGGGAAGGGGAATATTCGCCTATGTGTGCGTTTGTGTGCGTGTGTTTGCGTGTGTTGGTTCAGTCACTAATTAATCGCAGCTGGTTGGAGCTCACTGTCACTGACAGGTAGCACCACAGAAATAGCACAGTAATTGAGGTGTGTGTGTCTGAGCTAGAGGCACCAAAGGTGTTAAGGTGGCAAAAACAATACTCCACCTCTTTGTCTTATTAAAAGTTTGGAAATGCCACCTCCCTTGATACAGTCTATGAAAGATGAATCTCCAATTCATTAGATATCTATAAGTAAGGTGACGCGAGGAGAGAAGCGGGTGATGGAGCGAGAGGCGATGGCTTGCAATGAAGATCATAAGATGAAATTAAACGACACGAGCATTCCTTACTCGAAGTTGTGCTTCTCCACATGGAAACTTAAATACACAAACTTGATGACCTGACATATATGACCTTTAGACTATGACCTCCAGTCATATGAGCCGTGCCCCATATTCGCCTCATGGATAACTTTGCAGAAGCAGAGCCTAACTGCTTTACCCCCCACTGGCTTCATTTCCAGTACAAGAAAACAGGTAAGTTTACAAATCTCCTTTATGACTTTATGTTTACCCAAGATACCACAGCGATCCGGTCATCTGGCATTAAAGTTGCTGAAGGCCCCTTTACACAGTGGGATTTGGGGTTGGAAATCGTTAGAGAAACTGGTAGTGAAGCCCCAGAGAATCTTCGGAGCTCACCGAAAGAAAGATGGCCGCAACTTAACAGAAGTTGATGGTACTCTGGCAAAGATGGAAACATTGTGGCACCGAAGGACGATGTGCCTCAAACACCACGCCGGACATTTCCCAAATTGATATAGTAACGTGTGTTTTGTTACATTCACCTCACACAAAACCAACAGGATCATTAATGCTGCGCACTCTAAAGGTCGTTCACGCCTGTGCATCAAAAGCCTTGGGGACGTGACATGTATTGATGAATCTTTACACCTTAGCTGTCAGTTTTCACACAACTCCCACAATGCTCTTTGCATACCCATGAATACGGATCCACTAATATGGAAATGTAGCACATCAGATACCGCAAGGCACATCCACCGATGGGCTTCTGTTTCCTTAGAATGGTGCATTATTGCATATAGAAATCGACCTTTATCATTTCTTTTGGGAGTGTAATAATGGAGTTTTGAGATTGATAACCAGGAGTCCTGTAAAATCCACGGTGAAGTAGTAGTACTAGTGTTTTTCCTCTGCGTTCCGGGGGCCCGGTACCGGCCCGGTGATGGGGGACCATTGCCCTGCCCGTTTGCAGGAATGATATGAGTGTGCGGACGCTTGGCCCTGCGGTGCAAATAAAAATGACTGAAGTTACAAAAACTGTCGAAACAATCTTTGTATTACTAAGGCACCGAAAAAGCGATGATGAAAATGCACACTTTGTGTTTCTGCCTCCTTTAGCTTTTCAGCCCGCAAGGTTAAACAGGAGCTTTGCTTTGGAGTAAATACCCTATGCTGCACTGCATTTACCTGGGAAGCGTTGGGACTCCGGTATTCACGCCCTCCCCCCTCTGTTGTGTCAGCCTGCTGAATTCATTTCACTGGCAATTAGTGACTAATTTTATTGCTGATACGTGGTCCTTCTGAAATGTCTTGCATGTCATTTTAAGCTAATCCAAACGCCCGCCCAGCAGAGCAGGTTGGAAGATTCAGCGAAGGTTGGGCAGCCAAAGTCTTGCTTTAGAATGAATCTAAAAACGCCTGGCCATGAAGTCAGTGCTTGGACTAGTTAGTGGCAGACGAACGCAAATTGGTACAGCTTAGATAAAGTCACACGAGCGCACACACAAGGACGCTCTGACTGGAGTCCCTCAACTATCTCCTCCTACGGGAGGAGATAGGGATTTTATTTATTTTTTTAATCCCACTGAAGTGTCAATTTGCCAATATTCAATGTAGCAAGGGAAAACAAAGTGTGAAGCTCAGAGTCGGCTTGCCTTTGGTGGTTTTAGATCGGGCTCCTTGTCGTTTCCGGTTATCTCTTCCAAATAATCAGGAAGAATGTATCGGGTGAAATTCCTGTTCAAGTGTTGGGCTGCAGGGGAGCTCATAGGGAGACTCAGCAATGTGTTGCCGTGGTGAGAAAGCAACACACACTTCACACACACACACACACACACACACTCACAACCCTCCCCCCCCTCCGCCCGTCCTCTAGTCAGGCGTTGATTCTCTCGGCGCCCCCGCGGGCCAGGAGAAGGGTCAGGGTTGGCTCCATCTGTCTATGTGACGGGCGTTGGTGCCAAGCGCCACGGGGGCTGGAGCGCGAGGAAAGGAGGCGCGTGTTGAGTGGGGGGGCTAACGGATGCTTCTGAGCATGTCATCTGGGACTGTACGGGGCAAAGGCTGAGGCTGAGGGTGGTGAAGGAGCCGAGGGACTGTGAAAGGGATTAAGGGGATAGAGGTGAGGGCGAGACTCAGGGGCTAGAGGCTTCAAATGGGGTTGGAGAGGAAAAAATATGCTGAATCGGGTCTCTTTCCAGACCTTTCTTCTCTGTAGTCACAATGGACAGCAGAGGCTCCCTCCGCCCGGAAACAGCGGGGAGACAATGGCCGTGTCAATGTCACTGTCCTCGCTTTGTCAGCGATCACAAAAGAAAAGCTAAGACAGAAAGAGAGAAAGACTTCCGCGTCAGCTGCACATTCTGTACCGTGAACTCACCTATGGCTCAGCTTGAGGACTGTGGTAATTAAAGCAGAGGAGTGTTAGGTCACATTCAGCCTCGTTACCATGGCAGGAGCCAAATGAAGCTATTTTTTTTCTGGACCTAAGTGGGTAGAATTTCTGCTTCCTCCAAAAAGCCTCCACTTACCAAACTAAAGCAATGGAAGCTGACATTTTCTCTTTGAGAAGTCGTAGGAAAGTGTTCAAATGGTGTGCATTATGGCTACGCTGATTATGGATAATGAAAAAACAAGAGATAAACCTCAGAGCAGCGAGTTGTTCGCCACTGTGGTAAACAGCTGCATTATTAAAACGCTAATCAAATCACCCATTAACATGCTGGTGCCCTTCTGCTTCACTCCTGCTGACGATGGGAGAGACGATGCCTTCTTTTAATTTTCTTCAGTTTTTTTTCCCTCCTCTAGCGGGTTCAGAGGTGATATTCAGCATATTCTAATTCAATATGGGCTGACTATGTTCGTACTGAGTGGCTGGCTGGCTCAATGTCTGGCTGTCTATCGTTTGTGTTGACTCCCTGAGTGTCGTCTCTTTACAGGACTTTGGGTTGAGAAAGTACTGGTTTGGCATTTGTAACCTCTTGGATTGCCATGAAAGTGTTTACAGATATTCAGGAGAATTAAGCTAAATTACTTTGATGCTGTCATTTTTTTTCTTTCTCTGGTGTGAACAAACCATTTTTGGGGATTATTGAAATATGTATTATTTATTTATTCTTAATTGAATGGATTGTAATGCAATTTGTTTATTTAGCTCTCTTGCATACGGCTGAATGTCTATGCAGCTGATTAGCTTTCCTTAGCATTAATAACACAGGATTTAAGTGGAAACAGCTGTTTAGATCAGTCCAGGTAACAGAAAAGGCTTACAAGCACATCTAACGCTCACTAATTAACACTTTAAGTGTAAAATCAATGCCCTGTTTTACATGGGGTTGTACCGCAGATTATTACTTAGCCTTGAACCTGCAATTGCTGGGTTGCCTATAGTTACAGATAAGAAATAGACCAGCCAAATACAAAAGTAAGGACTTACCTGTCAGCATCTACCTTCTGATTGGGGGTAATAAACAAATGTTCCGATGCTCACAAACTATAAACTATAATACAAACTGTAATAAAGCAAACATGGTCATTAAACATTATACATGTTAATCATCAGCATGGCATGCTCCATGCATGTTAGCATGCTAACGTTAGCTTTAAGCACAGGACAGCCTTGCAAAACGTGTGTTGAACCATTTCAGTTTGATGTTATGATGAGTTCTTTGAGAGAGAGTCTTCTCTGCTCCACACAAACGTGTCGAGGCCAATGCTATTCATTACCTGCGCTCCTTATATTGAATTGGTTTAAATGAATCGATTATGCTTATAGGTGGATACAATGTATGCCGAGGGACCGAGATCGGCAGGCCTGCAAAGCTGCTCTGAAGACACACAACGTGCCCTGTCTCTGCATCTGCTGATTGTGAAACAAAATATCCCTCTCGGGATATTTAAGACTCGGTTCTACTGTCTACGCCACTCTTGCATACACGCAAAAACAAACGCAATCCTCACCTGTACTGAGCTCTCAGGACTCCAACACATTACCCGGTTCCCTCTCACCAACTCACTTTTCTCCCGCCCTCCTGTTCTCTTATCCAGTGGCCTGCCTTCCCTGCAGGCTCTTTTCTAATCGCATGTTGTTTTCACCTTGGATTGCGGTTAACTGCCTCGTGTGTAAAGTATATTCGGTGTGGAGAGTAACAGCCTGTAAGCCACTTCAGATGCGCTGTCGTGACCTGTCTGTGGTCATTTGATCAGTTACTACACGGGCGAAGCGTCACAGGGGATAAAGCGTAGAGGGTGTATCGATCCCTTCCAATGGAAAAAACTTGATTAGATCATTAACAGCTTGTCCTCTCTGTGGTTTATTCGCTTTGCACAATGGAGCATAGCTGAACTCAGAGTACACGACAGTAGTCCTGTTTTTTGATGATCTAATGTGCTGCACACTGTTATGTGCACTTGATAACGGACTCGCACGAGCAAAGGTCAGACGCGTCAACGTGTTTTGCTTCCTTGTTTTTTAAAGCGGATACAACTCAACCCATCTGTTCCAGAAAACAATAGCGTTATATTACTGTTACTGAGCAAAAGTTCCATTATGACTTAGATAGCTAATAAAACACTGACTTACGTGTTAGGAGGTTAATTCTTCTGAATATACATTATTGTCTGCTAATACATTATTTTCCAATGCTTGACTACTCTTGCATCTAGAAAATTACAGTGTTGTGAAATATGGATTTTGTGATGATTTTATCAATATCTACTGTAGGCTTCCAGCTCATCGCAAACACCACAGATGGTTTTCCAATTCAAAACTTTGGATGACTTTGAATGCTGTGTGGTAAAACAATAATGCAAGTTACAGGAAGCCTAACACCACAGCACAAAACGTGAGTGCAAGATCGGTTAATTTAAGATGAAATATATGTTGCAAAAATTTTTTAATTTTTTTAAAGTTTTACCGTTTGAATTTAGGTTAAAAAAAAGAGAATTAAGGCACCAACAGATGGGTTTTTTGTGACCTTTAGTTATTACAAATATTAAAGCACGTCACAAAGGTGTTTCCACGCACCGTATATGTAATTATTGTATAGCACCATCCACGTTCAGCAAAACGGGTTATTTACTGCCAAATAGGCTTCACGTATTTTATAATACAGTCGGAATACTAACAATCACTTCAAAACCGTATGATCATTGGTTTCATTGAGGACTCATCCACCTTTCTGAAATAAAAACGTCACCAAAAAATAAGTTTCAAATGAAGATAAAGAAAACCAATGGATTAAATTCCATGTGTTGGATTATTAAAAAGTTGTAAAGTCGTTCTGTATCTTACCTGCGCACAGCTGCTCACACTCGGTCTCTTCAACGGAGCTGATCGGTTCCGTTTGAAATCCTAATGTCGTGTCCTCCACGTTTGAAAAAGTCCCAGTACCGCCCCTCGTCTCGGTCTCCCCGCTGCGTCCCTTCGCCCGTCTCCGGATCAAAGTGTCCAACGGACAGCGCGACGCGTCAGCAGCCGATGAAGGCGCTCCGTTTGGCCGCTTCTGCGGAGCCGCGCTGCCTCCGCGCCGCCTCCTCCTCCTCCAGCGGACGGATCTCCCGGTTTAGCGCAGGTGTGGCCGCGCTCGGCGTAGATGGGGGCGGGAGGGGGAGGGGTTGGGAGGGGGGGGGGGTCTCCGCAGCACATGACGCTGGGTGAGACGGCTCTTAGAAATAAAAGCCACACTGTCATTGGGGATATCGGCCGATGGGCTGGAGGCACCGCTTCTTTTTTTGAAAGCAGAGGCGGTTTAACCCATCCAAGCACCAAAGAGTCAAACAATCATCCTACAAAGCTCAACCATAACGATTAGTATTGATTCATTGATATGATTTGAATATTCATGATCAGTTTGTCTTCTTTTCCGAGGTAGTTTATTCTGGACCCGCTGAAAAAGCAAGACTTTACCTTGTGTGCCGATGGAATTAGTTCAGTTGTAATGATGAAAGTGTAGTTGTTGGTATCTATATTTTCCAAATTATGGAACTCTATTTTGATTGGCAAAGTCTTTGACATTAATGGGCATGAGTTTAGGGCTAACATTTGTTTTTATTAGGGTCTCTTTGAGTTGATTTAAAGCACTTATGATTTGTCCGGAAAGTATTGTGTCTACTGCAGGGACTGTTTTTTTAAGTTTGGAAAGTAGTGAGCATATAAACGCATGTTTTCTTCAATTCGTCACCATGTTCAATATCATATAAAAACAGCAAAGCTTCGAAACTTTTATTTATTTCTTTGCTAAATGTAATGATAATAAACAGATGTAGCAAAGATTAAAAATGTACAGTGCAGCTGGAGGCCAAAAGCCGACTGGGCTTATTTTGAGCATCAACCTAAATAAATGTTAAATATCACATTAACATGGAGAACATGAAATCAATATACATAAAATATGATCACCAAAAATGTTTTAACACAGTAGATGATCGCAATAGCACTACATTACAAACAACAAAATAAAAATCTAAGGGTGTTGGAGTGTATATTGTATTCAGCTGCATATTCCGATTTGTCTTCCACCTTTCAGCATGCAGGCTTCCTCCTCCACCACTTCTTGAGGTTCGATCTTCTCATACTCACCATGGGCCACGATCTAAAATTAGATCAAGTGCTTCATTCACAGTTAGTCACTTGCACATTGGGGTGCTACCACAGAATGGCATGTGCAAATAGAAAGGTGTTATTTATAGACCAAAGCTTGGAGAAGTGATCGGTATCATTGTGTTGGATACAATATTGTGTATATGGGAGAGTGAATGGACTACACACAATTTTGTTTGTACAAACAAGCACAAGTACTGCTTGTGATTTTCCAGGTGAAACTGCGTGGAATTGTCTGTCTCCCTCCCGTAAACATTTTTGACCTGGTCGACAAACACGTTGTTCAACGTAGTTCTATTCAAAAATCCCCGGCATGAAGTCTCTCAGTCTTTGACCCAGGTGACAGTTCACTGGCTCCTGGCACTGCATGCTGGAGTTAAAAGTATGATTGTGAAGCAGGTGACTGACAAAAACAGTGCATCATTTCGTTACACAAGCAGCTGACTTATTTCTATATTGTGAATAAAGACGCCGCCTACAAAACTAGTGAACAATGAATACATTCAAAGTAGCTGCCATCAAATGCCCCCAAATAGGAAAGCTGAAACAGCAGCAGGAAGGGAAATGATTGTTACAGCTAGATTCCCACAGCAACACACAAGTATATTCAAAGGTAAATTGATTTGCCAAAGGTTCATGTTTTCTTTTAAATAATTAACGCGCTGCAAATCCCACACAGCCGATCATTGGTTAGGACAGTAGACATTCTCCTCATCAGTTGGGCACATTACAAGGAATTATACACAATGCTCCCAATGCTTTTTTTTTTTCTTTTGGTGCAGTTGCTTATTCTTTGACCATCATCATCATGTCAAGCGAGATATTTGCTTTATATTGGGAAGTCAGACCTGGTTTGCGTGTCCCTGTTGATTTGTGCCACTATCTTTCGAATAGAACCGTGATACAGCAGTGGGATGTATAATATAGATTGTGAAATCAAAACAAATGCTATTCCATTACACAATATTACTCATCGTTCTTCTTCAGTGCAGCCGTGTTTCTCTCCAGATGCTTCTTGAAGCAGGACAACCATCAGTATCTTTTGCTCCACCGAGGAGAAAAGCATAGCGGTCTTGTGAACATGAAAATATACATTGTCTCCCAGAAATGAAAGAAATATATATACATTATGTGGCTCTGTGGATGTAGATGGTAATCTTGAACTTTAAGAAGGTTGAAAGAATGCCCGGCGCTGCAGGGCCACTTTGGTTTGTATTAACTTTGTGCAGGTGATGGATGGGAGAGTAAATATTGGGAGATGACCTGGAACACTGATATATGGAAGCGGTTAGTGATGCATGCAGGAATAAATACAGTCACTTCAATACCTCTTTATTTCACATACATTAATGCACAGATGCCCACTTTAACATTTTTGGCCAGATGAAAAATGTGTGTGACACACACACACTCACAATGGACAATGCAATGGCCTACCGTCATACCCTAGGGTCTAGACCATAATGTGACATGCCATTGGTTTTCCTCAATTAAAAGAAAACTTTGTATTTTAAGACATCCTTCACCACAACCACTAAATGTCTGAAACCTGACCTTGACATCAACCCAAATTTCAACCGTACAATAGAATGGTTAACTTTGATTTTGTGTGCCCAACAAGGAATTGAGTTCTTACACGACACACAGACAGATACATAATAATATGTATTCTTCTGAACTCCCTGTTTGTAATTTAATTAAATAGAATATTATAGTCTTTAGAACAAAGCTTTTAATCATCTCTTTGATTTAAAAAAAATGTTGTTCAATAGATGAAATGTCATGTGACCTGGTCCTAAAAACCATACACCAAAAAAACAAAAACAAACACACAGTATGTCAAACCCCAACCACAAACTTGAGCAAACTATCAAGAAGGACGAGGGAAACCTGCCTGACAGCAATGCAAATTGATCAATTAAAGCTTGTTTTTGTTCCATACATTGGTCGTACACAGTGCCGGCCCGAGCCTCTTCAGGGCACTAAGCAGAATTTTTATTTAGGGCCCCCCCTCCCACCACGTCACCTGTGCTAGAAGATTATTGGCACAAATGTCACGCTATACTGTTATAGCGAAAATTATAAACAAATACAATGAGGTTATAATACAAAACTAGGGCTGCTTGCAGCATAAGCAAACTAAGCGGCTGCTTGGGGCCCCCTGGTGGCCAGGGGGCCCCAAACAGCCGCTCAGTTCGCTTATGCCTTGGGCCGGCCCTGGTCGTATAAATGTTTGCCACAAATCTATAATTGCCTTATTTAAAGGTGAGAAAAGTTTTCTATCATTATTACATTTTAGGCACTTAAGAAAACAGCGACTTGATGATTCCTATTATCTTTTGCTATATCTTAAGATGATAACACTGCAAGAAGCGTTGGGGAAAGCAGCGCTATCTGCGGCTGCTTGCAAGCTTCACCCGCTCGATCCGCTGCTGCAGCGCCTCAGGTTCCTGATCGCTGCAGCTGCCCGCTCCCATCGCGTGATGGTTGATCCCCTGTGGTCACCTCAGCTGGCTTTCCCACATAACTGCTTGGGAATTCCTGGTGCCGCCTCCCTAGCAATGAAAGTAATATCTCCCACCACTTACTGCCACAACCCCCATTCTGCTGTGCATTGGGACGGTTTCTTGGGAGCCAAGTGGCCCCGGAAGAAAATGTCTGCTTTTTCAAATTATTATTTCATCCCAGTGAAAGAATTTATTTTCAAAAACCTTCAACGAAAACCTCACAAAAATGTGCAACCACATTCAAACATGTGATGTGACTCATGTGATCTGTAACAAATTGCCTTGTACGGTACTTTGTAGGTGCGGATCATAATGTCACGTTGCAAAGCTTTCGTGTTTCAGTGAATCAGCGTTGGAATGGAGAGATAGGCAACTGGCTTGGGAAGCCCAATAAGTTTAGAAGTTTAGGTGTGTTTTGGGTACTCCTACTAAAAATAACTTAATGCTTTAATGTGTCATAAAAGAGAATATCACTTCAATTTAACCACACAGCTCTCGGCAAGTCCAAATCCAGCGACAGGATCAAATGAAGAGCCTCTCTGTCAGGCTAATCTTTACGTTATTCAACATTTGTAACATTTACACTAAAACCAACTTATCAATGACGTAGTGTCATGATAATGAAATATGGACTTGCGCTTTGCTGGGAGGGAAAAGGCATACTACCCAGACAGACAGCGGTGAGCTTTGTTTCTCAATATCTGGCATAAGTCTTTGATTAATGGGTAAGGATTTGGGACAATATTAATTAACTTTATAGAGTGAAGAGACTGCACAATACGGTTGCATTGCTTCAAGCGATTGATTTATCAGACAGAATCAATTTGATCTCTTTCTGTGTTTTTTTCCTCTTCTTTTTTGTAATTTATTTCACCTTAACAGATATACTTTCATTTTGCATACTAAAAATAATGTTTCTGCATCTATCTGTTTTTGAATCTACACAAATAACTCTTGCCTCTTCCGATGATGGACTTTCCATTACTTGTATCCCGTCATTGCAGTCGTGCCTTCAAAACATCTGCTCGCTTTCAGCCAATGAAATATTATCATGCCTCTGGGAAGGCGCATCAAAATGTCATAATATAACTTCAAATAATGTGAATGACAATAATCCAAGCTATTCTGTTTTCCACAGATGTATGAAACTGGAGATGTGCAAACCTACGACCTTAACTGTTCGCATGACTTTGTATTCGAGAACAGATTGAGTGTGATCATTTCCCACCCAGACTGAAGCTCAGTCACGTTGCTCGGTGTGATGTATGAGACTGTGGCTCATTCAGCATAAACAAGGAAAGACTAAATGTACTATTTACACAGGCTTAAGCCAATATAGCTGATGCCGAAATGATCCAATGAAATAGTTATTTCTAGTCAGTCTAGCCGCTTCATCTGAAAGACAAGACATAGAAAATGCCAGCGTGATCACTTTTTGTTTGATCTTCTTTAAGAAAAAGGGAAACATAAAGCAAATCATCACCATTAACGGCCGTTAACCTCCAACTGTGCATTAGCCATCACTGCAATACATAAACGGTGTCACAGCACTTTGAGAGGGGTAACAGTGGTTCATTCAGAAACCGGTACTGACAAGTCTCATCCATCTCCGAGACGGAGTCTAAGTGTCTCTCCAGAGACCCTCTGACATTTTGAATCTCGGCCTTCAGCTCAGTCAGTCTCCACATTTCAATCCTCTGCGTCCTCCTTCCAGCTGCTGAATCGCGTCAGTATGATGCTTCCCTCCATGCGTATGGCCTCACAAAAAACGACCATGATTTCAGGTTGAAATGAGACCACTAGTTCTCAAGTAATAATCTTTGCTCTCCTAGCGTTCACGGTCATATGTCTAAAGCAATGCTTTTCGGGGAGTGCATTGACACATGCAGCAGTTATGGTGTCCATGGTTAGAGGAATTCATGAACACCTCAGCCTTGCACTGCAGCCTGGCATTCATCTGGATCTGATACTTACACATATTCATTTAACGGGCACATTACTGCATGTCTGAGCTTTCAGGTCTAATGGGAACAGACCCTCCAAAGAAAGGACTTGAAGTGTGTGGATTTCTCTCCAGCATGATTTGTATGATTTGTGACTTTATTCAGGGTCATTAAGGTTTGTCAATTGAAAGATACTCTGGAAGGGGCGGGAGTTACCTATATCATTTGAAAATTGGGTGCTCCATGATGTAGTGCATCGAGTTGTTCTCTAGTGTGTTCTGAATGAATTGATTGAATGAATGATGATAGGTATTGTAGAAACCTTTCAGTCTTTCCTTTGCCAAATTGGTAGTGTTATTTACTGTATTCTCTTTCTTGACAAGCTATATGGTACCAATGCATTCCTGGGGTTGTTTGGCATCATATGGTACTAGTGTCTTAAAACTAGCTTGAATATTTAGTCCGGTGTTCGCATGAGAGGAAAAATGTTGGTTCCCGTCAGTTAGTGGTCCACTTTCAGTTTCGAATATACTATATATTTCATTCAAATCTTAAATGTACACCGTACACACACATATACAGATTGTAGAAATGCCAAATGAGTGAGGGTGAAGTAGGAGCGGAAAAAAACGCACACCCCAGGAGGTCCGTGTCAAACACACGTGGGCGTTGAATCTGCCGCCAGAACGTGCACTCAAATCACACAGAATCAAAACAACCCATATGAGAGCAATCAATTAGGTGTTGTGAGCGAGTTAGCCGAGCACAGAAGCTCTAAGCACGGCCAGATGGACCGACTGTTCTGGCTGATGGGCAGGAAGTAACAGACTGTACGCTTGTGATTGGCTCTAATTGTGATCGACTGCCTTACCTCTCTGAGAACAGCTGACGTGGTGATGTGTGTAGGACGGGCCTGTGCACACACTTGGCTGCGGCGAGTCCCGATGTGTTGGTGTGAAGACTGGCCATATGTCAACAGGGACCATCTGAAGGAGTTGTATTTATGCTGTTCAGTCCATAGTTAGACAAGTGCACAATTGTCCAGAGCTTTCACCAATTCCAAAGACACAAATGACACAAATGACTGCTACATGTGACCCCTTCTGAATTGATACGGCTACGGGTTGCTAGATAACGGGTAAGATGCATGGTTTAAACAGAAATAAAAATGAGGCAATGTGTTGCGTTGCTGGCGTAGTTATTTCATGGGTTTTTTACATATTCCAAAACAACCCGTGATGTTTTTTCTAACCATAACTAAGTAGTTTAGTTGTCTCAGCAACATCTTAACCATTAATGGGCAACAGTTTAATATACCTATACCTCATCCTCCTCTTCTCCTTCTTCCTCCCTTGTCCCCCATCCTCTTCCTCCCTTCCCCTCGCCTTCCCCTTCCTTCCATCCTCTGATCAGAGCGATTCATTATTTCATTCACCGGGATGTAACAAGGTGATCATGCATTGACCCCACGCTTGGACTCTCTCTCACTCTCACACACAGACGCCGCCTCTTTACCAGTGATGGAAGTTGACGTCGCATTTCCCCTCAATATTCCGTGGATGTCCTCCGTCAGAGAAAGCTGGCAACCTGGCGCTCACCCGATTAATTTGTCTCTTCGCTTCTATTCAGTGTCAGGATAGAGGACGCAGGAGGAGGAGGAGGAGGAGGAGGAGGAGGAGGAGGGGGAGGGAGAGGAGAGAGGGAAGCAGGGAAGCAGGGAAGGAAAGTGGCCTCTAAACGTTTAATTAGGCCCCGGCTGGAGACCTCTAAAGATCAAATGCAAAAAGTTCCACTGAATACATTACATGGCCCAGTAGCCATATGTGATATATGATACTTTACTAACATGTGATAACTTTACTTTAAATGAATGCACCATGTTTTAAAGGTCAATGTGTAAGACAGCTGCACAGACAACCAAGTGATTGCTTCGATCTCAGTATTTCTGCGACTAGCCCAGTGATCCACCAGGACACGGCACTGCAAGTATGCAACGTTGACTTCATTTACACAAGTAGAAAGCACAGGATGGGAATGGAGTGCTGGTATTGTACATAAAATGCCTCTGCTGGGCAATAGAACACCTTAGGATATGGGTGAATAACGCACCGATCTGCTGCAAAGACAAACACTCCCATGCAAAAGCAAACTGCATGCAGGTTTATGACTACTTGACTTTCTTTGCAGGCATGTTTACAGCTTAAAGAAAGCATGACAAGAAAAAAAAGGCATGTACGACAATGGGGGAAAAAGGGTGAGACACTAAACAAAGACAGGAAGTACAGTGGTTAAATCCAGTTGTATTGCTACAGCTGCTGCTATGAATAAAAAGACATTTCCTTTGAATGATAACATCATTTTGGCATTATTAGCAACAGTTTATATGAACAAAGTGCATTGCTACAAATAATAAATCATTGCTATGAATATCAAGGAGTTTGTATGAGCAACAGATTCATAGTTGAATGACTGACTGACCTTTGCTATAAATACATGTTGCGCCCTAAAAAACAGCAAGTCATCAGGCTTTTTACTTTGTATTATGCGCTGAACAGTTAAGCCTTTAGGGGCCTCTACTCGTCCTTAAGAATTTTCATGGGAATATTTCATTTTGATTTCTTATTAAGGAAAAGGCGCATTTTTGTTATATTTCCATAATTGATTTATTTGACGTGCACCTTCAGTCGAGGATGTCAGACATCACAGGCACAACGGTCCTTTACACCAAAACACTCCATTCTTTCATTAAAGTAACCTTTAAATAGCTTGTCTCTTACAATTCTTTTTTAAATGCAGATTTTTTACAAAATGCTTGTCCTTCTCACTTTTTTTCATCAAGCACTAGAAAACTATTTGGAAAGGACATCTCAGGAGGAGAGAAGAGAACAAACTGATTTTTAGCCACAGAATATGTAAAATGATAAAAATAGAAATGGTCTCACAGAATTTAAGTCAATGCATGAATTACTTTTACAACAAAAATGATATAAAGTCTGTAGATTTATTACTGACTTTGCCCACCGCCACCCCCCCTGCAGTATGTATAGTAATTACAGACTAATGTGGACACAGTTTTCACAAAGCACTTAGTTATTAGGCTATTAGGCAATTCTGCACCTGTTCTATCTAGTCCACCTTGAATTATGAAGCACCTTTACATTAATTACCAGAATTCTATTTGGCCACTATATTTGGTTATGAGGCTTTGTGCTCCAATGACTCAGCTTTGCAGACACATCCTGTGAACAAGCGGATGCCTTTCTATTCAGTTGATCTGCAAAACAGAGAAAGAAAACCCAATACCAGACAATAAGCTGGTTGGTTATCATTCTGAAATGTAGCCTAGCAATGAAAATGTATAAGTAATATCCATAAACAACTCCCTAGTGTGAGATTTGTATTCCTCTTTGTGCTTGGAGGAGCTGCGTATTGGCTCCGTCGGGTTCAAGACAGAAACCCTAGAGGGAATGAACATCTAAATGACCCATAATAATATTCCCTGTAGTTTATTCCAAACCATTGCGTATCCTCATATCGCCGAAGCTTCTAACGTTTATTGAGTGTCGTGGGAGGTAAACCACTACTCCAACCTGGATCCCCAACATTCACGACTGTGTTCTCTGTTTTGCACGAACCTCCAGCTTTCAGGATGCACTTTAAGAAAGGAGCTGCAGTCAGAAAAAGGGCTGTCGCTCTGAGATGAAGAGTGACAGATCAATGGGAATTTAATGGACTGCAATTCTTTTGAGCTCACGTGATTATGGGGACTGAAATGAAAATTATGGTTATTTTCCCTCTGAATACATCTTGGAGTGGGGATGTGATCACGCAGAGAATAGCGAATCAAGGGTGGTGAAGTACAAGTTGTTAATATTGATTTCTATTAGAAGTTCTCCAACCCTCTAAGATGAAAATAATAATAAAGCCTCCTTCCTTGGGTAAACTATTTGGAATACCTAATGTTGTAGAAAACACCCCAATTAAAGAGAGGTTTTAACTCAAACTTTTACCTTTTTATGTCTGTTCTCTGATATTGCAGATAAGATAACAGACGCAGATAACCTAAATGACCTCTTAGGCCCAACATTACTGCACATATTCTTTGTCCTGTATTACATGGTGGATGGATAAGTCTTAATAGAGCCCTTGAGATAACTGATATCCTAACTTGGACACTTACTTTCATGGTCACAAGCCCAAGCACAACTTTCCCCATGTGCACTCTGTCTATAAGTGTTGAAATGGCCGACGGTAGATGATTGATGAAATGACTCCTACTCATTAGCCTCTCCTGTATAGATGTCTCACACATTGACAGATGGTCTAAACCGCAGACACTTCTCAAATGTGACGTGTCAAAGTGTCGGAAATCGACATTGGGGCAGGAGCTTTGGAAAAGAGATGTTGAAAGTTTCTTTTTGATGAGCCGGCAAGTTTAACTGATGAGACTTAATTTACATAATTAGACTATATGTCTGTTCTACCAACCTTTCCATTTATGCAAATATCTATTAATCTTTCATCGGCCCATTTATCTGTATATCTAGCTATCAAGCTGTTAATCTATCTAAATCATGCCAATGACCTGTATTGTTACGATTGTTGATATGGGCTACACTATTACTGCAGTCTAATTATTATTGGCTATTAGTGGACATTAATATTATAATCTCATCCTCTGAAATCCACCATTAATATTGCTGTATTTTGTTTAATCTAACACACACACACACACACACACACACCTATACTGTATATATATATATATATATATATACAACTGTAGGATGCTTTTTGTTTATATATATATACAGTATATCATTTATCATTGAATATGTATGCACTGTGTGTGGACATAGCTACCAACTTTCATTGCCCCTCTGCTGCGAAATGAATACCTGAATATAACATGTTCAAGAGTTAACAGATCTTCAATATGCACATGTGCATACCAGCGCCCCTTGAGGAGTATTTTGACACATTAAAGGAGATTTGTATACACAATATTGGTTTTATTTTTCAATTAGCTGACGTTTTTATCAGATCACCGAGTTGAAAAGTATTCCCCACCGTGTCGGAACCTTTGATTTTAGAAGTCATTCCCTCCGGCGGACTGTTGGTGTAACACTCAACATTCAGCCGTTCTCAGCTAGTCCCTTCCGTCACTTCCTCCCCACGTGAAACTCTCTGTACATGTGAGGAGTACCGTCTACGTTCGTTTACGGCATATTCCTTCACGTTTACACGCCACTACATCACATATAGTCATCTTATGATCATCGATAGCAGGACTATGGAGTCCGCAGAGGAGGATGAGAGGCTCGGACAAGAATCCGATGCAAACAGTGAATTATCAGACGGGGAGGTGAGTTGATCTGTTGACATGCTAACATTGGCTAAGTTAAAGCGAACACGACTAAAACTAATAACAGTCCCAAGTATAGTCAAGTTAGTTCATTTTGATTGATGCAAAGTAGTAGATGAGAAGGACGAAACACTTGTTTACACTAACATTACAGGAAAGCACGGACAAGGATGTGAGTCGGTAATGTTTATTATCATTCAGCTAAATATATATATATATATATATATATATATATATATATATATATATATATATATATATTCATGACTTTAGCAGGCAATTGGCACTAACTTGATTCTGACTCGGGGTTAATGCGACTGTAGGATGCTTTTTGTTTATGCATTGTTAGTAAATGTGTCTGAAATAAACAAGAGAATAAGCATGGGAACTTCTCGTTTTCTTTAGCTTCAAGAAGCCTTCGCAAAGGGATGGTTGAAACCGGGGATGAACGTGTTGGTGGATAAACCCAAACAGTTTGTCAACAACGTGGTGAGTACATCTCCAACAAAGAGTTAAACAGTGAACAGTTACAATCCCTTTTTCAGATGTCTTCTATTCCTGTGGGTGTTCATGGCCTGTGCTAAATGTCACTTGTTGTGATGCAGGAGGGTTTGAGGCATTGCCTCGCTGACCTCCGTAAAGACATCCCCTGGGTGGAGAGGTTGGACATGACCAACCCGCCGGCTAAAGACATTTCTCAAGCTGAAGGGAAAATTCTTGGTGTTAAAAATGGAGACGTAGACGCTGAGGATGATTTCCAGAGAGAGATGTTTTTGTAAGTGACCGTAACGCATAAAATGTCCACATATGGAAGGTTCACTTTATTGATGATTGATTGAGAGTGTTGGATGCCACCATTGATCTTCTCACATCATGGTGGACTGAAATATTCAGTGACTCATTTATGATGCGCTTATTTATTCCAAATCCACTACTCAGAGTTATTTTGACACACTAAAAATGAATCTAACCCTAACAGGGAGTATATAATTAACCTAAACATGATCTTTCTTTGTTCATTTATAGCTACCGCCAAGCTCAAGCTACAGTTCTAGATGCATTGCCTCTCCTGAGCAAACATGGCATACCCACCAAGAGGCCGGATGATTACTTTGCAGAGATGGCCAAGTCTGACCAGCAGATGCAGAAGGTGAGTGGGTTGTGGAATGTTCCTGAGCCCAAAATTAACAGCATAGTTGGACCTAAATCTCTTAAACTGAGATTGGTGTAGTGAATGTATTGACATGTGGCATATCCAATAACATGTTCTACTATGTTCAGACTTGAATACAAATGTAAGAACAACGGATGTTTTTTGTTCTTCTGTGTAGATCAGGAAGAAGCTGATCTCAAAGCAGGAGATACTGGAGAAGTCGGAGAAAGCCAAGAAACTGCGTGAGCAAAGGAAGTTTGGCAAAAAGGTCGGTCCGCATTTTACAATATCAGTAATTTAACATGTCCATTGGGACATGTACGGTATAGTTACCAGAGGTGTGTCTATTAGAGATCTTCCTCAGTGCTGGTTATCATTGTACAGCAATGATAATGGAGACTGCAGCAGATGCTGGACCAACATGTCTTGGGAATTCAACGTTTTGATTGTAGCCTACTTCACCAAGGACTAATGGATAACAAATCTCCTCTTTTGGTGTAAGAGTAACGTATATTTGTAATGTGTTTTTAGGTCCAAGTAGAAGTGATACAGAAGCGGCAGAAAGAGAAGAAGGCTATGATGACTGCTGTGAAGAAATACCAAAAGGGTACGTTTTTCTATTTTCGAACTGTGGTTGATTTCATATGTTTCACTTCCTACAAAGTAACAAATGTATTGCTGTGTAAAGTTAGTGCATTGATGGAAAATAAGTAACTCGTTGTTCATTATCATAGATAATCTTATGTCATTTTTCTCTTGTGAGATTTTTCTCAGATTGAAATGTAACTTTTCTTTTCATCTTCACTCCAAGGAATGACCGACAAACTGGATTTCTTGGAAGGAGACAAGAAGAAGGGTAAAGAGTCGACTCAGGCCTCCAAAAAACCCACAAACAAGAAAGGGTAAGGTGTTGCATGTCTGTTTTGTACATTACAATGATGAAAATCAACATTAGTGTCCTTGCACAAGCAAACTAAGCACTATGTATTGTTTTAACAGCCCCAATGCAAAGAGAAAATACAAAGACCAGAGGTTTGGCTTCGGAGGGAAGAAGAGCGGAAAGAAGTGGAACACCAAGGAGAGCCATAATGATGTTTCCAGTTTCCGCGCTAGAGTGGCTAATGCAAAGGGCAGCAAGGGAGGAAAGAAGGGGGTCAAGGGAGGAAAACAAAATGTGAGTCACTCGCACATGTACGTTGTTGAACCTTCTAGTATGTGTGTTTATAGAAATATTGTCAAAGTAAACTCTAAGAATACTGGATTTACTCTGCGCTCGGTACTGAGGAGAATCTGAGTTTTACTTCACTTTCGCCTTTCAGAAACGCCCGGGCAAGTCTACGCGCAAGAAGATAAAGTCTCGCTCTTAAACATGGACTGATGCTAGCTGGACTTGGACAAGATTTCCCTCGCCTGCTCGTCAAGTCTCTCCACCAGGCGAAGGGGAACATGGGCTTTTCTTTTAAACTTTTTTTTATTTAAGATGCCTTCAGTAAAGTGTGGATCCATGTTGAGTCTCCCACACACACACACCGAGAGAGCGAGAGAGACATTTTGCGAAGGATGATGTTTCAATGTCGTCCTTTGCAGAGATGGTAAACCCTAGAGTAGAATACTTGGGCTACCCACACCATAAAAATGGTTTTCTGAAAATAGAGAATGTGATTACTGCCTTTTTCTTTACTAGTTAAATCAGTTCTGTTGTCTGTGGACATAATACATTTTCCGTGTGCATATTTCATGGGGTTGTTTTTAAAGCAACTGTGATTACTCAATGTTTATCCTGGCATCCCTGCTGTCTACAACGTCTTGATTTTGGAATATTCATTTTTTATTTTTTTCTAACAGCTCCTTGACTCATTTATTCTCCCATGTGACATGACATTTTATGATATTGAGCAGCTGTTAGTTTTGCCCTTTCTCCTATTCATTAATATGATTAGTATGTCATGAGCAAGTGCGTTTGGACTTGGGCACGTGTTGCCCCTCCAAGTGTTTTACTTGGGTAGCTAAGAATGGAACTCTGAAGAGCCGCTTTTTGTAAAGACACCTGTATGTTTGTATGTTAAACAAATAAATCTGAACAAAAATAGATGGCCATTTACGTATTGGCGCGGATTGTTTATTTGGTGACGTCTGTGCTGCATCTGTGGTAGTTAAACATCTTGTCATTGGGGCCGGGTGGGATCTGAGGGGATGGAAATGGACAAAGTGTGCGTTTGAGTAACATCTGGAAAGAACAATTTACCACTACACCAGAAGACACAAATGCAAGCTTCTCTTTCTTTGTGATAACGTTAAAGTGAATGCTACGGAATCAAAGTGCAGTTTGTATGCTCGCAATATCAGCCCTGATGTTGGCAGGCCTCACCAGTGGAGTTGACACCCACCATCCTATCTCCTGACTCGACGTCTGTGGCATTGAATATTTCTCCGTGGGTGGGAGGCCGGCCTTTCGAAAGGCCTCTAACATTTCTGCTGAAAAAAAATAAAATGTATTTTTCTTCAAGCATTCATTTATCAGTGCTTCTGTGTTTGTGATCACGCAGTCCGGGGTAATGTCTTTAATAGCATTTATCCCGAGTAAAAGAGCAAAGCAATACTTCTTATCAAGTTAAATGTAAACTTACAGTTCTCTGCACTCTCTTCTGTTGGTTTCGTAGACATGGGTTTGTCTGTTAGGACAGGGGCTGAAATGTGGACGAGAAAAAAGTTTTACATACAAAAAATACCCCGCCCCCCCTGATTATTAAATAAATACACAAGTAACATTAAATATGGCTGCGTACTCAGTATGATATCAAAGTACACGTTGAGCATATGAGCAATGAACACTTACGGAGTAGCTCGTGTCTGTTCTCTTTCGTGACCGTCTCTCTGTGGATCGCAGTTTTTTGGACCTCATTTAGTTTTTCCGTTCCTGCCATGTTTTAAAAACAATAACCGCGAGCCGATACCCGCTGTTACCGATAAACGGAAAAACGGGCAGGTTTCGATGATTTCGTTACCTAGCGACCGTAAGCGCTGCCTCGCGCTGCAGTAACCGCTCTCAGACACACGTGGGTGGCACGCGCTCACATTTGGTCTTTGTTGGACGGGCATTGCCAATTAAAACTACTTTTACTCATTTGCCCCTTTTTTTGTTTTAAGGAGCTTGAATGTTTTTTTAGTTCAATCTTTATTTTTATCAATAAATATTCTTATCAATAGATCCAAATTACTTCTTAGTCCAGTAGTTATGTTTGATTACTTTATCTAACTATGTACATTAAAATGAATAATGAAACACTGTCAGTATATAAGTAATTCAAATGAGAGAAAATGGGTGTTGTTGATCAGAATATTTTTATTTGGCAAAATAAATTCACGGAGATCCCTGTAAAATCATAGAATTACTGTTTAAAGTTCTTTAACAAATAAATGTATACCCAGCTAACAAATTTATGGTTCCCAAAACGTTCTCTCAACGTCAGCTTTTGGTAACAGTAACGTTTGGTTTCCAGACGTTTCCTGAAAGTTAGCTGTTGGTTCGCTTAAGGGTGCGATGGGAGGTTTTCTGACGTTCCGTCGACGTTAGCTATTGGTTATACAACACGTTCCCCTGACGTTAGCCAACGGTTGCAACCTTTAGATAACGTTGACGGAACCCTTAGCGAACCAAAAGAAACAATGGACTCAAGATAGCGTCCACTTACTTATTGTATACAACGATGTTGATAAACGTCCATTTCATGGAGTGTCCTCAGAACATGTTAAAATAAACTGCTATTTTAATATTTACTTTTTAATTGGTGTTAGCAGACAATAACTCCAAACGAAAAGTATTATGAATTCCTTACTAAATTAAATTAAACAACAACAAAAAACACTTCAAGCCAAGGTTCGATTACTTATCAAATTACTTATTTGAATGACTCTAGATGAGCATTCAGAGTATTCTGATCGCAGCTTTATGCCCGCACACAGTCTCTAGCCTTTTCGAGCTTTGCGGACTTCCGCTGACTTCCAGAAGCCATTTGTTCATCACAGTAAAAACAATTTTCCCTTCAACGGACTGCTGTTCAGTGCCATGTTGAAAACATTTGCCCGGAGCAAACAAACACATCAAAATGTAGTGGAAGAGCGCTGAATAAATGAATGTGTGCCGACTGGGAGAAAGCCAGCTCTGAGTAACATTTGATTTGATTTAATTTGCTTGTATGTATTTGCACATGTTCTCCAACGGAGACAGATGACAGTTGAGGCATTTCTCTCGTCTGCTGTGCGTCTGCACGAAAGCGCACAACACATTACAAGTGCACGTGTACCCGCTGGCTTCACAGCGATGCAGCATTTCACACGTTTGAAGTATTAAGACCCAAGCGAGAGGACCAGCGACCTTGAAACAGCACAGCTGTTACAAAATAAATAAATCCCAGAATAAATCCCAGAAAGGACTTTGTTCACATTGCCTTGTGTCACGCATCACACAAACATAACAGTACTTTCGCATCTTGTAAATGGTACTTGTGGTTGGGAGGACTGACATACTTTCAGGGCTGCAGTTACAATCCTGGCGGCCTGCTGACTTCTCACCACTTGTCTTCTCACATTCCATCCCCTTTTTTCTCTTTTCTCTTCCCCCAGCTTCTCTTCCCTAACAATGTGCAGTCTTCTTTACTTGGAAGAAAGGCCTTTGTTTGTATTCTCTCATGGTCCAATGTGTGGGTGATTGTGCGAATGTTGTGTTTATTTTCTTTACCTCAGAGTAACAGACATCTTAATAAAGGTTGAGATGTTCAGCTCTTGGTTTCCGTCTCGTGACTCAAATCAAGCTTTATTAGCTCCGGGTGAAAGATATAATGGAAACAGGTAATAACTGGCTGGGGAGATCTCAGTGTGGGCGGGTGACAAGCCCCCTGTGGTGTTTGTGTATGTGTGCGAGGAAGAGTGAGCAATATGTATTACCAGAGGATGGGTAGGCTTGTGTTGTCAACCTTTGTTCCCTGGCTTCTGTCACCGTGTCGGACCGAGTCATCATCAACGCTGCTTTTGAGTTCCCGAGGCCGGCAATATAGCCAAAGGCCAGTCGGTGAGTTTGTGCAATATCCAGTGGACCCGCATGCCGGGAAAGGTACGGCACATGGTGTGTGCGTTGATTGAATGTGACACGGCTTTGGCTAAAACTATTTTCCATCCCATGGCTCTCACATGTACACTTTAACAAGGAGCCATTTGTCTATCAGGTGTTAACAGCGGGGCTCCAGTCTCCAAAGGAAAGGAAGCGTTCTGTTAGGCTTGTGTGTGGCCGAGGAGGATGATCAGCTGACTAGTGTGAGGGGAAAGTGTCGGGAAATGGGAATTCTTGTTGACAATAAATGCAAAGGCATTTTCCTTGTTGTGCCATGATACTGGCAGAAAGTGAATGCGTGGCTTCATTGTTCACTATTATTATATTACTATTTCCCTCTCTCTCTTTACTTTTCCCAGTTCTATAATGGTACTTTTTTTTGATGGTGTGCTAACTTTTTTATACTCTTGTGTTCTAGGAGAACATGCAGATGTGATGTATTGAAATCTCTGTGCTTTATGTTTGGATGTTTTTAATGGTTTTATGTGAAGCACTGAACTGCACTGAACTTGCCTTGAAGCCTCGTCCCAAAAAAACGTCAGATTTGGAGGATTCATGTACAATAAATCGATTACAATGTCCAATATTTTTAAATAAAATGACCCAAAACATCCCCAAAGTTTCACCATCTGAATTCCAATGCAGGAGAGATAATTTGACTTAATAATTTGCGCGCTGTCTGGATACAATTGAGACAACAATATGTATGAACTACACCTTTGAGATAAAAAAAAAAAACATCCAAAGATGAACCATACAGTTTGAAAAAGTATAACCCGGACATCAATTGGAGGAGAAGGAGGTCTTTGAACATATAAAGAATGGCAGCGTGCTGCATCAGTGTGAGTGCCTTCCTCCTGTTTCTTCCTCACAGATCACTTGCTCTCTTCCAATCTTACATGCAGCCTCTGACCTTTACTAACGTGACGTTGTTTTAATTACCAAGCGGCCTCAATTAGCTGCTGATTAAAACACTATGTCTTGTATAATTCAGCCTTTTTCTCCACCACTGCTATAATATGCATCATACGAGACATGCAAGCCTTTCCCATCCCGCTACATCAATAAATCCCCTCTAACACGCCGATGACGGCCAATAAAAGCTGCTGCTATTTTCCTAAGAAGTGGAAATGTTTGTGGCGGCTTAAAACCTTAATGAAACCTGGGTGATATAATTTTACCTTTACTTGGGATGCTGCTGACCTGTCTGTAAATGGGATTCAAAGGAAGTCGTACCATTTTCAATCAAGCACTATATAGTACGAATTTAAATTGATTTTCTGTTGCACAAATGCGGTATGAAATGGAATTTCAAATAGCTGCTTTGATTGAAAATGCACCAGTGTGAGCAAATGATGGGGCAGTATGACCTAAGCACACATGATACAGACTATGGAGATCTTTTGTGTTTGCATAGCATTCAAACTGCATACCTTTGAGGTCATTAGAGGGGTTTTTGTGGTATCTAAAATGTAACTAAATTAGTAATTGTCATTCACATTCCGTTTTCCCTGCTCATTTACTATCATCTCTGAACAGTCTTGTTTAAAATAGATATTTCAATGCTAACAAATGCTCTTCTTTTTTCTAATGCTAATTAATTTCCCTCGTGCTTGAAAATATGTGCATTTTTTGGATCGATCACGTTTATGGTAAAGTATAGTTAAGTCAATGCAACTACTGTAACAACGGTGTCTTGTCAAAAAATGTAAAATACGTTTTAAGAGATATTCCACCCAGAATTATAATTTGTCCTATTGACCTATTTACCTAAATGGACACATTTTCACATGTCAATCTTCAAAACAATCGATGTTAATGTTGTCCTACAATATCAGAAGAATGATTTATGTATTACTGATGCTGTTTAAGCATTTTCAACATTTGGTTATAGAGAGAAAAGAAGGCAGGGCAAGGAAGGCTCTAATAATTGGACACACCTGTAATGGAGGGTTAAGAGAGGGGAGTTAGAGGAAAAAAAGGCACAACAACTAAGGAGATTCCTGGTTTCTCTACCTCTGGCGCCACACGAGAGCCATAAAGCAAATGAACTGCTCGACACGGAGGGAACCGGCTCGAGAGAGCGTCCTTGGACCGTCCTGGACTACAGGGGCTTCCTCGCCATTGGTGACCAGGAAAAATAAGTCCCCACTGAAACACCTCTCCCGACTTCTCTGGGCCAACCAAAACACACTCCCAACCTCACACGCAACCACACACACACACACCGGCCCACGGCCACTTTGTTCCCGATTAAATTTGGGTTCCTTGTTTTGTATTTGTTTAGTAGCTGACGTATGTTGCCTCTTGCATCGGGGTTACTGGTCGCGTTAATTATTGCGCCTTGTTCGCAGGATAATTCTATAAATCTGACCAGAAATAAAGTATATTGTTTTTATTATTAGTGTCTTTTTGGATTAAAGATGCAAACATATGCTGCAATAGTTTAAAAAGAATAGCAGTGAATTAAAGTAACAGATTATTTTGCTCTATTATAGTTCTTTCCAAGCCAAAAATGTCGTTGAAGAAAGATAATCATCATGGTTGAAAATATAAAGCGTGTTTGTGTCAAAGTGACTTTTTGCATCTCCAACAAGGTTGTACTGAGAGCTCCAGTGACGGCCGTGAGAAAGTGGTTTTGTGGTTTGGCTCTGGACCCCTGTGTCTACTGTCTGTGGCTGCCTGTCAACCAGATTCCTAATCTAACAGCAGATACCATCCCACCCATCTCAGGCCTTTGTCCCCTCACGTACAGCGAAAATAGCTTATTTCAGATTTTCGTTTTGACCCCGGGGCCTTTGAGTGTTTACAAATCTGATTACAGATTTGTATCTTCCTCTTTTTTTTAAACAACTCCTGTTTGTAGAAGCAGGGCACCATTACACAGACAGACACACACACACACACACCCACACACACCTATGCTGGGGGAATGTTTTATCTATTCACCTTGCTAGGGAAACAATAGGTGATAGCAGCTTTACATGCATTGGTACTTGTGCAAACCCATGCGCGCTTGTGCTTCCCGTTTGTTTTGACAGTCTTGTGGGTGTCCGCGGCTCCCTGGAGACGCTGTGGTCGTGGGAAAGCTGCCTTTCCATCAGATGCTAGCTCTGTGTCACCCATGCTCTTGTCTGTGATCTCCTGTTTTGTCTCTCCGACGCAGACTTTCTCAGGTAGGACAGAGTACAGCAGAGATCACTTCAGTATAGATTAGGACAGACTTCACAGGAGACGGCTGTGCTACAAGGTCACTTCCTCAAATAATAGGTTTATGTAATAAAATGATGGGGGGGAAAAGCAATTCCTTTCAGGTTCTGAGTTGTCTTGTATACTATAGAACATATAATTGAGCATTTGAATAGTCAGATTTGTTTGATTTTCTTGTGTTAACTGTGGTCAACAGTCTGTCGTTTTGTAGTCCTTTTTGTTTAATGTATTGCGTACCCTCGGGTGTGCGTAATCTCCACACTGTGAACTTCCTTCTTAGTCACCAGAATGTCCATATATCGGTTATCTCGCTGATGCTGGCCAATTTTCAGTATGGCTGAAAATCCATATTCAACATCTCAATTTCAGGCTCTTAGGTCCTTGAGTACTGCACAGTGTTTGAGCCTTTAACGCTTGATTGTTGAATCGTTTGCTTGGGAGGCTTTGCATTCACCTTTTCACCTCAGGTTTGTTAATGTTTCCTGCAAAAGCAGAAAGTGCTGAATCAGTTTCCATTAAAAAATGAAAGAAAAATTGGAAGCAGCACTTTTCACCAGGAATCCAGCTGAGTTGTTTTTTGTTTGTTTTTTTACACTCAAAGTAACATCATGTAAAGAATTGTATCCGTTGAGCAAACACATGTAATCCGCGTTCTACGCATGCAAGTTATTTTACTCATCTGCTCTCTCTGCGACCTTTGGACACGAAGCCTCCATGCTTTCTCATTATAAACACATTGTTGCGGTCGTTGCAAGAATATCTGTTATCGAGAAAGTGCACAGAAGGAAATCAGGAGTAACATCACGGCCACACGTGAGCCAGTTTCGCAGGTTTTCATACTTGGATGGAAATTCTTCTTGTGTTTTGGCAAGAAGGCACATTAGCTAGCTGGTCAGCTACCAAACTAAACTTTCACCGTGCTTCTTAAAATGCTCATAGTGTCCATCAAATGAAGTGTATGTTACACATGCATGCCATAACCAGGAATCACTGTGACATAAACTCTTTTTTTCCCTCCTGACCGCAGTAGCTTGTTTTGATTGCAGATGATGGCCCCGAAGTGAAAGTGTGTCTGGTTGATGGGTCTACTCTGCTCTGCCTCACGACTGCATGAACAAATCATTCGCTCACCGTTCGCTGGGTAAGTGGTGGGCAAGATGGTACAACGGTGCATTTGTCTGTGCTTGCTTGTGTATGTAGATGCATTTTTGAATGTGAGCGATGGTTTGCCCCCCCCTGACTCGCATCCCATCGATTTGCTGAGGAAATTGTGTTTTTCACTCTCTGCCACAATGCCTCGCTTATCGCCGACCTGAATACTGTGAGTGCTGGGCCTTTTGTTGAAGACACCACCCAGTGCTCATAACGCATGTCTACACAAACTGAGGACACGCATGACAAACAATCGGTTCGTATTACAGCTTCAGATGTGTCTATGCTTCCAATGTTTTTGCAAATGATAGTTTCCATAACTACATAAATTAGCTAGGTTAGCCAAAACAATACATTTACATTATGAACAGCATGAATACTACAAAGTGTACTCAAAGGATTCGTTTTTGTCTCCTGCAATAAATACATAAAGAGTTTTGCGGCATAAAATAATTTTGCCTCTGCATTTTCAAACTGGCGTTCCGTAACCTTCAAACGATCGGCGCTCTGCGTCTTTGTGACGTTTCGCTGGCTCACTTGTTTGCATCATTAACCCTGTGTAGCTCTGGGGCTAAAAACACACACCCCCAAGTGTCCATGGCTCAGATCTCATGAATAGGAAGACGGTGGGAGAGAGCAATGAGGTTATCACTCGTGTCAAATTCCTCACCAAAGTGGCCACTTTGTTTGGGGAAAAAGATCTCGCTCTGTCAAGGCGCCGCAGCTCTTCAGTCCCCTCCAGTGAAAGGAGCTCAAGACAGCGGAACAAGACCCACATTGCTGCAGAGTGAAAATGATTGCAATTAAAAATATATATAGTGTGTGTGTCTGTGTGTGTGTATATGTAATTCCTCTTAATCACTCCCAATATGGACTCAGTGAAAGACTCCAAATAGGCCATGACCTGCTGGGGTGATGAATACGTCAAGCCATCAATTAGACGTTAAAGCTTAAAGTGTAGTTGGTCATCCCTGGGTGCGTATATGAGTACAGATGTACTGAAATGCAAAATGTCAATGCGTATTGCAAAACAAAAGCTTTGATCCGCATTTGTCACCGTAGTTAAACTCATTATCTCAAAATCTGCAACTTTACTGAAACTCTTGATCTAAATGACATGTGAACATAGTGTATCTCCTCTCTGCGAATGATGCCACACCCGTGCGCTTGGTGTCTTTTTTTTTAGCCTGCGAAATAAGAACTAAAATGCTGCTCTCCGTCTTTCTCTTGTTGACAGCCCAGCTAAATGTCAAAGCTGTCAACAACTACCACTTTACCCCAAGCGCCAAAGGGGGATCGGGTGGCCGCTTTGGTTCAGTGTTTGCTAGGAACCAGAGGAGAGGCTCGACACACGAGATAATGGATGGTGAAGTTATATTTCACTCAAGTGCAACCAGTTTGTATTTAATCTTAACAAACCTTTAACCCACTGTGACAAAGTCCAAAGGGCTTACTAATGCACTTTTTTACCGTCACCCTTTTCTTTTTTTTAAACGCAACTTTCAGAAACTTTTATATGAAAGCAGGAACGTTCAAATGAAATCCTAAATCCATCCTAAAATAAAGCAGAAAACATTAGTGACCAATTGTTCCATTATGAAACCTGTATTGTATAAATTGGCCACATCACGTTCATGCATCGTGCGTGTGTGTGTGTGTGTGTGTTTGCGCGCCACTAGGGGTCTTAACCTGCGCATCGTGCCTCTAACATGATTAACGCCAAGGTGGAAACCACTGGACTGCTGACGAAACCCTGACTGTTCTGAATTCAGCGAGACAGATGGTAAATATGGTGCTGAATAAGTTTGCATTCACCAGAAAACCGGGAAATTAAGAACAACTCGTGCATCAATGTAACCTTGTTTAAAGGGAAGGCCCGGTAAGACATTTTCTAATGGTCGCTGTTGAGATACGACACATGACAAAAGCTGTCAGACCCGGTTGGACTAATCGTTGTCCTCTGCCTGCCGAGAAGATGGGCGATCAGGCGTCCTCCGAAAGCTATTAAGGTATGTTGTGATCACCTCCAGTTTTCAGCCGTTGCATCAGCCGTGTCATCAGCTGCCTGTGACTCTGATGTAATTCCCCTCATTTTCTCCACTTTCAACTCCTCTTCATCATCCTCCATCTCCATTCCCCCTTTTTCTACAATTCCACCATTTAGGCTTTAGTTGTCTCGTGAACACGTCAACCAGAAAACCTTGAGGATTTCATTTGAGAGACAAAAAAAATGAAGTAAAGAGTTTATTCTGTGGACTTCAATTAGACGGTATCAACAGGTGTTGAACCACATTTTCTGAATGGATAGTGCCTTCAGGAGAGCAGATAGAGATTAATGAGCTTATTAAATCAGAACGGACTCTCAGACAGACAGCTCATTAAAACTGCAGTGTTTGGAGCCCTTCCCAATGCGGATCAGAGTTGAGCAGACTATCAAAATCGACCTTGTCCATCATGAAGTAGCAGAGGACATTCGAAGTTATTCCAAAAAGATTCCAATTGCTGTCATCCCACAAATAACATATAGATGGATGTATTTGTCAAATGTTTTTGGTACGTCAGGGTAATGCTGTATCAATAATCATGAAGGATGACCCAATAACTTGTCACAGAGAGTGAGAGAGAGGGGTAGTTTTTTCTGACGTTTTCAATACAAAGTTTTCGCAAAGTGAGTCATTCAACTTTTGCTTTCTCTCCATGGTAAAGAAAACCTGGTCTATTGGCATCACACGTTTTGTGCATCTGTTTTTGTATGTGGATTTATATTCACTTTAGCTGCCTCAGCTCCTAAAATGTAGTTTGTTTGCTGCTTTTTGTTTTAAAACTTGTTTTCTGAAATGAATGTAGTTGTGTATTTGCAGTCCAGAACCATACACGCCTGCTGATTTGATTTGATTGATTGATGAAGAGCTCTAATAGTCTTCAGCCCAACATAGGGGTCAGCCACTGCTCCACTTCTGTCGTCTTCACACGCCCTCCCAGATCGATTAAAATGCCGGCTCAACTGCGACGAGGAGACAAATCCCCTCCCCTGTATCCGGATCTCCTTCAACGAACCAACTGCCGTGTAGTTGTGTAATGTGTGGCCACAGCATTTGGGAAGTGTTTTTGCATCTGTGTGTGAAGTGAAAAGATCGCCGGAGCGCCGCTGTGTTGGTTGAGCGGTTACCCTGTGATCTCCCACGCCAGCTAAACTGATGACTGGCACGTTCCTGCACAGACATGGAGAGCATGCACAATGTAAAGCTTCACACGCACCACACACACCTGGGAGGCTCACTGGGTTGTACGCAGCGTTCTGGTTGTCAGCCAGCAGCTTCTGCAAACGACCCATCATCACACTCTTCACCTGTCAGTGTCCCGACAGTCCATCCTTTTGCAGCTCCACTGTGAAAAATGTGCCAGTGTGTGTCTATTTGTGTGTGCGCAGGGGTTTGTGTATGTCTCCGAGTGAGTCACAGAGCAGCAATGTGTCTGCGCAGAGAGCCTCATTTCAGCCATTATGTCTGGTGAAAGGCTGTTTCGTTTGTAACCCTGTAATGTGTGTGATGAATTACTTTTCTATATTCACTCATGTTTTGAGGCCTCCAGTACAGAAGTTTAGGCTGGAACGCGAGCCAGATGAACAATCATTATTTATTAAAGGATTCTCAGTCAATGGACATTTTGAGATTTTGGAATGTTATTATTTTCTCTTTCATTGAAAAAATGCTGTCCAATTCTGTTACAACTGATGCTGTTGCAGAATCCATGCTCACCTCATTAGCAGCTGCTTTTGTTTGTCTGAACAAAATTATGCCTCTTTGTGTCATTTTGCACAAACCTAAGCAATGTCTGTGCTGTAACTCCTGTGAGGAGTTAAATGACATTTTGAGAATCCAGCTGTCATGTAAGCGGGTCAAAAGAGTCCGGTTGTTAACGAGTAGACATTTATAAGTAAATTTATAAAACCATACAAACATTGAATATTTATTACATTTTGACGTACTTTTCCTGGCTCCACTGTTTCTTGTCCCGGGTTGTCTTGTGAGTTCCTCCTCCTGTGTGTCACCACTCAACAACCAAACACAAAGATCTGGTTACAGCCGAGGCCAACAACCTTGCTTTCAGACACACACACACACACACACACACACACACACACACACACACACACACACACACACACACACACACACACTGGTGAGGCCTCCTTCGTTCAGGCGTGTGCTGCCACGACTGCACACTTAACACAGCAAAGACTTACTGAGATAATGTGTGTGCTGCAGACTGTTGGTGCAGTGGCTGGTGGGACTTGCACTTAGTCACATGTGGTTGCAGCAGCGTCTCCTTAAGAGTCTCCTGATATTAAATGACTTTAATAATTAAATCAAACCAAGCAGCATCTGTACTATGTGAACGAATGGGGTGGTTGGTGGTGGTTTACTGACATATTGGAGGTACAACACACAGCAATACCCACACATTCTTTGAAACTCCGTCTGCAGCCGTTACTGGACTTCAAGGGAAGTCCAGTGGATGATCTTTTTTTTATCATCCAATGCCAACATTTGGTTTAAACTTGCCATCTGTCAGGTGACATCTAGAGGCCGGCTGTGTGACAACTCGCTGGTTTTGTATCCTTGAAGTAAACATGTTTGTGTGAATCGCTCCAAAAAGCGGCGACAAAGTCATCGCATCTCCTTTGGATCCTTGTGAGTGTGCTTTAGTAGATGGTGATCGTGAGCCCTGCACTTTGTCACTTGATAAATAGACATATAGAGGACAAGTGTGTAGTCCATATGCACATAGAAAAGACACACATGGACATTCAGCCAAAAAATAATGTTCTGGGTGAGATTTTGGCCATCAATGGCCATCAACGAGATGAACCGTGGCTACAAATAAAGCATTGATTTCCAGCAGCAGAGACGTATCCAGAGCAAACCTATTCCCTGGAAGCGGCAAAGTCAAGCTATTGAATCCCAAAAGACCTCCATGGAACGGCTAATTCACTGCTAAATTACAGAAAAAAAGTCATTTCAACGGCAGCACATGTCTCCATTCTCTTAAAATATATTTTCTTTGTCCTGCATGGATTATCGTCCATTCCCTCCTGGCTGCTGTGACGCACTCCAAAATGACAGAAGTCAAGAGCTCGGCCCAAGATCTGTTTCACTCTCTTTTCCCCAGAAACACCCCTCAACACAAAAACACACAGTTGTGTTCATAACTTTACAGGCCAATGCATTTCCTAAAAATATATGTGTCAAAACCTAAAACCAAGTTCACAGCTTAAAATGCAATGATTCCTCTCAAGGAAAAGCCCACTGCAGGTGTATGTTCCCACTACATGAGTATTACATGCCTAAACGCACATAGGGACACACGCCCATACAAAGTACCTCACAAGTACATATAAACAACAATGCGTCTATATACTTAGATGGTGTATGATTATTTACATGCACTATAACTAGCACATGTAGATAAGCTTTATTGTCATTCTTGCCCACACAAACACACAATGCTGTGTGCGCTTAAGAGCACACTTGCCCGCCGTATGTGGGTTGTATCTTGACTAAACGACAGTAGGTAGTGAAACGAAATGACACTTTGCCAATAGAGCAGGATTGTTAATTACAGTTATTATACCTGTCGACCCGAAATAACACGTTCCCACACAAACATGCGCACACGCAGTCACTGTTTAATTGCCCTCTGCCTCACAGTCCGACACCACAGTTCAGCTAACTAAATGTGCACCTGTTGACACAGCTGGACATACACAGCGTGTGGAACAGTAACTTCAGTCTCTGCACAAGTTACTGAGGTAAATCTGTCTGCGTGAAAAGCAAACTCCCATCCATGCATCACTGCTGAGGAGTAGCTTGTGGCTGCAGTTCTTTTTCTCTGACAAATGTCTTTCTTCATCAGGCTGAAAAACATCGCCCCCCCCCCCCCCCCCCCCCCCCCCCCCGCAGGCACTGATGCTTCCCTGGAAAAAAAGAATAATTTTTTAAAAAAGAACGCGACGCGACGCTTTAAAAGTTAAAAATACTGACTTTTTTTCCCTTCTTTTCGTTATTGTTTTATCTATCAGGTCCTCATCTTCATTGGAAACTTTGCCTGCAGACAGATGTAGTGCAGATAGGGACACAGCGGCTGGCGAGCATCAGGCTTGTACATACAAAACAAACAGGCACCAGGCAACAAACAACATCCATTTCTTTGAAGCAGAGCAACTTCCATTGTGCAGACATTTAAAGATTATCTAATCTTGAGCGCATGTCTTTTACTTCATACCAAAACCATACAAACAACCTAAAGGCTCCTCTTGTTTCATGCTCTTTTAACAAAGTGATAAAGTCTAACTTTCAGAAATATACCTCCCAGGAGAAAACTTTTTATAATTTTTAAAATGATTCATTAGCTAACCTCAATTGGCGGCAAATCTTACTGAGAGAGTTTAGCATTAGACACAAGGCAGCTTCTGCATCATTCAAGTGATGTGTCTAAGCCGAGGGAATAAGGGGCCGATTCTGGGAAGATGGAGGGGATGGAGCAGGAGGAGAGGTGGAGGCGTCACGTCTGACACGCAGTCTGACAATCTGCAGCCTCGCTGTCTCCATTCTTCTTTTTTCTATCAGTCAGTCTGCCATGTCTTTTTCTCTGTCTGCGTGATGTCTGCCTCCTCTGTGTCCATTCTTCTGTCACCTTGGCTTTTGTTTTATAAACGTCTTTTGCTTAAGCTGCATTTTGCGATACGATCTCAATGTAGTGCCGAGTTAAGCAGATCTTGTTTACGTCACTCCTATTTCTGTCGCTCATCCATCCACAAACTATATAACGCTCCCTCCTTTCTGAGGGGAAAGTGGGCCCATTTGTCAGCTCCGTCACCGCTGTGTTTTCTCATTTGTCCGTCAGCGGCTCTGCCCAGTGAGTTAACGGTGACCTAAATCCCGCCGTTCATTCATTTTCTGTTCACCCTCTTTCTGGTGCGGGAGATTCGCTATCGGGCTGTGATTCAGTGCTCTGGAACCTGCTGCAAAGGGAAACTCACAGAAGGGAGGAAGGGCTTTGCCTCCGCGGATGATGATGATTGATCAATGAGATTCAGGGGGCCTACGAGGCGTCACTGAAGTAAGAGAGACACGCGACTGAATCCTTCCACTGGCTTGTCCCTCCGTGTGCTGCCTCTTTCCTTTTGCCCGAAACAGTGAGACCACTGTCCACAAATATGCTGCTGATCTGCAATGATTTAGGCTTTTCTGTTTAACATTGGGTCTATTTCTGGCCAACACGTTAGTTTGATGGATTGTTAGAAAATACTGTTGACTATACGCTCTGGCCAATTTCAGGCCAATTTAGGCCACTTTTTTTAATTTACAGAAGTTTCAATGAGTCCATTCTGACTTGCACTTAAAGCAGCAGCCCACTTTGGTAGAATTTTAGGTAGAATATTTGTAAATTTTGGGTTTAATTTCCCCAAATGTTTTTTTGACCCATCAAGAACTATTGCAGGGTTCTGAAGCATTTTCCGCAGCAGCACTGTTTTGTGTTTAACTCGTGATTTTGCTAAAGAAAACTCATTTTTAAACAACTAAATTGTGATTGAAAATGAATTGCAAGGCAAGATTATTTGCTTCAAGATTATTTGCAAATTCGAACCAAACACAACATCAACGTATTTGTGTAGTAAACAAAATAACTTTGTTCAAGCAAGTTTGTTATTGAAGTTCCGGACGTGGATTAAGATAAGTCCATGACCTTTGGTTTCATACAAGTTTGTGTGACTTACTTACCCGACACGACTGGTCCTGACGTGTACTTCCTCAGACCATGAATAGCATTGTTTTGATGTCTTCGGAGGTTGTGTATTCAAAACCTTCCTCAAGATGGAAACCTTTTAAGTTTATTATTATTTTATAAATGTGACACTCCAACTTTTGCTGTTTTCGTCCATTATTAAAATCTGTGGATCAAGTCACAGACCCGCATTGTGCAAACTGTAGTGGTGGACCTTCCGAAGCGCAAAAAACATGAGAGCAAAACACTCGACAAGATCACGACTCTGGCTCCTAAATGGTGCAACGAGCTCTCTGATGACATCAGGACCGCAGAGCGTCTTTACATCTTCTGCCGCAAAAATAAAGATCCACCTCTTCAGACTGTACCGTGACTAAAAACACTAACCTATTATAGCACTTGGCTTATTTGATGAAATAGCACTTTTATTGTTTCATGTGCCTTAGGTTTGTATTCTTATGGTTGAAATGCACTTATTGAAAGTTGCTTTAGGATTAAAGCGTCAGCTAAATGACATGTAATGTTTGGTTGATATTAAGGAAGCAGCTCAAGTTTGCAGCATAATGTCTACATCAGTGTAATATAATCCTGTTTATTTCAATGAGAGATTCCTAAATTGTTGCTAATTATCTCTTTGAATTCTTGTCTTTTTCCTCTGTCGCCCATTTATAACATTTTCTGTCCCCCACTGATTTTGATCTGGAGCCATGACTGCTGCAGCACGATAAGACCCGACTCGTCCACTCCTTTTTAATTCCCCTACACACACCCTACGATGTAGATATGACCCAGTGACTGCCACCGGTGTCTGATTAAATCTGCACGTGTCCCCCCTTGCTGTAAACAAGCACAGTTGGCATCATCTGCTTTGATCCAGCTTGGGCAAGGTTGTAAGGGAAGAGTTCCACAGGCCGTTCAAAGGGGCATACCTTCCTCTTGAATATCAAACATTTGGCCGTGGACCCAGTGGAGGAAACCCAATCACCAGAACATGATGAAGGCCGACCCCACTAGTAACATCGCTAATCTCAACCGAAAAAAAGGGAAGTGTGTGAAGGCAAACATTTACTGATTTATAAATTCAAAATCTAAAGTAGGACTGATATTTTGTCATCGCTGATTACTTTTTCTGATTGGGGGTTTCCTGTAGCGACAACAGGCTCAGATCAGCTGCTCTTATGTATTTCATAAAACAAAACCAAAGTGGATCTTCCAAAGCTTTTCAAACTACAATGATAAAAAACTGGAAAATCGCCATGCTTTTGTGAATTATGAGCCTAAATTAAAATGTCTCTTTTCATTCTAAGCCATCAAATTTTTCAAAAAGCGTCGCAGAGTTTAATGACACCCATTTAAAACCACAAAATCAATTGATAAATTTATCGCGCAACTTCTGTCAATTAATTTTTACACACAAATATAAAAATGCATAAGCATAGCGCATGTACTATAATCCTGTTTGTTTCAATGAAAAGTTGGGGGGGAAAAAAAAAGTGCAACAGGTTCATGTTTTCTCTAATTTTAACTAACTTTAACACTACCTTTTTTACACAGCACTTGGCTGTTGCCGTTAGTTTGGTGGAAGAAAGCCACCTGTGGATCAGAACTTGAGAGCTTTTTGATGATTTGAGAACTTTTTTTTTTTTTTTTACTGGTCCACTCTTGATGGTTTTTAGCTTCAGGGATTTCCTGTCTCTTAAATACTGCGAGCAGTCTGAGAACATTTGCACCCCTACAGCTCTGGGCACACGCTTCGGCACCTTTCGAATAACAGATCTCAGTTAAATGTCTTGAGGCTGTTTCCTATGCTTCCCTCCAGCGAATGTGTTGTCATCTGAAACATCGATATTAAGTGAATCGGCCTGTGGCGGAAATTGCCCTGTGGCAGCAATTTATCACCTGTTTGGCAGAGGTGACTGCATGAGCGACGGAGCGAGCAGTTACTTGCATGACGTGCAGAGCGAGCATCTGTCGTAGGTGGTTAATTGAGGATGATTAAGGTGATTAATAGCTTTGTTTGAAGTGAAAACACATGACAGACTGGCTTATGTTACAGAGCAAATATTCTGGGGAAAAAATCCATCAGTGGCAAAAGTGCAGAGCGACTGGTGTTCAGGTGTGTGAGAGTGTGCAGCGCCAGGAACATTTAGTCTCTTCGCTTAGTGGCAAAGTAAAATAAGATGTGTGTGTGTGTGTGTGAATAGAAGGGAATCGAGACATAGACGTGTGTGTGATCATTATGGGGGAAAGAGTAATATTGACATGGAGCTGCCTCGTTAAAAAGGGCTTCTGTTTCCACACAGCTCCATTGCTATTATTGTCTAACACAAACTTTTTCTGTAGTGTTTTTGCGTGTGTATTGTCGTGGAATATTTCAATAAAAGTTTGGGAGAAGACAATGACTTGTTTTGAAGTATTAGGAAGTATTAGGTGCTCTCTGGATATGGCATCTCAGAGCGGTCAAAACACTGAGTTTTATACACACACATGAAAGCCTTCCTCAGTAGCAGGTGTGAAATATTGCAAACCAAGTTGAGCTGAGAACCGCGGTTAACATGGGCTAACAGAGGTCCTTTGTTCAAGCTGACTCGTCCTCCCTTTTACCCTTCATCCTCCCCTGCACAGCTGCAGATGATAACTCCTGTATCATCCTGTTTTCGCACGTCAGTTCAATACGTTTGAGTAGTCGAAGCCGCACCCGCCAATTTGCCAGCTGTAGCTAGCCATTCAGATGGCTAACTTTGGCCTGACAATAGTTAGCATAAGCCGAGGCAGGCTAATCGTGTAACTGATAGTCAACTGAAGCAAGGGCGTAACTTTGGGTACTATTGGGGGTGTTAAAAGTTTTGCGGCATATACAAAAAAATGCTGTAGCCTGCATAATAAGCTAAATATTGCGTCTGTAAAGTCAAAGGATCCAATTGGGATGAATCTGTACAAATGTATGCGAGGTACAACCTTTTTGTGATTTAGAATCATGCCTAAATTTCCACCATACCAAATATAACACATGACGAATAAATTGCAAAAGACAAATACATTAAATCAGAATGGTTTGGAATTGGAAAGTTTGATGATTGGATGAAAAAGTATGTGGTAAGTAGTCCAAATGCTCCCTTTGTGGCCTTTAAAAAAAGTTGAGCTTACCAGACTAAAACACCGAGGAGGCATTAGCAGGATATTTATTTTTTTACTCTATTGTGGAACTCCCTTTCTTGGTCCTTTTGTTCAATTAAAAGTCTGCTGTAAGATTTAAGGGAGTGCACTTTGCACTTCACCCATACACTTGTTTGAAGTGCTTCTGCCTATTTAGAAGAGCTGTTCATGAAGCGTCACGATTCATAGCATCATGCTGGTTGAATGTGAGCAGCCTGACAGACCGGAGCGATTCAAATTGGATAGTCTTAAACTATAGATGAGTGCGGTCAAGTCTATGAGAAACAGTCTCTCCGAGCTCCTCTGTAATCTCGGTCGCTGTATGTAGGCTCAGAATGGGCCCAATGTGGCATTTAGTAGTTCATATCCCTGGTCTAGAGTGTCAATGTTTTTATATATTGACTAAATTCAGTCACATGGAGATGGCCATCTTCAACTCAACAGTGATTTTAAATTACATGTCATTTAGCTGGCGCTTTAATACAAAGCGACTTACAATAAGTGCATTTCAACCTTAGGGATTCAAACTCAGAAGAACAAGAAAGTACAATTTCATCAAAGGCAGAGCCTGTGACACAAAGCTCCTGAAGGGAGGAAACGAGTTTACTGTGTCATTGCAGCAGAAAGGTCCAGAAGAATGAGGGCAGAGGAGAGAGAGGAGGCCATTTTAGTTAAGATGGCAGTTCCATTTTAGCAGTGAAACATCGCAGCAGTGTCAACGTGTTTCAGGCCTCATTCTAGCATTTACTCAGCTTCCTGCCCATGTGTTGCATTTGAGTAGAATCCAAAGGTTTTACGTGAGTGTTTTTCCTCCGGAAAGATCTTCCAGAGAATCTGTTTAATTCGCTATTTTTGGCTGTGCGGGAGAAAGGGAGACAGGATCTGGCAAGGTCGTCTGTCAAAATCAGGACGCACAGCCGGGTTCGTCAAAGTGTTTCATTTTGAAACAGAAAACTCCTCATAAGCAGTAAGGGAGTTGAGCAGGAAGATGGATGCAGTGACAGGCTTTGCCTCATCACACATTCCGTCGCCAGTCAAAACAGCACCCTGAAATGGACCCTTTGTTACGTGTAAATGGCTTTAACACATGCTGTGCTTAAACATGAAATGTATAATGACATCTTTTTCCGACACTATTTTCATTGTAAAATCTATGAAACTAATTTTGCAAGATACCTATTTTTCCCCTCTGTGTTTGTAGTGTCTTAGTTCTGGCTCAGGGGTTCGTCTGTCAGCTGGATCTCTCTTGACTAAAGGGGAAAGTGAAATGCTCTAAAATAAGCTGTTGATCTTGGGACACGTTTCCTGCTATCACGTCATCTCAACCTGCCCGGCGACTCGGCCTGTGCCAACTGTTATTCCTAAAGGTCTGTTAACCAGACATGTAAACGTGATTTTACATGTCATTAAACTCCACTATCCTCCACTCGTTGGGCCTCTGAGATAATCAATCACTTGGGTGCCAATATCTAAGCATACAGGGGACATGAATAACATCAGTGTAGATCGGATTTCTGCAACGTGGTCGAGGGAATTGTTTGAGTTTGGATTTGCAGAATTTTCTGTAGAATAAAATCCACAGCAAGCTGGGTAAATACTGCTTTGATGGCCAGGCAGTCTGAGCTGTTTTGTAATGATGTTATTGCTGCCACCCTTGGTCTATAAAGTTACTGAACTTGCCTGGCATGTGCTGGTTTCAGCTTATAAAGGTGACAGCTCTGAGTCCGGGATACCGAGCTGTAAGAATAAAGCATAGGATGGATAGAAACAAAGGCTACTGATGCCAGTTGAGTGCTAAGCATGTTAATGACACTTAAGCTTTCACACTAGACTACATAAACACAGGCTTTTGACACACTGTATTCACTCTTATGGCACGATAAAGGGCTTTTATCTCATATTAGAAAAATACAGCTGTCCCAACTTTTTAAAGTAATCCAGCCAGAAAATATATAATTTCACTAACAGGATGTCAAGGTCGGTACGGGGTGTTGAATCACATCTTGTTTTCCGGAGAGAGAGAGAGAGAGAGAGAGAGAGAGAGAGAGAGAGAGAGAGAGAGAGAGACACATCTTGCAAGAGAGAAAGTACGGTCTTGCGGTCTGCTTTGGTTTCTAATATTGCAGAGGTAGTTCTTTGGCGGCCAAGCGGCACCATGTGATGGTAACTGGATCGCCACACAGCTGCGGCCGCGGGTACCATTGGTAGTCCCCAAGGCTGCTGGAATAGCGACATGCAAGCACACAAATACTGTACATGCACACACCAGCGTATGGAAAAACCCAAATAGTACAGGATGGGGATAAGTGGGGAGGTGTGGGAGAGAACTCTACCCTGCCTGTTTCAAAGATGTTTTTGAAGCTGTGAAATTTCTTGTCCAACTGCGGCAGGCAGGGTTACACCCAGAGCTGTCTTTTTAAAGGCGAGTGCTGGAGTGTTTGTTCTTCTGTTAAATGAAGGGTGTCGGTGGTCAGACTGGAACCCAACTACAGCCAATTTAGGAATGTCTCTGACCAGACTGACGTGTTCTCTATGAAAGTCTTCATTTTTATCTTCGCTCCTATAGCCACAGCTAGGAACTCGTGGGGCAAATTGTAATTTACAAATAGATGAAGCCCTTAAACTTGAGAATGTTAGTGTAGAATAAAACTGGCAAATACAATACGTAATTAAAAAAAAAAATCTTTAAAAACGTATTAACAAAGGACTCTGATGCAGTAACAAGAGTGTTATTTATTGCTACCAATCCCACTTGTTCTTTTAATCTGAACATATCTAAAATCATGGCATGAAAGCTTGAAAGTTGAAGCTAAAGTAACGAGCTGCTTGCTCCAGCTTCATACTTTAGACCAAAGCCCGACCTGCAGTTTGCCTGTACGGATTGATTTAAATAGGATGTCCAGTGATGTCATCTATTTGTATCTTGTTTCAGTTTGTCTGTCCACATGAGTCATTACAGGTGATATTTTAAACACTGCTGGTCTTCACAGAGATCTTCACATTGTTTTCTGAACTTTAGAGGCTAACAGAGATTTGTTTGCTGAAGGTCAAACGACAAAAGATGAATGATTCTCTGCTGTTTTTTGGGTGTTAAGAAGGCATCGATTGAATGGGGTCAGTATAAAGCTTGGCATTTCAAACTCTAAAATTTCAAAAACTAAAATTATATTACTCTATTTGTTCCAAAGTTCTCTCTAAGACAATCTTTTAGTTTTATATACACATATTTTTTTTTATTTTAGATGGTCATTGTGTTGGATCAAAATTATTGCGATTGAAGCGATGGTGCACTAAAGATGCTTTATCCACAAATCAAAGCACAAGTCTCAAACGCACACAGCTGTAGTGAAACATTACACCCTTGGCTACTAAATACCATGCGCACATAGGGCTGTTGCAGGGCAGGGTGGAACAGGGAGAATCTAAAGTGGTTGTTCGTTGGCAAACGATCAAACTCTCTGCATACGTATTGTTGAAGACACTTTGTTAAAATGAACAGAATGATACCTCCCTGGGGTGCAATGACAACGTACATCAGCACACCAAAGATGGCAGCAGTACGAATAAAAACACTTACAAAAGAAGCTGTGCAGGAAATCCAAGTTTGTCTCATGTTGTCTTGACTGAGTGAAAAAAAGTTAATTGAGGAGGACTTTGGAGTTCATTACAATACTGAAACAACTCCCACTGAACAAGTTATACACAAAATATAATTAAATATAAATATTAAAGTTTTCGCAGACGTGAGTTGGTATCAACTAAGCACTTTTTTAAATATTCATAGCAGTTGTATAATTATGTCAGTTTTATTCTTTGGGAAATGTGTTCTATGGAGGCTTGGAGTGAACCCAAGTGAAGAACGTTTTGTCATGCAACGGACGGATTGTTGGTGCATTTTCCTACTAAATCATGTATCAATTTTCAACCCTTGGATGCAGACTTTTCACAATAAACGTCTTTGGGTTAAGATTTTGCGTACGGTTCATTAACACTCATCAGCTCATTATGGTGACTGAAGTGTTAAAGAAAAAGTTTACTTGGACGATACATTTGTACCATTGATACCATTGACACTTATTTGAAAACGGTCTGGGAACGACACGTTTGTGCGACAGAGGAGACACAGGAGGTTAAATACGAGTGAATGTTAATAAGATAACATTCCCTTTCTCCATTTAGGAACTCCGGCTGTCCGTCTCCTCAAAGGTCAGCAGTGTCTACACCTCTTGCTCTGAATAGTAATCACACAAGTAGCAATCACGAGTCGGTATGTTAATACTGTGGTCAACTTTTTCCAACAAAACCAAGTCCAACCAAACTCAATAATATCAATAAAACTAAGTCATGTTAATGAGACAGGACAAAGACAACTTGTCTTCATTTTAGATGAAGACATTTTGAGTGGACCAACCAGGCAATGAAAAAGAGTCCTTAGCATTAACCGAACAGCCCATAATAACCTTAAGTTCAGAGAGCATCTCTCTCAGAAGCGTCGAGAGTAATGACCCTGCCTCACCAAGACATATGCCTTTAGTGCACCATCATCCTGTAATTAGTAGAGTTGGCGGTGCGATCAAAGGCTTTCCACTCAACCACTGATACAAAATGTTGCTTATGATCTGCCCAACGGAGAGCTCAGATCCTATCAAAGAACTCGAGGGTTCTGGCAGCCTCGTGCCGGACTTCACGGGAGGCTAGTGAAAAACAGCACTTGCAGGAGAATTTACCTTACTTGCACGTCTTTCTTTGCACATAGCCTTAAAGGTGGTTACGCAATGACGACAGCGGGAATTTTGATAGGTAGGGCAACGGCTCCATGCTAAGTCATGACAGGCTTTAGTGCTTTGCTATCGCCGGGTGGAGGGAGAGGCAATAACATTGTTTAAACAGGGTGGAGGTACCTGCCAGCTCTCTTCAGACCTTCTCTTTACGGTTTCATTTTTTTGTCATTGCTACGGCCGATGGGAGTCTCTATGATGAAAATTGAAGCCCACAGTCGCTGGAAAAAGGCTAAAGCAAAGCTTTTCTGGCCCAAACAGAGCGAGTGAATTTTATCAAGCTGAAATGGAAACAAGAGCAAGAGATTGGCGACACACGGTAGGACTGTTGGGGTAGGAGAAATATTTGGTCTATTATAACTCCAAAAATATGTTCAACCTGTTGAAACTGCTTTGTCGGCATAGTGGCCTAAACCTAACAGCCCCTCCTCCCACATATGCCCTTTCTCCCGCTTTCCTTCCATCGACCTTCAAAAGAACATTTTGGCGATTACAGATCGATTCAAAGGTTTCATAACGGAACAATAAAGCTATTTTGTCCTTCTCCTAAACAGCCCTAGGAAGAAAAGTGGAACGTGAATGGCATACAGCGCGGGGCTGCTATCTATTAAGTGGCCACAAACCTCATCTAAGAACAATCAAAGAAGAATCGTAGGTTAACTGGAGAAATGAGCTTCTCCCCTTTGCCGGGGGTGAAATTGATTTATATCCTTTTTGTTACTTGTTGCAGAATTCATTATCATCCCTTTGTGACTGATGCTCATCTTTTCATCATCATAGGGAAAATGGCAATGTGCCTGTAAGAATTTTTTGTATCGTAAAATGACTGCGGGTGGTGAACAACAATACAAAAAAGCGATGGCACATATTCAGTGCTTCCAAGCTCCCAACATGGCCTTCCCTTTAGTGCCAGTCTCCTCCCTCTGTCTGTCGCTGTGAGAATAAAAGGGGAGAGACATTCTGATATGCTGCTAGATATAATACTACAAAGACACATCACCACTGTCTTCACCTCACAAGGTCCACTGTTGTCAAAGAATCTGACCTCCGTCTTTGTTGCATTACAATGCAGGAAAAAAAAAGCACAATGTCTGTTAAAAACTTGGTTTTCGTCATGGTAAGCACAACATCAAAACGACTGTTTTGATTTTCTAATCACGTAATGACTGAATCTAAAGTTTTACAATTTAAATTATGTTAACAATGATGATGACAAAGCAGCCTTTATTGTGATATTTCAGGTTGTTTTGGAGGGGGATATATTTGCTCGATTAACTTCTCTGCATGGGAAACCCCTTTCTCTCTTGATCCTCCCTTTTAGTGTTGGTTATTTATGAGGTAAGAGGGTTCTTTAATTACTGGGTTACCAAGAGCAGGACATCATCCACCAACATTTACACTTCAATTTTAAAATCACTGCATAAAGAAGAAAATAGGCAAGAGTTCACACAACAATTGACTTTTTCATTAAAATTGTTTTATAGATGTACTGTATATTGTCATTAATTTGCATTGAATGACATGTGATGATTTTGAGAGGATCAAAACCGAATCGTTCAGTATGTTTTCATAGAATACCGTTTACAAAAAATGTTTGTAAAAGAGATGCTTAATGTAGGCATACAAATTGAAATTTAGTTTCAAGTACCCACATGTATACATTTCATTGCAGTGGCGGGCTGTGGATCTCACACTTCGGCCTTCAGCGATGCTATTCAGTCCTCAACGCTCTGCATGGCTCTGCCTCTCATGAGTGCACGTCTAATCAAATGACGTGCACGGGCGGACGCCATCGTATGCTTGCTAGCCAGAGTCCCAATTCAAAATACTATTGTTTAACGCGCCAGTTTTGTTTCTGTTCACTTTGAGCTACAGACACTTGCACGGATGATTCTGATGGCCTGAAGGCAGAATCCTTGGACCCTGGCAACGCCATTAAATAAAGACTATGGGGAATAATTGAATATATATATATATATATATATATAAATCAAAAAGACTGGCCCTCATGGCCCGCCACTGTTCATAATGGAAATATAACTAAATACATTTTTATAAAAGAAAGAAGAAAAATAAATAGAAATAATCATTAATGTTTGACAATTGTGCCTAAATACTCCACTGAATAGCAAGCAGCCCATGTCAAGAAACAACTAGCAATAATTTGTATTTATTCACTGAACTGTGACGCTTAGCTTGCGCATAAACAAAGCGTAGTACACCGCTTTCCATTTGCCTGTCAGGCGCTCAGAAGAGCCTCCACGGAGAAAGGTAACGGCTTCACGGTTGGGCTCCTGACTGAGCCGCCGTGAGGCCTCTTGGCTGTGTCTGCATGGGGACCTGCATGAGCGGCGGCTAAAGAGTCCGCGCAGCAGCTCCCGGCTGTCAGAGGTCTGGGATCAAAAGTTGTGACGCCTGGCCCGCCCAGGATACGCTGATCCGATCCCGAAACCCAGCGTGTTTTCTCTCTTGTTTTTGACAGGGGTTTGACGGGGTCTGACACGATGGTGCCGTGATCTTTGAGTATTTGTTTCGATGATTGCGGCATCGACTCTGGTCTGTCATTCTTTTCACGGCCACGGAGGCTGTTCAGCCCCTCCTCATCCCTCCTGGTTTGCTCTGAGCTTTGACACAAGACTTCAGTAAAGCCACCCGGTGCGGACGGCTTGCCCTTCAGCTGGAAGAAGTGATAGAACTGAAAGTCACACTCGTACAGAGGCTTATATTTACACACAGGCGCGTGAGTGGACATCCCTACAGTAGTGGGTTCCTTGCTGAGAAGGCTGTAGTGGAGGCTCGGGGAGACAGGCAGGGGCGGAGGCTGGAGCAAGGGGACGAGGCCAGAAGAGGAGAAGGACAGGTCGCCGTGCAGCTCTCGCTGTCTCAGCTCCCGCTCCAGCATCACATTCTCCAGCTCCTTGTCGGCGAAGGCTCGCCTCTTCCTCATCCGGCTGCTCATGGGGGGTGGAGACGTGAAGGTTGTTTGCTCCCGCTGCGTCTGCTTCGGCCAGCAAAAGACGTCTTCCTCCAGCGGCACAGCTGGTTTGAGCCCTGCAAAGAAAAGCCACACGCTGCTTTTTTGTGTTCATGGATTGAATTAATCAAAGGATGAATTTGTGTTCTTTACAATTTAAATTACACAGTTGGTTAGCGGTGTCATTTTTGTTTTACTAACAACACGAAGAAGCAGAGCTATTAAGAAGATAAAAGCCTCCTGCAGAATTTGACTGCAGGCCAGCGGGTATTAATACACACAGTACATTACAGTGATGACCTGTTTTTTTTTAAATAGTAAGGCTACAGTGATCAGGTGGCTTATTAAAATTAGGTGTGTGTAATACAGGGTAATGGCATCCAACCAGAAGCACTCTTAATTTGGGGACCAATCAGAGCTTGAAAATGCAGTAACAGTGAGAGCGTTATTTACAGTGTGTGTGTGTGTGTGTGTGTGTGTGTGTGTGTGTTTTCGTCTAGTTTTTGTCTACTTGTGGGGACTAAAATCTGCTAGTTCTGTAACTTTGTCAGGACCTTCGTCTGTCGAAGGACAAGAATCTGGGCTCAAAAAATGAAACATTTAGTTAAAACATGGATTTTGGTCAAAGAGGTTAAAAACAGTTGAGGCCAAGAAAACATGGCGTTGTTGTTGCTGTGGTTGGACATGGGCAGAAAACGGTTCAGGTTGAGGTAAACGTCAGGAAATGTCCTAACAAAGCATTCCCAAAATGATCGAGTTGAATTATTTAAGTTATTTTGTTCAGGATGGTTTTCTGCACTTTATGGTATTGGTGAAAAAAATTTGACTTGTTTTGCATCATGGGGCCATGTGGCTACAAACATGGGCAGAAGGTTAAGAATAGTGTGTATGTGTGTGTGTATCATCATTTTAATGATTTATTAAAAGAATGCATCAGTGACCAAAAACACATACTCTACCAATCTCATCCCACTCTGAAAAGGTAAACAGATTACATTTGTTGAGATAAGTTTGATACCTTACGTCTATTTCTCACAGGTTTCATCTAATTTCCTGGGGGGGTGGGAGATGCTTTGTATATTAAAGCCTATAAAAGAGTTGGTACATAAATGAGATTTAGTTAATTAAAACTTTACCGTGAAGGATGCTCTTAGCCAGTATGCTTTGCTCGGCTGCTCCGGCGTAGCGCTGATAGGCCGTTCTCCGCAACGGACCTGCACACCTGACCCCCCTCTTACCCTGAGAGAAACGGGGGTAACAGGGATTAGACATTTTGACACAAACATGTTTTATAATCCATGCCCCATATATTATTCAAGTGAATTAATATAGATTATATAGACAAGTAGATCTCCTTTATAATTACATAACAACATTTAAGGTGGAGGGATATTTGGACAGTCACATTTTAAAATACGGCTACACGAGGTAAAAGAACATTTTTGTTTGTAACTTCCGGGTAGGTTAACCGAAACAAATTCAAACTTTTATAAAGGCTGCAAATGTCTTTCGGGTTCACTTGCATGTGATGCAATCATGTAACACTTTTCCTTCAAGCATATGTATATAGGAGAGAGAGATGTAGGTATTTCTTGTGAAACATTTCCCGATTAGATAAAGCTGGCTACATCTAAATCTTTCTAATAAAAAACCATTAACGAAATGTGACTCAAATGTTCATGAATGCCAAAAAGAAAAGAATGTGGTGACCTGTGAACTGTTTTTAGAAAGTTCAGCAGTCTTGTGATATGGGCCCCGAAATGGCCTGACTTCTCTCACACATTAGTTGAACATTGCAAAATCAGCCGTGCAGCTTTATTTCCAAGTCGAGTGTAAAATACTAATCTGTGATTTCGCTTTAGAAAATGCAATCTAGCAAAAGAGCACATAGTACTGAATTAGTTTCTACACTCTGATCTTTAGTCATGACTCAGTACACTTTAGATACGGTTTAAATCTCACGCGTTGCTCCTCATTTTGGCATCAATATGTGCCTATTGAATGAATGAACTAAAAGTGAACAAATGCCTCCATCACTGACCTGCCCCTGCGCCCTCCTCACCTCCGCCGCTTGCTGCCTCCTCAGAGCGACCTGCGCTGCCATGACGCGCTGCCGCTCCACCACCAGCAGGCAGCAGTCACAGCGACAGTCCCTCCAGCGGCAGAAGCGTTTGTGGCCTTTCAAACACGACACGACGCCGTGGTTGCGGCAGCGGGCGCATTTGGGGCTCCGGGTCAACTTGCGTGGCGTCGGCTGATGGCGCTCCGGAGCCGGGGCCACTTTATTGCGCGCTGCGTCCCCGCGGCAGACGCGCGGCGCCGCGCATCCGTCAGGACTCGTCACGTCTTCGGATTTTAGTGCACCACGTTTTGCTGTGGTCTCCAGCTGCGGGCCTGCTTCCAGCTGAGAGGACATCTATGACTGATGAAATCGGATTTCGACTTCGAAGCGGTGCGCTATGTTGCCGAACAAGCTACGGAACATATGAGTATTATTATTATTCACTTACTAAAGTAGAATTAGTTGTGCAACGAATGGCACGAGAGACTGTGTTGTTTCTAGCCATAAAACAACCGCCTTTTAGACTACAACGACGCAATGAGAGGTAGATTCCGGGCTTCTGAGAGGCGATTTCCAATTGAGAGCCAGGCCCAGGAGGTGAGGCGCGCTGCTCCGGCCCGCAGCTACATGACCGTGTTTGCAGGGTGGAAACGTTGCCGCCTACCGCCAGACGTTTGAAACGCTGAGCCTCTCTCCGCTGACCGGGTCACAATGCCGAGTGAGGAGCCGCGAGCGGGGAGATTAGAGGCAAATGGCTTTGCAACATAGCAACTCCCTCTGCCTATAAACCCCTGAGCCGTACCTGCCTCGTCCTGCCCTGCCCACCTTCGGGGTGCTTCTCATCTTTCAACAGGTTCCGGCCCGACCCACATCTCCAAATTCCATAGTTATTTTAACATTAGTGATGATATATACAGAGAAAGGGGGCGAGCTGAACACTAGACTTGCTCATTAGGAAACGTGTCCGTACGGATGCATATATACATGTGAGATACGTGTTTTACCAGACTGACTGAGCGAGATGGACTAATTACGCACGCGCCTTGGGGGAAAGAGCCTTGTGGCGCATGCGAGAAAGACAGAGGGATAATTACACTTTCATATTACCCAATCTTCATACTCATATTTATTCATTACACGGTTAAATAATGCAATGATGTAATGGCTCTCTTGATGTTATAGTGCCAGCATTTAGGGGCTTATATATTACATGAAAAACATGCATATTCCCACTCAAAGCACGTTTGGATAAGTGTTTTAACACAAATGTGTGTTATCATGACTATTTGAAATCTATTAAAATTAACATATTTGCTGTCAGGTATTTCCATAGATTATTATTCATACATGCTGCTGTAGGACAAAATAATATGAAGGCATTCAGTGAACTCAGTTAGATGTGATCTGCGGTCAGCTCCTACACCTGCCGTTAAAGCAAATAAAAAGCCATGCATTGTGTATTTAAAAGTCTGCTGTTTCCCTGAGTCAAAGTACAGCACCGTAGACTCTATTGCGATGGTATGAAAAGTGCGCACCCTACTGGTCTAAATGCGCCACTACACTTGGGGTAGTTTCCAGACACAGGTCTCACTAATTGGTCTGATTTGCATTTGGGAGAAGGCATTCAAATAAGTCCGATGTCCTTAATGCTGCCCAACATTCCATAGTCAAACTAATCAACACTAAATCCCACAACACGAGTTTGGATAACTATCATCATGATCTTTAACTCATTACTGTTTGAACATTCTGAAACATATATTATAAATTAGGACATGAGAGACATGATTTCAAATAGCCAAAGATAAAATGTAACATTTGCAATGTTTAAAAATAAAATGTGAGATGAATCACTACCAAAAGTGTTCCCTTTTATTTCAATATCATTGTGAGGCTTTTTTTTAATGCCTATAACGCATATATAAAGAAAATGTATCACCATTGCAGTGAAGATCTTGGCTGAATAACATTCTCCCCACGGAAAATTTAAAACAAATTTAAAAGCACTGAAATAATAAGCTTACACTATACATGAATAGCTCAGTTTTAAAATGAGAACCAAAGAAGGCTTAAAAAATATATGGTCTACAATACCGTATGTATTATTTTTACCCAGAAGGCTTTGGGGCTCAGATGGCAAAGGCCCAGTAACTACTGGTCTTGAGCCCAGACTTAGCCAGGCCAGAAGTGCCCTGCCAGGAGACGTGTGCTGTCAGCTCATCAAAGGTTAAAAGATCCGATATCAAAGATGTATCTTGAGTCAGAGTCGACCGAGCGAACAAATATGATCACCAAAGTTATACAAACGATTGAATGTGTTGTGATGAGCTGATACTTTTGTAATCTGGAGGTTCTGTCACAGCTTATTGACATTGGTTTAAAAAAGTATTACAATAGTTAGGGTTTGTCAATATTAGTCAAAAACTGAAAATATCTTCAAATAGCCAGACAGGGATGACTTTGTTAAAATAATAGATACATATTCCATAGATTTTTCTACCAACCAGATACAGTGGTCTGGGTCTTATCACTGTCAAATAGAGTATATGCGTTTGACAACAACCCTCCAGTTTTCTAGAGTGCTTCAACAAACCGTCAAAGGGAATATGGAGGAGGTACTTAGACTATTTACTCCTGGTAAAATTAAAGCAGCCGCCACACTGACCCCGTAGAGAGGGAAGCGAGGAAGGGAGTATCAAAGGAAGCTTCGCCCGGGGGCTTCAGTTCTCTGGGGAATTGGTAATAAACGAAGGCCTATCACACCAAGCTCAGTATATAGACCGGCAATTGAAAAAAGGGAACACGTAGCATCTTGCACAGCGTCTGTGCCAGTTCCACTGCTCACAAAGAAGGTGGATTATGCCAGACCCTTCTTCACGTGCACTTTGACCTCATATTATATTAGATATTATCTGTGATTACATATTATATCAGACGTTATCGGTTATGGACTTCTAAGAATGTAATGAGATTACATTTAATAAACAGCGCTGTTGAGCATGAAATATATTTGCAATAGTTATTTTTGCCAGGTCCTCAAAATAAACATTTTAGTTAACTTGAACATTTAAAAATATTACAGGCAATAATGTAGCAGATAACATTTAACAAGTGGCCCCTTTGGTATTTTATGACAAAGTAATAATGAACTAAAAGAAATTGTAAAACACTTTACAAACAATTAAGAAAGTTGTCATTTTTTACCGCTACTGCACGTTTTTAATCAGAATGTCCTATTATGTGTTAAAAATTATAAATATGAGACCTCTCCTTCCCCTCCAACATCTTTTATGTATACTTCCACATTCATCTTCCCACATTAAGTCCTTTTTTTGGAGAGGTATGGCAACATGATGCCTGCTGCTACTTAGGCTCCAGAGAGGACACAGTTATTACTTATTTAAGTAATTACTTATTTAAGTAATAACTGACCCCAGAAACACATCAAAGGTTGCTGAAGGATTCAGCGAAACCACAAATGCTTTCAATTTTCAGTAGAGAATAATCTGCAGGTGGATGAGTACTTGGCACTGAATGTGTGGGAAATGCATCATGTTGTAAAGTCTATCCATGCAAAACAAGTAAGTATCCCCCTTTTTAATGCTCTATACCGCCTGCAGTGGAGAGCATCTCTCAAAGCCTGTTGACTCGCAGACAAATTGACCGTCATCAGCAGTGTCATGGTGCTTTGGCATTCCCGTCACATGGCCGCCTCTTCCCTCCACTCTGCTGTATGTCCCGCGGCCGTTCGGAGAGCCCTGTCCCTCGACTTTGATTTTTGTAGCAGAGATGGAGTTTGACGTACTGCTCAGGCTCCGACTATCCGACCTGCCAGCGTGCCGCCTGCCTCTCTCTCTAACCCCCCACCCCTCCCCTCCCGCCCTCCACCCGCCCTCAATCAACTCGTGAGGGGGAGTCAAACAAAACTCAGGAGTAGCAGACAACCTGTTAGTTACACTGAATGACAAAAGCCATGCTCCGACTAATGTGCTGGAGTTTAGAAGAGGAAAGCGGAGGGGCTGCGAGGCAGGGGTGCATTTTAAAATCCAAACCCTGAGCTGAATGTCAACTCACTTCAAAGAGGGGGGGGGGGGGGGGGGGGTGGAGTCTCTTGGCTGCACAAAGGCTTTTGCACCTTTTTATCCACCTTCTTCCCAAGAGCACGGCAGTTATCACCGTAAGGCAGAGGCTATTAAGCTGACAGTTTTCCAAGGGGGGTTTAACCTGCACCTTAGAGAGTATTTGAGTCTGTCAAGCCTGCTAAGATGGAACAAAAGCTCGCTTGGATAAATGCACCGCAAACCTCGTCATACCAGCCACAATCACGTTGTTCTGGTAAACATTTGTTCTGATAGGCAATGCGCAACATTTCTGTGTCTGGATGCAACAACTCAAACTGTCTAAGGACAAGTTGCATCAGCCAGTCGGGGAGTAGTGTGTGTACTATATCATCTCTTACTTTAAGGATATCCACAAGAACATTCTCAAAGTCATGCTATTAGTTTATTTGTGTTGGTAAATAAAACTCAACTCAGGTTTGGACACCAGCAGAAGGTTGCTCAGATGCTTGGGCATCTTTAGGGGAAAAGCAGTTTTTTTTGCTATTCGGTGATGTTGAACTTTATCTTAGGCACACAGATTTGCTGTTTAGCAAACAGTGTGCGATTGTTGGCCGTGTTGGGCTAATGTTTCCAGTCGGTGAGTAACGGTGACTGTAAAGGGGGACGCTGCCGCTTTGTTTGGTAATTGGTGTATTCTGGCAACCCGGTCAAACAGAGAAAATGGGAGCAAACTAGAGGAAGACTTGGAATGAGTCACGCATGAGGAAAGACGGGGTGGGTCTTTGGCTTTAGCTGTGGCCCCAGTTCCATGTGTGTCTCCATGATGTGATGCTTGATGACCTGAAGAGAAATCCTCCAGGAGCCAGAAGTTGCTCCCTCACGGTCCATTTGAGCCAACACTTTTCGCTGTTGGCTTCAACATCTCCTTCTGCCCGTAAGTCTGTACTGTACCTTTGTTCTCTCCTTGTTCTCATTCGTCTACATTTATTTTTCAGTTGTGCTGTAGTTTTTATTTAATTCGTTGCCCACATTTTAATCTTTTGCGCAAGATTTTTTTTTACTCAATGTACATCACAAATGTTTCATTGTCCAATTAACAAGTCACATACCGGCCTTTATTTGAACCAGAATGTTTAAGAGAAATTGAATTAGCCACGTATTTTCTTGCTCGTATTTAATAATGAAATAAACCAATGGGGGGGCCCAGAGGAGATTTTGTTTTTTTTCACTTGACTAAAACTAATTTGTTACAAGAGCACTGCAGCAGAGAGACATTTTAGCCTCTCTGTTCATCCACAACATAAATCGGTTTACATGACTCAATCAAAATGAGTGACAGTGTTCTGAGAGTGATTATGTACTTGACTGCACCGCACAGTAAGTGAATGAAATGTGACAAGTTCGTCATGATCTCATGAACATGAGTGACGAGCAGGGCAACAAACGGACCTAGAAGAAAACCATTATTTAAAAACTCATAATGCTCAAACTAAGATGATGAATTTGCGACTATGCAACAAAACACGATTCCTCTCTAAGATGGCATTTTGGAAGAAAAACTAAGCTCCTCGTGGACCATCACTAATCGGGGCACGTGCCACATCACGGTCAATGTTCTATTTAACATGTCTGGTTTCAGGCCAAATTAATGCAAGAAAGGTGCTCCCTGACCTGCACAAAGCAGTTCATTATCTGTGCTGAATGAACTTAACCCCCCTTTGCAATTATATCTCAGCATGATCCTCAAGTCTGCACACGGAGCATCCAGAAACTCGTTGTGTCTGCTTTCACCATTGATTTAGTCCGTTTTCAGGCTCAGGTTAATGGGAGCCTTTTAAATAATGCTGACACAGCAGTGCCACGCACACTGCATTTTACACCCACTCCCCTCCTCTCTCATTATCACGTCCTCCTTTTCCCATCGTCATCTTCTATGGCACACGACATCTGTTGAGGGTAGATTGAGGAAGGGCACCCCTGGTACACTTGCAATCGCACCACCTCTGATGCATCGTCTTCCAGAGCGGCGTGAGATTCAGAGGCACACCCGTCTCCCAGAGAAGAGACGCCCCGTGCTGCAATAACAGCAGAACGAGAGGCTCTTTCTACCCCCTGAATCAGATTGGAACTGTTTCTACAGGTTTATTGGCTCTTTGGTCGTCCAGGGTTTTCTCAGACTTTCTCGCTGAAGGTGTGGTTTCATGAATCGTAAGCAACAACCCTTCAGACACGAAGCCAAGCACTGTATTGTCTAATTGCTGTAAAGAGCCTCCAGATGAATGAGCTCTTCTAAAGAGCATTTCATATAACAGACGTCTGCCTCAGCAGTTGAATACATTTTGACTAATCATTTTTTGGGGAGTTTTTCCTGTGCCGATGTGAGGGTCTTGGGACGGAGGATGTTGCATGTGTACAGACTGTAAAGCCAAATTTGTAATTTGCGATTCTGGGCTATACAAAATAAAATGAATTGAATTGAATTGAATTAATTAGAATTGGTGACAAGCCGCTAATTTATTAACTTTGTTTATCCCAACCAATTCCCACGAGACATGTAAAAAAATATATATATATATTACTAATAGATAATTATGACTGGGGCTGCAAATTAGACTGAAATATGTGTTTGCTTAAAATAGGCAAATCTGAATTCCTCCGTACTCGTTTGTTCGTAGTCAGGAACTCCACAGATTTAGCTTGGGGTGGAGTTGATGAGGTCCCTGGCAGATGCTTTGCAATGCAAATCACATCATTAGGACTAAATGAGAAATTATTCTTGGATGACTGTTGCACCAGGGAGCTGTAATAAATGGCTCCTAACGTGATGTCATTCGGGCGAGATGCACGAAATACGCGAGTAGAATAGATCTGATGAAGATAATCCAATTTCTGCAGGATTTAAAAAGTCACCAACAGGTGGCCTTCGTAAATTTGTTTTTGGAAAGTCTTTTCCGCTGCTTTTTATAGAGTATTAATAGTTTTATTTTCCAGATGAGTGTATGCTATTGGATCACGACGTGTGCGTTGGATGAAGGCAGAGGTCCGGTGGCTCTGCACAAAGCGCCGGCCCGCTCTGCTTCTCTCACATCGGAAGGAGTCTCCTCGTCGGCGCTCTCTGCTGACTGCCTGTGACAGCTGGAGAGGAAGTATGGAGAACAGTCGCTTGGGGTGTATTATAGATGCTCTCACGCTTCGCTGTTTTCTTCCATTAAATCTGCTCATGAATCAAATTAGCTTTCTATCCTCATCACCACAAAAGGAGCTAGCCAGGCACTGTGGCCCCGATAAATTCCTGTGATGGAAGCAATAAATGGAGTTCTACAGAAATACTATAAATAATAATGATGCTGTCATATTTGGGGGAGAAAGCACTGCTAATCAGTATCTATGGCTGGAAAAGTAATTAGCATACAGAAATATTCTTTTCCACTTTATTGGGTCCTAATTGTTGATTTCTCTGACTGGATGGTTCCCTTTCCCTGGATAATGATGCCGTGCCGTCCTCCATATGGAGGAGTCCGGGAGAGACGGAGGAAAGGGAGTGAATAAATGAAAACGTTCATTTGCACCTCACTCCGGCAATTTGTCTTTTGACAGCTGAAAAACAACTTGTATCCCGGCTCCAGTGTGCGAGCAGGAGAATGTGAGCGGGAATGGACTCAATAAGGTGTAAGAGGAATGGACATCGGAGTTCTTTTCTTTGAAGACAACTAAAGAAAGAACCCATGCAAAGGCGCTAGGATTCTGTCAAGTAAAAAAAAAAAAAAAAAGGATATGATGAATACAAAGATGTCAAGTGAACTAAATAACAAAGCACTCATTATTCTTATACCAAGGCTTTTTTTGTTTTATTTCATTCTCAGGAGGCTATTCACATCTCACTCTCTCTCTTCCTAGATCTGATTGATAAAAGTGTAATGAGAAGACATTTGTTCTAAGAGACACACAGTTCATAAAATATTGAATTAGCGTAAGAACAAAACCCCGTAAATCCTATAATACTTACTGAAAGCACCGTAAGCCTTGAACATGGATACAATTTAACAGAGAATAACAGAAAACCACAAAAGTCAATCACCCTGACGAAAAGTAAAGATGCAATACATTAACAAAGGATGCTCTCGATAAACAGCTTGTTAAAATAACCATAGAAATATAGGAATTATGATCAGTATGTTGCAATCGCAAAATCCGCCCCTGGCCAAGTGATTTGGGATCTTATTAAACTTCATACAAAATGTATACATTTCCATGTCTGAACTTCCATACTAAACTGGAAGCGATCGTTTACAAGATGCACAACACAACACGGTACAGAAGGGCACCACTGCTTTACCTTCTGCCCTTGTAGACTTGCGTCAGTGCGCCCTGCTTCTCATCGCCGGGTGCTTGGCAGCTGCCTACAGGCCTTTTGACAGATCCTGCTTTCAAAGGCGTCAAAATATCTCGCTAAATGCGGGATCATGTGGGATGATCCAGATGCTGGGAAATATAGAGAAAGTCATGATTTCATCATGATTTCATGGTGTTTGAAGTCGTTGAGGTGAGCTCTACTGGACCTTTAACACTCTTCAACTTCTTTTGAGGGCGCTTTGTTTGTGATAGTTTTACGATGCCGGATTTTTATTGTAAACTGATCAATTATTTCAACCGGAGACGGACTCAAAGCGTATTCATCACTTAATTATGCCCTTTATCTATTGATCAAAATGATTTGGCAATAACCTTGCCCACAGTTTGGGCTTTTGATGAGCATGCAGGTGTATTCATGTAGCTGATTAACCGGCTCACAGCCTGGATTCAAGTTGAGAAATGGAATTCTTCAGGTTTTGTAACAGAAGCTGACCTCCCTGAGGAAAGTATGAGTTACGTTAAACGCTCTTTACAACAGCAATGGTCCATCACACAACAAAATCCGAGCTGTTGCATTCAAATGAAGTGGCAGACAACAAAGCTGCTGCTGTAGAGGGAATCTTTAATGTTTGAATGTGTCCCTGCTGTGGGCACAGTCAAACATTAGAGAATGTACCTGTGCAGAGCTGCTCATTCATTAGCATTTAAATAAAGCTCTACAGCTCTGTGGAGGGAGATTAGTATAGTTGACGGATGTGGCTTTTCTATCAGGAACACAGCAGGAATGATCCAGCAGTCCTCATCAGTGACATGGAGTGACAGTGTGTGTGTGTGTGTGTGTGTGTGTGTGCGTGTGCATGAGTATTATCTATTTTGTTAGCTGTCCTCCAATATGTATAACTGTCCCCCAAAGCATGCAGCCAGAAGTTACACTTTCTTTATTATTTTTCTTAATGACCCTTTTTAATTAAGATTAATAGGCAGGTTTCTAACATTTAATAGATATAATTAAAGCCCTAACACACTGTAATGGTGTTGCCGGCTATAACTGTATCAACAGTTAATAACAAAGTATGACTTGTGGCCTTCAATGTTCATGGTGTTGTGATTTTTATAAATCAATGCAAATGCATAGAATCTATAATTATTGTATAATTAACACACTTGTTTCATATAAAACATATATTTTCATATGATTATATACGTTTTTTTATAAAGTATGAATTATGTTATGATAAATTAATTTACATACAGATATTTACAGAGGAAGTCATATTTATTGGCAAATAAACACAAACACTCTGATATGAATATAGCAAGTAAATTTACAACGAACGTAAAAGAAGATGAAAAAATGGAAGAGTTATAAAATTGGGAGAATAGAGGAGTAGGGCAAATCCACAGGGAAAGAAAATGGAGGAAGGCCTGAGTTTGAGGCTGGGGTTCAGCTGCTGGAGAAGGAGGAGGCTTAAATGGCCTGCAAACAACTCAAACAAGTTTGAGCTGCTGAAATATGGATGACAATAACTGCAGTGCACTAATGAATACCATAGGAGACAAGAGAACAGGGCAGAGAAGGAGGGAACAACATAATGAAATTACTAATAGTGAATGATGGGGAGGAGGGTAATTAGCAGGCACGGATGGTGAGACTGTAAACAAATGCATGAACGAGAGATGTTCGAGGCTGTTGGAGCCAGATGAGTTCAATGACTTGGGTTATATAGCAGCTGCTGGTGCGGATAAAGTGACACTGCAAAGAGTGATTCGATATTCCTCTAAACAGATTGAGGTGGCATTGCATTTCATGTTGCTAATTCAATTAATGTAGAATATTATCACAAAGGAAATTCCTACTTTTCGACATCATGGCTTGACTTGTTTAATCACAGGGAGTCTTCAGCCTGTGAAAGCACAGTTTTTCTCTCCGGATCTGGAAGGAACTGTTTTAAGTCAATAGAGCTAACCGCAGTAGCTTCACTGTGATTATCTGTGTTATTGGATGACAAATTCTTTTGAAAATTCTTACTATGAGCAGTTGAATCTTTTCTTGCATGAAGCCAAAGGGGAAAGTGTCAGGAATCGTCAAGCTAGCTTTTTTAATGTGAATTTACCATGGTTGTGCTCTTAAGTGACGTGCTCTGTGTCGTTTGTTGCCAATTCGCCTTGTTAGCGAGCGTACCGCATGCCACCGTGTGTTCAATTCATACAACGGAAATTAATTTAATATTGATAGCAGTATGCCAGGTGTAAGTTAGGAGGACTGCTGGGACAACCACTATCAGATGTAACCACCATGCACAGAAACATGTGGGGAGGGAGAACACCAAGACTTCAGGAAATAAGCAAAGTCAATAACGTTGGTTTGGGATGACAGTAATAGTCATGTGATAAATGACAGTAATGATAGCAGCAGCAGCAGCTGTCAGCAGGGCCGTGGCAGGAGGCGGGACCAGGTGCCAGATATAGAGAGACGGGGAAAATGCTGAGGAGGGTAAAATTCAGTGTAGTTGGGTGTATAAGTTTGTGTTTGTAGGAGAAAGCAGGAGGTGGGAGAATGCATAAATTAAAGTGTGCTGCAGGTTGAATGTTTTTACGAGGTGACTTTTCTTCTTCAGTAATGAGTCATGTTCAACACTGCACCCCTGCAGACACAGTCTAGACACAAATGGAATACGCCACTAAAAGTCTCGTACAATTCTCCCAGACATGGTATGAAATAAAGGCTGAGTAACAGAGAAAGGACAAAAAAAAAAAACGTTTTCAAGGAAGCCATTATTACAGTTCTGAGCATAAGATTGCCTCTGGGTGGGAACCATATCCAAGTCCTGACTCTTTCAGTCTGCAGGTCATTTACATCAAGAGTCCACCAGCGTTGATCTTAATGGACTCCCTGTTGTACCACTACTCTCAACCCCACATCATGTACATGAAAGGCAACAGTACATAACGGTTGAGTACAATCAAAATTGGAAAACTGATTGAAATATCTCTCTCATCCCCCTGTGTGTGTGTTTGCGTTTTAAATGTAAATTTGACTTTAGGCAGCAGCCCATCTTCACTTCACCAGTCAGCCCATTCATTTTCAGAGTGGTTCATTCCACTTCATGTAATAAGGGTGCCACTATCGCAGTCGTATGTCTAAATAAACACTTAACAAGGTTTGGGGCGATGGGGACTTTGCAGTTCCGAGGTCACAAGGGAAGAATAAGATGACATTATTTGACAGGCAGGCAGGAAAGCGGATGCTTTTGTTGCAGTTGTATCAGAAAAATTGTATAGGGCATATTCGCATCTGTAGGCTTCACACTTATTTGACAACTACATCAAGTGCAGCCAGTTACACAAAAAAAGTTTGAGTCAATCTGCCCACTCAGTTTGTTCACGACCTCCTCCTTAAATTACCCTCATAAGGAACAACAACATACAACGAGGCGCTTATGAGGGTGTGTGTGTGCGTGTTTTTCCCAGCAATCAGCCAGCGTGACAATTGGAGCCAAATAATGGTGAACTCAACTCCTCAGTTACCAGCTACTAGCCACTGGGATGGACACACTTTGACAAACCATTTAACACAAACACATACGTATCCACTCAAATGGGTACAAGTGCAAATGTGTCACGAGAAAATGAGAATATTTCAAACTGGGTTTTGGGATCACTGTCCAGCAAATTCATATTTGACAAGGAAAACTCAACCACCACTTAAGCCATTGAATGTTATCTAGTGGTGGATGGCAGCATGTATGATAAATCATGCGAACTAGGTTCAGGCATTTCAAGATGACTGACGGATTCCCTAACTGGCAATTAGCATGTGACAGTTTCTTATTGGTTAGGCCGTGTGACTGTCTGGTGACACGTGAAATGGATGAAACCCTCCTGGCTCTCAGACATCTATTTTTTTTAAACTTTTGGTTTTGAAAATTCACCATGGTGATGGGGTGTGTTCTGAAAAGAAAGAAAAACCCAAGGGGGTTTCATTTAACCACAAACCGACCACTCCTACTGCACCCATACTGTAAAACACAAAGCCTCAAATCCCTCTCGCAGAAACGCACAATAACGTGCGGTGAGCGTGGTGAACCGATTGGTTAGGTTTAGGCAACAAAGTCACTTTGTCAGGTGTTTAAAACAATAAGTCAACAACGTGGTTTGAAAAAAGTTTAATATATCTGTAGTTTGCAATGTAAAACAATGGCAAAAACCACCTGGGACTGTTCCTGGGTCGTCGCTCTCCAACAGCAAGTAAATGCTAGCGTCTGCACCCTTAAACGTTCTCTCAGAATTTAGAGTGTTAATCCTCGTGCATAAGTAATGTTTCCATGAAATGTTACACGGTTTAATATCATATACACTAATGAATTATTCATCACAATATGTGTGCACAGTTGATTTATCTGCATCTAAAAATGGTGAAGAGGAATAGAGTGGGAAAAGAGCTGCGGTGGAAGCGGAGAGAGCAACGTCAGGTGAGTCGCTTTCACAACGCATCATCGAGGATTGGACCGGGCAACGCTGGATTATATCAGCGCAATCCAACAAGTCCAAGATGCTGTTTTTAATAAGCAGGCCCACTAATTAGTAAGGACGAGCTCTGTCATCCTCATCCATACAGCTGCAGCCTTCAGGGGGATTGTAGCACATTGCAGCTGCACTGGTGCCTGTGGTCAAGTAGAACATCAGAATTAACATAGTTGGTAATGATCTGGATGAAAATCCTGACCAGTGAGTGTGAAGTATAGTCACAAGCTGCAGAAAGAGACCAGTGTGTGATTATGAGAACAAGTGTTTTTCACTTTGTATTGAGAACACAGTTTATCTGCATAATCAACTGTTCCCTTTATGAGAATTGATTTAAAAAGGCAAACATAAGGCAATAAACTTGTTTGGTGGATAATTTGTAATGTATTCTCAGTAGGTTTACCACAGGAGAACAGGAAAATAAGATATTAAAGCCCATTTTGCTTTCTGATTCATCTCTATCTCTCTCTCTTTCTCCCTAAACTTACATGTTTCTCTCTGTTGAACAAACCAAATTTCTATATCAGGGCTTGCCGTTTTACTATTTGGTCTCCAACATCCTTCTTAGGGGTAAGAAGCTTGAATTTCACACCAGAGTCTGTGTGTTTTAACTTCCTCTCGTATCAAATCTGCTAAATCTCCTCAAGCGTTTCAGTGAAATCGCCAGGCAGCAAAAGCAAACGACTGGGTTTATGCGCTGTTTTAGGTCCACTACCCAACGTCTGAGCTCAAATCATTCCAGGGAGGAAAAGCCTGACACCATCTACATCGTGGAAATGGTTGTGTCATGGTGTTGTGTTGTGGGTTTAGCTTTTATTATGTTAGAAAACCAAATTCTGTTTAGCACCACCTAAAGAAGACAAATCAATATAAGAGTGAAAGTTGCCATAAGCAACGAGATCTTAAAATGATAAGATTCGATTGGCTGTAGTGAGCTCACTGTTAAAGTTGTACATCATTTTTAAAATATGAAAACAGAAAATAATTAACAGCGTGATAATGTGGCACATTATTTTGAATGAATGTCTGTTTTGAATAATAAAATACCTAGGATCTTATTGATACAAAATATTTTGGTATATATAGGGGTTGAAAATCTGTCAGTAGAACCGTTCCAACAGATCTGTTATCTAATAAGATATCTGATGTTGTCTTCTCTACTGAGATTTGGAGGTTGGTGCTTCGTCTTTCCGTTGTAGTACAATCAGACTTCATAGAGAAAAAAAGGCAAAATAATTGGTTTTATACTGGAAAAAAAACTGAAAAAAAAGTAAATTTTGAAAGTTAGAAATAATAATTTCCCATGATAGAATTCTCACCAAATACACTTGAATAAAAACGGAGCACAGGACGGGAGGATGCATCCTATTGGGAGAGGTCAGGCTTCAACAATGGAAAAAAAAAGTTGTTGCATTGAATGGTGTTGACGAGGAGAAGTGTCTGTAAAAAGTGACCTTTCAGGACAAAGTGTGTGTGTGTTTGGTTGCAAAGGGTGTGGCGTGTGTGTGTGTGTGTGTGTGTGTGTGTGTGTGTGTGTGTGTGTGTGTGTTGTCATCCCGTTCATCCCGATTCTACTTCGCCTCAGTTAAATGCCAGTCGTTGACGAGCCTGGACATTCTGTCACTCTGATGTGCAAAGATTAGCATATACCTGCCCAGCAGCGTGCATGTATGTGAGCGAGACTAGTTGAAGAACAGTCTTCCATTTACAAACCATAAAAAAACATGAAATGAACATGGGAAAAAAACAGAAAAATAGAATGTTTCCGATATGATTGCATGCTACCGATGTCTCTGAACTCTCTGCGCGGCTCCCCTACGGTTAAATGAGGGGGGGGGGCGGCCACATCCCGCTCTACAAAGGATGATATTGGGGCATTTCATGGGAACACATACAAACAGCATGCTGCAGGGCACAACAAAGACATAACAAGGGAGAAGGCCATCATGCTGACCTCCAGGCCCAACTACATATGTCAGTAACACTCCCATGCTGTCAAGATCAACTCCATCATATACTGAGGAAAACGGGGTCACACAAGCTAAAGATGCAAATGTGTCAGCTTGATTCTACATCTACAAAGTGTCTGTGTGTGTGTGTGTGTGTGTGTGTGTGTGTGTGTGTGTGTGCGAACGAGAGAGAAAGAGCGTCAGTCATTCACCAATGTGACCTTCACAGCATTTCCTTTTGCTGCTGAATGGACCGTTAAACACACTAAAGCAGAATTGTTCCCAATGAATTTAAACAGATTATGTTGGAGACACACGTGTTTAGCATCAGTGTCCTTGTTAATGCATTTATTTGTGCTTCGGAAACACTGCCATGCTTTGTTGTCCGAAGGCAATCAGGAAGCTCAAGGTCCTCTCATCAACATGCATTTGTGTGTGTGCGTGTGTGTGTGTGTGTGTGTGTGTTTCTGTGCTTACGATTATGTGGAGGAACTGTGGGTTATTTCACACAAGATGATACAGGTCTGTACTTTGGTGCCAGAAAACTGCCTCCCCCTGAACACACCCTCCGCAATTCAAGATCCCATCTATTCTTTATTATAGCAGGAATTATATCGATGAATCACAGAGAATCACTTGTTTGATCCGTCACCTGTTGGTTTGGCCAGCAATTTTGAAACCTGGATTGCAGCATTTGAGGTGTCGCTATCGTGTTTTTTTGCCACCAGCCAAAGGAAGTGTTCTCATTTGAATCACGGGGGAGTGTTGCAGAATCAGCTCTGGTGTGCGTTCATAACTAAGCACTGAAGCATACCCAGCCATCATTTTTCAAGGAACATCGTACAATATTAAACTATATTTGAATTTGAATATTTGAAGACCTTAAACAATGTCCACAATGTTTGCCGAGCTGATAAATCAAGTGAGAGATATTGTTTTGCAGCCGGAGGAGAACCTAGATATTCCTGGATGTTGACTTTCTAAAAAGTCTTTCAATTACTACTTAATTATTACTTAATTAACCTGCAACGCTGACCTGGAATTTAATGATCAGTTAAAATATAATCCTCAGATAGCTGCAGCTGTGTTCTCTTCCTTCTGTGCGTACGGAATTGTTCTACTGATGGTTTTTACTGGAGAGCTCGCTGGAAACGCACCGATCCAAGACTGCCTGTCTGTGTTTCGTGCCCTTTTCTTTTGTTCTGGTCGTGAAAAAAACAGCCAGACTTTTGTCGACCATTCAGATTTAAAATCCAGCTGTTACTTCAAGGATGGAAGGATGCAGAATGAAATGGTGATGTAGCAGATGAGCTGATATAAGAGCGTAAGTGTAAAGGTTTATTGGTTGAAAGTCTAAGGAAACCTTTAGGATAGAATCATTCATTCATTTTCAATCATGCATTTTGGATGGACAAAAGCAGAGAAGAGTTGGCACGGATCAAGTTAGAGGAGGATTTTGGTGCAGGAGAGGACACATGGAGAGTCGTATAACTGCGGTGCATCCCCACACGATACCTTCATCATTTCAACAACTGGCTCTATCAACAATTCTCCAAAGGGATATATGAATGTTGCCTTTAAAAATATATGACTTGATAATTGTTTTCCTCCAGAAAAACCAGCACCTTGTTCACCTGCATCTGAGCTTTTGGTTACAGGTGTTTCTGAGCAGTCAGACAGTCAGTAAAGGGTTGCTGTGTAATGTTTAGATCCAATCTAAGGTTCTCCACTCTGGCAGGAGCGCAGGACAGGCTTAAGGGGAAACATGGAGAGGCACTTTAGTAGTTTTTGAGCTACCACTCTGAAACACTGTGACGCATGTTTTAAAATAAACCCTAAGATCGTCTCATACTCCCATCTAGATGACAAAGAAGGTCAGGAACACATCGATGGGTATCCTCAACATGTTGCCAGCACAGATGAGAGGCTTTTGTGTATGAAGGAGAGATTGGAGCAGCACTACCCGGGTTTATTTTGTGCACTTGCATAACCTCAACATTTCCTGCGCAGCACTGCGTTATATCCCTCATGAATAATTTTAAAAGGAGAGTGATACGCTTTGCAATCTAAGGCTAAAGCCGTCAAGTGGGCTACAATCAAGTGACAAGCTTAAAGACAGGTTTGCATCATGTCTGTTTGCAGCTGAGAGATTTAATCTTCAGTGTAGAATTTATAGCCGCGTTTTATTTACGAGATTAAAACACCGCGCAATTTATCTGTTATGCATACAAATCTACCTTATTTCACTGTCATACAATTGTGAATATTCAGTATGATTAACAAGAGTCCCAAGTGATATCTGTAAATCTCGTACTTTGTGACTGTAAAGGTTCTTATTGAAGAAGAGAATCTTCACATTGGTTAATGCAACAAGCAAAATACACAATTAAGTTTCGGTTGATTGAATGAATAAAGTCAAAAACCAGAAATTCGGCTGAGCAGCAAGATGACAGCTCTTGTGTTATTAGGTGCATACAAAGCAAAAGGAGCTTGGCTAGACTGCGTTTAACTCCTCTATGTGGAGCAGCCACTTAGGCTCCTAGACACTTCGCTTTCTCCTGCACACTCGTGCCGACTTTCACGGCTGATTTGCATCGACAACATATTCCTAGCTGCTCTGCATCCATTTCCCCGAGTCCCCTCATCGTCTCACTGCGCTTTGAGGAAAGGGACTTTTTGCCCTCTAGTTGTGTGTCAGCCCTCAAAATGTGTCTGCGCCGCGCAGTCTTAATTAGATCGCATTAGCCGCCATATGACGTGGAAAGGCGTCTGCGTATAAAAAGGAGTCGCTAAACACATTTGGCCTGTAGCTTTAATCCGGAGAGGGGTTCAGAGTCTGCCTCCCATGCACGAGTGTATCTGTGTGTATGTCATATTAATGCATATTGTTTGATTGTAGGTCATGTCTGTGTGTGTATGTGTAGTGCATCTCCAACCGAGTCCATAAAGGTCTCGGTTGGCCCATGACGCATACCACTGAGGTTTATTCCTCAGTCAAATCGATGCAGGCAGTGTCGTACAGATGTGTATCCCCCAGGGGTTTCAATCCGTCTCTCCCCATCGTCCCCTAAAGCACCGCCCTGTGGTCTGCGCACAGATGTAAACCTAAGAGGTCATCTGAAAATAATTTTCTCTCAGTCCTTTGAGATTTAGCCGGCGGTTTACAGCGCTAACTGTTCGGGTCGGTTTCCAGATATAATCTCCCTTCCTGTTAAAATCACCTTTCAAACTCCTGCGTAATCTTCCAGGGGATTATCCTTACCAATAAACAGCACGGATACTCATCTGTCTTCATATCCCTGCAACAGACTCGCCCTTCTCACATGGATAGATGAGGTGTGACAGAAATACAATGATGCAGGACCACTTTCTTTTGATATCATTCTTTACGGAGTCGTTTTGAGGTGAACGTGTACTTGAGACCGACCTCAACCAAATATACAACCGTTTCATGTGGCTTATCTCGCGTGAAGGTGCAGAAGCTGTCCAAGTATCAATGTGCACGTGTGCACACGGCCCTCAGCCACTCGAATACCTCTTGGCAACTGAAAGGTAAAATCACTAAGCAAATCATATTGAAAAAACTGCTGACAGCACAAACTGACCCAGTCGCACACAGCCAAGCGTTGTGTAGTTAACACTAAGGTTAAGAAGTACGAATCAGTCCTCCCGCACAGAAATCAGCTTCACATCTCTCCCATTCTGGCTGTGAGTCTCTCTGTCGTCCAGTTCTCCTTCCGCTTGCTGGGGCTTTACTCTGCAAAGGACTGTTATCCCCACGCAGTGTTATTAGTCTTACTGTGTGCAAACAGAGCCCAACACAGTGCAAATTGTACACATTTCATGAAGTCATTAATGTTCCCTCATTAGTTTTGAATCAACTACTGTAATATTCTTGCTGCTGTTGACTTGTATTTCTGCAGTTTATGTTGATTAGACTCTACTGAGAGAGACAAAACACTCCAGAGGACGTCGATTTATGGGGGTTTATTTTCCAGCAGACTCCTTAATTAGGCACAGTCAGCCCCCTCAGTGTTGAGTCACTATAATAAGAGTTGAGATCTTCATTCCATGAATCCAGGATGTCAAATATCCACTCATCAGAAATCCCTTGGGTTGCCACCTGCTTTTCAAGATCAGGGTTTCATTCAAAGTGCAATTTGGGATTTCAAAGTACCTTGTTGAAAGGCCAGGAGTTCATGTTCAAACGGGAGAACTCTGATTAAGGAATACAAATATTGACTTCTTATTTCAAACAAATAAGAGAAAAACCATTTTTTTTATTTCTGTAAAAGAAATTATATAATATAGTTATATGCAATTATATATTCAAAAATAGTTTCACACCTTCTTGTGCATGCTGAAATAAAAGTAAATATAATCTCTGGAACGTAGACATAAATGAAAGGAGAACGTATATCTTTGGTCTTTGAGCTTATTGTACTCTAAACTGGCTATCAGCAGCTGGTGAAGGCAAATCACCTTTTGGATTTGTTTTTGATGTGTGAACCAGCCGGTTTGCCAAATTAACAAATGACAGTATTGTTTTCACAGCCTATTGCTGCCATAAAAAGACTTCATATTTTCTGCTCGTTGTTTTTCCCCTCGTCCGCCTTGACTTTTCCTGCTTCTGTGTCATTCTGCTATCATTTATCGGCAAGAAGCGTCAATGTCTCCACATTATCTCAAGGCCGTTTGTGCACCAACTGAGTGATGGATGGAGTGAGTGTTTGTGCAGACAGATGAGAGGAGGGCAAGGGTCTCTTTATCCATCTGCTGCCTGTCTTTCTTTCACATCAGGCCTTTTTGTGTGTTGTTTTTTCTATCATTATCGCTCCATATATATCCCACCTTCTCCTCCTGACATGCACACTTCTATTTTGCTGTGCTAGGGTTAAAAGGTGAGCGTGCTCAGGCCCCTCCACGTTGCCCGGTGCCACTGTGCAAGTCGTCATCGATCCGGCTTTTTAACTGACTCGACGCCCAGCCGTGGGTCTTTAAAAGTGACACGTCGGGGCATCGAGATATGATCAGTGTCCGCCGACTGATGGACTGTCTGAGCGCTGTGTCAGAGGCTGTCTGTGCGGAGACGGCCAAGTGCAGCACATTTTGGTGACCTCCACAGAGATGCCCATATTTCACAAAAGTGGATGAATGAATGACACAGTGGTGACATTTATTTGCTTCATGTCTTTGTATAATTCTTCTACCATCTTGACCTATACACGATTGTTCAATGACAACCCTTTCAAACCACTCCAGCCTTTTGTATCCATATCAATAAAATAAGCAAAATACCTCCCAAGCAAATAGCATTACACTCTTTCCGTATTGATCTTGTAATGTCTGTCAAGCCATTTCCGCTGACTCTCCCTTGGGCCAGTTTGCACACATCATAAAGGTGATCTGCCCGCTGGAATCTCTGTCAATCAGCTCTGCCCTTAACCTTGTTTCCTCTTCCATGTTTATGGATGACACGTATGGGGGAAAAAGAGAGACACAAACAGAATTTAAATGCCAAGCATCAAATAAAAATCTAAAGGACCGAACGCATCCCAATGGAATCAGTGTGTTTTGACCGACAGTAAACAGAAGGCCGACACTAGTGGAGGTACAGATGCGATTCTGAAGGTTGTTGTGTGTTAGTTTAAAAGATGCAAACTGACTAAACAAATACTTTTAGTTGTTTTGTCCTGAGAGGAAAGACAATTCTTTGTCCAGCAGTGCTGTGAGCAGCGACCTCTGTTAACAGAGCACCACAGACCGAGCTGCATCCAAATTCATCTCCAGCTGTAGGTGTTCATTGTGGTTCTGTACCTGTCCACCAGATGCCCTCGGACTACCTGCTCCAGTCCCCTGATCCCCTCATCCGCGTGGGTTTAGTGCTGTCCCAATGTGAAATTGTGTTTCAGGGCTCTCCTGAGGACATCTTGAGCCCTTTATTCACTCTTTAAATTACAAGTGGCCGTCAGAAGAGGAAGAAGGGAAGGAGAGAGTTCTGGTCCGGAGCCGCTCCCCCGGAGAAGACCAGCTGTCACAGATGTTACCCGAGATGTGCAAAGAGGCAGGAGCACTCGTCTCACACCGTGCACAGCCCGAGAGCCACTGCCAGACTGCCTGAAGGGCCACTGAGCAGTGAGTGGTGTAAAGGAAATACTTTATTCCTATCTTTTAAACTTTAAAATTGTTATAACTTGCTAACTAGCCTTATTTAACTTGTGAGCAACGCAGCAGCTGACTACATGCACACGTATCTTAGTGTTCTTACATTCACAAAAACATGTCTATCTGTATTATCTGTTGTTTTGCAGACCAAGTACTTATTTGACTTCTCAGAATGATATACCTCTGTAACATCTCTGGAGCGCACACTTTTACAGACTTGTTTAAACTCTATGACCGGGCCTCTTCTTGCAAGAATGACCGATTTAAAAGACCTGTTTGGTTCTACAATATTCTTCAATTCAGTTCAAAAAGACTAAACTGCGGTAATTTTCCACCAAAGCATAGTGATATTTCCTTTTACAACAATAGACTGATGTGAATTGTGATTCATAACTAGTTGTAGAAAATATAGAACAAAACTAATGTGTCTTAAAGGTCTTCGAGTCGCTAAAATCTTCCTGAGGGAGCGTCTACTGATGCGCAGGAAACGATCGCAATGTGTGATCACACATGCCACCAACAGACTTCATTATTGTCATTCCAAAGGTTTACAGTAGACAGAAACACACATTTACATTTAGAAGATACAACTATTCTTCTTGGCAGTGGCAAATCGATTTACTACGAATCATTATCTATCACTTATTGCTAATAACTAATTAGTGTTGTACTTTTGTTCTGTGAGTCGGTTGTATCTCTGATTACCAAAGAAACCACTATTCCTTCTTGTATGATCCATTTTACGTTTACTAAGCTCGTCATTATACCAGCTTTTGGGGCTCCGTGTGTTGCTGATGCAATTCACTATCAACTTGTTTTACTTGTGTTCATGTTTATTTGATCCATTGCTGTGTTGGCTACCACAGTTTACTGACGACACTAGAGGCGTGATTCAATACATTAAGACATAATTCATTTAATTGCGTGAATATAGAAAGTGTTGCTGCTGTTCCGAAGTATCTTGCTGCGATGTCGAACAAACTTACTTGGCTCAACACACTGAACAACAACGCAATAATGTTTAATCACAATATTCATTAAATTCATAAAATCTTTAACTAACACTTTGTGGAATCACAACATGTTAAAGATTCATCAACGATTTATTGATTCAGTTAAATGTAGATTCATATTTTTTAATGATTTGTTTTTTAAAAACATGCTGTGTGACTTTTAATAAAACATATTCACACGTCGAGTCTAATTTACAGACGACTGGTCAATTCTATCAAATTATACATTGGTGTGCTTTGAGATTAAGCTCAACTGAGAACTCTTTCACGTCTGTGGGCAGAGATTATTTATAGTATTCAAAGTATAGTCAAAGCAGCTGGTTTGCAGCATGCCTGCACTGCTAATGAGGCCTCCAGTGTCTGCATGTGTTTTTGTGTACGTGTGTATCTTCGGTTATGTGGGTGTCGAGGTTTTAAATATACTAATTGTTTGGATTCGAAGGTGGTGGAGCCAGTGTGTATGTATCAGATGTCACAATAAATCTGTATTTTGTGGACTGTGGGAATTTTGACATTGGACAAGAAAAAGGTCAACCAGAACTTCTCCCAAAAAATAAATGTGACTGTGTGTGTTAAGCAGGATAAATACAACTCTTGTAAATGATTATAAGCAGAAATCCCAATTTCTGACTCAAAGTGGAACATGGTATTTCAAAGTTTTGTTTGCTTTGTTTGCTTCTCATTTGTTCCACACCTGCACCTTCTGTGTTCTCGGTGCATTGAGGCCTTTGTGTGTGTTTTGTGTTTGTGTGCTTGCATGTCTGTCAGTAAGCCCCTACGCTGGCTTCTTTTTGTGTCAGTATGATTCTTTCTGAAACTTTTCCAATAACGGCATCGCTTTGGCTTTTCTTGTCTAAGCTCTCTATTCAAGGATGAGCCTTTTGAAGGTGGATGGAAGTATTTAGTAAATTCCCCGTAGTCTAAATTTACATTTTCTACTTGCACTGATACCGATCTTCTTATCTAACTCTCTTAAAGAAGGTAAATGTGGCATCATGTTGGTACATCTTTTATTTTTCCCAACCCGGCCGCTTGTAAAGGTTTTCTCTCTCGATAGGATCACATTGTCACACTGTCAACCATGAGCCATATCAGACGGTTGACAGCTTTGGCTCATGAAAATGGAATGAAAAAAATACAGCGCGTCAATTTTGTTTAAGACTTTTAGATGTTATCTTTGTGTAGTGAATTTTATCCTCCCCAGGGTTTCCGATTAATGAATAAATCCGTGTTTTTCCGCTTGTTTCAGTGCCATCTAAGTCGTGAACGGATGATTATCGTAGGCTTGTGTGCCAAGATATGTTTCTAAATATTTGCACATATAGGCTATTGGTTACGTTTGCTGCTCAAGTGATTCTGTTAAACTATAACCTGTACTTTAAACTATAACTTCATAGCTTAGCTATTAGCAATTATTCATGAATTCAGTGACAATTCCCCTCCATGTGTTGTGGCAAATATCAAGATATCATCAAGACTGAAAATTGAGACTTTGACATTAGACGGATGCATGTTGTTGGAAAGGCCTGTGTTATGGCAGCATTTCCTCTGAGCCCTTATTGTCACATAGAGATTAGTTATCATCAAAATTCATAACCTTTGCGAGAATTTCTTGCAGGCAATTTCAGTTCCATTTCTTTTCATTTTACCGTCCAATTGTACGCTTTTCTCTAGATTTTGGTTGGCGAGAAGAAGAAGAAACAGTTCAGTCATTATAAGATAACCTTTAGACCGCAGTTGTTTACTTGGCAAGTAATTGCTTCCTTGAAAACATGTTTGTATGTTGATGCTTTGGGTTTTTTAGAATAAAAAAGTATTTTCTCACACTGTTCTCTCTTATCCATGAGTCTGTCACTTTATTCTTCTGTCCATTTTCTCTTACAAAACACTCCGTCTCAGTCTCATAACGTCACTCTGGCTTTGTCTGCTTTTCAAGCATAGTTCCGATTTTTTTTTTTTACACATTCTGGTCAAAATAATGTCCAACATATCTACTTACCTCTCATCTGTGCCGTCTTTTAACTTTAAAAAGCCCCTTTTCTCTCTTCTCACTCCTTGTCTCTCTTTAAATATTACATGCTCTTTTCCTGCCTTTTCTCTCTGTTTCGACAAGTCTAAATCTACCATCAACCACCCTGTGCTTGCTGTCCTCCCCCTCTGTTCTCCATCTTGTTTGATGACGCCTTTGATGGAAGAGGAGTTGGTGAAATAGCTGACGGCGTCGTCCTTTCAGTGAACACAAATAGATTCAACTGCTGATGAAAAACAGTGATTCTCTGTAATCCAACACAATACAATGAGATGCTTTTTCAACATAAGCCAGATTCCCACACACATGGCAAATTTAACTCTTTTAGGTACTGTATTTACATTTGGTCTCCCACGGAAGTATAGAGTAAGCTATACTTCTGTATACAACTTACCAATGTAGTTAATAACATTATTCTTCTTGGCAACTGTTATTTTCTTTTTATTCCTGTACGGAACAAGTCATTGGTAGAAGATGGCAGGGATTTGCACTGTACACACTGAGTAAGCAAGGAAATGTATTTTGTTGTCCACTGATTTAACTATGATTTAAATGATCAAAGAAAGTCGTGTAACTTCACAAATACAAAGAAATATAAATACTTTTTCCTTCTTATGTGTCCCTGTTCAACCCTGATTCCCCTTTCAAAGGACGGACATTAGGACTGGGAGTCAGGGTTGGGGTAAAAAGTTTGTCGACCTTTATGTCAGTTCAATCAGGAGAGACTTCTCCTGATGTGACATTCATAATATTCCTAATGACAATTCTGACGTGCAGAGTCATTTTCAAGCAATGTCTCTCAATTTAAAGCTACTCCGGCAGATTGTAACAGCAAAGCAGGATGAGCCTCCAGTCAATTTGTCAGAAAACAATGAGCCAAACCCTAAAAACTGCAATAATAACTCTTAATTCCCCTCAGCAATACCACTGGACCCTTTTAGTTCTTAGTTGTGGCATTTAAATCAGTACGTCAATAGTACCACCACCTGTAAATACATAAACAGTTTATTCCATTTAAAAACGAATGGATTTTATCTATTCTTTTGATTCAAATGAAAAAAAGTGTGTAAATTGATGCAAGGAACCAAGTTTACTTATATGTTTAAAACAGATTAAATCAAATGTCAGATCATTAAGCTCCAATTTGGGGGCTGATGTTCTTGTGGTCTAGCAGTGGGATTGGGGCTGGAGAGGACATGAGGGTGGATGCCTGGATCAGTGCCCTGGCTCAGTGCTAAATCCCAGTGCTCATCCCTATCAGTATGGAAGAGATGAGAGCCCCCCCCCCCCCCCCCCTCTGCCCCATGGAAAAAGATGGACCCAGATGCAGCAGGAAAATCAAACGTTTGAATGTGAAACAGTCTATTAGTGAACCACTAAAGGGCAAATTATTTAAGATGCATGCAGATTGAGAATGTCTTTGACCGAAGGAGAACGACTGCATAGAAATGCCACAGCGACACGCCACGGGGGGGTGAATTCAAGCCTGATCTCTCACTCCATTCCACACTTCACACTTTCCTCTTTCCCACCCTCGGAGGACTGAGATGACTTGGGGCCAAGCCTTAAAATGCCGCTTTGCTCTTAAGTAGCTGGCTGAGACTGAGGACAGCTGCCTGTCATTCTCTTTACCTCCTTGACTCCACAGACTCTTTCCCAGTTCATATGGCCTTTGCTACCCCTCTCTCTTTTTACTCTCCTCTTTTCAAATTGCCTCATTACTACTCGATGTAACCAGCTTGCTGATGGCAACTTGATGCAATCCCGTGACCCTAAATCACGGCAGGCTTCCAATCAACAGATGCTTAGAGTGGATCACCTAAAAACTGCTCTAATTCTAGACTACGCTGGACATTTCATTTCATTCTGTTCAAAACATTTCTGCATGTTCACACCATAGCAGAAATAACAACACCAAAGCAGGGCATGCAGTAATACGAGGCCGGAGTTATATCTGGGCCATATATCTGTTAAAGCAGCTTAATTTGGCTTGTTCATCCAAGTTGAGGCCAAAACAAAGTATGACAGAAACAGATTAAATGTTGCTTGTCGGCCACGTGCAGCAGAGGACGATGGAAATCCCCTGGTATTATTTTCAGTGAGAGCTCACCTGATTCTTGTTTTCAATTTTTCTTTTTCAGCTGGCCAATAGAGGGCAATGGGACGTTGCCCCACCTTGAACCCCAAAAAAAGAAAAACATATTAAATTATAAAAAATGTGTATTTTTGTGTTTTGGAAATATGGAATGTACCCAGTAATATTTCTAAAATATATCAGCGCAAAATATATGCTTTTCATGTGTGGTCTAGCTGCGCTAAGGCGGTTCTAAGAAGCCACTTGCTGATTAAGTAAAGAAATGTGTGACTCACCATTTAGCCAATTAGCGTCCTTAAACAGACTCACTCTGAGGGCAACTTTGTTTTTTACCCAAGCTTGCACGCTCTCATCGAGGCTGGTATCGAGAGGCGGATAATATTATGGAGGAAGTAAAGAGCACGGATTTTATTACCATTCAAGCAGACAAGGCAACTGTCAGGTGTTGACCTGGTCTGGGCTAGTGAGCTAGTCAAGTTACCTGGAGGAGTTTTGTCTTATGGCAAAGCGGGTGCAAGCGTACGTATAGCGTGAGGGTCCCTCCTCACCGCTGTGAGACGAATAAATGGATTCCTGCCAATACGACCATCCGTCTCCGTATTGTGAGTGAGATGCTATAAAATCATGTCACACTGATTATTTTAATCAGCCTTAAAATATACGTTATAAGTTCAGTTGACAGAGAGTCTCATAGGTGCCTCTATTTTTGGTTTAAGAGTTTACGCATTAGTGTGCCAAATATATTTCGTACACAGTGCACTGCCTGGCTGTTTGGCTAACATTTTAGTTTCGCTATCTGCCCTACTATTCGCCACTAAAGTAAATACAGTTGTTTGAGCAAGTGGAAAAATTGCCCTATTTCAATGATGCTCAGTAGAGATACACATGCAGGCACATCTGGCATGAATGCAGAAGACTGACCATGGACCATTTCAGGTGATGCTGCTATTTATAGATGTTTTATTTACATTACTGAATCTCTCTTAATACGGCTGCTGGCTGCATATAAAGCATGAAGTTGAGTCGTATGTTCTGTGATGTGCATCTCTGTGCACTCATTAACTATCTCTCTCAGCCCCCCACTCGCTCTCACTGTCTTTCTCCTCTCTCTCTCTCTCTCTCTCTCTCTCTCCCTCCCACACACACACACACACACACACACACACACACACACACAGTGCTGCCCATTTACTCCAAACTAAAGACACAGCCTCTGTCAAGTGGGATTTAGCAGGGACATTGGCAGCGCTGGCTGAGACTGTGTGTGTTCATTCAAGTGTCCCACCGCGATGATTTCTGTCCATCTGTTTATGAGAATTTCAACAGGAGATAAGCCTGATGGATTCCATTACAGTTGTTTGGCAGGTTTTTAATCAAAGTAATTACTGCAAGTGAGAGATACGGAGAGAGAGAGAGAGAGAGAGAGAGACGAATAGACAAAGGCACCCACTTTCCAGGTTGCAATATTACATAACAGTGGATGGAGATAGTCATCTCACCGTGTTCTGTGTACCCGTTATATCCTCCATTCATGCTCGCACCAGGATAATGCCCAATCTGTCATTCCGTTTGCTCACACAATGCAATCATAGTGAAGCAAAGCTATTTAGACAAAGACATTATAATATCCCTGACCCGTTGGAAAGAAATGGTACCAGATAACGGTAGCTGTAGTTTATGAAATGATTTCAATTTAAATTAATACTTTTTGACTAGACTTTGTAGTGACATACGCTCCTGTTTGACATAAATCAGAGAAGAGAGGAACCGGAATAGACTGACTTGTATCTGCCAGTAAATGTGGCCATCATTGGATCTGTCTTTGCTTTGCCTTGACTGTCTGCAATTCCACGGAGGCTATAAAATCGTCAGTGTTCCTTTTTAATCTCAGTAAACACTTTCTGGATGCTCACTGAGATGGTCCATTACGACGACAAAATCAAACACTTCCCAGTGCTGCAGTCCATCAGTCAATATGCATAGAGGCAAATTTCATGGAAATGCAAACAGATGCGGTTGGATAACAAGTTACTGGAGCGTTTTTCTCCAAAGAACTCAAACTACATAGACAGACGGGGATAATTTGTTCAAGCAGTCCCCGGATACGTCCGTCTGTCGTTGTGTTTGGTGGCCTTGTCGTTGGCACAAGCGTTCACGAAATAGCTTCACACGCCTTTGCTCGTCACAGCCTTTGCTCCGTGGTGCAAATTAAACATTGAGACACACATTGTTGTTACAGGCGACTCCTGAACCCCGTGTCCTCAGCTCTCATTGCTTGTCGCTCCCAGACGGACTCCCCTATAGGTCCAAATGTCTGAAATGCGTCTTCGCTCACTTCTCTGAACGGTTCACACACGGGGCTCTACCCCCAATTTGTGACTTGTTAGTTGAGTTTGTCGCTTTTTGTTGGGGAGTTGCAGAAACATTCTGTGTTGAAAGAAATCCTGGCTCATTGCGAAGTTAGACTTGTATATAGTTCACACTGCTTTGGTAGGACATTTTCCAGCAGCTGGTGATAGGTTAATGGAGGTGAGGAGGATAAAGCCTCTCACATAGGAAATAAATAACTACCTATTCGGACCACGTCCCAATCCTGAGATAAACATCCAACAGCAGGTAACACTTTTAGTCACTGCACTGTTTCAACAACTCAAGTGAGTAAAATCATTCTTGGATTCTGTGTGTGTTTTTTACAACTCAGCTTTTCCGTGGTCATTACTACAGGACATTGCTACCAGATTGGGTTGAATGCGTGCATGCTTTTATGATTGACGTTAAAAAGTGCTTCCACAGAGAACAAGCTTCATGTCGTCTTTCCTAATTCAAATAACTATTACAAGACCTGTTCATGATGGGAAACACAAGCAGGTACGGCAACAGCTTGCCCAACATTTTACCATAATTTGTGTGTTTGGGGATTTTCTGCACTGTGCAAACACCATATGGTCAGGAGGATTTTTCAAAGCAAAAGGACTTCAGTCAATCTACTAAAACAAATGACAGGGCGTTCATGTGGGAGGCTGAGGAGGAATACATCTCTGACCCATATTTATGGCGCCAGACCACACAAAACCAGGGCATATGGTTTTGGTTGCAGGGTGTATTTCGTGTCTGTCAAGGGAAAATGGAGCTTAAGGTAAAACCATTTTGTTCAGAGGCATGTGTTTTTTGTGGTACTATGTTGCCTGGGGCAAAGTTTCCCTGACTGAAATCCACCATTCACATTCACTTCTAGTGCTAAAAGACAATATATGATGCGACCATGATAAACAATGTCTGTCTTGTTTTCATCCGTGCAGTTTTGGAATCCTCAAATATATACATACAGAAAACCCTTCAAGCTGTTGCAAACAAGTGGATGTTGTGTTCTTTCCGCACCAATCCCCTTTCTTTAAGGTATTCAGACTGGGTTTAAGGGGTTGACAAAGGCCATCGTGCTAAAGCTTCTCTTGACCTATTTTAATCGCCTCTTGTTGGACTAAGACACCACGGTGCCAGCATGCAGTTGTCTAAGCTAACCCCTATCATAGAGCACAGGACGGACTTAGCGGGAGAACAGACCACAGCCCCCATTCTTGCTAAGTCCTTCCACTTAATCCCCCAGGGAGGTTGTTTGTAAGCCATATCACTACAAGTGTATAGAAAACCGCCGTGCGGAGAAAACCAACCACGGTGTGTTGACGACGCTTCACTCTGTCTCCTCTTACCTTTCCTCTTCTCGCATACGAACCTCTCCACGACAGATGGTTTTTACTGAAACATTCACACAAACTCCATTAATCTACCTCCATGTAGCCTTCGTGTCTGGCTCATTGCCTCCGTGGAATATATGTACCGGGGTTTGGCAGGTGCGTAAACACACACACACACACACATAAGAATGTGTGTGTATGTATACGCACCTGCCCAACCCGGGTTTCTCTCTTTTATTCAGACGGTGAGCACAGACCGTCTGGGATTTCCTCTCTCAGTCGAGAGCTACATTTAGCATCCTTTATCTCTCTCAGTCTTCTCTGCTTGAACATTTAGGAAATGATTGAAAATGTCCTGTTAGAATTCCGCCCAAATAGAGATTCTCAAGGAGGCCACGGAAGCACAAAGAAATCCACACGTAATGTTATAAACAATTAGGAGTTTCAAAGGGGTGAGGTTCGTTTGGGAAACTTTCAGCTCCGGCGAGAGACAGAAAAACATGCAACGCAAGGAAGCAAGCCTTACTTTCTAGCACCACTTCTTTTCAGTTTGCCATATAGAGAGAAGAGACTACTTGTGATTGTTTATTGCTCTCTGCCTAATGCTGTTTACTGCTTGGACAGAGGGATTAGGTCCGATTTAAATTTCCTGTCTTCATCCCCTTGTTCTTAATTCCATTTAAATGCTTGTCTGAACACAAGCCAAGACGTCCCTATAGCCTACTTTCCATCTCACTTCATTAACATTGTTGCTGCTCTCCAGTTAAATCCCTGCTGAATAGCAACTAATTGGACGTCCCTGGTGTTTCAGTGGGCAAAAACACATTGCTCACTAGTGGTGTCATGACTTCTGACCTCTGCTGCATGTTCTCCTCCTCTGCCCTCCATTACCAAAATCACAAAGACCTGAGGATGTGCAGTATAGAAAGAGTCAACATGTGAGTTCTCATGGATATTATGCTTTCATTACCGTGCATAATGCTGTTGATCACTGACCATTATATCTTAACCACAGGAAAGAAAGAAAACAGTTTTAAATCTATTGGGATTTCTTACTTTTTAACATTTAGTTAACGTTTAGTTGTTTTAATTAGGAATGTGTTTACATTTTAGATTTATATATGACCTTGAGCCACTATGATATCAATAGAACATTTTTCCCACACTGAGAAAACCTTGGATGAACTGAATTTACCTGCTTGGAAAGCTACAAAGCTCCATGTGCGTACATTGTAAATAGGCACGTGTTGGAATAAATCATTTTTTATGATTTGCATTTAGATGAACAGACTTTCATTTTCCCTGGATGTGGTAATTATGAAACCTGGGGAAAATATTAGTGCAGGTGAGAGAGAGCTGACCAGGAAAGGTTCAGTGCATCAGAAATAAGCCTGGTTCATTTATATACACACAGTCATGCTTTTAGAGACAATAAGCCAATGATAGATATATCTGCTGGTGTCATTGTGAGTTAAAACGTTTGTAAATGATCAAAGGTTTAAGTCTAATTGCGGCATGCCTTTGATAAAAAAAAGTAGAATTATTGTGAGTACTATAATTGTTGGTTGCGGTGTAATTGGAATATGGTCATTGGCATATGATTGCTGTTTTGAAGTTATAATTTTAATATAATATTGAGTGACAGAAAGAAAGTCATGAAAGTCAAAGTAAGTCCCACCCAAGGGAAGCATGTGATTAAAGACTTCAAGAATGAATGATCATGGGAAAGGAGTCTGGGTTCTGTGCCTTAGTAAAACGTAATAATTCTGCTGAGGATTCCTCCTTGTCAATACATGTCTCCTCTATGTCCACATGTCCATGTCTCTGAATGTCTCTAAGATTAAGGGGTTTTAAGGCATGTAAGACATGAAACATAGATGTATAAATCAATATCTGTTAAGCCAGATAAACCCCTCAGAACTTTGGACCCGGACGCTGGCTCCTCTTCTTTCCTCTTTTCTCTCCTCCTTTCATCCCCTCTCCTCTGCCTTCTTTCTTATTTTCTCCTCCTCTCTCCTCTGTTCTCTTCTCTGCTTCCCTCCTTCCAGAGCACCCCCCGGCGTGACCTTTCACCTTTGCCTGCCTAATGATCGGACCTCTGGTTTTACCCTCCATCCCGCTGTCTTGTCTCCCAGGGGATCATGCGATTGAGGACAGAGAGAAGAGGGCAGATTCGCTTTGCCCTTTCCGACTGCTTTGTCTGTTTTCACCTTCACTCCTGTCTTCCTTATCCAGTTGTCCTCTTTCTTTTACTCTCTTCTCCAATCTATCTGCCCTCTATCTCTTGGTGTATTCCCTTCATTTTGCCTCCCTCTATCTCCGTTCACCTGAGAGTCCAATCTGAACCAGCGATGTCGCTCTCGCTTTACCCTAATGTGTTGGTTGGGTGAAGCAGGTTATGTATGGAAGAGAGAGAGAGAGAGAGAGAGAGAGAGAGAGAGAGAGAGAGAGAGAGAGAGAGAGAGAGAGAGAGAGAGAGAGAGAGAGAGAGAGAGAGAGAGAGAGAGAGAGAGAGAGAGAGAGAGAGAGCTAAACCAGTCAGAGGCGTCTGGCAGATGGACAATAGGGAAGCAGTCTGTATTTAATTCAAACAGCAAAGAGCTTGAGTGTGAAATTGGCTCCAATGCTCCAAAGATAGAGCTCATTTTCTGTCATACTAGCATCAATTTTAACATTCGTAAGGGTTATTCGATACATATTATGAAGGTCTCATAAATAAATAAAAATTGTAGCTCTCTGCTTTTTTTTAGCATCATTTTTATTGCATTCTTTAGCTTTTAATTTTACTGCAATCTAAGAGCTAAAGAATGTACAAGCATTCCCCGTAACAACCATGCTATGTTTGCATCGCAGCGTGATTGCCTCTGATTAAATTGTCTGCGTCAAAGTCACAGCTCAGCCTGGGGGCGGAGTAAACAGACCTATTAGCTGTTAACAAAGCCTCCCAGATATGAAACCATGCCTGCGTTTGGAAAGCCAATGGGAGATAATCCAGACTGCAAATACATGGGCAAATGAGGTGCCCTTTGTACCACCCAACAGAGGGCATTTCATGGGCAGAGCGCTGATCCCAGTTGAGGCAATGTAATCCCAAATTATTTAACCAGATTACTAGAGCATGAGAAAAAAATATCTGCCTTTGAATTATGTATGGGGGGTTATGTGGTATGATATGAAATGCAGCGAGATCACATCCCTACAGTCAAAGACTGTTCTCCAATTGGAGATTCTCCGCAAATGATCTTTGATGAAATTTAGCATGGAAAAAACATATTGGGTCTGAAATATAGTAATTCCCCTCTTGCCAGATTCAAATGTCAAAAGGAATAGTCTGGCAAAAAAACAGATGATTGTTCCAGAATGAATAAGGCAACGAGGTTCATTTAACCCCGCTCATGCTGTACGAGCTATTAAAGCCTGTTTGGCATGAAACAGCACGGTTGTGTCTGATCCAGACCTAATTCGCCTGCCAAATAAACACTGAAACACACAGAAGAACACAATTGAAAAAAATACACAAAAAAGACAAAATTGAAATAGGTCAGGGCACAATTGTTCATTTTCAAACAGCGGAAATCTTCCGGATTTCGTGGTGGCCATTTTTAAATATAACAAGACTCTCACTCTGTTTGTTGTATCACGCCTTGCACTTATAGTTGCGTCTCGTTTGTATCTCCATTGAGTGGATACGGCTGCAGACCACAGCAGCAGTTGATCAAAACGGTAGTTCTGGCAGCCGTGGCCTGGCTTTTTTTTACTGCCGGGTGTGAGACTCACGTGAGAGATCACAAGTTAACAGCAACATGATTCAGAGCCAAAGCAGAGGGAGGCTGGGGGGGACGGGGGTGGGGGGACGGGGACCTGTGGAATCATGTGAAAGTTTGAAACCAGCAGATGCAGTCACACTGCTTTTACTAGTGAGGGCCTTTATCCATCAGCTGATAGTGAGAACTAATCAATCAGTCGTAACCTAAATCTCACTAACTTAAATAAATCAGATGTTATGCCGTGTTTAAAGTTTATCACAGTTGTACCAAAGACAACTGCTATATTTGATAAGACATCGGCACTGTTTCGAGTGACTGATTACTATGAAACACTGCGTGGATGACAGCTAATTTGTTATTTAGGACATCAGGATTTGTATTAGGGCACCAAGATCTTATCAGATATGTAGACAGTATTTCCTAATGATTTAAAATTAGACATATACTGTCAAAGTTAACTGTTAATCTTTGAGATTACTTTGCCGAGATAAATGCTCTAAAATATTTTAACGCAATTTTGTTTACTTCTGATGTGCGTGGACCCGACACCTGAAACCGCCACCTGCCTGCAGTCAGTTACTAGAGACTGAGACGGTGGTGGAAGACGGAGAGAGAGCTTTTTGCATTGGAATTAAAACAAACAGAAGCGACATACAGTGGAGAACGGTGCAGACAAATTCCTCCACATGTCAGAAGGGGGATTAGTGGAAAACAGACCAGTTTAGGACTGATGAAGCTAGGCTAGCTGCTAGGCTAAGATAGCTGCCAGGCTACTTCCATCACATCGGCACACGGTCTGCAGAGGACCACTACTGTGTCCCCAAAAGACAGTGGTTTGGAAAACGTCCTGGCTTAATGGCGGGAGATCGATGGTACTTCCAACACAGCCGTCAAATGAATGAGAGTTGAGAGCACAACAAAGTGCACGAGGACAGCAGGAAGAGATGCTAGTTAATCACGATTAATCTAGGGAATTTCTAAATGTGAGATGGATTATTTAATTTCTTTTAATCCATTAACAGCCTCAATAACACGACTGCTTATTGGTTTAATTACATTGAAAGCCACCCAAATGTTTACATAATCTGTCATAATTGAGCAATGTCAAAGGATTTGCAGTAACATTTAAAACGTCATCATTAATGTCAATCTGTAATGCGGAACGCTCAACTGTCATATTCCCAACCCTGCCCTGCCTCTGATGCCATACTCTCTGACGACGCAGTGATCCATCGGCTCTCTCCCTGCAGCAGGCACCTTGCCAGCTATCGACTGGACCTCACTCGTGGTTTTTGGGTCACAAGCTGTGGCAGCTGCGGATGACTTTCCTATCCTGCATCCAGTACTGTGCCACACACATTCACACACGTATGGCCATGCGCCGCAGGAAGAATGCTGACCACCAGCTCTGTTGCCTTCTATCGACAGCACTATCTGTCTCGGGCCAGAGACGTAGTGAAGAGAAAGACAGAGGAGGGAACAAGATGGGAGATGTGGAGGGGAGAGGGGGAGAAAAGAATGAGACAGAGAGAGAGATTAAAAGTGAAAGGCAAAACAATTCTGGTCCGAGCCACAGACAAAGAGAGGCTGAGCAAGAGATAAAGCGACAGAAGAGAAAAGTAATCATCTTAAAGGTCTTAAGGTCTCAGTCAGACTCACTCACTGTCCTGCGGCAAAGATGAATGCAAGAGTTAGCTTCAACTCTGTGTGCAGGGATGAAAGATGAAAACAATTTCAGCATTGACCTCCAGAAGTAAAAATCAGAAACAGTTGAACGTGAGCATGGAAACACCGTGACGGCCTGGTGCAGCAATGTGACTGAACTGCTGCTGCGCTTCACCGCTGCACAATTCTTCCCTGTTGTATTTCCACTACATATCTTAACTGTCATAACTGATTAGTTGAGCAGATTCTGCCGTAGCCCACAAAGTATTATTCTTTCTTTCACTTTGGCGGTAACCAAACGCAATGACCCAACACTTTGGGTGTAGCGCAACAACCTCGCAACACTTCACAGCCATATTATTACCTATAAATGTATATGGAAAACATGTTCGCAAGCACATTCTGTTATGGCTTTAATACTCTGCAGCATTGAAGAAGAGAGAAGTTAAATTTGTATACAAATTGCTGCATTTCTGTCACTGCTGCTAAACTCATCACTACCTGATGAAAGTCAAATGTTCACTCTTGTACGCCATGTTTGGGACAACACAACATAGCCAGATACTTACTGCCTGTGTTTGTCTGCTATTCGGCAACGAGGAATTAGCATGCCTGTCTAAACTGGATGATGATGAAAAACAGTGAGCCCAAAAATACGGGCAGGCGATTAAAGCACAGCCGCGAGCTGAGTTTATGTGGTAAAATAAAGTAATAATGGTCAGACGGTTCTTAACTTTGTTACTCAACATTTGTGCAAACAGGTTTTATGTATGCCTCTTCTACGCCAGCACATGGCTTCTCTACGCAACTAAACACTCTTTGCAATACCACAGTGATTGTACAGTTCATTTGCAATGTAAATCGAAGCACCGCCCTTCAGTCTAAAGAGCTGCTACATTCTCAAAACGTATCCGTGTGTTTTACTATTTGCAGTACATGTATATTTTCACCACTCTTCACCACTATTCTTCTATATATATATATATATATATATATATATACAGATATATTTTTCTGGCAATATTGCCGTACATAGCTGCTGGCAGCTGCAGAGTGTGTACAACAAGTTGCCCTTGCTCTTCTGCTCTAATTCATGCCCATCGCTGAACTCACATTTACTAAAGGAATGCACTGTACTGTAGGTGCAACACACATGGTCTTACCCCCCCCCCCAGGCCTGATGGATTAAAGATGACACACGTATATATTTTGCGTATGTGACACCAACTGTCCACAACTCAAAGATACACCATGAAAACAGGAACATCTAACACCAGATGTGCACATTTTATTGTTTCTAATTAATGCTACAGACCACATGAGAGAGAGTAGATGGAATATGGGTCATAACAGCAGTATCTGACCAAAATAGATTCACAAAGTAGATTTCATATGCGAAGATGATCCCAGAAAAAAACTGTAAACTTTTAAATAATCTTGAGGGAAGTGAGATGAAGATCGTAGAGATAAGAGGACTTTCCCTTTGTGGTGTTTTTTCTTCTTTGACAACTTTGTAACTACAACCGATGAGCAGTCGTCATGAAGATGATGCAAAGACTCGTCAAGACCGTTTCCTGCACCTTTGGAAGCTGTTTAATGTTTCATTGACGCTCATTTTATTGAATAATTTATGAGGCAAGAATTGTGGTTTTCCTCTCTATTTATACAGTAGTTTATTCATTATTCATGTGTTGATTCGTGTGTTAAAGTTATTTCATGCACATGGGCCATGTTTAACTGCAGCAAATCAGCTTCTTTCTGCATACAGCAGGACGGACCTGCTTGATTGCACACACTCTGAAATGAGTCAGAATTGTCTTCGTACTCTTACTATCTTGGGTTACTTTAACGCTTTAGGTATTGTAGCGTCCTATGGACAGTGGGGGTGCAAAAATAATGTCTTCAACAGATTTCCCAAGCAAAAGAAAAGGTTTATTTGTCTTAAATAACCAGATAACTGAAATAAGGCCTTCCGTCCCGTGGCTGCTTGACAACAAAGCAGTCCCTTATACTGGTTGACCCAGGGAGTCCTCCCTCCATACAGGGCTTTGCGTGGCTTCCTTCTCCAAAGCGCATGAGGTGCTCCTAAGCTCAGTTCTCTCGGTCCGTTCTCTCCCTTTGCTAGCCTGATGCTCTGGTTTTTATGCCCTGCTGGAATCAATTGGCCTAAACGCCTACAGCTGGGTGTTCTGTGAGGCATTCTGGGGGCTGTAGTGAGTGTGGAAGCTGCCGTTATGGGGTGTGGGCCACCAATCCTGGGTGGAAATGTAGCAGCCTTCTACCACGTGCCCCCTTGTGATGCCACAGTATCCGTATAGAAGTGACTTCACATGCACCCAACTATGTTTCATTAAACAATGGTCATTGGCTACCAGAGTGATTAGGATCATAGCCAACTGAAAATCGGCAAGCCACACGTACAGTAAGAGAAATGTAGTTCTTATTTGTGTTTTTCATCTGAGGCAATACCCATAGTCATTTAATAAGTTTCCTTCAGAAGGCGTGAAGTGAGAGAAACACTGGTTTTATGCCTTTGAAGCTAAGAGCCTCAGCTTGAAGTTGGTGGAAAAAGAAAAGTGGATAAAACATTTTCTGGACAACAGGGCCCCTGTTTCTCATGTTGGTTCCATTAGTATGCTGGAGCTTGACAGCATCAGTGTCAAGTGCAAATGTTTACACACATAGGATTGGATTGGGGATTTAAACCTATGTTTTAATTTAATTTAATTTCTGTGACATATGTCATGACTAATCTAAAATGAGCCCAGATAAAAACACTTGACAGAAATCTGATGGAATACAAAAACAAGAAGCTGAAGAAAGAAAGAAAAAAACACAAACAAAAGCTTGTGCGTGTTATGTTCAAATAATGAAGAAACACCGCAGAGACAGGAGTCATCTGCGTTTTAAGTTAGAATCAAGAGTATTTAATACAGCAAAGGGTGTTGCGCTAAAAAAGAACATCTCAGCTGAGATGTTCTTTTTTTATTAATAGCTAATTTGTGAGGCAGGTTGTCAAATTATTTATAATATCCTACATGCGCGAGGACCATCTCAGATGATGTCCACAGGGGTGTCCATCTTTGCCTCCTATTTCTAAAATGAACATCAGCGTGCCTATGTTGAGCAGAAGGTTTTTATCCTAGCAACAACATAGCAAGATTTCCTCTGCATCTGTCCAAGTGGCCATTGTATCTTTAAACTAGATACATGGTGTGAATTACATTGTTTATAAGTGAGCTTCTGAGCCATTTTGGGCCTTTGGACAGAGTCCTGCTAGTTGAAATTTCCTCTTACTTCAAGTCTTCAAACTACTTCCTTACTAGCAGAACAGTGGCATTAATCTACCTGTTGAACTTTTCCTAGAAGGGAGTGAAAAATGTCCCAAAAATATTGTTTTCTCACAACAACGCTTATTTTATTTTTCCTTTCGATCGTTTCTAAAAGCGTCTTGCATGCTTTTTCGTGACGTAGTGACTCCACGCGGTCTCCGAACATGACTCGACAGCCGACACACCTCTGATGTAGTTCCGTCACTTACTACACGAGCCAGCGGCGGCAGCCCGCCGCCCCGCCCCCAAACGCGTCACACATCCAACCCGCAGCCGCGGCACACACAGTCCGCCCGGCTCGGGTCGCACACGTTCACACGCTCGGCAGCAGAGGCGGAGAGGGGAACACGCACGGAGCGAGACCTCGGGGAACCTTCAGCGGCTCTTCCATTGCATGAACACAACCGTGGACCCGGCGCTCCCCCCGCCCGCCCCCCCCACACAGACCCGCAGTACCCGCTGAAGGATCTAAAGATGTGGACGGAAGTCGCAAAGCTCGTGCTGCTACATGTGCTGCTCGTGGAGCTCCACGGCGCTAAAGGTAAGACACTTGTCTCGGTCGGGCATCTCGTCGCGGAGGGCAGCGCTCCGGGGACCGCCCGCCCGCCCGCTGAGAAGCTGAGTGTCCCTCTCTCTTTCTCTCCCTTTCTCCCTCTCTCTGTTCAGTCCGCGTCTGAGTCGCCTTTCGGAGACTTTTGTCACAAAGCACGCTGTTCGTGGCTCGCACCTGGTGTTTTTGCCCCGCACAGTGAACGCGATCTGCGGTGACCCGAGGCGACAATAAGCGGAAGAAAAGAGCCGTGATACACGTGTCCTAAAGCAGTAGGCGGATGTTATTTCCAGGAAAAGGATGCATGTGGGGACGAAAGGTTGCGCGCTCGGTGCTTTTGTAGCCGTGGCCAAAAAAAGCGCTCGAATACGTTTGCCTACACGCATCTTTGTGCCAGCAGGACACTGGTGGAAGGCACTCGGGGGTCGCACCGAAGTTTATTCACAAAATAAGCAAGTCCGTCATTGGCATATTATGACAGGAATTGTGTAAATCTGGTTGCGGAAATGTGAAAACAATTATGATGGAGGAAGGAAGATGTTGTAGAGCAACTTCAGCTGTTTACAATCGGACAGAATCAATTGACTGCTTTGTTCTAGTAAAGGCGTGATTCTATGTCTATTAGCGGCGATTTTGAATTTAATTTTGAATTTACCAGCTCAGCTCACAAACGACCAACTCTCGCATTAGGCTAGTATTGATACAGCCTTCTCCCTCCACCCCCCCCCCCCCCCCCTCCCCCCTCCCCTTTAAATGTGACTAAATTGCATTTTATGTCATTCCAAATCTCATTAATTAATATTACGCCTATATTTACTCACACTTAATCTAAACACTTAATGAACCGCAGAAGTGATTAATCCACTTGTTTTCTTCCACAGGAACTATTACGAAGCTAACTATCACGGAGTTTGAGTGCGAAACGGGACAGTTTCAGTGCAAGAACGGACGCTGCATCCCAACGCTGTGGAGATGTGACGATGATGACGATTGTTCAGACAGCAGCGACGAGGAGAACTGTCGTAAGTAGACTCCCGTTGCTAAATAAACATAATGTTCGCTTTGCTTATTACAAAAAGAACCCCGAATGGTTTCATTTATTCATCAAAAAATGTGTACCCGGTAACCGAATGTTATTTGGTGATGGTCCCGCCGATTCATACTGCGACAAAAAACAATGTAGCTGTCTGATTTCCTCCACACACTGACTTTTAAATGAGTCAAGACACACTGAGAATAAGCTGCTTATCATTTTACTTTGGGCCCCTCTGGAAAGTCTGCAGACATCAGTGCTGAAACTGCTGATCCTGGCTCATTGGTCAGGTCACATGGGCACAGGAATTTAACTATTTTCTTAACTTATTTTATCCCCAATGGAACCTCTGACACAAGGAGAGCTGTGGCCCCGCTGGGCCTGAGCAGTTCTATTTCATGATATTATACTCTTCCCAGCTCACTCTGCTATACTGCTGTACTGGCTTCACAGACTGTCTGCTATCGAATCGCAGCGTTCTGTTTCCTCAATACTCGCTGCTGAGTAATGCAGGCTCTGCTATGCAAATACTGCCATGTCGCTGATCACAAATTGACTGCTTTTCTGTTCGTAACCGTGGCCTTGCTTCTGTGTGCAAATGCAGTTTCAAGGACAGAATTGCAAATTTCATGTCAGGCAATCCGACATTGTGTTCCGTCCTTAAGGAATATGTGAGAAGGACCCGTAGCGCGTCATTATGCTTTGACGAGACACATTTAGGAAGTTAATGGACAACCAGCCGGCTAATAATCTCCTCTGAATTCGTCATGCTACTAATTGCGTGTATGGTTATATTCGTGTCCAATGGATTCATTGCGCGTGTTGGGGGCCGGAAACGCCAAACACGTGATCCTCTGGTGTCACACGGCCGCTGTGAGGGTGGCTGCTGTGGGCGACGCCTGGATGAATGCAGTGACATTTACAAGCACATCTCATTCACTGCAGAGACTGCTGTTGGTATTTATTGGGCAGCGCTTGATGGCAGTCAAATTGGATTTTGATGAGCTCTCTTTCCCTCTCTCAGGTGTGCTGCTTCTTTGTTTCTGTTTAACCGTTGCTCCGAGAGAATGTGTAAGTGGTCCTTAAGCTGCAAGGTGACAGACTGTTCTTTTCAACTGAGACACTTTGTCTTCGGCAGAGATCCGCCACTCCTTTCACGATACCTCCTGTGAGCTTTATAATAGAATATGCTTTCCTGTCACTTCACCTGCTCAGTCTCTACCTTTTTTTTAATCAAACTTACTGTGCCTTGTGCTCTCTTTTGCTACCCCCCCCCCCCCCTCTCCGTTCCGAGCCACCTCACACGTTCTCTTTGATGCTCCAGCCAACCGCCTGTATTGGAAGTTGGGTGTGTGTCCTCAAAGGCTGTTTTAACATGCGCGGCATTGTAGCACCGACTAAGGGACGTCTCCTGCTCCCCATTTCTTCCGAATCTCCTGTGCGATTGGCAAAGATGCTATGCTTACTCGTCCAATGCCCACAAAGATCATCAGCTGACACGTTGGTTGGTTGGAGATAAATCCAATGGTGTGACTCTGGTTGCCGGAGCGATGCTCAGCGCCTGGCAGCGTGCCATCCCTTCCAGCGGATGCCAGAACTGCCACTGCGTCCCCCCCCCCCCCCCCCTCCCCTAAAACCCAATGTCACCAGCAGAGCTCAGTGGAGAGGAGGAAGAGGTTGAGGTGGAGAGGGATGGCCACAAAAGATGGGATGTATTTCACTTTGAGGAACAGGACATTTTAGAGGCGAGCTCGAACAAAATGGAAGCATTTTTCGAGGATACGCAGAGGAGACTTGACTTCACTCATGGTGGTGAAGCAAAGCTCAATTGGCCTGGAACAGGTGCCGCTTAAAGTAGGTTGTATCCCTTTGCGTTCATTGATTAAGCATCCTTATCTTATTAGATGACTTTGGCACTCGTTTGACTTTCAACATGGTTTACAAATGGATTATTTAAACATGACGTCTATAATGGTAAAGCTGTAAAATGTCTCTTAATCAAAACAGAAAATCAATCATAACTTTTTTCCAAAAATAAAATCCTCTATCTTTTTTGTGCTGGCTAACGTCTAATGTTTGTCCCAACCAAGTACAACATTTTGGACGATTTAGACGCTACATTTATTTTCCGGCAGATTCGTTTGATTTGTAGAATGCTGCTGGACATTGTAAATGTTGTCAGTTGAAATGTATTGGATTGGCACAATGCATTCATGGCCCACTAAAATATTCTGAGCAGAACACCGTTAAGAACACTTCCTTGTTAATTTCAAATGCTTTAGAATGTGGCATGATACCTCTTTGTCATTGTGACCTTGGTTCCGTCAGTAGTCACATTACGCATCTATGTTCCTGTTCACACACACGGGTCTCGCTGCAGGGATTAACCATATAACATCCTCCCTCAAGCAGCTGTTTTGGAATAAGTCTCGGTAGCTTTGGTTGTCTTTTGTGCCATCGTCTTTCCTTTTATTTGATTCTCCCGTTCTCTCTTCCTCCTCCTGCTTGTCTCCGTCCTTCGCAACATGCCTTTTGGTAGATTTCGTTCTTGTTGCCCTGGGAAACGGTAAAGTACTGTTGATGATGGTGATGGTGGGGTAAAGATATACATTGTGCATGCATGTGCTTTCTTACCAGTGAACACAACATTCCTGCACACATGTATGCATAGACACTGCACCGCTCTGTATGACCTACATCTTTTCCTTTTGGAATGTACAGAAAAAAGACATTATGGCTTTTTCAGCGGATTTAAGTAGATTTAAACATGCCTAATCCAAAGTGCCACTGTAAAATCAGTTTGTATCCAGACCTCGTGTTGGCTTTCAATTGTTCCTCCTTTTTTCTAAGTCTAGGCAAATACCGTGCGTTAGATAAATCTGTTATGTCTTGTGGCTTTTGAATGGTGATTAAATGGACACGAGTGTGAGTGCATGACACCTTAAACTCTAAAGGAGCACTGCTGCTGGACATGGGAGTTGGTTTCAGCCTGAGGTACACACTGTAGAAAACATATCAATCAGTGAACTATGAAACCCAACTGTTTTCCAGAAAGAGAAAAGAGAAGAGATGGTGGGAAGAAAGTTCATGTTTGAACTGTTGCGTGTGTGTGTGTGTGTGTCACAGCAGGACAATAACTCTGAGAAGGGGAGCGTCTCCTCTGCAGTCCGAGACCAGCTTCCCATAGAGAAGACATCACAACACATTTCACGCCACTGCCTTGTGTTTTTTTTTGTGAGGCTAGGCATTCTCTCTCATGGAGACACACACACACACACACACACACACACACACACACACACACACACACACACACACAGTAATATGAGGCTGCATTGAAGGGCTTCAGGCATAAAGGGTATCGCACTGCTCACAGAAACATATTTTGGTCACCTGCTGACACACACACACACACACACACACACACACACACACACACACACACAATCATCAGTGTAGTACAGCTGGGGTCAAATAGACCAACCAATTGCACACATGCATATATACAGACACACAATGATTTGTGTAGTAGCAGGGTGTGGGGCAAACCTCCAAAGGGAGAATTGGGGAACAGTGAGCTGAACTATCGGGATCAATATGATCTGATCATATTGATCCTCAGAACTTTGTTCTGTACCGGTTTTAATTCTATTTTGCTTTGTCAAATTTCATCACACACATACAGATAAGCATGTAGACAAGAACACACTAACTGCGCTCTATTTGCTTTTCTTTCAATAACGTGGATTTTATTTCCCTAGTTTTGGACAATGAGGAAGATTTCAAACAAGATGACTCTTCTTGGCATGAATGGATTGCTTTTTTGGTGCATAACGGAAATGTTGTGATTAAAAAATGGACAACATTTCAATTTACTACTGAGTCAGAAACTAAAAGGATATTTTATTATTAGTATTTTTGGCCACATTAAAACAAAATAATGTCACTTAACACTCAAGGCTGCCTCTGACGGTTTGGCGTAGGAGTTTAAAAACATTACATGCAAAAATAGTGTTCAATGATGGATTTTAATAATTCATATTAATTATTACTTAGTTTTTTCCAAACCTAGTATGAAAAATCCAACTGGTTTAATAGGTTGTGTTTCATTGCCGCTGCAATAAACACAGGCTTCTTATTTTGCACCATGCTCGTGTCTTCAGTCCCTCTGTTAACATAATAAAGCTTGACTGCCAGCTGGCCATCCCTCCTGAAACGTCGCGCATTCCCTGAAGATTGAATATTTAACATAATCAAGGAGACCTGTGCAACATTGCGAGACAGCTGACAAGGCCTAAATTCGGAGAGGTCACCTTTTGTATCCTTCCCCACAAGTGAACATACCTGGTGTTTGGTGCATCGGTGCAAAACAGCAGCAGGATCATTTGGGCTGAAGTCAGTGCTTCCTGAGGCGTTTTCACTCCCTTTTCGTTTCTCTTCTCGGACATTTTTTTCCCCCACTTCCTACCTCTTGCTCCCTTTCGATCTTTGCCTTTCTTCCGTTGTCCGTCCCTCTCTTTTCCCCAGGAGCTTCAGTATTGTGGCTCTGTATTGACATAAAGGGCAAGGGCATGAAATGCTGCAAACCTACAAGGAGGAAGAAGTTGCTGTGAGCCTGCACTTTCCATCTGCATACTTCTAATCCAATTAGTGAGCGCCTCAGTGGTGGAGATTCTGCACTGTGAGGTGTGTGTGTGTGTGTGTGTCACAGAAAGCAAAGATAGGAAGAACTGGTGAGTTTGCCTCGGCCTGTTGACTAATTTCTCTTTGTCAGTTTTAAATGAAAACAAAAAAACACCCGACACCTTTTTGTTCTGTTTCTTTGTCTCCCCTTACGGCAAAATATGGGTATCTTTATGAGATTCCAATTTTCTGGTGAAAATACTTGATGGTTTTAAAGGATGTTTTGAATCCCAACAGTTCCAAAGTGTCTCTTTTCCAATATTTCCAACTTTCTCTGGGTAATATTAGAATTGGGTAGAAGTTAGATGGCACACTAGAACAGGAGAACGGAACAGGAAGCTCAAATAATTACTAATCAATTCCTGTGTAAATGTGCAATGTCAGAGGGGTCACTTTTTGTGATGACCGCAGAGGGAATTTTTACAAACTGTGCACTTCTGTTCAGCTTTAAAGAGCCTTTCAACTTGTTTCTGTTCACTGGTCTAGTTTTTATGGCCACAGCTGTACTGTTTGATATACATGCGCATTGATCTTTGTTGCATTGGTTCCTAGTGAACCCCCCTCCGCCCCCCCTAGCGGAGCATTTAGCCGCAAATGAGCCAGACATTTCTCTCAGGAATTGGTGGTGACCAAAACCGTTCTCATTTGAATCTGCTGTCAATTTCATGCAACAAATATGTGGACTCATGAAGAGGTTGCAGTGTAAATTTCGCCGCTCAAGTAGCAGCCGCTCGATTTCTCCCATCCGCTTTCTCGGAACACGTAACGGCAAGCCTGCAGCGGACAGACGGTCAGGACCAGTAGCATCTGCTAGACAGTCCAGGTATATTTATTAAAAATAAAGATTTGTCCATGGACTCTGCTCTCAGCCCAGGAACCGTGAGGGCGACCCTTAACACCGCATAACCCGATGATCAATACAGTAAAGTACCAGACGGTAAATATGATTCCAGGCGAAATGTTCTGCGGACACCGAGGGAGGAAAAGGTGAGGTGGTGTTTTGTTTACAGGAGTAAATAAACTGCAACAAACTTTGTTCGGCTGAGGAGGAAAAAAAAGGGAGTTACTTGATTTATATTCTTATCCTTTTAGTTTAACTCTTGCCCTTTCCCTGCTGCTCTCTTTATTCGCTACCTTCTGTCTTTTCTGTCAGAATTAGCTCGTTGGCTTGGCAGATTACGTCGTGTTGTTTGCTTGCTCTGCTGCAAAGTCAGTTATTGTTCAAAGGCATACTCCGATAACACTACAATCCCCGTCTTGTGTGTGTGTGTGTGCGTGCACTCATTTTTAGCTGTGTCTCATTCTCGCGTGTCTCTTTGTGTCCGTATTGTAGGGTTTAGCTGTTGTTATCACCCCCCCACCCTCCACCCCCGTGTCTGACAGGGTATCATGGCTTTAATCCCTACCTCAGATTAACAGAATATCTTCATGTGCTTCCATTTCGTTATTTACATTTGCTGTAATCCTGTTTTTTTACTTTGCGCTCTGGTGCCTGGAATATGCAGTCAGAAGCAGCGGATGAAGCAACAACTGAGAATGCCGATGAATAAAACATGGCTGCTAATACCAGTCTGCTGGCTGACACCCAGACACGACCCCAGAGGGCTGCATGTCAAAAGTTTTTTATGTGAAGTTACTTATGGAAGTTAGTCTGTGTGTAGTCTCCTTCTGATCACGTTTCTGCTACTCCAGTTGCTCTGCGTCAGTCCTTTTCTGTGTGATTTTTTTTTCTTCTTCTTTTCTATACTGAATACTATTTCTTTTTTTCTCTTTGCTCTAAATTCTGCCGCTTCAGTGTCTCCTGTTAAATACAATAAAAAATGTTCCAACCCACCTTGGTGTTCAAGCAGGAAATCAGCATTGAGAAAGGTTTTGCCAACTTTGGAACATTTTGGTTTGCCCGTGTTGGTGGTAAATTCTGCTAATTTTTTTGCTGTTTGTTTTCCGATGTTTGGGACCTAAACTCTGGGTAAACTCTCGCAGCGGGAAGGAGGATTTGAAGGGATCAAAAACGTGCATGAACAGGACTCAAAGGGACTTTCCACCTGTATCATTAGGCAGCAGAAAACACTGGCTTGATGCAGATCCTAAAACGGGACCGTCACCAACACTGTTGACATGCGCCCCCAGTCCGCTGGTGGGAATGTACTCGTGTGTGTGTGTGTGTGTGTGTGTGTGTGTGTGTGTGTGTGTGCTCGCTCATCGCGGTGTAACTGGAGCATTGGAGAGTCAAACCGAAAAGGAAAAACCTAGGAGACTTTCTTGAGGATGCGGGGGGCTTTTATTCTTCTGAATGTAATTACTACAGCCATCAAATTGCAGCCATTGTAGTGCTGTAAAGCACTTGGTATGATTTTTAAAAGCTTCAGTGAGAAGTCCGTGCTCATTTTGACAAAGCTAATTGGAAATGTAAGCGTCCTTTTATCAAACTGTTTTCCCCATCGGTTAAGTTGAACATTCCTTGGAATATGTTTTGTCACTTCTATTCAGCTAAACAACGAATGGAGACATACTGTCTGCTTTTCTCTTGTTGCACGAAACCTTACTTAACCATGGCAATCTAGATAACCGCTATTTATATGTCAATATGATTTATCTTTGAACCTGTTCCACAAATACCACACCAAATACACCTTTCAAATGGGTTTGTGCCCATTTTAGAGCACATGTCCCATCCAGCATGATGGGGACCGTGCACATGTTTAGCCCAAGCAGTAATACCGCTTTAAAAAAGGACTGAAGTAGTAGTTGACAGTTTTTCCACATGTCCCTCTTGGCCCCACACCCTTTCCCTCCCTTTCTCCGCCTGCTCTCCTCCCGTCCAGCACCAGCCATCTGGCTTTTGAGGGACGCTGTTTATGTAGATGACACACACTCGTGCAAGGTGTCTCCTTTTCTATCCCCGTCTCTCGAGCTGAGCCTGGGGACGTGTCTTTCGCCTTGGGGGGATTTTGCTTGAAACTCGCTGTGGGAAGAGGAGGGTCACTCTTTGATGATTATAGCTGGTGCGCCGTAATACCGGTTATCAGAAAGGAAACGTCTGGTGTTACACAAACCGTCATAGAGCCTTTGTTTTTAGGGATTCTCATAATGCTTAATCCAACACTTTTACCTTCTGCATGATTAATTAATTATCACAACACGCCAGCACTATACATGGAGAAAAATAGCTCCCGCTCTGAATAACCCATGAAACTCCTGATAAAAAGTCCTCTCTGTTGACGTTACGATGCAGAGATTGTCTCTCAGGACGTGTTGACGTCCAACTTGTACTTCAGCTAGTTGGGATGTTGGCTGCTCAGCAGAGCTTCCAAGACGCCACGCTGGGTGGAAGAAGCAAAGTCAGGCGGGGGGGGGGGGTATTCTGGTGGGGGGGACGGAGTCTCGGGCCGTCGTGTTGTTACATCGCGGAGGATGAAATGTTTTTCATCGGATCTCCTTTTTGTGCTCTGTCCTCTCCCTCCATCTTTTTGCCTCGTCCAAGGTCTCCTTTTCCGTCTTTCTTCTTTTCTGGCATGTTTTCAAAGGGCGTCCAACCAACGACAAGCCCTCCCTCCCTCTCTGTGCCCTGCACCCCCGCACCCCATTATGTGTCATTGCAGCAGCGCTTGAATGTTTAGAAGGAGGGTGACACCTTCTCAATGCGGCCCGAGAGGAGGTTCTCTCTCTCTCTCTCTCTCTCTCTCTCAAACACATATGCATTTGTGCAATCGCGCTTCAGCTGGACTGCTGAACAATGTGGAAGAATGAATACAGTGACCTTTTCTTTTACATTTCAGTGAGCGTGTTTGCAATGTTGTATGTCGCTCATTCTGTGCTCTTGCTTGAGATATTGATTTGTCCCTGACCTGTGTGTCTTTTGATGTTCAAACGGTTTTCTTTGAGTTTCAGTGAAGTCCATTTCTTTTTTCTTGCTCTTTGTTTGTGCTGCATTATTTTCTTCACATCATTGCCTTTCCCTCTGTGTCTTCCACCCAATATCTTGTAGGCGGACTGCAAGATATTGTCGCCAAAAAATGAATAATAATTTAGTTTAAAACCATTGGGCTGATTAGGCAGATCCCTACACTGGCCAACACAGGAACAACCCTGCAGATAAATTAAAACTCTTCTTTGAAATTCATTTTAAGAGCCACGATGCGTATGGCACTGGTCCCGTTTGCTCGTGTGAAGCAGTGACCGTCACACCGAAAAAGCATCCAGAGAGGTTATACGAGTCTGTTTAGCCAGAGAGGCTTGTGAAGGCGGGAAGATTTCACGCATTGCTGTCCATAAAATTCCACTTTGCGATGCCTGCTCAGTGCAGGTTTTTGCCACCTCTAAATCCTACAACTACATTTAAAAAGCAGACATTTAATGCCCACAAGTTGACATTACCAAACAACTAAAGTCACCTGCACTAAATGAAGCCCCTTTTTTGAAGTTTTGAAGAAAATGAAGTTGTGTGTTTGTAGGTTGGAACGCAGTCCACAGATACTTCATTTCTATGGAGCCAAATGACGCGCCCCTCTCAGTCGACGCCCCGCCCCCTTGCGCCACATCAGGGTCAAAAGTCTGAATGTGAAAAAAAAAGATCCGAATGCAAAAAAACGTTTTGAACCTGAAAATAAAAGTTTTTAATCTGAAAATATGAAAAGAAATATTTTATTAAAAAAAAAGAATTAAACTCAGTCAAAACTATATTCGACCCGAAAATATTTTTGGTCCACTTATTTTTATTTTGGATACAATTGTATTTTTCAATGTTCAACAAAAAAAAACCTTTCAGCTTTTCCTTTTTTTTTTCGAATGAACAAAACTTTTGACCTGGATTTGGCCCCATACATTTCTGCCCCTAGTAAAAAAAGAAAATTGATGCTCAGATGTTTTATTATAACGCACTATTTGTATTATTAAAGCAGTTAATAGACATTATGGGTTTGGACTACAAGCTTTGTATTTCCTTTTGTCCAGTGAATATTTGCCTTCCAAGCTATATACGTAGTTGCATCTATTCAAGATGTAAACTCCTGAAGAAAATCAAAAAGGCAGTCGAATACAGCAATGACTAAATATGCTTTATAAAATCCTTTTGATGTTTTCTTGATGAATTAGGCTTAGAACGAAAATATGTGTCCAGACTATAAAGACTCAAAACGCTGGCTGTAGAAATATTTTATGAAATGATGACCCATGTGCAAACCAGACCCTCTACCACACGCACACACACATCGCCTCCACTGCAGCGTGCTGAAGACCCAGTGACCCAGTTGTGACAGAAGCAGCAGTAGTTAAGTATAATTGGCCGGCAGTGTTTTTACTGTGATGTGTTTCCTTTCTGTATTGGCTTTATTCCACCTCTTTTGGCCCAGACGAGGTGGCCGTGGTCCAGTTCTCTCTGTGTGACGATGCTTTCGTGAATGATCAGACACTTTAATTAAACCCTGACACTATCTAGATGAATTTCTTTTTGATTTGTCTTTTTTTTTATAGCACATTTTTAACATTTGCTGCAAAAAAAGACCTCCCATAAAGGGTGACGTCTCGGTGCTCACATAAGCTTTGAACGTTGAACAATGAGACCTCGGTTCATGTTTTCTACATTAAAGTATACACACGCACTACATTGATAATGTTTTCACAGCTACCTTGTCAGAAAGCCTTTTCCAAAAGGGGAGATGACCTGAAAGGTCCCTTTCAAAGTGACCAAACTCGGTTTGATGTGAGTTGTGTGAGCGGTATACATACATTTCATTTTAAAATATATGGTCAGACTTTGATGAAAAGACGGGGGAAATACTTTTAAAAAGGCATACACAAATACTTAAATGTGTTCTGCCTCCAGTAAAGGAGGGTGGGCGGAAGGACAATGTCCTTTTCTTTTGAGCATTGATCCTGCGTGAATATGGATCACCAAGCCTTACAACAGGCGTTTTCACTTCAGCAGCTACTAGAACAGGTGCCTGTGTGCAATTGTTCAACACTGAAATGGAAAGATGGAGAATGCAGGTGACAGAATAGGTGACCCATCGTAGGTTCTGACATGTATCAACAAGAAGTAAATGTACAAACATGTCAAAAAATAATAGGATTGATAAGAATGCTTTGCCGAAGTAAAAAAATGTTCTTCCAGGGTGACTTGTCACCTTCTGATGTATTTCTATGAAGTTGTATTCCTGTCCTCTGACATAACTCTATAGAAGTGCGCGTTTTTATTCTGCCACTGACAGTCTGAGGGAGGGGAAAGACATCCGTCCGCACAGTTTACCTGATTTATTCTATTCACCTCCAGTGCTTTCTGAAAGTCATGTAATTAAAGTTGCACACTGTCTTTCATCAGGAAGCACAGACCTCATTTACCCATAATCCAATTGTGTCAGATGCCATCAAATTATGCATTCACCCTTAAGTATGTTTTTCTAATCTTAAGTAACATTGAGAGGAGCGACTGTGAGGGTTTTTTTCGCAGGTGAAGTATGTTTTACAAAACTTCAAAGAGCATCGGAACGCTTTTTCATCTGAGTGCACTCGAGACACATTGATCCGTTTCTAATGTAGAGACTCTTGCCTCTTGTTCAAGAATCCGGGGAGACGTCCATGTTCTTATTTTTGTTCACGCTTGAAAGGTTGAGTAAAAATAATGTTTGAGGTAAGTATATCAGAGCATAAAATGGAAGAGCAGTGGAAAGTAAGCAGGGGATTTGCAGGTGATGGTCTGATGAAATAGATCTTGTCTCCTTTCATATGTGCTTAAGAGATTGGTATCGGGATGGGAATGCGTGCGAAAAGAGGTGAAACCTGGGGACGTCAGCTTATGGACCCATTAAAATCACATTCTTGGAAAATGTCCTCTCCTATTCGGCATGCTTATTGGCACAGATTATTTCTGGCCAACGGCAGCCCTACTGATCTCAGGTCACTTGGCAAAATCCCAACAAGCTGCTACACTAAGAAACCCTTATTTTCCACCTGTCTGTTATAATATGAATGATGATATAGTTGGTTGAGGTAAAATAATGCAACAAATGCGGCAGACAAAATGGGACCAAAAATCATCAGCTGCTGACCTTAATTCATCACATTGAGTGGGTCTATGGAGATGCGATCCGAGTTAGCACCCCTAGCTAATTGATTTCAATGAAGGTCATATTTGTACTGTACTTCACTGGGTAAGTTACACCAACATGCAGTTGGGGGGTGTTTGGTGTGTGTGTGTTTCTTTGTTTGTGTGTAGATGACTGAGTGGGGGGAGCAAATCTGTGCAGTCCGAGTTTTTTTAATGAGATCAATGCTTTCCTTCCTGTATCTCCAGATGGTCACAGTAGTAGAAGATGTGTGTGTGTGTGTGTGTGTGTTTTAAGGGGCTGCTGGGACCCAGGACGGATAAATCTTTAATCATGTGCTTGCTCTCATGTTTCATTTAATTGCCCCCCCCCCCCAACCCTTAAATCCATAAAGGCATGACGACATTGTGGTTTTGTGTGTGTGTGTGTGTGTGTGTGTGTGAGCGAGTGTGTGGTGTTGTGTTCATTCCAAAGGTAGTGGGAGTGATTGATTGTGTCTTATTCAGGTACATGCATGCATGAAATAAGCACTATGCCTCTTTTAAAAATGAAGCGCTCTGCTGCATTTATACATGCATTTCATTTTCTTGTGCTTCATCTTTGGACCTTTTATACTTTTGTGTGTGCTTGTGAGTGCGTGCAACTTCTTCCTATTGTCAGTGTCAACATGATGAAGAGACTATGGATTAGTGTGTCAGCTAACGAGTCAGTGTGTGTATGACTTTATGTGCTTCACAGGTGTCTCGATGATGGAGAGTTTCCTGTTGTGTGTGTGTGTGTGTGTGTGTGTGTGTGTGTGTGTGTGTGTGAGAGAGAACATTAGAGTTTGTTCCCAGAGAAGTCCATTAGCTTGTGAGGGACTGTACAGCCGGCGACCCCACTGACTTAAATGGAAAAGCCTGACCATTCCTCGTTCACTCCGCAGTCTTCCTTACTTAACGCACTGATGAGGGGATACGTGTCCGGCAAAAAACACACAACCTCCTCCTCAGCACCGCGCTCATCCAGAATGCTGTCTTGGCTTTCAACAATACGACAGTAGATTGTGTCTCAAATAGAAAGAAGTCGTCTGCATACTCTCTGAACATGGCCACAAACTGCTTTTGTGTATCAGCGCTGAAATGTTTATTGTGGAAAAACTGTCTACACTTTTGCCCAAGTGAGCTGAGAGCTGTGGTTGTGAGACCGCTGATTACTAATAAACTGTCCCTCAGCCTGTAGTTGGCAACGCGCTCCCCTGCAGTGTGTGGCATGGGGGGTTAATCCTTCCAACGGATGAGGTACCAATTAAAGAAAGTTGATCGGGGATCCGAGCGATCGAAGAGCATAATCTGTTTGCTTCAAATCAGCCCAACTAACCGAGGAAGCCTGATAACGAGGAAATGATTCGGTTTTTGTTCCTGCTGCATGCCTGCTGAAGCCTCTGCATCCCTCTCACTGCGTTTCAGGCCCATGGCCACTGTGGATTTGTTAAACTGTTTAACGCTTGCTTGGGCTTCTGGATTTTTGGATTTCATTGTTACTCTTTTTAATCCATATGTTCATGTCTATATTCATTTTCCTGTTTCTTCCCTTTCCTGACTTACTTCTCTGGTGGTCTGTGCCTTTTGGTCCGGGTGGGACTGCTTCTGCTTCTGGGTCACATGTCCCGCCAGTTAGTGACCTCTGCAATAGACGATAGCGAGGCAAACTTTAAACGTGTGTTCAATAGCTAAACAATGTAGATCGAAGTTGTTGTATTGCTTTCATACCAATGCCGGGTTTAGAACGGAGAACCGGCATCAGCCACACTTAAGTCTTGTTGTGTAAAGGGGAGGGTTGTTCTGAAATATAGAACTGAAGGGCAATCCAAGGACCACAACGTAAACCTGGTTCAATTGGTTAACAGACTCTGTCCGTGCTTTTGAGACTTGCTCGCTGGCTTTTGGCCTCCATTTTATCGGTTCACATTACCTGGTCAAAGACGTTTCACTGCATACTAACAACAAACGGCCTCGCAACAGTGCAGCTGTAGAAGCTGTTGAACGTGCATGGGTTATTGATAAGATCTTTGATTACCGTAAAGTAAATATTGTTTTATGATTACTTTGTCCACAGATGGCGATAAGAGTAACGGGTCATAATGCAAAAAGGGCTTCAGTTGCCGCAACTATTGTGGTCTACTCGATCGGAGAGGTTTTATGACCCCTACTGCACATTTTAAATGGCTTAACCCAAATTTGACCAAGACAAATGCTTGGTATTAGGATTGCTAGCAGGAAATGGCGCAGGCCAGGGTGTCCATTTCCTCTGTCCTTACCTTCTGTGGCTCCCATCTGTTTCCCCTTCCTTCACTTTACAATTTCAAATCCAATTCCTATTTTACATTCATTGTTAATGATGTGCTTTATATGCCTGGCAGTTGCCTTTGATGCCATATTTACTAAAGCAATTTACATAATATTGAAACCCTGCACAGGCTTCCGGTCGGAATCTATACTTGCTCTGGCACACTTCGGCCTGATTTGGCATTGGTTTGATTGTCTAAATCCCAGTCGAACCCTGCCAATGCATCTTGAGTCAGTCCAGTCCCGCCCCGCCCCTCCCTTCCCCCCTCTCCTCCTCCCCTCATCATTCCAAGGTTGTTGCATCCAAAAGGGACTTTCTGCCACCCTAATTTGAACTACTGCAATGGGAGCCCATCTGTCACACAGAGAGGAGGCGCCATACACATTAACCGAGAGAGCCATGCACACAAACACAATTCCATGCTGAGGTGGGGAAAGTGGCTGATTATCCCCCGTGTGTGAGCGTGACGGTGCAACCAGCGAAGCAATGCAAGTGCAACTCAAGCTTTGTGTGAAATGAGAAGAAAAGAAAGTAGCACAGCAGCTGTCATCTCTCTATGCACACACGGAGTGTACACAACAATTAGCACACCTAAGCGGTATTTTTCTTACAAAGAAAATGGATAATAAATATGGACGTTGGCAAAATTTCTTCCACCCACTGACACCTGCTCGTTGTCTGAGGGGTTTGCTGCTGCTTGGTCTCGTTTGGCTGTAATTTGGTCTGTTAGCCTTGTAGAATTTGTCTTCCTCATGAGTCCTTTTTAGATGTAGCCCGCACATCTTGACGCGTGTGTTTGTGTGACATGTCAGTGTGCAATACCCATAAATATATATACTCATTAGAATGATTTTAAGATGAACTACTCTCAGCACTCCCTCGGTCTGTTACAAACACTTCCCGTCCATTGCCTCACAGCGCACACACGCACGCACACACACACACACACACACACACACACAATAAATCCAGCCGCCCCTTGTATCCCATAAAATGCAGTGACTTCCATCTAAACAGGCGCTAATCTAAATTGTGCTGTTGATGAGAAAATGCTCATCCTTCACTGTGTGCTTGTCACCTCATTAAACAAGAAGAGATCCCAATCAGCACCTCTCGTACTCTCGGTAGCTTTATGTTGGAAAATTGGGCAGCAAAATGTCATGATGCAACAAAAGGACCAGAAAGACTGGTTGTGACCCCCTGTAAACGAAGCACCAGCGTGATGCTTTGTAATCTTTATTCTATGTTCACGATTCCCTTTGGATGTCTATACACAACGGCACCTTTCACAGCATCACTAAAGGCTTGCGCAAATGTTTAATTATTTTAAAGCTGTAACATTTAACCGCCCTTGGAAACATTTTGGCATTCTGAATGGATCAAAATACGGACACATTATTATATCTCAGATACTTCCAAGCATTTCAGATACTTCCAAGCATTTCGGCCACTTTCAACTCTTTTTGTTCTGTTATTGTTCTCATAGACCTTGTGAATAGCTGAAGAAGGCAGCTCAAATTAAACCACTATTGGTAAAAAGACCACATGCGGGGCTTTTTAAGAGCTAAAGGGCAAAATATTTCCCTCATAGGTTTGTGGCGATCAAAGCTCAGTTACAAGGTGAGTGGTAATCGGACTTACTTGTATTGGGTGGCCTGAGGCAAGACTCCAAATTAGAGCTAATTACAAAACGAATGCAGGTTAAATTGCTACCTGGGGCTACTTGCGGTTGTATAATAGGATCATGGTATTTCTGCCTTTTGCTGCTGAGAAAGTATAGTTGTTACTGGCTGTGGTATTTCTAACGACAGGCTGCATGTTTAACTCCCACAGTCCAATAAACTTCTACAGGAAACCATAAAAACCAATGTGTCCACACACACACACACACACACACACACACACACACATACACTCATGTCTCTGAACAGGAGTGTCTGGCTCCCCACTGAGTCACCTTCTTCCCCCACACCTTCACATTCTTGCTGTTCCCACTCGCCCACCAACCATCGCCTCCTCCCTGTCCGGCTGCGGTCAGCTGGTTCTGTTCCACCTTGGCACGATGCAGCCATGGGCAGGTTATCAAATAGTGTCCGTTCACCATGGCCGCCTGTCGATGTGCACCAATATGCTGAAACTGCGGGTTATCCTTTTGTAAGGAAACATACCTAATAACAAAGGCATGCACAGAAACATTTCTCTTTCTTAGGACTTTCTTTCTCATTAGATCACACATTTGCCCACAACCACATATTAAGCTTACTAATGAACTCATTGGTGTAATCCAGTGTGTCTTCTTCTATGGAACAAACAAACACAATGTAACATGCTAATTGGTGAGCAATTAAATGTAACGTAGGCTCATATTGAATTTGGTAAGGGAGAGGCTTGTCCCTCCCACTCCCTCTAGCGTCTTTATGCTAAATTATAACACATCAGTTCTGCGGTTATATTTGCTGCATTGACATTAGAATGAATGGATCTCCCCATCTGACTCTTTGCAAGAAAGTTGATTTGCATATTTCCCAAAAGGTCTAACTATTTCTGTAGTGCATGTACCTGAGGTAAGGAAGTGGAAGTGTACTTTGTGTCAAAATGTTGAACTAATCTGTTGAAGCTCACTGCAAGGATGTAGTGTTCTTTTTGTTAAACTTTTGACCCGATTTTCTCTTTAACTTGTATATAAGAGTGGGATGTTGTATTACCATATTTCATTTTGCACACGTACACAGTCAAAAAGTGTATCTCGTGAACTCCACCCACTTATCCCCTCCACCCTTCCCTCCCCGTCCTGCCCTTGTTATCTCCCTTGCTTTGTCCGTGTCTCTCCTTCTCTCCCTCGTGCTCGTCTGATTTAGTTTTCATTAAGTCTTAATCTACGTCGGTGCTCCAGCGTGTCTCCCGGTGCTCACAGTGCGGGATTGATGTGTCCGTCGCCTCCTCCTCCTCCTCGGCCGGGCCCTTATCAGCTCGGACAAACCGCAGGAGCCCCCCCCCCATGAAGGCCGCCCTTCTCTCCATACTAATTCAACACGGGCGACGACTCATCGTCTGCCCTCCCACGTGACGGGGTACCTGGGTATCAAGGGGCAAAGGATGTGTACGTCGGTACGCGTGTGGCCAAAACCCCTCGCTAACACAACGTTCATGCTGAATAAAACCGGAATTTCTCACAGTGTGTTGAAATCTAGCTGGCATAAATCCAACGCGATCACGTTGTAAATATGGCATTATACCCCGAAGGCCTTCTGTTAGCTTGGTGTGCTCTGGGCAGAATGTAATTGCTTGTAAATGTCTCGCAGTAATGGTAAAGAGCGGTGGTGGTTTGCGTACGCGCTCAAGGTTTGTCCGTGATGCGAAGTACTATAAGCATCTCACACTACGACAGCAAGCGTGCAGGCTGGCTCACTATGCTATCAACTGTGTACAATCTTTCTACAATTTGGACATTAATAGGGCAGTGGTCAAAGCTTTTGAGTGAGCCTTAATATGCAGATGGTTTCTGGTCTAATAAGTTGAATTTTGTACGTTTGAATGATGATGATGATGATGATGAGGAAGAAGTATGCATTCTGAAAGGAAAAGAATCTTGGACTAAATTACTTTTTTTGCTGGATAAAGAAGGGGTAAAAAATAAGTTAAAAAAATGATTATTCCTAGTGACAACACACAGCAATACCTGGTTTATGCTACTAATAATAAACTATTATAGATTTTAGAGCTACGCTTATAATACAATAATAAATGCTTTTTATAAATAGGTGCACTATGATGGGGAGAGTTCAGCATGAATCCCACAGGAAATGTTCAGCTGGCTCTGCTGCCCCACTTCAGCTCGTTGGAGTGTTGTAACATCTCTCAGCCGGCAACTTCAATGTTTTATGGAGCATTCAAGCATTGGTCATGAAATGTAAAAGCAGCAAATCCGAACTCATTCAAGAGCGTTGAAGCAGGGGATTCTTTGTCATTTATGCTTTATAGACTGCTTAACAAATGCATTTCATCTTTTACTTAGTATTCGTTATTCATTAACTAATCATTCTAGCATTAGACTTCTTTGTCTAATGCTAAATTTGTGCACTCGCTTTGATATACGCACACGTCACCTCCGTCGAGGAAGGAGATAGAATCCCTTCATCGAGCCATTAGCCATACACTTCTACTACTCATGAAGTACAAATAACGCCACGAGTACTTCGTCAAGCCATTAATGATACACTATGAACGTATGTAGTAATAATGATGCCAAAAGTACTTTACACGATTTACATATACTGTTTTCATAAATTGCCAAAGTGTTGCCAAATGACTCAACCTTGCAGTGTGTTCCATGTTCATGCAGCGTCTTATGCAGCCACGCAAATTACAGTGAATTGAATGAGACTTAAAAGGCTGAATGCGTCATTTTTCACTCCCGTGAAAAAAACACGTGACCCGTGACACGTGTGCACCAATCTCTCCAATGAACGTATATGCACAACACGCCACATGTTCCCGGGCAGTGTAGCAGGACAGCCCGGCCACCGAACGCTTTACATGTCCATGTGTAGTCTGGAGGAAAGCTGATTTAGCTGCCTTGATCATGCTTATGCTGTTTTTCTTGGTTCTGGTTTTCCTCCTTCTGAAGGGAGCTAGGGTTCGACTTTTGCAAGAATATTTAAATTGAGATTGTTCTCTGTGGTTCGTTGCTCTTGCACCTTCGAGTGCAGATTGCAGCACCTCCCCATCCATGCCTTCTAGATTTGGACGATTCACCCATTCAGTTAAAACATTCTGACCTCCATTATATATCACCTAATACCGTTTTACCCTTTAACCCCAGAGGTTGGTGGCGTCTTTATGTTCCTCTCAGCCATTGTTTGATCCACTCGATTGCAGTACATTAGGCGCAGTTGTTGTCATCAACAGAAGGCGTGCTTGTTTCCATTTGCTGTTAAAAAAGACCGGACAATTCATGGCTTTGGCAGTGTGTATGTTGTACTACCAAGGACAAAATATAGAACTCAACATTTTACTTTACATTTGCTGCCTTTCTTTTTGTGTTCTTAATAATGTGTCTAGTTGCGATTTTGGTAAATTCTGTCATAGGACTGTTTTTTTTTTTTTTTCAGATTTGCAATGCATAAAATCAACCTCCAGATCTTTGCTGTTGCTCCTCCCGGTTCCTTGTTATTTAATGCTGACTCCTCTCAGTCAAGAAAAGAGCGTGCTGAGCCTTTATTTTTAAAATAAGACTCACCGATAAGTAGCCACAGATTTTGGTATGTTGAAGTGTGGCACCTGCATGGTCTGCAGAGCTGACTGCTGCAGAACCAGCCTGTGATCAGTCAAGGTCAAAGCGTAAACTCTTTTCTACCTCTCCCGCGGGGCTAAACACATGCAGGTCCTCTCTGTTTGCTTCCTATTTGTCCTCTGCCTCACCAAAATCCAATTAATCTTCTCCTCACTGAATAGAGGGAGGACTTCAGCATGCTATTTAAATTCTTATTCAGTTATTTAATCATTTAAATACATTCAACTAGAACTATTGAAACATGTGTGAAACAAGAGTTTCCCCTTAATTGTACGGTAGTATTTATTTACAATATATTGCGTTATTTGGTTCAAAATAAAATATGGTCTTTTAAGACATGTGTATGGAAACGGCTTAATCAAAGCCTTATTTGGAAATCGGTGGCTGCCTGCATCCAGTTCAAAACACTGGTGCTCACGTACCGCGCGGTGAATGGATCGGGTCCGGTCTACATCCAGGACTTGGTCAACTCTCCATCCCAACCCGCTCACTTCACTCTGCATCTACCAAACTGCTTGCTGTTGATATCAGACATTGTTATGGAGTTAACTAGTTATTTTATTCCTGCTTTACTCAGCCTCTCCTCATCTCCTCTGGCAATAGTTTTTATTCATAACCAAATACCTGTGCCTGCATCAGTGTGTCTAAAATGGGACCCAGGTGCAGCTCGAAGTCACATGTGATCTCGCTGAGGTGGAGAGAAACTGTGGGATACAAATACTCAGGGTGCCCATCCATGCTAACAACACCACAGGCGCCGAATTGGTCACCATCGTGGGGTTGAAATCAGTTGTAACGGCTCTTCCTGGTGGGGTTTGCATCTCCTGTGTGGAACATTAGAAGTCAGTGTTGTAGAACACGATTTTCCAAATATTACTCGGGATGGTATTTTGTATTTAAAGCACAAAAAAACTCTACAAAAAAGCTGGTACGGTTGTAGCCCCGGATTCCCCTGGCAGGGTCAACGGAAGGGAAATAAACTTTTTCCATGTATTACATTAAACATCAGTCTTGAACACTTTGCTGATGCCCGGGTTTGTAGCGCACAGATAATCTCCGCCTTCCCTCCATCTCATTTCGAGCACACTGGCCAAATTACCTCTGTTGAGAATATTAATTTGAATGAGAATGCCTGTTTGAGCCATTCTAAATCTATGGGCTCACTGTCTGTGGGTGAAAATAACTGGCTGTTCTGTCGCTTGCTGTGAAAATGTCATTACACCAGCTGTCCAAGGCCAATACCCACCACAGCCACTCAGCTGGCTGCCAAAAGACGCAGCACTTCGCGCACAGTCACAAATCTTGCTGATGGTGCTTGTGTTCCTACTTTACTTGAAGTTGGTCATAATGATGTATAATGTGTCACAATGCAGTAATATCCATAACAGGCTTTGGTTTTGTTTGGGGAACTCAACATTTGCTGATGGCAGACAGAGATGCCTGGTCCATACAAACTACCCCATCTGCTTAATGTGACTAATGGATTAGATTAAGCTGGGGTGGTATTCATGTAGTGTATGTATGTGGGTGAGCTGGGATAGGATGGGGATGGAGTAAGAGAGACTGTGTTTGTAAGCCTTTTATTCCCATAAGAATGTGTATGTGAGAGTCAGCATGTATCCATGTTCGATCAATCCGCATTAATTAACATGAGGGGAAAAAATCAGCGGCCCACTATTGCGAAAATATGATCTATGCATCAGGAAGATGGAAAATGTGACCTTGTGGGAGTTCCAACAATGTTATCAGTGAATTTACAACATTATGTTCTTTTTCACTGCAAGGTGTAAACATCAGAAAACTGCATGACTGCTTGTGTTTTTTGTGAGCAAGATGAGCCGAGTTTGAGACCCCTGAGCTAAACTAATGATGTTGAAGCTCAACGACTGAATATAAGGAGGGTCTTGCACAAAAATAATCCAGTGGCAGCATTTGGGTCAGGCCATTATGAAATCCTACATTATGTCATCGCTTTGAAATGATGTTGTCATTGTAAATTAAAAAAAACTGTTTCCACACCATCTGTTTAGCAATTAATTTTGATGAAGTTGCAATACACGTGGTTTAATACACCCTGAAAGATAAAAAGGGAAATGGGGATACAAATGAAATCAAACATTTTGCCTTTAAATCTTCAGTAAAATGTGAGATCAATATCTACTCAGTCTCTTGTGTGTTCTACATTCCATACGGTACAAGAAGGACACAAATCATCTCTTCATGGCAAACCGGCAAAAAAAAAAAAAAAAAAAGAGTATACCAAATATCAGCAGCATAGTTTCCGTCTTTCTACCTTCAGGGCTTTTCTGATCTGATGATGTCTGATGTTGAAAGTACAGTCTAGATTTTAGTTTTCACTTGAGTCACATCATGGGCCATTGTACAGCGGGTCTGATAGGAAATAAAGAGGGAAATGGAGTAGCTGCGAGCGTAATGGACTGTGAACCAGACTTAAACTCACTAACTTCACGAGCAGATGTAGGGCACATCCATCCGGTCTGCTGAACCGCAGGCTTCCCTTTTTTATGTCTTTCTTTTCGCGACATTCCTCTGGCGGTTTACAAATGACAGCATCCACAATCCTCGCAAGCCGGGGGCCATAACGGTGCGATGGGCTTTATGCATGATAGCCTCTGTTAGCCACTGCCACACTAGCTGTGTGTGTGTGTGTGTGTGTGTGTGTGTGTTGAAGGGAAGCCCTGCAGATGTCGCATGCTGTCGGGCTTATCTGCTCTCAGCCTTCACATCTCTTATCACTGTGTCTGTTACTTGACCAATGTTGCGCAATATCTGCAAGCTATATTTAAAAAGGCAATTCTCGTTGTCACAACTTGTGTCTATTTTTTTGTAGTTTTAGTACTCCTTTTGTATTCGTAACAACGGCATAACAATGAGCAAGTAAAGTACTGGGACCTGGGAACCGGTGACGTCATTAAGACGATCCTGCAGGTTGTGTAGGACCGCACACATCTTCCATGTTTTGACAGATCTTTCAGGATTTGGACTAATTGTTCATTTCTAGTTTTCTTTATAGGGAATGTAAAACGGCAAAGTGCCTAAAAATGGGACACTGAATTTGCATCTGAAACGTAATGCGGTAATATCCACCCACATGCTGTCTGCTCTCGTGGTGTAAAGACGCCTCGCTGGCTGGATGACAGTGATTATGTCATGAAATATTTACACTCATGAAATCCAAATGCAGCAGGACCCTCAACTCTTACTCTAATGGGCTAATGGCTTTGAAGACATGGACACAAATACAGGTCATAGGGCCTCCGCTCCCGTTCCACAGATGGCCCTTCTTCCCTTGCCCCAATTACCCAAATGTGACCTGCCGTAATGACTTATCACCAAGAGGGAGAGTGTGGAGAAGAGTGGGAGTCACGAACAGAGGGTGAGAGAGGACGAGATGGTGGTGGTGTAAGTCGTCTCTAACGCACTGCCATGCTGCTCGTGTCCCATCCTTCCTCTCAGTCACATTCTTTCTACATGTAGAATCAGCTGAGGGGGGGGGAATGGGCTCCTTGAGATTTGGCGTCCCCATAAACTCTGTTTTAGTTTAATCGCGGCATCTGCCATGGTTGCTTCCACAGATTCAAGGCGAGAGCCCACGTCCCGCCCCGTCTTTGACCTCGTGAGATCCGATCTTCCCCTTTGTGCCCTCTAGGCTTTGAGTTGCGCTCTTTAAGCCTCATCTTGGGCTTCTTCCCATTGTCTCTTGTCTTGTTTCTCGACCATATGAAGCTGTTGCTGAGACGGCATTCAACATGCAAGCCACAAATACGGTTTGATGTTTAATTGGCTGAGCAGTCCGGTGAATGAAGTCATCGGTGTGTAAATAACAACTCACTGCTACGGAAGTCATATTCTTCCAGCCTTGAGGGCCACTCCTCAAATCCTCAACTCTTGGGGATTGCTGCTATTTGTCGCCTAAGAGCTCCTTTGTTCAGCAGCAACTAATAACAAAATGAGCTTGATTGATCCGTTCCCTTTCAGGCTGCAGGAAAAGTGAATTCACACCACTTTAATTGTCAACCTTGACGGCTCTCTTTTACCCCCTGCGTTCATTAAAACTAGTCCTTCACACTGCACGTGTGCATGCTCAAGCCGACAAGCCAAGGAACTAAATGTACGCTAAATTACAACATTTCATTTTAAGCTTGTAGAATTTAGCTTTTGGCATGAAACTTTCCAGTGGTTTAAAGGACATGTTTTCACAGTAATATGAGATAACAGATATTTTTTTTACTTAACAATAGCGCTTAAATTACATACTAAGTGCAAATGCCAGAATTTATTTCTAATTTGTTTGAATTGTGTATTTTAATGGGAATCACCGCCATGGATAACGTAACAGTAATGTGCAGTTTGGGACAGTTTGACACATTGACTTTTTGAGATATTTGATCAATGAACTAATGGATGCTAAAACTACATTGTATCAACTCCAGAGCGCCTCCTTTTTGGACACAACCTACTTTGCATCACTGCCTTTCTGTCGAGGATTTGGTGTCCACAATCCAAGCTGAGATAACCCTGTTACATCCCTCAGGATGTCAACGGTTATCTCTGTTTTAGACTTCTGCTTTCGGAGCCACAGAAGACTGTAGTCCTTGCTACATAAAAACAGATCCCTTTTACTACACATATCTACTTCAAGTCACGCAGTTTATATAAAACCTCCATGAGTTATGCAGCTGAGCCACAGACATAATAAACATTTTATAGGGTTTAATATCAAAGCCTTATTACAACGTTTTATGTGGTACTTTTGACTGTCATTTAAGGTCCTCAGCCTATTAAACCTGCCTATTGCAAATACATCTCTCACTCGTCAAAACTCCACACAAATTGAATGGCTGTTGGTTTGTTTCTGCACCCGACAGTGTTTTAAGGACAGTGGAAGCTGCTATGGGAGGGATTTGCCAAGCTGAACATTTGGGGAGTAATTTCAGCACCTGTGTAGTGACAGTGCTCCTGGTCGCCTAATTGCAGCACTTATTGGGTGTCTTTACATCCCGACCTTAGAAGAACAGCTCTTCAGAAATGTGTTAAAGAGAGCGGTCACTCTGAGACGGAGCTGGACTCGATGTCTCGGTAATAATGATGAACGATGCACCTGGACTTGCTTTTCAATCGACCTCTTTCAAGTCATCACCACGGTATAGGTACACTGTGGGGAGGAGATTATTTCTCCTCTTCTGTTTGGATTCCCAGTTGTTACGGGTGGATTCATTTCTGATTCCGAGGTAGTACGCGCCCTAACATCCTGTCTCTAAACCCTCCCCGGATTATCATTTCCACCATTATACTGTTTTGTTCAGTTTTGCCTCCCAGCCAGACGGACCGAAGATCACATGTGCTGTGTGCTTTCTGTTTGAATTTTGCATACCCTCTCTCGTGAATGAGTGTCGATGTGTTTGACACACAGCCCGGGTGGTTTACCGGCTACCTGCCCAGGGTGAGTGAGAGCGAGAAGGTGAATGAGGCATCAAAATAACTGAAATATATATTTTTTTCTGTTTTGTGATCTGTTGCACCCTGACACAAACATCTTTGGCGAATACGATAAAAAACTACCAGCAGCCAGTCAGTGAAACACGACTGACTTGGTTGTGCCCAAAGGTTGCAGAATCTACTGGCGCCCCTAAATCACCACTTGGACCTGATGCCCTCTCCTGCGACGGGGTTATCTAATATCTGTTATTTCTGATGTTGACATTTTGAGAAACAGGCATTCTCGTTGTACTAGACGTTCTTCCGAGAGGTCGCGCTTCCCAGGCTTCACGAGACAGGATTCTGTAAACGGCGCGAGAGCGGCTGAAGTGTCGGGCAGTCCGGCTGCTCAATGGACGGACCACAATTGCTCTGGCAAACAGGGCGGGGGAGGGTTTCTTTCTTCCCTGAATTTCGTTCTTTTTTTTTCCTCATTATATTCTTTCACTCTACTTTTCGCTGTTCTCTCTTCCTCCTCCTCTTTAAGTGGGAATGAAGGCTTATAAAGGCAATGACCCCAATACCAGTTCACCAGGGAATAAGAGATGAATGGCGGCAAATGAAACACAAAGACCTCCCTGCCCTGCTGAAACCACACACTGTCGCGCACACAGTGGACTTCCAGAGAAGTCACACTTACATCTCCACGCACGACTGTGGTTCTTTTTTAAAAAGCGAGTGTAGGGCGACGCTCATATTTTGCAAGATCACGCCTGGACTTTTCTGGCTTTTTTTGTGTGAATATGAGCTACTGTCTCCTTCACATTCAACCAGAGGATGCACTGTGGTGTGGTCCAGTTAGATATGATCAGGCAATCTCCAGGATTAAGGGCCTATACAGAATCTATGATAGTACATGGGTTTTAAATCAACAATATATTAAAAGCTATTGGGGGGGAGGGGGGGTCAAGAAAATCCAGAATGTGTAAATGTCTTTTACACAAATTACCTGACACTTTTTCACATACTGATTTATAGATGAACAGTCGCCAGGAACCCGCAGCCCCACGCTGTGGCTTTAATCTCTCTCCCACTCTCCCACATTGAGAAGAAGTGTGGGTGGTGGTGTGATTTCTTGAAAAGATCAAAGTGTGCTGTGCAGGTTCTAAGTAATAAATCGGAAGAAAGTGTCTCACTCACATTGGCTACGAAAGGCCAGAGAATAACTGCAAAGAGCTTGTTATGGCCTTGGACCTTCTACCTATCATGGGGATTGGATACGGCTTCTGATTTTTAGCAATGAATGAGCTGAAATAGCTGACGAATCTGAAAGGAAAGGGCTGGTAAAGATGTGATATCTTGACTTTGAGGCATAGCTGGTTGAAAAGTAACGCACAGCGTTTTTTATAATCCATGGTGTATGCGACTGCTGCTGTTTTGTTTTGCTCTTTAAACACGTTTTACTCACACACACACACACAGTAATCAAATCTCTTGCTGTCAGAGGGGCCTTGACCCGTTTCAGACGCTTTACTTTTATATTCCCCTTCAATAAAAACAGGATTACTACGTCCCAGCCAAAGCTATGGTATAGATGCAGAGATATAATGTATATATCCACTCTCCACAGAATTGAGATCTAGTTTTTCCTGCCAGGATATTAAACCTGGGCCTGAATGCTTCAGGACCGTTCTCCTCCTCAGGTGGAGGAGCTCATTGCGCCTCATGGTGACGTTTCAATGGGTTCTGAGCACACGAGACACTGGTTTAGTGCTGCAGTGGGAAGTATGAACAGAAACGAGTCTGTCCATTCTGGATTAAAGAATGGACGGACTGCCGCGGACCCTAACGGACCTGACGCGGGAGGTGATGGAGCTCGCTCTTTAATAAAGAAGCAACCTCTGAACTTCAGCTCGCGGACGTTAAAGCGTTTTTTTTTTTTTTTTAAGCGCGGAGACGTAACAGGGCTCCGACGGCGAGAGGAAGTTCTTTGCCGCGGTTCCCGAGTGTTCTACGCGGTGTGCTGAACTGTGACGCTGTTACAAAACAGCCTAAATTAAAGCATTTAAAGTTGGGGATAAAACATAGGCTGATTTATATTTAGATTACAGTAATATATAACTGCTTATAAAGGTATAAATATCAAGGAGTAAATCAATGAAAATTTCTTTTGGTGTAAAAAAAAAATATATATATATATATATATATATATATATATATATATATATATATATATATATATATATATATATATATTATTATTCATCCCTACTATACACAGCAGTTACGCAACTTATTGTACCAACTCTAGGTAAATACATTATTGATGATATTTAATGATGTGGAATTAACATACAGAACAACTTTGAGTCACGCCTTGAGCAATCTCTCTTGCATAACATTGGAATATCTTTGCCTGATGTGTTACTGTGTAATGAGGAACGTGTTTATGCACTTTCATTTCCACTAGAGTAAAGTGTCCTGAGGCAGAGACGAAGCTCTGCGAAAACACTGATTTGGATATTCAGCTTTTTATGTCTGTGTAAAAAAAAAAAAAAAAAAAAAAAAAAAATTGTATGAACTTTACCCATACGTGGTGATGTGCGCTTTGTTGTTTCGAAATTGAATGCATGCATTTACTAGATTTTAAAGTTTAATTCCATTATATGAAATATAAATAGCTTCTCCATTAGCTTTTGCCCTCTCTATCTTTACACTTGATGCTCAGGTGACCTACTTCAGAAATGGTGACATTAAAGTTTGATGTCCTACTCATCCTGTGCTCTTTGTCATCTATGTCATCCTACTATTATTTTATCATGTGTAAAGATGTGTGCATTTGTGCATTCTTGCATCTTACTTCATCCCTAATGGACGCTGGCGCGTTTGCAGTTTACACGATTTATTTTTGGCACAGATGTTTTTTCCCTACACCTTGGTGCAGATATTCTTGCCTCAAGGTCCGCAAGTTCGGTGTAATCTTGCCAGAGGAATCTGAGCTGAGGAGATCAGAGCCGTCCCCTTGTTTGCTGCTCCCTTCTCCACTCGTCTTTTGTTCTCCATTCATGGCTTTGTAAGTGAGGAAGGGAGACATTGAGGTGTACAGTAATAAACCTGGCAGAAGGGAAATGAGGAGACGTTATCACCCACTGATCTCGATATGTTACAAATTGGTTTTTGCTCGGATGCAATACACCACCTGTCTGCCTCCTCCTCCCTCCATCATCCTCTCCTTTTAGTATTTCATCTTTAATTGTCTTTCCCTCTCATCCACCCTCTTTTCCTCTTCACCCCGCTACTCTGAAAAGCCCCAAAACAAAGCCCCCTGTATTTCTTCACCCACCCATAAAACACACTCATCCCTTTCCCTGCCAGATAAGGTTGTCTTACTTGCATGAGAGACGCGTTTATTACTTGCTGCCTTTCTTTTCTTTTTTTTTTTTTTTTTTTTGAAGCTGTGCCATATTAGTTGTATAAATTCGGTGAGAGAGACGCCTAAGAATCCAGATTGATGAGTAGACAGAACGAAGAAAAAGAGGGCTTTGATGGAAAACGCTTTGCACGTGCTGCTGCTGACATCTTTGATGTAACACACAAAAATACTCACTAAAGGGGAAAAAATAATATAATTTCAAAGCAGGTGATTGCTTTAATTAAATTAATGTTGGTGTGTGAACATCTTCCAGTTCTTGGACTTACTCTGCACTGATTGCTTAGTTTTTGCAGGGTTTTTTCGGTTTAGGGTATTGTTCAGTTTCACCAAATGATTGCATGGTGTTTTGTTTTTTGGTATTAATTGGAATTGTTATTAGATGCTACAGAAAACAGTGAGAGGGAATCAGTGCTGCAGAACGGACCAGAAATGCTAGCGAAAATAAATGAAGTTTGGGGGATGTGTAACGTCGGGTCATATTTGTTTGATTTTTCTCCCTTTTCACCGGCTCTTTCTACTCCGGTTGGTTCGTACTACAAGAATACCGACTCCTTTCACGTCTCACATCGTCGTTTCATCATTGACGTTAAAAACATTGATGTGAGCAGCCTTGAGAAGTGTTTTGAAGTGACTTCTACTATGTGGTGAAGGCCCTGCCGTTGCCCCTGGGTACCTTTTATTCAAGTGAGAAGGGTTTTGTGGTGACTGCAGGTAGACACAAACGCACACCCACAGACACTGATCTCTGCTGGCGGGCACCACAGTGGCAAGGCAAGGTCACGGCAGCTCTCGGCCTGCCGGGCACGCAGAATTCAAAGGCTTCCCCTCCGTTCCGTCTCCCTTCTCATTGACTCTCTTTCTACTACATTCTGGTTCACATGCTTGAAAAAAACTCATATCAAACAAGGGTTGTTGTATTTTTACTGAAGCGCTAGATAAAGCTGGTGATTCACTGCAGACTATCTCCACTAGGACCTGTTGCAGACACCAATCTAATGGCTTTGCTGTAAATGGGCCTGCGTTAGCCACAGTGGAAATCAGGCTATTGGGTTCATCTGTCTGAATGTTTTCCAGGATGCGTTTTCACCAAAAGAGGGATCCCAATAACGATGACTTCCAACAAGCCTCGAGGGACCCGATGGCCTACTAACGGCTGCCTACGCACACATATAGGCGCCCAACACAATCGCGTAAAGAATGAATACCACTTTTTCATTCTGGGTTGCTGCAGCGTGTCGCAGCACCTTTTTTGTTGAACCTTGCTTATTTGAAGCTCTCTGTGACAATGAACCCATCGAGCGCTCTACGTCACTTGTAGCGAAATATAAAATATAGAAATGATCCCACAGTGTACCTTGTCACAGTAGACCTCATAAGTAAATCCCCTTTCTAATCTTTTGCTTCTGAAATAATTGGTGGTTCACTTTGGGAGATCATCTCATCAGAGATCTAGGTAGACTACCTTCCACATGTACAGTAGACATAGTTGGGAAGTCAATGAGGGATTGGAAGGAGCGACCATTTCTCCTTTTGAGTGCAGTTACCGCTTGGCCATGGAAAGTTCTGCGCGCTAAATCCTCTCTGCCAATTTAGCCACCAGTTCCATCCATTTGTTAAGAAAATATGAATTACACTTTGAAGTACCGCTTTGCACGTACTGTTATGGTCTTCATGTCCTCTCGAAAAACCTCAAATGTCTTGGATCTACAGTTGAATTGTATCTGCGTTTCTGAATGGTCTTGAAATTGCCGTTTTCCGTCAGCGAGAAAAGATGGGAGCTAACGCATAACTTTTCAAACCGGTAGCACACACGCAACCGAGGAGACACTGAGGAGAAGCTGTTCATGGTGGGCTTCAATCCATCCCCAGCCCGGTACTGGGAAGAACAGAAGGCAACACATACTTGCATGCACACACCTACACACCACACACAGAGCCGTGCCCCCTAATAACCTCTCCTCGCTGTAGATCTGCTCACACACAGATTGGACTCCTGAGTCGGGTTCTTGGCTTCCCTCACTGTGCAAATTGAAGCCTTCAGGAATCCCATTGTAACCGGCCAAAATGACTTGGACTTATTGTGTGTGTGTGTGTGTGTGTGTGTGTGTGTGTGTTTGTGTATGTGAAGCTACTTCATGTGCAATATGTTGTCTTTGTAGGAAGAAAGTAGGGATGCTAACTTTCCGCTGCCCAAGCAGATTTTCATAGTGTTATATGGAGGAATTGGTCCCCCGTTTGTCATTTGCATGCCACACTGAGCTGTTAGCTGCTGCCAACATTTGCTGAGACAAAAACCAGAGTACCTCGGGATTAGTTGGTAAATTCATGATCACTGTTTTAGCATTTCATTAGATTAGAACAGATGGATACAAGAGGTTGAGACAAATCACACTCGGCATAGACATGTATCATAAATGTGGTGACGCGCCGGGGAGTGATGATCCAGTCTCTTTCAGTCACAACTGTCGGCGCGGTTTGGTCGATTGCCGGGCCACTTCTCAGGCATGATTTCTCTAGCGGTGAGCTCACACTAATCTCACTCCGCGGGCCAACAAAGCACACGAACAACCCGGACACTTAACAGTAGCTCTTCAATCACCGCAGAGGGGGGGGGTATTGCCTCAGCGTACAACTGATTGTCTTTGTTCCTGAGCAGATTAGGACACATACCGTGTGTCCATTACAAGATAGATTTAAATGATGATCTGAGGTTGGACCGATAGACCGAGCCTACTTGTGGTCTCTGAGAATATTCTGTGTCAAATAATGTAATTTTTAATGTTCTTATAGAGCCAGCTTGCCCTTCTGGTCTACATGTGATTTGTGGACTCGGAGAAGGATTATGACATCCTCTTAATGGGAGTCTTGTTGGCGGTACTGTAGGAGTATGGGGGTACAAGGGCCTTTTTATTATGATCAATTCAGAGAGCGTTTTGCACAGTTTTACCACAGTTTTGCAGAATTGCAGAACTGTTGTATTTGATTAGTGTACGTATCAAAATAGTTGAGTTTGGTTCATTACTAAGCTTTTACAGATGACTTTGTTTATTGGCCTCTCAAAATCTTGGTCAAAAGAAAGTGTTCAAAGCAAAACATTATTGATGCTTGGCCACTAGTATCAAGTGGAAAGAACAACTGCTTTTTGGCCTGAATGATCTGATCCCACTTTGCTTCAGCCATGTGGGATGAGGACAATTTCCACGGCGGAAAGCTGGACGTGTCTCCACTAAATCAATAACCTATTAGCATCCAAAGAAGCAGGTGTCTCAACCTCACCCCCGCCCATCCACTTTTCATTGTGCGAACACGCTCACCTCTTTGGTAGATGTGTCGTGGAGACCGACAGGTTGAACTCGGAGCTGTGCTCCGGATATGCCTTCGACGATGAGCTTTTGCAAACATGGCAGTGAATCGTGAAATGAGATTTCTCTACTATCATCATCTGGCTGAGAGAGGGACACATCTCACTCTGGTTGAATGCCTCAGGGCTCTTCCCCTTGGCCTCTTCTCAGCACAGGCATGTCTAACCGTCGCTAAGACGGATCGATAGAGCTGAGCTCTGTAAGCCGCCTGCCGCCAATACAGGAAGTGCTGTATGCTCTAATGAGATGGGGATATTAAGCAGTTAAAGAGGATGGTTTTAGCTAAGCTGCAGTAGGACATGATTAGTGTGTACCACAACAAAAAAGCTTTGTTTGCATGAGTTTTATAATATGAAATCTTTTAATCTTCTTAAGGGGCTAGTAACGGTAATACAGGCATAAGCGACCATCTCTCACCCAGCTGTACAAATGTTCTGTTATCTGAGGGCTAATGATATTTCTCCTAAAGGGACTTATTGAGCTCATTGAGTTTTAACCCTTTGTTACCGATTCTTTCTTTTAGCGTTATCAAAGCTTACTGGTGTAGGTTGTTTTTTTTGGTCATTGTTATATACGAGTGCACAGCACTTTTTAGGGGAATGTCTGCTTTACATTTTGTTTTGAAATGTTATAAATGCTTCTGTTGGATATCCATATAAAACATTAAAAAGCACTGCTTTGGTTGAGGGTAGAAATTCTTCTGAAGTCAAATCTCAATCAAGTGACATCACAGCAAACATCTTTGAACTTATCGTCCTCACCTTGCTTGTTTTTTTGTAGGTGGATGAAAGTGAATGAAAAAATATTTTTTTTGATAATTTAGCAGTGTTCCCTGTACACCCATATATTTGCCAAAGGGCATGTTTTTACATCAAAGGACCAGCTGTCCGCCTTGAAGGGTTTATAGTGATGGCAGAGGACTGTGAATTGAATGACTTCCAAGACATGATTAAAGATTGACTCTAACATTTGGAGGCAGTTTGACGCTTTTCGGACTATCCAAGGTCTGTAAAGGCCATCTGCTCATTAGAAAGCAGCGCTGTTTAAAAATAAATTAAATACCAATTAAATAAGCATCAGACCGGTAAAGTCTTCAGTGTTTGTGTACGTGTAACACAAGCCTTCATTTTACATAAAAGGCCTCGGCTGCTGTAGAAGTCTGCGTCGACGTTGCCCATATTGTGCCGGGGACTTCCTGTTGCTCCTGCAGAATAACCGACTGTGGTGCCAGGCCAGGCCATGCCGAGCCATGCCATCCTGTTCCCTCTGACCTGGTTATTTCCCCTGGGCTCCCGGTCTTTTTGCCTGAGGGTGATCATCCATGGTGGATCAGTCTTTGTGTAATTAACAACTGCTTTTGAGCTTTTTGGAGAGGCTGATTCATTTAGGTTGCACCGGGGGTTTTATCTGAATTGGGATTCCAAAGGGTTAGCAGTGTAAAAACAGATTTTGATGCAGCTAAATGTCTCCATTTGCCATAAGCTGTGTCATTCTGCTGCCAACAAGCTGTAGATTTAGTTGCTGGATGAAACTTGTTTACAAGATTAAGGCTTTTGAAAGTGATGTTTTAAATTACTTAAAGTACTAAGTAAATTCTACTGGTCTGCTTTATGAGGATGGAATTAAACGATGATGAATTACTTAATTTTCCCAAAGCAACATGCAACATAAGAGCATTCTAACTTCATACTGACAATACCTAAATGTGAAACAATCAAAACAAACAACCGGAAATATGTTCTCTGATATAAGCTTTGCACATGTAACAGCATTTTTATTACAAGCAAAATGGCTCTTGTTGAATTGATTTTCACCTGAGCGAAGCCCCTTGAGGTCATATTCAGTAATGGATTCAGTTGCATTCAAGGGGCAAGTCAGGAAATTGCCACCACAATGAGTACATGAGTACATTTTTCTAGGAGTCTGATATGTTGATGGTGATTGGGGATTACACAAAAGCCTAACTTCTTGAAATCATTTTCTTTGTTTTAATGGCATAATAATAAATTGCGTGCATATATAACTCCTCGAAGGAAATCTGTATCTTTCATGCCTTTGTTGTATTGCCGATGAAGTCAACCACAGGTTCACAGACCAGGCATAACGTTAAAGTTATAGGATGGACGTTAGCCAAAATAAGCCACTAGTTGGACCTTACCAAGTAAGTCTCAAGCAATAAATGCAAGTAGTTTAAAAAAAAAATACAATTATTTGATGCAGTCCAGGGAATCCTTTTATTGCAGTATACCTTTTCGGCCTCTCTCCACACAGCCCAGCTTTCCGACCGATGAGCCGCTGTGTCACCGCCCACAAACTGTCATTCTCTGAGGAATATTGTGCCCTTGTTGACAGGAGTCTGACAGGAGTTTAAGTTTTGGGGCAGACTTCGATTGAAACGTTCCCCTGTGCAGTCGACTCCGGTTTGTGTTCGAACCATTGTCTCTCTGATGGAACCTGTCTAGTGCCTTTTCTTTTTTGAACCTAACGGACATCGTGGGGGCATTTACTGGACTCAATGGAACTCAACACTCATTCTCAACAGGATACCTGATTGCAGAAATACAATATTACAATGAAAAGGCAATGAAAACACTGCTGTTTCCGTTATAATTCTATATGCCTCATAAGGGTCTTGTATAAGCGGAATGCTGATGACTTGAGTGTTTGAGGGAGGGTTTACTATGTTTGCACTTGTCTCTCAGCTTGTGTTTACGGTGTACTGTTTGTGCTACGCCATCATGTCTTCACACTTCTCAGCAAAGGTTTTCTGCTTTTGTTTGCTCTTAAATCTCTAATTGCAGCAGTTTACTTAACCGAGCAATTCAGGCAGCTCACCGAAAGTAAAGCACTTAGTTAGCAGCCAGTATCCCCTCTAAAGGTGCTGTTAAAATACTCTTCTACACAAAGACTGCGTATATTTGTTGAGAAAAAAGGGAAATGCAAGACATCTTAAACAGTTATAATCCCCTAACTTAATGTAGCTCCTGCAGTCTCTGTTATCTCCAGTTTTGTTTTATACAGTGAACATCGGGATTGTTCTCTGAACTCTCGTGACGACTCTCCTTGGCAGAACTCTAGACTTCATCAGACCAGTTTGGCACTCTTACCGGCGGTGGTTGGTGCTCATCTGCTTCACTAAGTCGCTCTTGCTCTTAATCAACGTTTCTTCTTCTTAGACTGTCATCCTCTCATCCACACTTTTATTCCAGTAGTTGAGATCAGCAGAAAGTAGAGAAAAACCCCTTCATGGATGAAAGGATTCATTTTTTTTCCCCTCCTCCCTCCCTGCAAATTGTCCTGTCCCTGTTCACATCTGATCAGTAGATAACTGGAAAGTTCTTCATCTAAGGGACCTCCTAACTTTTATTTTTTGCTGCGCTCATCTCTAGCGTGACCTCCCACCTTTTCTCGCCCTACTAATCTTCCTCTTGTGGTGTCGTGTAATCCCCAGCAAACCCTCATTACCCAATGCTGCAGTCCAGTAGTGTAATGTGATTATATAGTTCTGACCTTTGCCAGTGATATCTCTAAATGTTGCATCTTTACCACAAGATACAAGGCTATGTTCCAAGCGGTCTTTGACGTAAAAAGAGGCCCGCCCCAGGACCACAGAGCACACGTACCCTGTTGAGGCGTCGGGTTTTGTTCAGCATCACTCTTTACTGCCCAGTCGTTGCTTGTCCAGCTTTTCAAACTACATTGTTTTCGACTTGTTTGTGCTCGCCTGCCAAAATGTTGTTGCGGGGCTGTGTGTCTATGTCTGGTCTAAGTGATGGGGAGGCCTTTATAAAGTCCAGAATCCATGTTGGGGATAGAAAGGGGGACAGCATTAATCAAGAGTTCAAGCCTATAGTTGTCACCCAGTGTGAGGGGGGGGAGGGCGCGACACCTCCTTAAAGGCCTTTAGTCTGGACAATGCCTACCCTGTGTTTTGTAAAAGGCGAGGATCTCACAGTTCAACCCTCCACATCCTTTTCACTCACTTGTCCACCAATTTTCTAACCCCCTTTTTTTTTTTTTTTTACAACGTTCCCCCCTTTTTTTTCTTTTTTACTTCCACGTCATCCCTTGCATGTCGGCTGTACCCTTCAGTTTATGATTTAACCCGGAAAAATGATAATCCGAAGAATTTGACATGAACATACAGTCCTTTTATTGCAATATTAATTTTTGTTTGTCCTTTTGAAGTATTTAAACTTAAGTCGGTAGGTGGGTAGAAAGTGTTGTAATAGGAAAAGACATGGTATTTACAATGAGTAATTGAAACAGATATACTTTTCTGTGGGTTTGTGATGGACAAATGCAGATGAGATTTAAGATACAAGCTTAAATTGGTACGCTTAATTAAATTGAACAATTCTTTCTGCTTATGATATCAATCCATTTTTTAATTTAAATAAGTTCCTTTCCACTTTGTTTTAATTATCGTTTTTTTTTTATCTACTACAAGATTTTTCCATTTCGAAAGAGCATAAACATGTCAGGTTGGGACAATTTAATCACATTTGGTGTTTACATCCAACCATTCTAATTTGGTAAGGTTTGCACAGTGGTGCTGAGATGGAGATTAAATGTCAAGAGAAAAAAGACAGAATAAGTCGTAAAAGGAGAGTGAAAGGCAGAGATAGCGTTCAGAGTGTCTGCGAGGGATTATTCTGCTCTTCTGTTGAATGGGAATTCCATTTCTGTTCCGCCTTCACCAGGTTTGAACGCTTCTTCTGGCCCCTGATGCCTCCCAGTAATGCAATTAAGAGCCATAAGCTTTTTCCAGGAATAAAGGGGGCTGAAAGAAGGATTGCTCCATGCTTCACTGAATTTGGGGAAATCTGTGTGTGTTCTTGTGTGGGGGCCGGACAGGGGGGGGGGGGGGGTGGATTGATGGAGGGGTGGAGCAAAGTAAGGTAATAACATTTGGGCCCTCTCTACTTAACCATTTTTTTTTTTCGCAAACAGACATGAAGAAAGGGTTTAAATTGTTCCCTGCCACCTCCAAGTCATTTCTCTCTCGGCTCCAATTGAGATGCCGTTGTGTCAAACTTTTTTGAACTCAACTTCAAATAAACAAGCATATTTTTATCTATTCAACGCCATCATGGCTGAACAGCAGATTGCTTTGTAGTTTTATTAAGGCAAAATATAAATAATGTTGCTATTTACTTGGTGATCTGTTTCACTCCCTGAGCCACACACTACCGCACACTACCAACACCCCCAATCTCCACCATTAGACAGCTTGTTTTTCCACTTTATCATAAATGTTCAATAATTTAAACAACTGCTTTCCCTCATGCCTCTCTGCTCCTTTGTGTGCAATTGTATGTTGTTATACTGCGCTATCTAACCGTGAGCTATGGCGCTGTGGCCTGAGTGCTTTTGGTGGTAGTAGGGGAAATCAACTTTGGCAGAGCTGTAAATTATTCCTCTAGAGGGCTAAATTGGCTGCAGCCCACACTCGCTCCTGTCTGCCATTTCTTCATCGGTGCCCAGTCGACTCTTATTGGGCCCTTATCCATCAGGTCTGAAAAGCCCAGGCCATGCAATGACACGAACCACAAAAAGAGGTTGTTTAGTGTGCAGGGAGAGAGATACAGAAGATGTGCTAGAGGGCGATACAAATTAGGAGGCAGGAAAAGGAGGGCGAGCAGCAGGATCCCCTTGGGAATATGGCGGGCCTACTCTGCGTTCAATGACATTAAAGATGGACAAGTGTCTAGGTTATAAGACAAAGTCAGCTTCTTACAGCTTAATTTAAACAATGACGTAAATGTCTAGTGTTCTTTCTTTGAAAATGTAAGACTTACCAAATATATTTGATATTTAATAATTGGCGTGAACTCATAGTCATAGTAGGACATAATGTTTGGGTCAAATTCTGGATGGACTTGAATTTTGGACTAACGATATTACCAAAAAAGGATTTTGAAAACAATTATTAGTATGAAACAAATAGCCAAGTTTGCTTTTTCCTGACTTCCTATAGGGTTGGTTCCTACTGTCAAATCAGTTTTCTCACTCACTTTTCTGTTCAATTTGACCGGATTCTAAACTTTCTCCTGATCCTTTCATTGAAACGGAGGGTATTCTATTTGATGTTCAGCTTATTCATAAAAGGAGGGCCATAAACCCATCATAACCACCAACAAAGCAGAGGAGTTGTCTTTGCTGGGCCGTCTTTTCCCTTTCGACCGTGCGGCATTGTAAATGTGATCTTTAAAGCTCTGTTTACATGGTAGACGGGCCTCTGCTGTCATGTCCCCCTCACCCCCACTCCTTCACCGCCGGCAAGAGGACTTCCTTGCATTCTGATGGCGGGCCTGTCTGTTCGTAGGCTCTCTAAAGAATACTAATGAGCCAGGCCTCCTGCATATGCAAACTTCTGTTCCGTCAGGGATGGTGGAAAATAGCAGGAGACATGTGATGAATGGTTGTTACCATATCGCTGTTACTTGTTATCTAGTGAGAACGAGGCCTTCACATTGGCAAAGATACGGTATGTATTGGAGCATGCTTGTTGTGTTAACTATACAGTAAAAAGGGCTGTTTTAGAGAACTTCAACAGCAAATAGGCTTTACACACTTTAACACTTTTACAGCATTGTCATAATGAAGCATTACATCATTCCAGATTTGACAGGTTTGACTAGCGTAACCATGGTGAACTTCTGATGCCTGGGCCTCAAAAGGTACTTTTCCCTGAGGTAGTCTTCAAGCAACGAATGTTGGACTGCATGCGAGCATTGATCCATCTGTCATTATCCTCAGTAGGGATGAGAATTCTCCATGATGTTACTGGCATTTCACTAAAAGTGAAACAAATAAAATGTACTGATCTTAATGAACAGAAATGAAAAAAAAAATTCATTCAAGATTCTGAAATAACCTTTGTTTTTGTCTGATGTTCGGGTTGACGTTAAAAGTCAAGTGCACAGTAGGAAAACAATATTGCACAGAAGTCTGTCGCTAACACGGTGTTATTAACAGTGGTGTTGTGTTATTATAGGAGGATGACACAACAACTTCAACCCTTCCAAAGTGTTTGTGTATGTGTAGTTAATTAAATCATGTTCTCTCAGCCAATCCCTTTGTTGCCCACAAACTTGTTGCTTTTCAGCAAAAATTGCCATTTGGAAATTAAAATCCCCCAAAAATGTTGGCTTCAAAACTGCAGTCTACAAACAATAGGTGACATCACACCTATTCACCTCTCTTCATAAGAAGTTTACTGCCCCTCCACCCCCAGTTGTGAGTGGAAATACGTCTAAATGTGTTGTGTTGTCCGATTGAAATATAACCAATAGAAGTATTACGATTCTGACGGAGAGGTGAAATTGTGTTGGTTTCCCAATAGCCCTTAAAATCATTTAAAAGTTGTTATTGGTAGTACTGGCTGGCCAATCACTGAGCTAGCTTTGAGTGGTCAAATCAGCCCCGCCCCCATGGAAGCTGGTTCCTCTGTTATCTCAGTACAGGCCATCTCCCCATTTCAGAAGGTGGCGGAGGAAAAGACAAGAAAATAAAAGAACCAGAATCTGAAATATTAAAGGCATCTCTGATGCTCTGGGACGAGGCTGATCACGTTTGAATACCCCTCCCGCAGAGAAGTCATTAATGGCCGTTTCCCAGCCTTTTGTGCAGGCTTCCCTGCTGGATGCCAGTGAAAAGACAGGTGGGCCCAGAGATTGTGGGCATGTGAATGCATGTGCGTGTTCACCTTGTGGTTTGTCAGAAAGCTTCCAGCTGCGGAAGGAGGACAGAGGATGGGGGTGTTACTGGCAGTTCTAGCAGAGGAGCCAGCGTTTCCATTTTGTGCGCTGGAAGCCGAGTGTGAAGGTTTGACGAAGAGCAATTTGCATCTCTGGATGGCTATGAAGAGGTCTGCTTTGTTCGCTGCCATCAAAAAGCTGTGCCGGCACACTGCTGGCCCCGAAACCCGACCACACCGCCACCAACCAGCACCCACCCTCCACCCTCCACCCTTCTGGCACTACTTTTCAACCTTCGGCCAGCAGCGTTTTCACCATTGTGTTTTGTGGCCAAGATCACCTGCTGGGAGTCCTTTCATCAACCCCTCTCTGGGGTTTTTAAAAGTGATCCAAGGGCACCACCCACCCTGAGCTGACACACACACACACACACACACACACACAGACACACACACCACCTAAACCCAGACTGATGGGTTGAAAGACGAATGCAGAAATAAAGTGCAACCATATCATACTAAGCTAGTTTGCGGATACATCCTCCCCCCTGACTTGATGTACATGAGAGCAGCAGGCATAAGGTGAACGACGAGCAACGCTCATTATCTTAAATGCCCATAATTTGCTTTGTGAATTATGCATAATCTTTGAAGAGCAAATGGAAGAAAGCTTCCCCACCCTCCCGTTTATCCAAACTGAACAAATAGTCCCCTGTGACTGCTGAAATGAGGAAACTGTTAATGAAGGGGAACGGTGTGAGAGACGGTGGAGTAGGAGAGAAGACAGCGCAATTTAGGATTGGTGTGTGCGTTCTGTGAGTGTGTGTGTGTGTGTGTGGTAATGGGCCTGTGAGTGTTTTGGTTGTATTTGTATTCCGCTGGCTCGGGGTATCCGTGGATACACCGAGGTGACCGGGAAACATGCAGAAGGAGGAAATGGGAAAACAGACGTGCCCCTGATACCCACGATGATTAAAATGAACCGCATAGTAAAAGGTAACTTCAGGTCACTTCTGTCTGAATCTCTCATTTAACAGCGTTCTCATTGATTTGCTTTCAATAACAGTGTAACACGTCATTTCGTGATTGCCAACAACGGCAGATAAATTGTTAATTATCCAATAATTATATAAATAATAATATTGAGGAAAACAAATGAGTTATTCATTGTGTTAAATTCCAATGAATTACCAACAAGACAGCAACTTGAGAAAGATTAACGATCTCTTCATTAGTAAATGTCTGAGCTGATGAATCGGCAGACGCATGCAGATATCCGATTAAACTTTACTGGCCATGTGAATAATTGGAAAAACATCTCTACTGTTTGTGAGTTTGAGCACTGTTAAAACATTTGTAGATAAAGCGTTTGTTTTATACTGCTGGAACTTTTACCGCCTATGTATTTAACATTTTAATACTTTTCTGTATGTTGCCTCAGTCATCGTCCATTTCTTTCAAATTGAAAATACCTGGCAACCAAAGTTTGCATTCTAATAAAATGGTATGACAGTAGTGCATTTTTTGGTAATCTTTGGATTTGAAAATTCAAATTCTAGCTTAGGAACCACAGGGCACTTGAAGCAGCTTCCCCTCCATTCAAAGTTGAGATGTCATGAGATTATACCCCACGATGAGCTCATTTGGCAGGTTTACAAAGTATGATGAATCATAAGCCTCAACAAAGGCTGTGTCGAATGGTTCCTACCACGTCCCTTTCTTTCTCCCTCCTAATGTTCCCAAATGAAGCAGCTTTGTGGGCCAATGAAAAGAGCTTAGTCATTGTGTAATATCATTCATTGAGTCGATGGCGATGGGACTTGTAGGCCTTAAAGGGATTAGCTGAGAGAACATGATTACTTTGACAGTGTAAACCTGCTTGAGATGATGTTGGCGCTCTTAAGAGGGAGCTCTTAACGCTGACCGTTGTGGAAACGTCACTCTCACTGTGAGTGAAAACTCATTTTAAATTTGTAAGATTTGGCCATTAACGTCTTTTAATGGCTGCCATGGAAGTTGACTTTAACAAGCTGTTGTTAAACTGAATTGTTCAAACCCTAGCTTGGAATCAACAGTTCTTAACACAAGACACTGTAACGGACTGAGTGACTTGTTCAACCAAGGAATACGTGTTCTAACATTTATTGAGTTCATTGAGGACAGTGAAGGTCCCATGTAGTGATACGGTGAAGCCTGTCAATCATCCTCGCTACCTGTCGGGATGGGTGGAATAACTGAGGGCTCCTGGTGTTGGCAAATAGGGTGAGTGGGCGTGTTGTGGTCATGCTGGTGGGTGTTGAGTCTGACTACAAACGTTTTAGTTTGATGGGAATGTGTTAACTGGGTTGATTGTTGTTTTGGCGTTGCCCGTAGCAGCTTGTTTTCCTCTTCAAGAATAAAAGGGAAACAAGCAAGTTCATGTCTCGTAGCTTTCTTAATGGAAGTCGCTACAATGCTAATGAATAAGCACCACATGGATGTGCCTATGAAAAAATAAAAAAATGCAGAGATTATTCTCTTGTTGGCAATTTTCTGTTCTTGCAACTTGATGCTCAGTGACTGAAGCATAGTTATGCTCATAGATATGTCGGCGGAATCTGGAATGAAGTCGTCATATTTAAACTGGAAATGAATCTTAAGATATGGGAAAACCCAACAGCACCAATGGGCTTGAGGGAGGCCCAAATCAAAACAATCAACTAAATTGGTAACTATGTTCAAGTCCATTTCAGACAGTGGGTAGATGGATTTGAAGTAAACTGCTTTGCACACATCTGGTGGGATTGCTTATGTTTTTGTCACATTGATTCTTCTCCCACGCAGAGTTTGTTATTCCCTTCAGAACTGAGGCCACGATGTTTTCGTCCATTTGCTGTTTATTCATTTATTTTCCCAATCAGCCACCACCAACCGAGCAGACAAAAGAAATGACGACTGGCTTTTTGCCATAGGGAAAAGGGGCGGGACGGAGGTAGTGAAGGTGGGCGCGAGCGAGTGTTGGAGGCGGAAAGGGGAACGAGCGGATAGGGAGCGAACAACGAATGAGCGTGGCAGGAAAGACAAAGGACGTGAGGCTGTTTACTGCGTTTTGTTCTGCTGAGAGCGCAGCAAAACACCGAGCGAGGCGGCTCCAGTGTGTCAAATAAAAATGATCCAATTCCGCCATCGTGTCTGTAGGCTCTTAAAAGTGCACAGCTGCGCTTGGCTTCTTTTGTTTTTTTGTCTTCGTCAACACGGCAAACACCAGCTTCCTTCTCAGCTCGCCTTCTTTAGAGCCGAATGACAAATAAGTATGCGCATACTGTCCAGCAACGTGCAAGCAACTGCACACACATGCAGCAGCTCCTCGTGACCTTTGTGAGGCTCTTTGTTGCTTCTGAGCGAGAAGCATTTGTAATCGAAATGAATTCTTTTTTTGCTTGTCAGCAGCGGGATAAATGTGTCCCCCTCTTTTGTCTGCGGATGCTCAGCAGGCTTTGTTGGAATCCCCACCATGCATCTCCCCTCTCCCACCTCCCCCAACCACTCCCACCAACGAGTGCTGATTTTTGATAATAAGCCCAGTAGTAATTTGTCATGTGGGCCGACCAGCAGAACGCTGCATGTGTGCGGTGTGGGACTTGAATGGCGATGGTGGCAATGCGGAAGCAGCATTACAAGGCTCACAGTGAGCGTCGATTCATACAGCCAGCGGGAACGTTGTTTGCTAGTGAAAGGCTTTTTCCCTTTTGTTTTTGGGGGTGGGGTCCTGGTAATTTGCACGTTTGCTTGTCACTCACTAGAGGAGTTAATTTAGACCAGTGTTCATGAATTTAAACCACGTCTACTTTACTCTCCCACATGCAGGACTCATGAGGTTTGTAATTGAAAATGTAAGTCCAAATGATTAACCATTTTAAGATGTATGTTTACACTATTGTAGGTTGATCATCCACCTGTTTTCAGGAATATATCCAGCAGAGGCATGCACAATCAGAGCACACGTCACTGTGCATGTGTGTCTGGAAAGCCACCAAAGGGTTTTCATACAGTACTGTTAATCCCCTTCCCCTGATGTAGGTTATATGGCTCCATTGGGACATTTATTTTGCGTCAGTAAGTGTCCCTTTGTGTGTGCGTGTGTGTATCCTGAGTCTCCTGACCTCTTGAGGCAGGCTAGACGCTGGCATGGTTCACACTTTTAAAAGGACTATTTCTCTTGCTGTGTTGAGGTTTTGTTCCCTTTTTAAAAAAATCAATACGATCATAGCATTTTCACAGTAGTACCCCAGGTGAGTAAGGCGCATGAAATGTAATGAAATAAGGCAGCGAAAAGAAAGGAACCATTGATGTATTTATTTTTGTAACACAATTCGGCTCTCCATTCCCCTCTCCAATACAATCCAAACATTTTTATTAACGGTATGCATTCAACAGAATCCTCGAGGCTTTGTGCGGCTGCTTAATGATTTTTCTTTGCCCATAATGACATCCGTCAAACCGCATTGACGCCGCCGTGGTGAATCCAGAGCCGTACGGGTTCCACATGTGTTGAATGACCCTGTCTAGGAAAGTGAACGTCTGATGAGATTAGTGTGTGTGTGTGTGAGCGGGACATGGGGGAGGGGATGAAGTTTGTGCATGTATGTGTGTGGGTTGGCACGTGTGTGTCCGTCCGTAGGTGCATGCGTGTGCAAGTATTCATGTGAGTAACGGGGCTGGTATCAGAGTCGGAGTGTTTAAAAAATCAATAGAGGTCAAGTCTGAGAGCCGGTGTGTCACCCAGATGGCCTGTTGTTTGGGGGATACAGAAGCAGCGAGGTTACTCTGTGCGTATGTCATTTCTAATGAGCGGTACTGAGGCAGTAGGGTATGTATTTCTTTTGATTTGACAGCTTTTGGCCATTCGACGGCATCATTTGCACGTTTGATGAGCTCAAAAAACGGGCCTGTCCCTTGTTTGTTTCTCCCTTAACCATGTGCTCCCACAATGGCCCCTTTTGTGCTGCTTCTTAATTAGCATTCTCTGAAGCTAACTCGGCGCGGCGTCCAAAGCGACTGCTCTTTGATCTCTCAGAACAAGACTCCCTCTGACAAGATATCCACCCACCCTTAGGACAACAAATACGCTGACATTTGTTTTTCTCAGGAGGTAACTAAGAGACTTCTTCTGGGCGTTGTGTGCCCCGAAGGAAATAGGTTATTGTGCAGAAAGGACAAAATAAAGAACAATTGGAATTAACTATGTGTCATGGAAGTGATCTGTACGTTTTAGTTTTGGCTATACAAATTATTATCTTTGTTACTCATACATTGTTTTATTGAATTTGCAAACAAGGTTTTCCTTTTTCCTAATGTCATGCCCGTTTCCCTCTCCTTGGAAGCTGGTTTGCAGAACTGTAATTCCTCACTTGCACAAGGAGGGAGAAGGGTCGGGGTTGTGACAGGAACACATTTGCAGGAAGGATTTGCGCGGTCTAAGGAACTGGGGAAAACCGGTTTGTCAAAACGCTAACCAAGACACACTGCTGTCATTGTAGAGACTAATATTTAATTAAGGTGTTCACCGTTAATAGCCCACTTTATTGTCCCAAAGATGAAGAGAAATGATGTTTCTGTTCCATGTTCCTGAGAGTGTAGATAACACCACATCCCCTTCTGTGATTTCATCACCAGCACATTTGAAACTTGACCAAACATGGATGATATGAGCTTCCTCAGGTCCGTTTCTTACCTCAGTTCTTTTCCTACCGTCTGGCTGTCTGAAGGTCCCAATGAATGTAAAAGCGAGGATCTTAATTTCTAAAGCGGGATTCTATTTCATTTTCCCCACATTGAGCTTCAGGTGACTCTTCCTTTACCACACGAGGCAACTGTCAACCCACCTTTTATCCACAACTACCCCCTCCCAAAAATCGATTAAAAAAAAAAAAAAAAGCATAAATCTTGCACGTCTTGCCGCGGCTATTCCCTGTCAACAGAGGGCAATCATGAAATAGTAACAAGCTTCTTTGAACTGGTAGGTGTTCTTTGATGTCCTGTGAGGAGCATATCACACAGTGCATTTGATCTGGCTCGCCGTCTGGATGGACAGTCCATGAGCTCCCTTCACATCTCCATCCTTTGTAGTCTCTGCATCTGAAACACAGCCGTGGACATCCAAATGCAGCACTTACAGTACGTGTTCATTCCCCTCTCATGATATTGAACAAACAGTATAAAGTTGATGCCTACAGGTTTAAGTTACAGTTGCAATAGTTTGTCATTGAAGTGTTCTGTGCTCTTGTTGTATTCTAGTCCTTTCTCCCCGATATCTCTCTGGCTACAACAGATTTTTTGGGAAACGGGTCTTTAATCTCCTCAAAAGACTAATATTATAATTGTCTACTTTTCTCCATCCCTTCTTCTGTCTCTCGTCCACACACCCACGAAAGCACACAGACGATTCAAAGACCGATGCCACTCCCTCCCAGCATGCTCGCTGATTAACGGCCCCTTTCTCTCTGCTGACACGCTACGTTCTTTAGCTCTTTAACCGATCACAACAATGTCGGGGACCATTTATTTCCTCCCTTCTTTCTCCCCCATTTATTCTTTCTCCATTCTCTCTAGCTCCCTTCTCTTCATGTCTGCTATTTCTCTCTTTGCTTCTCGTACTTGCTTGCTCCTCGGTTCTGAGTTTTTTAAAGCCAGACACATGCGTGCGCGTTACATGTAATGTAATTCTCAGAATAATGTAATCAGTAAATCCAAGCATTTGTTTATTCAAGTCCTTCTCCAGATTTTCTTTTCTCCTTTTGCAATTTGGTTTATTTCAACTGGAATATATTAAACCAAATTGCTCTGGCTTGTTCTATTCAGTTTACCTTTGCATTGGCGAGGGTGAACTGTATTGTGTTGTATTTTGTTGAAGAAGTAATGCCAGAGTTAATTGTGGTTGGGTCTCGCATCAAATTAGACATTTAGCAACAGGAACAATGAAATTCATAAATTTGTGTGCAAACCTTTTGATTGCTGAAAATAAAGAAAAAGGTGAAGTTCAAATTGATAAATGGGTGTAGTTAAACAGACGGAATGTTTTCTATTCACACAGTATCTGTATCCTATAAGATCTGTCTTACCAATTCAAAGGCCAGTGAGCGAAACGTCAGTGGAGCACCGAGAACCGGTACCAATATAGCACCGGTTCCTACACGACCGGAACACAACGCAGATTTCGGTGCTTCATTTCGGTGCCTGAGTCGATTTTGAAAAACTTTATTTACACTACTCTGACTCTATCCCCGCAACAGCTAATGATGACAGCTTACCGTTTGTGTAGCAACAGCAGCTAGCTAACCATCTACCTTATATTTATTTAAGTCAGTGTTTTCCCGAACAGTGTAGAAGTGTTTTCTGTGCGCGTGGCACTACCGCCCCGACGGACACAAGCTTTCAACAACAGACTCAGCGCGCCTCTACAACGCCCCCCCCGTCCCCTCTTCTCTTATTTTTTACAAACCTCTAATGACTCGGTTAGTTAACGATAGTCTATCATTCGTAGCTTATAGCTGCAGTAGCTAGCTAGGCCATTAACGTAAGAAAATGCCGAAAGGTAAACGGTCAAAAGTGTGGCTGTATTTCGCACAAAAAGATTCGGACAATGCGAAGTGCAACAAATGCAACAAGACAATGGTGTGTAAACACCTTGTGAAGCATAACATCCACTTAAAAGCAGAGGCATGCGCGGTGTTTTGTAAAAAAAATGATGTTCATAATTTAAGTTAAACGGTTTAAATCAAAGTTTTATATTATATTATTATTATATATATTATATTTTATAAACAGTTAATATATCATTTCATATGTGTTTGTTAAAATGTTACCTTTTTTGCCTTCGCAATAAAAAGAAGCCTTACATTAATGCTGTCACAAAAGTACCGGTTCAGGCACCGTTTAGGCACCGGTATCGTTTTAAAAGTACCAGGTTAGCACCGGTATCGGAAGAAAACCAAACGATGCCCATCCCTAGTCGTCATGAGTATGTGACAGGTCAGTGCACATCACAATGTAAATATAAGCAGCAGTTTGTGTGTGTCAGCAACTCTTGAAAGACATGGGAATATTTTATGTTTTTATATGCAGATTTTTTTTTTTTACTCGTTCTTTTGTAACACAAATTTCCACATATTTAACTATTTTGAGATCTCTTTGTATGTACCTGCCATCTAGAATTCGCCTGTTTGGTGGGATTTGTGAATTTTAACATGTATATATTGTCTCAGATTTTTTTTTGTATATAAAAACTATATAGTATATAAAAACTTTCTTCCACCGTAAAAAGAAATCTGTGGCAACATTTCCTTTTATAGATCTTGTCAGCCATTTATTCAGTATTCTAATCTCCAAATGACTTCACTCCCATAGTCATACTGCGTTTTCAAGATGGCTGATGATAACTTTACATAATGGGCTTCACTGAAACACTACCATGTATTACTTCTGGTGGGAATGTTCTTTCCCACGTAAAGTCTTCATAACAACATTTCATGTCTCATTTTATCAGAAGATTATCTCCATACATTCACCTTCCCTCCAGTTGTTCTAGATTACTGAATTAGTTCCTCACTTGTGTTTGTTATCTTTGTCCATTGCCACTGTTCAATTAACATGAGAGTAACATCATTCATCCAAAGGTTAATTAAAAGCACATTGTGTTCGCTCACAGAGGGAAATCTGCTCCTCAATGCCTTTGTCCCCCAGAATAAGAAGTGGCCAAGGTGAATCGTATTATCTCCCTTTATGTCCCCCGGATAAGAAAAATGCGAGTCAAGGAAAGCGTTGTAGGAAATTGATATAGACTTATGCTTGCTGGCTTTTGCATTTTAAATAATCCTCTACAGTTGTGAGCCGCTTTGTCACTTTGGTTTCCAAAACTAATTTAAAAAGTCAACCAATGACATGAAATACAATAAAAAAGGTTATTTTTTGGTGCCTGATATCACTTTTATTGTGATCTACAGTCAAGTATTGTAAATTATACTGTCTAGTGTGTATATAGCTCTGTGTGTGGAATCAGATGGCCGTGTTATCAGGCTAAAGGCAGAGATGGAGGACAAGATTAACTTTTTTTTTTAGCAGGAATGGGATCTATGCTAAGGTACTGGTGGGAAGGAAATGGATTTACTCAGTCCATTATAGTAGACTGCACCTAAAACCATATCTGTAGCTATTCCCTGTCCCCCCCGCCCTCTTTTCTCTTTACCTTTGTCTCTCACTGCGGTGTGATCCCTAGGGACACACTTTTCATTTATTCTAGGTCTACACCTTCTTCAATTTCATCTCCTACTTTTAAGACCCTACTTTGTTCACTCTGCTCTGAATCAATTATCTGCACTCGTACATGTGTGGTTGTCGCTGTTTTCTTCAATCAGTCATACGTTGTGATCCATACAAGTGCTTTAATGGTTAAGCATGTGAGAAGGGTGGATCCTGAATGCTGCGAGTCTGTGAGTTTCTCTAGCATCCCCTTCATTCTAATGGCTCCCACTTGTATAATCCGTCATAACGCTGTGTTGTACCTCACACTGGCACATCCAAGGCTACACACGTAAACGGAAAGCTAATAACCGGGCTAGCTTTTTCCTAGTTGAAATAGGAATGTGAATAACACGCAGTGCGGTTTGGACCGATTCCTCCTGCAGTTTAATGCTGCGCGCTCATCCTTGTAAAAGCAGAGCATTCAGAGAACTGATAAATGGGGCTTTTTTTGTAATGAAAGTAATTTAAATTGGCGTTTTTCTTGGAGAGAACAGGGACACACCTGTGTGGTTCTGCTTTTGTCCCTCAAAACGAACATCAACAAAACGGCACAACAGGATTTTTGGTATTTGTATTTTATTTGAGCATCTGTGGATGTTTTTATTCTGCCCATTTAGGGTGCAGGTTTCGTATTTGTTTCATGTATTCATCGTTGAAATGGATCTCGTATTTAAATAACGGCTGTAAATGTTGTAATCAAATTTGATTGGAGAATAGAGCTCTAGTGGCAAAAATATTTAGTTTAGTTATCTTCACACAGATGAGATGGCAAAGAATCCTTTGAGCCAGTTCACACAGACAACTAGAGAGGCGCTGATCAGAGATCAGTTAAGCGGTCACGCACCGCTCTGCCTAAAAGTAAACGGCTTGGATTGAAAACGGTGTTCCTCCGCCCGAGAATCCACCTGTCAGTTATTTTAAAATCGGTTTGCAAACCAATTTGAATTCTTGGTGAAGGCAAACTTATCTACTCTATTGAGGATCCTAAAAGCCGTTCAGACCTCATGGAAATAATTGAAATAATTTCACAATGTATGCCACAGTGTAACAAGAGAGTAATGATGCGTGTTACCTTTTTGTCTCCCCAGCAAAGAAGACCTGTGCCACCACAGACTTTGCCTGTAAGAATGGGCAGTGCGTCCCTGGCAGGTGGCGCTGTGACGGAGAACCGGAGTGTGCAGACGGGTCGGACGAGGCTGATGCAATCTGCAGTAAGTAGCCACAGACAAACACGGACGGAGGCGGCCGTAAAGACACAATGGGAGGTCAGGACACACACGCGCTTGGCTCATGTGTTCCTGAGTGTTTCTGTCAGTGTGAGCTCATACATGCTTGTGAAAAAGAAGGATAATATAAGAAATAAATAAGAAATGGGATGATATTAATAGGCTGATTCTGAGTGAGTTGGTTAAAACGTCCAATCAGAAAGTCAGTAAAATCAGCTTTTACTCATGTGCACCGGTATCTTTACAACATTAACTGAATCCTTTATATCATTTTCATGTCTTGAGTGTAAAGGTGTTGATATTGGGGCCCTGCACTGGTAAAGCTAAATCACTTTTTATGAGCAGCAACACAACACAAGTTTCTTTCTAAAGTATTGAATATCTCTAAATGAATAAGTTAATGAATAATGAAGAACACGGACGCAGTACGACAAAATATCTAAACAAAAGATAAAGCACATGTAAGACCAGGGATTAGCAGTACTACCATCTTTAATCTTTAAAATGCTAAATTCTTGCACAAGCGCTAGTGTCTCTGTGGCCTCTGTGGAAGATGTGAATGCAGCTTAGCGTTTACATTCACACATCAATCCCCCAAACCAAAGTTTCTTCCAAAGATGAGTCACAAAAAAGAGCAGAACTGCGAGAGGTCTGTTTTTCCACTTTTGTCTTAATCGCACAACTTTCCACGTGCTGTCAACGCTCCAGCTCCTATTTGCAATTGCGTTTAGATCATTTTTAAATGAGGTGAGTAAAGAGCCCTTTGAAAATTCTCAAAGTAAAAGGTCTGTTTGGGATAGGCTAAAGACTTGTGTGTGTCTGTGCGCACATGCCTATAATGGGCAAGATTGTGTGCCAGCGTTTGTGTATAAAGGTTTGATCGATGCTTGTATTTAGTATTCATCACAAGGTGAATCTGTTTCATCAGATTAGTAGCCGTCTGGTTGAGTCTCATTATGTCCAATCAAAATCAGACGCTGTGTGTTATCTTACTTTCTCAACCTCATTGATCCTCACAGCTGTGTGTGTGTGTGTGTGTGTGTATGTTAATGTGTCTTCACCATAAAACAGTGTAGTGGATGAATTAGTAGTCATGTCCATCATGTCCACCCCAGCTGTCGCTACCACCGTGTGTCATCTGCCTTCTTTCTTTCCCCCCTTATTTACTCTTGCTCTTATGTTTCTGCCCTGACGGCCTCTGAACCGCTCTCCTGGAGCCCAGCATCTCGTATCGCACCCTCTTCTCGGTCCTCTTTGTCTGCCCCGCTGCACGTTCACCACTCTGTGATCCGAGTTCTGTTCAAGCAAGGCTTTAGTTTCAATTGATTTCCCTGGGAGGGAGTCGACGGACTGATCCCCAGGACCCATGGCCGTCTGCTGATTAACAATGGCCCTCCGATGACTCTCACACACACACACAAACATGCTCCCAAGGAGGTCTCTGTAATTACACATCTGAAAATCATTCTGAGCCTTGAGGGGATTCTGAAAATGTTCAATCAGGTGATGCATGAAGAGCGTGCGTGTCTGCACACAATATTCTGCACCGATGTGGCCGGCAGCTCCCTTAAGCATCATTAGTACATTAAACGTGCCATAAAGTGGTAGTTATTCATTTAAATATACAAGTAAACGACACATAAACAGCCCACATATTTGGACAGGGTGAAGAATTTAATTTGTTTTCCAAACTTAAGCGTCAACAGGTCAGAAATGTGCAATCATGGTGAGACAAACTCTTACATTTCCGTTTTACTCTTCAGAACAATTTATAACCCTTTTACATAATTGACTACAATGTGGCCGCCCATTTCATAATCCATATGCCAGACGTCAAAGTCGTCATATTCGTCCCCCGGACGTTACAAAGTCAGCATCCATTTACTTTGAGTGGCATCAGCCAGATCCTGATGTTTAACAATCAGTACTGATTAGGAGAGCGGCGTCTCTAAAGTGTTGCTTAAAGTGCATAACTGTGTGCACTCTTTGGGCTCTGCTGCTGCATACGTCAACTCTCCAGGGACGAAGAGAAGGCTTTGTATTATTTGGAATTCCTCCTAAATTCATATATCAGATAAGGCCGGTGAAGCAAAGGTTTTTCTACCACCTTTGGGTCAGCTAGTGTGAAACGAAAGCTGTCATAGCAGTGAAGAAAAAAATGGATTTTTGATTCTTTGATACGAGGACCAGCGTTTACTTCAGTGACTAAATGAGGTTCTTTATCAGTGCAGGGCCCCAATCTCAACACCTTTTTTAGATGCTTAAACCAACTTACTCAGCACCAGAGGGCATAAACACCGACAAGATTTCCCACTTTGCTTCTTATTTCATTCCATCTGATGAAACCCGTTCATCAAAGACGCATCACACTACTCACGCGGAGGCCCGAGCTGCTGCTAAAATGCTAAACTGCTATGGCAAGACAGAAAAATGTCTTAATGTCCCCAAAAAGTTAAATGTGCTCTTTAAAGGAGAGCTGATCTTTTTGACTGCAACATTTTCAAGTGCATTAAAAATACACATTGGTGAAGAGCTCTTCGTTACGTCAAGATGACCCATTGCACTTGTTAAATACATTTTTACAGCCGTACTTAAATTAACCCCGACCCAAGTTATCAGCGTCCCTTTGACACAACATGAAAGCCGTCCCTTCTCGCCTCTGTGTGCTGAGACAACGGGCAGGTTAGCGTGTCACGGCGTGGAGGCAGGGTGCTGGCTGGGCGAGTTAATTATTTTGGAATATTAACGGGACGGTGAGTTAGAATGTCGGACAGCTTCAATTTCATGCTTCAGGGAGTGGCAGCGGCAAGAGTAATTTCCCAGGTGTGCCCCCCCCCCACCCCCAACTACCCCCCTTCCCGCACACCGCTCTCTCTCTTTCTGTGTGTCTGTCTTTCTCCCCTTGTGTCTTTCGTAAAATAATATTTCAGTCCCCCCCCCCCCCCCCCTCCCTCACAAGACAATACACGTAGTAAAACAAACACAATCATACAGACGCAGGCAGAAACCGAGTTTGACTTAATTCTATATAGTGTGTGTGTGTGTGTGTGTGTGTGTGTGTGTGTGTGTGTGTGTGTGTGTGTGTGTTGCACACTCAATCACAGCGACCGATGTGTTTGAGTGTGCAATCCAAGGTCACTCTGATCTTCTTCTTCAGAGTATTCTAATTCGCCTCTAGTTTCTTGCTACATGTTCTTTTGATGGAAAGCCTCTGTTGCCCTCAGCCGAGTTTCACCACTGGCCACGATATACACACAATCGCAGCCTCACAAACGCAAGCACGCACGCACACACACACACACACACACACACCGACCTTCCTTAGTTCCCATTGTTCACTTTCTTTTTCTTCATCATATACTTTGGTGTGATTCAAACTGTCAAAATGATCAGATGATGCACTTGCAGTGCTAATTTTCAGTGAGTCTTTTGTTTGAGACCCGGCCAGCAGGCTTTGTGCGACTGATTAACCTGACTGCGTTTACTTCCACGTATCTCCCACCGTATCGTTTTCATTTAGTGAAGCATCGCACTCAGGTTTGAATTCTGCACTGAAGTGTGAGGGCTGTGAGGATAAAGAGTTGAAAATGAATTTGGTTATCGTTTAATTGAGTCTGTGTAGATCTCCCTGGAGGCAGGAAGCCAACTTTTGCAGCACAGTTGATGAATTGCAGGAAACGGCACCTTCTGCATTGCTTTTTGTGTAAACATTATTTAAAAACTTTGATCTGTTTGCTCACTGTTTTACATATTATTTTTTATTAAAAAGCTACATTTTTTAAAATTTGATATGCGATTATCAAAGTCTGATTAGGTAAATATATATAACACTTGTTAATTAGTTAGCAGCCCTAAATATTTGACTAAGCAATGACAAAACAAATGCTTGTTTTTTTCTCCTTCCAAGCCCCTCGTGTGCTTCTTTCTGCTTATCTTGCCGTCTTGTGGCATACCATTAACCCTAAGTGGCTTTAACTTGATTTATAACAGCAATAAGTCAAAGTGTATTGATCTGGAAAGAAAGAAAGCGAATAGCCACATCACCACAACATGCACAACGGGAAGTTTTCATTTCATTTTAGCTCCCTAGAAGCCCTAAAAGTTGTGCGACACTGGATACTTGAGAGACATGTCATTTTTCAGAGCCGTAAGTGGTGATTCTAAATGTTACTCCCATAAGCTACACGGAGAACTAGTAGTATCATGGTTTCACCGGTGAAGTACATGCAATGAACCAGTTCTAATCTTGGCAACCATTTGTGTTGACCTCTGTGTAGTTGACATGGCTGTTTGCAACAAACGTGTGTCCTACTTTACGCTGGACATCGGTAGTCAAACAGTAAAAAACACTTACGCAGCAGCTGCCACCATTTAGATTTCTTTTGTCGCTCCGTTCTTCCGTTCAATTAGTGACCCTTGCTCCTGGCTGGTTACGATTGATTGTTGATTTTTTTCTCTTGGCGGGCGTCTGGTGGAGCTGCAACTCTCTGATAGGATTGCTTTTGCTCCTTGCTATAGTGTTCCACGCTAACAATAATTACATTTTTTTCAGGCTAAAAAAAGGCTGCTTCTTTTTATGTTTTCCTGCCTACCGCCCATCTTAAAACAAGTCCCTGTTTTACATATGCAGCCTCCAAAAGCACACTCGGGAGATGGTACATATGTATGTCCAACAGACAAGCCGATCCTGTAATTCATGCTAAGACGGAAAGAACGCAGTATAAAAGCGGCAAGCAAAGATACAGTCAGAAGGGAACGAATTAAACTTTTATCAGAGGAAATTTGTCATTTTACTGTGTTTTGTTCATTTTAAGTGTTGCAGTACGGAAACTACTGCGGCCCCGCCACTGGAATGTAGCCATTTTTTATTTAATGAATTGACCTGATGTTTGACAGAGTAAAATCTATAGCCGGGCTTGAATGACAGCAGAGGTCGAAATGCACAATAGGTAAATAAATCATTTGAAAAAACAGAAAGGGAGAAAGTGTGGAAGAAGCGCATGCATTGCCATTAATCTTAATGCAAGTTCAACATAATTTACCAATAAATAGCAGCGTGGTCAAATGTAACGTAGTGTATACATAAATTGTATCTTGTACAATTTATCAGTATAAAAGTAAAAAAAGCCCACCGTTGCATTGACTTTAGTGAGCCAGTTTGAAAAGTGCAGCCAGAAGCTTTCAGATGTCAACTACGCTCTCCCTTTAATTTGGCCGCCTATTTTAACTTTAACGCCTCTGACTTTTTGTCCCCACCCAGCTTTTGAATAAACTGCCGCAAAGGAAATGAGCTCGGAGTTTGCTCCCACATTAGTGCCCCTCCCTCCCCTGCTTCTCCTCTGCAATCGTTAGTTGAGATATGGCACTAGCCACCGGCGGGTTTTTTTAATGCCTAATGTGTCATCTACTAAACAGCATTTAAGAGAGGCCTGTTGGAAGAAAGTGGCAATTTCCTGGAAGTGCGCCGGGGTCCCGCTGTATCCCCCCCCCCCCCTCGGTGTAGACTGTGCTAATGGGTCCTCACAGGCCCCCTCGTCCCTTTCACACAGCCTCCAGAGGGGATGACAGAGAGCGCATCCACTCCCGTTTCATCTAGTTCAAACCCCAAAGAGACGCACAAGGAATCCCACCCGACAGTCAAGGCAAAGGTACATGGAAGTAGAGGCAAAATCACAAAAACAATATTTCACGCTTGAATATGGTAAAACAATTGGTGTTTCAGAAATGGTAGGCTAGAATACGTTTTTCTTCTGATGGACCGTGACATTGGTACCGGCTCCAAAAGCCCAAAGATGAAGAACTTTCAAAGAACTTTGTTGCCATGGATTTATGTAAACCCAGTCAGTTACTTCATCGGATTCACTTTTTACTTAAATGGTCTCAATTTCTTAAGTGTGTGCGGTAAATAAATGGCAACATAATTTCTGTCCGTAAACCTTTGACTTACTCTCTTGCAGTATTGGCACGAGCTCTCTTTATCTAATGGTACTCAGCAACATGTCATCTTGTTGTGTTGCCATCCCACTGCTTTGTTATCCCTTTACTTGCCCTCCATAATCATTTTTTCTATTCCTTTTTCTCTTGACTTTGATCGTTCTCTCTCCAGCATACTCCCCCTCTCACTACATCAGACTCGCAGTAATGGGAGATCAGTGTTCCAATGAAAGCCACTAATCAACACTGACCTTCATTTAAATTGTAATCTGATATTAACCACATACGCCCTTTCTTCAAATTGGATTTCACGTCTGAAGGACGTGGGGGGGTGTGGAATTGACGCTACAGACTTGGCCCCAAAGTCCAAACTGCTTATTTATATTCAGTGCTGCCGGGCCGGTCAACTTAATTCAAACTTAAGGCAAGAAATGACACAAAAGCGGGTGAAAAAGTTCTTTAATTCATACACCATAACTTTTGAGATCTCTACCATAATTGTAAAACTAGTTTTAGTAGTTGGTCAAAAAAATGTCAACCTCTCATCTTATTCTAACTTCTCATTCGGCATGGCCCCGAAACATCACGCTCCAATCGTGTGTGCGATATGAGGATATGCAGAACACACACACACACACACACACACACATATTATGCAAACATGCTTACAAAGAACCCACGCCCAGTCACGCATAAAACAATATATATGTGACATTCTTCACACTTACATAACATACACATGCACACCAATCCCCGTATTAACTCATGCATATAGAAAGTATGTGCAGTACACACATTTACACAAACGCATGCATCCCCACACTTATTCCATGTCCAAAATAAAGTGAGTGTACACTGCTATTGATGCGTTGTCTTCCAGACTGAGTCGACACTGAAATATAAGGAAGTGTCATCCACATATCATGTCCGTTCATCAACTATTTAACAATATTCTGAACTTCAGCACTCAGAACTTTGTGTCAAAAGATGCGTTGTGGTGCTGGCTCAGCGAGGAACACCCTTCTTTTAAGGAAAATGTGTGAAGTACAGTCAAGGATTTTGTTATCTTTCGAGTAAGTACAGTGGACCACTGAACAAGGGAACACTTATTATGAATAGTGTTGTTGCCGATTTGATCTACAGATTTTTCATTAATTAATCAATGAATGTGAATGAAGGGTAATAATAATCACAAAATAGAAGGGACGCATTCATTTGCTTAAATGAATGTTGGGTTCGAGCTGCCAATATATAATAACCATGGCCAGTATGTATTTTACTTCTAAAAAGGCCCAATTCACAACAAATGTCTCTTGAACGTCTGAACCCTTCCTCCGGTATGGTGATTCTGTCACTGTGGTCCTCATACACGTCGAGCAGCGTCCTCTCTGGTGTGACGAGTTTGATTTACAACTTTTGTTGGTCCTTGTTCCTAATTCGTGAGTTTTTATTCAGCAGCGCAGCGTATTCGGGCATCCATAATATTCCCCAGATTTGATGAGACATGGTTTTCGGGTGTTTGCATAAAAAGACGTTGAAGCATAGTACCCCATCAATCAGCTGTGTGCCGTCTGCGGTGCGTGGGGCTTCAGTGTAGCTTTAAGCATGTTAAACGCTTGCGTTGCACAGGTGTCTCACTGTGGCAGACGGTGACGTGAGAATGAGTCCTTACCTCGCGGCCTCACAGGCTCACCTCATGACAAATAAATTACCGTGGCATTAGCCTGCAGGGCTAAGAGCCGTCGGCATCAATCACCTGAGAGGTCGGCGCCGATGCCGGCCGGCCAGCGAGAGAGTGGACGCGACGCAGCGCTACGATGCGCTCATTCCCTCCCTCCTTGTGACGGGAAATTGGGAAGGTAGTTAATCAAAACTTCATTAGCATGCGTTGCATAGCTCAGGCCACCCGCACACCGTGCTCATAATGGACATGTGATGAGAATAACAAGTTGTTGCCCCTTCTGGTTGTCGGCATGGTCCCCTATGTGGCAAATGAGTTGTCTGACCCCACGAACAGCACTGTTAAAAATTGTCAATACTAAGACCAAGAATTAAAAAAAAGGCTTATTTTGAAGGACATAGTTTTAATCTCACTTCATTTAATTTATTTATGCGAATGTGCAGCCAGCTTGAAATCAATGAGCTAACTTAATCCTCCAATTGCATCCAATGCAAAATTAATACAACTAGTTTACTAGTTCACTGGAGTATTCCCTTTAGACATGTAATATAGAAACCATATTCTTTTATTTATCATTTTAGACAGCCTATTATTCGAAAACGAAAAATTGCTTTAAAAACGTGTGCGTCCTAATTTTTAGAAAGTCCTAAATACTGATGGATAAATTCCCCCAGGGACAATTAATCATACATGTTAACAATGGCACGGCACTGAATGTATTTTGGCTAATATGCTTGTATACGTCACAGGAATGGAAGTTGAGGGGGAGCTATGAAAACTAGCTATTGTGTATGTCGTGTGTGTGTTGCTTTACCTCGATCATAACCCGGATGCATTCACTGGTTTGACCGTTCCACTCGTTGAGATGCGTACACCTACCTGGGAGCTCGCGTGTATCAACCCCCGTCTCCTGCTGCTCGCCACTAAGCAGCTCCACTGGAGCGTGGGGCCAATATCGGCTGCTCCGTTGTTATTCACTATTGGCGGGAAGGTAACAGCCCTTTGTTTACCTCTTTGCCCGAGGGGTTTTATAGCTCATGAACTATTAATTCAATTCAAAGTCAAATGAATATTGAATTTAGTTAAACGCCTGTGACAGGCAGCCATGAAAGGGACTATAGCTGTAATGTGGGTGTGTTTGTCAGGAGGGGGGGGAGGTGAGGGGGGGGAGCTGCCTGCCATCAACATGTGTATGTACATTTGTGTTCTTTAGTAACAAATCAATGTGTCCGTAGAAGTGGTTTGAACATGGAAGCAGCGACAGAAGCTCAGGGGGAAGATTTTTTTAGTTTTCTCGAGCAAGATACGGAACGGAAGTTAATCCGCGGCCCCTCTGCAGCAGGACTCTGTTGTTTTGTCTCAACCTTCAAGTGCTCTGCAGTGGGATTGGTACTTGATATTACACTTGAGCTGGAATACGGTCAGTCTGTAATACCTCCGCAGTGTCCCGAGTTTACCCTTCGATAAGTCCATGAAATGCTCTTTAGTGCCTGTTCTGCCTCTGGATACACCTGTCAGTGTTTAGTGAGAGTGGGACACAATGTGTGACTCAAACGCTTTCTACAACACTATTGCCATCTGGATTGGCAAAGTCACACAGCAATAGCTTGATGATTATATCAGATGATTTCCTTTGGTTATTCTTCGTTTCTGCAGACTTCCTGGCCGATAATGCTAGGTACCTTTTTGTCTACTACTTCTGCTTATACAGAACTCTCTGCTCTTGTTACCCCCCCCTCCCCGGCAGCTGTTTACTCAGAACTTTGTGTCAAACAAAAAGATGGAAATACGAGATGAATAATGAATATTAAAAAAAAATGAGACTGAAATGGGCAAATCACAGTGGAACGATTGATCCGTGGCTGTAAAGCACACGCCGGGAAGCATGCTGGTGGTCAAACATGTGTCAAACTCGGGTCCATCAATTATACAACGCTGTAATGTGATCTGGAACTATAGAGTCCCTGTGGTGTTAAGGCGTGTGAGAGGAGCTGGGACGCTGTGTAAAGTTGATGTATCTGCGGCTGTATTCAGCATGTTTGACGGAATGTAACACACTTCCTCACTACACTCAATAGATTTGTGATTTAAATTGGGTTTACCAAAGAAAAAATGTATGCAATCTGAATTGTAATCTATTTGTTTTTTTGTTTAAATTTATTTGTGGGCAATTTTTACATTTTTAGTACCCCTGGCCTATATGGTGATTACAAACAAAAATGGTGTAGAGTAGGTGTGTGTGTGTGTGTTTTTCGTGTCTCTTTGTCTTTTTCCTTTGTGTCTGCCTCACAGTGTTGCTGCTGCTTTGTCCCTCTGTCACTGTGTGTCTAGTTTAATTTCAGGCCTTTTGAGGTAAAATCAATTGGAGCAACAAGATAACCAAGTTATCAAACTGTTTCATTGACTGGCTGTCTCTTCTCTCTCCATCTCCTGCCTCTTCCCTCTTTCTTTTCTCATTTCACTCTGCCGGTCTTCGTTTTCCATCCCTCTGTGCTTCACTCCCCCGCCCCCCCCCCCTCGCCCTCTCCCCTCCACAACTTTTTCATCCACTATCCATTTTTACTTTTTCCCTTCCGTGTCATTCTCGGTGCTTTGTCTCTCCCATGCCTATTTTCACATCCACCCTCTCACAACAGGCCGACAGACCTGTCCGCCGGAGAAGTTTGATTGCGGTGGGGCTGCCAGCAAATGTGTGTCGTTGTCATGGCGATGCGACGGAGAGAGGGACTGTGAGAACGGGGCAGACGAGGACCAGTGCGCCGCAGGTAAGCTTAACCGGTGTTTTCTTGAAGCAGAATGCAAACATAATGCTGGTTGCCTGTCTACATATAAAACTGTTTAGTAAACCGCTCGTATATGAATTAACGATTGGAAACTATGTTTGGCAGATGATCATTGGTCAATATAGTATTCTCAGGACATAGTAGAAAGTGAGGACTATTTCCTTTAGTGTGCTCTGTACATGATAATGAACGTGTTTCAATCAAATGACCCTTTTAAAAAGCTGAGCTTGTGTTTTAGGAAAAATCTACAAAACAGCTTTCTGACCACAGCACAGAAACACACACAACCTTGCTTCATCTGCACAAGTCATACGTTACATTTGCATCACATTACTGTCTCTATACCATCCATAGTCACAGCTGAGATTGAACCTTTAGAAAGGGAATTGATTTACAACAGTGCAAACATCTGCCCCACGGCATAATTGATTACAAACCTGTGACACCCACAAACACACACACACGCTCATGCAGCTTTTTTTTATATAAAAACTATAGATTGCATGTCAAATGTATCCTTTGCTTGGTTGGACAGACAACAAGACCACTTTAAATGCAAATCTACACAAAATTCCTGTATGTCAGTACAAATATATTTGTCTGGGTTTATTTTTGTGAGTAATTCGGGCAAATTTTGGTATAAAGGAACGACTAATTGTAGCATGGGAGAGTCCTCCCCCAGGGTGTTTGTGTATCTAATGCTTCTCAGCTTCCATGATGTTTCCTTCCACACTCTCGTCCCTTTGAACACCTTGGGGATAGTGCGATAATCTATGTACAACCATCTACAAAACCACCCTTGTATATCTCAAATACTATTCTCAAAGTATTTGCTGCCGCTCAGGTGGATTGCCCGGGTGGGAGTTGTGGTGCATGGAATAGTGTGGTAAGGTTGGTGGTTCCAATCCCAGCTCTGCCATATGCCATGTCGCAAGACACCGAACCCCTATCTGATCCCCAGGTGAAAATGAAACATGTAATGTAGTGTATCCTGACATATTTGCTGTTCTCTTTTGTTGGTCCTCACGGCCTCTGAATGTTTCTCTGTGTTGTTCCTTTGTCTCCATCCTGCCTGCAATGGTTACAGCACAAAGAGTGATCACATAAGGGAGTTGCTGCCCGCGACCTTGTGAAAACAGCAGACGCTGTTGATTTAGTCTATTAACGCAAGCTCCCATTTTACGCCGCCTGTCTCTGACCTACAATACGAGACTCTTCGTTCGGGTCTTCCTCGCTCATCAAAGTCGTATCTCTTCTACTTCAGTCCTTCATTTAGAAATCTCTCTCTGCGGCCTTTTGTCTGCCTGACCTGTGAGCCTCCATCCCTCATTGCAGTAAGAAAGAAGAGTGCTTAATACAGCTGTGGAATATTTCATAGGGGTCTTGATGATAACTGATTTACTGCCGTATGCTTTGTGTGCGTGTGTGTGTTAGTTACTGGGCTCAGTATAATTATAGTATAATGACCAGTGGAGATCTGGTACATGGTGAATATCAAGTTTATCTCATCCATGGAGGGGAGACCTGTGTAATCTCCGTTCACACACAAAAGTCCACCTCAAAAGCCTCACAGAGATCCATAAACGGGATTTGTAGTTGGCTGCAGACGTGTCACGAATACACATAATTAAGCATGGAAAGATAATAAGGCCGATTGACCTGGCCGATCCCCTCTTTTCTCCTGACACTGGACAAAGTAACCACATCAAAAGGCTGAATATCCTCATTGTTTTCCTCATTGTTTTCATTCAGTGGTTCAGATTCTTTTTTGAATCCTGCTTTTAATGAATAGAAGTAATCCACCAAAGTAAGTCTGATACGCCTGAACGTTATTTAAAAATACCGTCATATCGCTTTATGCTCATAAAGAACAACGTTTAAATGTAGAGAAAAGTAATGCAAATGAGAAACAAACAAGATATTTCATCTACATCAATATACATCGGCTCCTTTCACCCTGTGCCCTGTATTTATTGAAACATGTCAGATTTGTGTCAAGTATAATTCATAATCATGCTGCTTTACGAGGGGCATCTATTCATTCTTTATTGAAGTACAACATTGAATGTTTTCTAAACGGTTTTAAATTGTCACTATGCAGTTTGGAAAGTATCTGCTTTCCTTTCAGCACCGTCCCTCCACCCTCCTCCTCCAACTTTGATCTCTGCTCCCTCTCCGTCGCTCGCCCCTGTGGCAGCTACAACCGGAGAACAACCAGCGTTAATTAGAGCTGCTAATTGAGCATATCAGAATGTTGAATAAAACATGGGCCAGGAAGGAGGTTCTTGATTGCGTTTGGAGGTGGCCTCCGAAGAAAGTTTATCAGCCCTTAATGCATGTTAATGTGTTTGTGTAGACGCCTGCTTCAGGGTGTGTGGGCATCCTTTGGTCTGTAAATTCACATTTTAAACCACAACACAATTGAAAAAGTTATTTACCTGCTCACCAAATCGGCTTTCAAAATTGAACCAATTGCTCTTTTTATGTGACGTAGAGTGTTGTTTGTGTGTGGCCGGTTGAGTTGCTGATTCAGGGAGCGCTTGGTTAAGCTGATTAGAGCCAAAGGACATTCTTGCTGTGTATTTGTATGAGCTGTTGTGCTTTTTGGTGCTTCTGATCAATAATGCTTTAGTCTCACCTCACACAGCACATGAACTCACATCTAATTACAACTGGAAACAATTGTTACAACTTTTATTTCCCAGGCATTGGTAAAGCCTCGTCGCCTCTCAACACGTTTTCATCTGTCTCTGCTTGACTTCACTTGAATCCACGAGTCGCTACTCACTGGAGACGCCCTGCTGGTGGGGACAGAGAGAGACGGGCAGCATGCGCAGAGGCTGCTGCGGGCCCCGGGGACCTGTTGCTCTTTTTCACATCAACCTGAGCCGCTGTGTTACACGACAGCGAGCGGCCGCAGGATCGTTTTGCCACCAGGTTTATGCTCGTTGATGTTTTACTGAAGGGCAGAGGAGATGGAGACATCGCACGTCTACTTGTCTGCGCGTCTGTGCCCAGACGGGGATTCTTTCTGTTCTTAAGTGAACACATTGACAAACTTGGGAACATGCACAGGGATGTGCACACATACAGTAGATCCCTCTCTGTAGGCCACTGAAAATGTAACCTCCAATCCATTGTTTGACAACCGATCAAAAAAGACAAAGCAGCCTCCACCAACATGAAAGAAAGAAAGAAAGGGCGTAAGGTGCGAGTCCATGAGTGTGTGTGTGTGTGTGCACATTCGCGTTGAGGCATAAGCCTCTTATAAGCATCTTGCTTCACCCACATTTCCACTGCGAGGTGGCTGCATGCAGAGACGGAGGGGCGTCGTCTTGTCTCTTTACGTTCTCCTTCATTTCTAATCCTCTGACTGCGGTCGCTGTGTGCGTAGGTGTAATGCAATCGGGCTCGTCGCGCGGCCAGAGGCGTTTGCGCTGCTTCAGAATAGCTCTAAGTAAATTACTCGCTCCTCTTTAACCCCCAAGACCCGTCCTTTATCCTGCACATGAGCACGTACACACTTCTCAATTGGCCAATATGAAACCACAACATTGTTCCGACCTAAAGGGAATGCAACAGAACGGCAGAAAAGGTCAGAGAGGAAGTTTTGCCGCTTCTGGTTGCTGCTTCGGTAGCCGACCATACTAAATGGATTTTAGCTGCTATATTCTGTACTGGCTGTAGTATCTGGTGACCAGCTAGGCAGAGCTACTATCTAGGAAAGGTCACCTCAATGTGCAGGTTAATGTACTGTTCAGTGGAAATCATTTAGCCTTTTAGCCTGTAGTAAAACTCCTTGCTGAAATGTTTTTGCAGCAAATTCGAAAGCCGGTCTCAAGAGACGAGTAATATGTTCTGTTCTTTTCTTTGCACTCTGTGGCCTAAACGAGTGCTACTAAGGCAAGCAGGGTAGTTATGTTTTCATCTTTTACCTGGTGCAGGAGTGTATTCTTTAACTTGTATCTGGTGTTTTCAAAGCAATAATAAAGACACACATATTACAATAAAAATGTATATGCAATCATCAGTTTTTTAAATTACAAAAAAGGATATGCACCTAATCGGCTTAGAGGACTCAACAGGAGAAATGGATCAGCTGTCACCTCAAATGGTATTATGTAATTGTTGTATTGGTAAAATGCATGAGAACATGTTGATAGAGGCCGTGCAATCATCTGACAGAATCACAATAACCCATTTCTGATGTATTCATAGATTTACCACCTCAGTTATTGAGGAGTAGGCAATTAGTTTTTAGACAGGCATACTGTGTGTGCGTGTGTGTGTGTGTGTGTATTTGTACTTGGCATGTTAAGACTACAGAGAGTGATGACGTGTCACAACCTCCATTTAATGTCTTAAATTATTTGAAATATGAAACGTTTTGGACATTTGGCATCCACAAACGATGAGATGGCATTACACACATAAATGAACAGCATCCGTCACACACCGCCTGCTCACACGCACACATACACATTAAAAATGGTGTTGCGTGTGAGGCAGTTATTATTCCAGTCTAAGCTGCTGTCAGATATCGTAGTGATTGAGCTATCGAAATATCCAGTTTCTTTCAGTAGACCGTGTGTGTGTGTGTGTGTGTGTGTGTGTGTGTGTGTGTGTGTGTGTGTGTGTGTGTGTGTGTGTGTGTGTGTGTGTGTGAGGGTAGGTCTCCCTGGTGTACACAAATCAGGTTAAACAGAGTCTCCGTCTCAGTGATTTTTTTCCCAGTGAGGTCTTCTTATTTTTACTGGCTTTTCACACCCAGTGACATGTTTTTCCTCCGAGACAAAGACGATCTAACCTGCACAGGTGAATAGAAAGGCTGTTTTAAGAAGAGGAAGTTCATCTTCTGTGCATGTATTTTTTGTGATATATTATTTCCCAACAGTTCATTCCCGAGGTGAGAATGCGCTAAAGTACAAAGTGTGGTATAAATCTGGTTTTGACAAATTTGCTATTAGATTTTTAACAAAAGGCCTGTTTATTTATTAATAAAATGCCATGTTCAGACCGAGCCGGTAGTCTGCTGGGAGAACCTCAACACAACGTAGCTTAATCTACAGCGTCCGGTTTGGTTCCTTGAGAACTTTGTACTGCTTTGTTTTGTTAAGATAAGCTAGAAGACCTACGTAATGTTATAGTGGGGAAGCAACATATTGTTACACATTTATTTTTTCAGTTAATTTGCAGAGATTAATAACTGTCCAAGCAATTGTGCAGACATGTAGCGCCGTCACTGTGCCTGGTAAACCTCGTTAGGCCATGCTGTTGGAAAGTGAGTTTTCTCTGAAGCTGCCTTCTGTTTGTCAGTCAGTGACGAATCTATCCTGAATTTCTTCTCTCCTCGCTGTCTATCTATTCCATTAGGAAAAGAAGATCACTTTTATGTAGCAGCAAGTGGAAGAGCCGAGGGCTTAGGGCCTGTCCGTCTGCTGTTGTTCGTGAATGTCTGTGTGCACGCCGCCATCCACTCGGCGCTTCAGAGCTCTAATGTAGCCAAACCACTGATAACACTTTGTGAGACCCCTGAGAGGGACTGCATGTCAAGTTGCCTGCGTATTTTCACAGAGACACACACACAGACACACACAGGGCAATCTGGTCCTCCTGCAGGATGTATTGCATTTAGAGTATTTATCTTAAAGCACCTTTTTCCTATATTGTCCTCCTAAGCTCCTCAGTGTTAAATCCCTGTCGAAGTGGTGGACTAACATTTCTAGAGCGATGCAACACACAACAATCTTTTTACAAATGCAGTGAATCTTTTAGCGTTTACCAGATTTATGAATATTAAGTGTAATGGTAATTTGCACATTGCAAATGCTACATTGGTCAGGTGTCCAAAATATACTGGATCAGTGAGCAAAGATGTGCCTGAGCACAGGGGAGCCTTTCAATGCAAGATACTCATAGTAATTTCAGCGTTATGCAGTTGATTTGCTGTCTTTTTGTCCTAGAAATAGGTCATATAATTGCCCACAGATTTTTCTTTCTCAAACTGTAATTCCTGTAGCTTTGTAATACTTGTTGATGTGGTGAAGTGGGTCAGCCATCATTACGGAAATCTTGACAGGGAGCTTGCTTGGTATTTAGGAAGCATTGTTGCAATGCATCATTTGTTCCAATTCATCAGTTGTCATTGCGCATGAAGAGGAATGTACCGGTTATACTAATTTGCACAAATATCTGAATACATGATGCATCTCCATTGCTGCTCTGCAAAGTCCCCCGTTGCCTTTTTATACTTTTTTGAAAAGGGCATTTAGGCTCTGATGTTATTTTTGCGGAGAAGAATCCTGCTGTTCAGGTTAGGTTTTCAATGGTAAATGGCGTGTGCAAAGCGACGTGTCATGCAAAACCTCCAAAACCAGTCTCCAGCTGCCCTCAAACTAGCAAAACTATGCAAAACTCCAGAGTCTGAGGCCCTGCCCAGCCAACACCATGTTACACTGCCTGCACAGCTGTGAGGAAAACATGCACTGACGTGTTGGATGTGGTTTTTAATTATTATTTAATGTTATTTTGTTGAATATTTTAACACAAATGTTCCCCTCCTGCATTGGAATTTTCCTTTTTTTTTTCTCACATCTTTCCTCATGAATATAGATGGCAATTTGTTTTCATTTACCCGCCTGTACCTGACAGTAAAAGGCATGCATGACTCCCCACGGGTTTGTTTTTTATTGATGCTCTTTTGTGAACGATAAGGCATTGATATTGATATTTCATATAGTAGATGAACACGTCGCTTGTCTACGATTTGGCCCATTAAGCCTCCTCTCCAAACTCGGATGCCTTCAGCTGTTACCGTGTGCTGTTCATCTGATTGTAGAACAAGTGTGTCATTTTACACAGTGCTCTGACTTAAATGTTTTATTCCTTATTTCTGTTTTTTAGTGCTAATCTGTGATCTTTCTGTCTTTGCTCAAACACTTGGTGAGTGTGGGTGAGATACTCTTGTATACACGTGTACGTGGTCCCACACCACCGCTCAGTAGCTGACATGCTACATCAGAGTCTGATTGGAGTCGTCGCTACAGAAACAATAAAACCAGTGACTCAATAATCGATGGTGTCGCTGAAAACTATCATTGTGTTTGAATGCGTATCAAAGTGCATCGGATGCATCGGATTTGAATGCCCATCTGCATGTGTGTTAGTCTTTTTTGTTGTTGTGTGCGGGAGGGATTGTCCTTCAGATCAAGGTCACTGAGCTGTACATTATCTCTCTGTTCCATCTATTGGCTGTCCATTGACGGGTCTAAGGATGGATAGAACCCTGGTTAAACACATCACCTGCAGGTGGAAAAGGGTAGAATAATCCATTGAATTGATGTGTTGGACTGTAGTTGTGCATTAAAACACAGCTTTCCCTCAACTTTTACTTTCGTTTCGAAGGGGGGATTAGTAGAGAATTTCTGAGCTTTCATACAGCCAAATACCAGAAGTTCGTGAAACATATCAAATACTGTATTTTTAAGTAAATCATATCAATAATTTAGAGGAAATCAGGCAGAGTTAGTATCTAAGTATATTATGCCTTATGCACAGCAATTTTACATTTCAAAGGAAAACCTCTGTAGTACCAAGCAAGGCAAAGGGGAGCTCGATGGCAAAAAACAAGATGATTCTTTCAACTTTCTTGGATTGGCAGGTGATGTCGGTGAAAGCAAAGACAACTTGCACACAGAGCAGAACTGTGGAGGTGATCATCTTCTCTGAACCCACCAGGGTTGTGGGATCAAATCTCTGATGTTCCATAACTTCAAAGCAGTATTGGGAACACAAAGGTTTCCAAATTAACCAGATTTCAGTAGGTAATCAGTGTGACAATGAAGTCCTTTACTGACTTTCACCCTTAATGAACCTCAGGGATTACGGAAATATAAAAAACCCTCTTGTTGCTTGTATGTTTTCTTTTTATTTCATTTTAAAAAATGTACTTTTTACTTTGCTACCACCCTGCGTGCCCCCCAACCACTTGATTCTCTGCTCTATGATGCTGATGTTGTTTATGTGCTCATGTTAATTGAATTACTTAGATCCGAGTGCCGATGATTAGCATGCTATTACCAACAGCTAGCGGGGAACCCTATAGGCTGTTATCATAATGAGCCCCTTAGGAGCACTGTGTGGGAAGGTAACGGAGAGAAAGTGCCGGTCGCCCAGAGAGGAGCGCTACTTCAAAGTACAAGTGTTTCTTTTTATTTTTTTTAGCACATTACATGATTCAGATTGATTTGTCCAACCTGGCTGGAATTACATAATGTTGCTGCTGGGATGTATTAAAGAGGAAACGCACAGATTGCCAGCAAAACACAACAGCCCACAATCTCAAATGCATGAAAAGTCATTTTAGTTCATTGTATTTTCCTTAATTCCCAGAAATGTTGAGCCCCCAAAGGAGGAGAACCAAATGCATCAGTAAACAATATGGCAATCATCGCAGGTGTTTCTGCACAAGGATTTTCTCCCATACAAACACAATAGCAGACACCCACAGCTGTGCCCCAACTCTACTCATCACACACCTGCTTCCACATACTGGATTTCTGCTGCACATATGCTCTCGAGTTTACCCACGTTTTTTCTTCTTTCTTGATGCTCTCCTTCAAGTTATGCACGTCTCTCTGCGATACTTCCAAGGAATGTGTGTGTTGAGGAGCTGCTCGTTAGCAAAATGCACTTTCTCACTTTGGAGCGGGGTTTGTATTTTTTTTAACCCTCACCAGACATCGAAGGTCCTGCAGCAAATGAGGGAACATCTGGAAGAGCTCGCTGCTCATTAACTCCAACTTTGACTAATGCGGTCTTTCAGTTAGAGAAGGGATGAGCTATAACTGTGTACATCCCTATCACCTATATCAGTACCTCAAATTTCTTTTTGATCTACTATCCATGTGCACTAACGTCTGCTTTTACAATAAGTTCTAATAGTTGTTTCTTTTTCCTTTTTTTGAGAGGTACAATATCTACATAATGTATATTCCCATTCGTCCCGTAGATGCCAGGGCCTGCCCCTCCAAAGACTTCCAGTGTCGTAACGGGAAATGTGTGGCGCCGATCTTCGTGTGCGACGGCGACGACGACTGCGGGGACGCCAGCGACGAGGAGAAGTGCTCGGCGCCCACCTGCGGCCAGCAAGAGTTCCGCTGCAACGACTCGGAGTGCATCCCCGCCCTCTGGAGCTGCGACGGCGACCCGGACTGCAAGGACAAATCGGACGAGTCCATGGAGCGCTGCAGCCGCCGGACGGAGCCCCAGAAACCTCGCTGCCCGGCGGGCGAGTTCCAGTGTGGCAGCGGCGAGTGTGTCCACATGAACTGGAAGTGTGACGGAGACGCAGACTGCAAGGACAAATCGGATGAAGCAAACTGTCGTGAGTCATCTGTAGATGTTTTGTATTTACGTGGAGATGGGCAGATAAAGAATAACTCAACATCTTCAAAAGGATAACGCTGCTTTTTGATTATTACTAAGAAACGCTGAATGGACCAGCAATTATTTCCTGTGTAGCCGCAGCATAATCAGTCATCAAACCCAGTGCTTTTGTTGTCCGTTGACGGAAACAACTTCAAGACCATATTTACAGTCTCAGGGACAAAGCTTTGTTCGTAAATTATTTCAGAGCTGCTCATTTTAATTTTTAATTTATCCAATTACAGTGTTATGGTTCTTTATGTCATGTGTTACTGTGTGTGTGTGTTTTTGTTTTTTTCATGAGTTTCATGCTTAATGTGAACAGTTTATACCAGCTGTGGACTTTAATTTAGTTAATCAACACATACAAACAATGTGTAGTGGAACATTGATTATGTGTGTGACTTACCTCTACTGAAGGAATATCCTTCAAAGGCTGACATGCCCTGTGTTGTGAAAAAAAACTACGAGACTTGAAATTGTCGTGCGACAAAATAATTGAAGGAAGATCAATGCTAACTTGATGATCTATGAGTGTGTTGCCATGAAACCTCTGTGGAGTGTGTTTGCCTGTGAGAGGGTGTGTACGCGCTCGCATGTGTGGGATGTGAATGTCCTTCATTAAGTGGGACCCCCATCTGGTCTCCTCTTCACACTCCCACATACCTCTCAGTGAGATATCGGCAGCCTCGCACATCGGACATGACGCACACACACACACACACACGTACACACACACACTTTCACAGACGACTCGGGCAGAAGCGAGTGTTCTGACCAGGCGGAAGCCGTCGGTTCTGCCAGTTGAAGGCCAAGCGGCACCCCGCCTTCCAAGAATTTAGATGCCATTATCCGTCACCCTACACAATCGTAGAATATTTAAGATTTTTAAGTTAGTTTCTACTAAATTCAGCTAAACCAGAAGCTTAGCTTGTCACCTTCACTAAATGAAAAAAGAAAGGCATAACCCACGTACATCATTCTGTTTGACAATAGTGATAGCGTGTGCATGCGTCACATTTTGAATCAGAGTGGGCGGTTTGACGTTTTTTGTCAAACACGATGTAATAGTTTTAGATGTCTGCAGAAATGTAAATGAGAGCGCATAGATCCGCTTGGGGAGGTGCGAGAGTTCAATGTAAATCATGTGAGAATGATTGGATACGTCCAGCTTGTTGTCGTCGTCTCCTCTATTCCGTCAAGCTTTCACACAGACGCGCTGCCTGGTTATCTCCCATCTTATTTGAAACATCCGTCTCCATAATCTTTTCTCATCTCAGACATGCAGAACAGTGTCTGTTGGGTGACAGGAGGTAATGTAAATGAGAAATGCAAATAAGTGTCCGTAGTTGGTTCCCTCTTTTTTCTCCTGCCAGCCACTGTATGCAGAGGGGAATCCATTATTATTAGTAGTCGTAGGGATTTTATTATAATTATATAATAATTATTATTAGGTCCTAATCATTTTAGAATTAGTTATTTTATTAACCGCACATCATTAAGACTTCCCTTCACTTTGTTGATTGTAGCCTTGAAATGTGTTTTTTTCGTTTGTTTTAGTTTGAACATTAGTCAGTTTATCTCTGGTCATCTGAAGCTTATTGCTGCTGCTGCCCGTGTTTTTCTGTGGGTGGGTCCTTGCTTGCTGTGAAACAGATGCAGTGCCTGTGTGTTATTACAGATTTCCTCATGCAGTGATAGTCATCCATCCACTCATTGGCCTCCAAAGCCAACAATCATGTTTACCTGCAATCCCTTGGTAGAGCCAGTCCAATAGAGAACACATGAATAATTAAACAGCCGGTTAAAAAGATAAATGACTTGAATAAACCTGCCCTCGACGTTGGACCGAGCTCATACAAATACTTGCACACACACGTACTCAATAGGTCACTGGATTTGGGTTTTGGGACAGTGAATGACTACCTACCTGCTTTTCATTTCCTTTGGGGCTTTTTCTTTGCCGGTAGGTGGTGCATGACTGATTATTGTTGGATTGGAATGCATTCCAAGTTGGCCTGATAAAAGAAGGCAAAACAGATACTGCACACACACACACACACACATGCACGTTTTCATAGACACGGTTGAAAAAGAGAAATGTTGGGCTGAATGAGACCAATAAATGATATTTTTACTGAAACATCAACAATATAATCATGTCTGGTTTGTGTTCCTCAGCCCTGCTTACATGCCGACCGGATGAGTTCCAGTGTGGTGATGGATCCTGTATTCACGGCACCAAGCAGTGTAATAAGGTCCACGACTGTCCGGACTATAGTGATGAAGCTGGCTGCGTCAACGGTATGTATCCGGTGGGGCTTGTTACGCAACAACTTGTTGCAATGGGCCCTTAACGCAGGTCGTCAATTGTAGTTATTGATTTGTCTTGAAAGTTTCGTGGATTTTTGATTACGGCAGAAGTTTATTTTGCTAATTTAAACTTTGTGCATTTGTTTAGTCATTTGTCATGCTTGATTTACCCTCCAGTGCGAGATACAAGAGAAAGTATAGATGGCTGCATTTTGCTGCACTTGTCTACTCAGAGAAACTTTAAAGAAGAACTGCTGAAGCAAGAACCTACAAGTCCATTAAATCTATTATTTCAACCACTCCCTGCACATGGATAACACATCACCTTGAGTTTACGTACATACATACATATGCTCATACATATACTCATTTATATAAATATATATATATATACACACGCAAGAAAAGTTCAGAGGGGCTTGGCTGTGAACTTTATCTCCAAGTTTGGAAATGCAGCTTCGTATTTGCAAGCGCATCACATACTCTGCCTATCTAAGTCCTAATAAACACAGAACATGAAGAGAAAAGCACCCCAATGGCTGGGAACGCTCCACCAATCATTGCGTGTTAGTAATTTGCATTTAGACGTCACCGTTTGTTGCAGAATACTAATCCGTTTCAACTCTGCAGGATTTGTTTAAGGCTGCATTCACAACAAATCAGGCTCCTTTTTTTTTTCTCCCCGGCAACCCTCGCTTTCCCGTTTGCCACAGGTCAAACGCACTACCCACAATCACATGAAGAACGCCTGCTTCGGTGTGAGTGCAGCTAAGGGCATCTACTTAAGTACCTGGGCGCTGTGTGTTTCTAGCTGAATAGAGATGTGGTTCAGTAAATACAAAGCTGACCTTTAACATGGCTGCACGTGTCTCCCCACCACAGTTACAAAGTGTGACGGGTCAAGAAAGTTTCGCTGTAAGAACGGGGAGTGTATTGACAGCAGCAAGGTGTGTGACAACGTGAAAGACTGCAAGGACTGGTCTGATGAACCCATGAAGGAGTGTGGTAATTCCTCTCTGTTTCTCTGCACACACCTACATACCCAGAAGGTCATTAGTGATTTAACTCTTGCATACATGCGTGTACGTTTGCGTAACGGCACAGCGGTGCCTCTTCGTGATGTGGGCGGTCACTAATCTCGGTAAAAGAAGCTTCGTTTTAGTAAGGCAGGGTAAATCGGTACGTTTCTCAAAGGCCTTGTTAAGATCAAAGAACCGGGCGACTCTTCCCTCCAGTGCGATCTTAGCCAGGGAGACGTGACCGGACTACATTACCCACATGGAACCACGCGGATTATCTATGCGCCACAGATAATTACCATTTACCCAACTTCAGTCACGGAGCTCACATGACAAGCAGTGCGATCCAGCTGCACACCAAGAGAAGCAGTTGAGAGAAACGTGGCTATTAATTCAATGCAATTTGAAACGTATGGGGTGTATACGCTACTGAAGTACGTGCACAAGCAGAAGATGCTATAAAATGATGTGTGAGAGTTCTCCCCTTCCAGCGAGCTCTGATCTGCAGGCAGGTGGATGAACCCTGTGATGAGATTGACTTGTAACCGTACCATTAATGTTAAACATGATGTTCAGTGTGGCTCAAGGCAGACCTGCCAATATCTGTAGTAGATCAGTAGGTCTTCGTGTTTCCTCACTCACAAAACATTTGCATTATGATGCTCAATTGGCATTATTTGAACAAAATCGGGACGCATTCAAAAAAAAAAAAAAAACTCTGCTAACGCTAAAACCCAAAGTATACTGGCGTCTGAAACATTGCTTTCATGTGGTTTAACATCTTGCCTCAAAGCCACGTGTTCGATTATAACAACTTCCCACTCCAGTGGAAAGGGTTTCAACAAGATTTCGGAGATTCGCTGCAGTGATTTGCTCCCATTTAATGAGTGAAGTCGACTAACGACTTAAGGCAACAAAGCTCTGTGCAGACCTGTCGAGGTTTCCACCCACCTTGTGAACCTTTGCACTTTGTGCAGCAAGGTTTTTTCATCATGAAAAAAGAAAATAACTAGTTCTTAAATTAAATTAATAGTTAAATTTTCACTTTATTTATATTAACACCAGTTTGATTTGTTGTTATCTCATACAATACTTTGGCTATACCGCATGAAGAATTAATAATTGGAATTAGAATTTCTGACAAATGTCTCTTAACTTCTACTCTCTCCTTTTTCTCTCAATGGCTTTCCATTTTATTCTTGCCTTTTCTTTCTCTACAACCTGTAGCCTTGAAGTTTAAATCCTCAACGTAAGCCGCTAATGAAGAACCAGCTTTAGTTTTCTGGAGCGATCTCCCTACTTCTTGGAGAGTAGTTAAAAGACAACGGTATAAATGGAGGAGCAGAAACCCATACAAAACGAAAAAGACTTAAAGGTAGTAGAACTGAGAAGAGGTCCAATCTGTTGTGTTCTAAAATACAAAAAAAAAGAAAGAAAAAGCAAGCAAATGCAGAGACTGAACTGAGCTGATGCAGCAACGGGCATCGTCGTAGGTGAACGTGCTGCAGAAGGGATGGATTCCAGGTGCATTTGGCGAAGACGATGCCTTTAGGCCATGAACACACACACACCAGCAGGCCCGTGGAGATACCGTACACATACTCATACTGTCTTCCCGTCCCTATGGATTTTAAGCTCAATCTGTTTTTACTTTGATGTTGCTTTTCGTTTTTCATGGAATTTGTATAATGCTTTACATGAACAACTTATCTAAACTGGCAGGACTGGCAGTTTTGCCAAACTGTGGAGTCTGTTGGAGTGAATTCCTATTCAGCTGTGCTTGTCTTCCCCTCCCCCCTCCTCCTCCCCCTCTTGTGCCTGCTTCGTCCTCCATCCGTCCTCCTACGTCCCGCCCTCCCATCAGGCATCAATGAGTGTGTGGACAACAATGGCGGCTGCTCCCACATCTGCAAGGACCGCAGGATCGGTTATGAGTGTGAATGTCCCACTGGGTATCAACTCCTGGACAAAAAGACATGTGGAGGTAAAGAGACAAGTTATGCAACAAAGACAAAACAATAATCCTTAAAGCAATATTTCTTAATTAGTCAACTTTTTTATCATGAATATTTGAGTAGAACTTTTCTAGCAGCAGAAAAACTAATATGAAAAATAAAAAGAATCTTTACCACCCACCAGCATTCATGATGCCAACATTATTCTCGTATGTACTTCGCATAGAGTTGGTTATGAGATGAATACACAACTATGTATTATTATCAAACTATTAGCAAACATACCTATTTTTCATTCTGACGCTCTCTGCCTGATAGATAAAAGTCTTAAACTCCATTTGAAGGACCAGAGATTTTTTGATGTCTAAATTACATTAATCTCTTTTCTCTCTCTTCGGGCATAAATGACTGTGTGTTGTTTTTAACGTTTTGTCTCTGGCGTGTTTCTCCACACAGACATAGATGAATGTGAGAACCCAGATGCCTGCAGTCAGATCTGCATCAACTACAAAGGCGATTATAAGTGTGAATGCCACGAAGGCTACGAGATGGACCCTGCCTCTAAGACCTGCAAGGCTGTGGGTGAGTCACTTATCCCACAATAGTCTCACAACGAGGAGCTTGCTTGGTATGGAGGCCGTACACAGCAATCTGTGCAAACATTTGCCACTTTTTCCCGCGATCCTCATTAATGAAAAGTTTGCAGCCAGCCGCTCTGTGTGGCGTGCCGGGGGAAGGCTGTTGTGTGGGGAGAAGGCCTGACTCCAGCGGGGTCCCGCCTCCCGTTGACCTGGGTAAACACTGAGCAGTGGCATGAATGAACGTTCAATACCGTTCTCACAATTTCACCAGGCAGGGTTGTTGCTGGGAAAATGGTCTGCCTGAATCCTGGGGTGAAGATGCAACTGCACCAGCTCGTTAGCTGCATATAAAAGGGCCTTTTGAAAGGCTTCATGTCAATTCTGTGTGTTTTTTGCACCCTGATTCTCAGTTTCTTGGAGCGAGCTATATAAAGGAACACTACTTTCTTGTCAACAACCATTTAAATGTGTAGATCATGTTAATGTGCAATGATTCTGGTTTACCTATATTTTACAACTAGCTGGAGCAGAATATCATTGCTGTTGCTGTAACATAATATTTTACACCTTTTCTTTCTAAAAGAATAGAGGAGTAACAGCAGACTTGGACTTAGAGAGGGATGAAAACTATAGTCAGTTATTATCATTATTGTTTGATCTACCGTAATATAAATTCCACAGGAAACGTAACCTGTGGCCCTGGCAGCGCCGATGCCTCGCGACGACACATTTACTTAAATTGAGAATGGAACCTTTGACTGATTGAGTTAAACATCAAATTAACTTTTTTGTGAGACGAGAGAGAGGGGGACAAAGCGTTGCTGGTGATTACTGCCATCGCTCTGGGTGAATCATTAAAGGTTGAACTGGCCTGTTAATGAGAGAGTTTAAAGCCAACAGAGACACTCACTCCCAAACTAAGTGGCATAAAAAAACCACCATTGATTACTTCATGCTTCTCTGTGTGAATCTGTGTTACTGTTAAGCAGTGTGAACGGTCCTTGTCAGAGGCCGGGACCTTTATTAGAATAGAGGATTGGTGAGCAGCAGGGGAAAAGAGATGAATGGATGGATGGATATCTATGTGCTCATTGAGGTCTGTTTTGCGTGCCAACGGAGACGGCATCAAGACGAAGAGACGGAATCTTTATGTTGTTGTTATTTATTCAGTGATACGACAAGAGGCGGGACCATAAATACGATGGTGTTTGCTTCATGAAGGTGTGGTAATGTGCACCCAATGAACGCGTTCTAGACGCTCGTATGTACACCCAATCACACATGAGCACGGCCACACATGTGTACAATTTGGGATTCTAGTTACACATTTGAACCAGCAGTTACTTTGAGGAGTCTCATCTACGTTAATACACACACACACATACACACTGATATGCAGATATGGCACTTATGGCACTTATTATCATATTTTGGTAATAATATATCTGGTCCACATTGATTGGAACAGCACTGTTTTAAGACGGTGAAGGAGAGGAATGGACATATGAAAGCGTCTCTCCTTCAACTCCTTCAACTGTGTAAAAATGGAAAACATACAAACTAAAGGTTTTGTGTGATGAGAAAGATGTGACAGCACGGGTGACATTACAGGTGCACCCAACAAACTGTCACAGCGACGCAGAGGAGACTTACTAACTGCCTGTGGACAGAAAGCTCTTTTTTTGCTTGTTTCCTTTCCCTTTGTTCCTCGTTGTCTCTCTCATCTACAGAGCACCGCTGAGTTAACCACAGTGCCATGAGCAGTTCTTTCCCACACTTGACAGTTTGAGCACACACTTTTCAAAATGATTTTCAAGCACTGGTCAGATTTTCCCCATTGTCAAAAGATTTTGCCATAGGGCCCAGGATGTTCCAGAAACTTCCTGTTGGCTCATACTTTGGATAGAGACGCACATAACATTGTATTCTGTCTGCCTTTAAGAATGTAGCGATATTAATCCAGAATACAATTCCACACATATGAATTAATACACTATTGTATCCGTCTTTTATTCTTTCAATGAACTATCAAGACAATGGTCGAACTTAAAAAATGTGTGAAGAAATGGATGAAATAGTAATAACTTTTTCGCCAGTCTGCTTTTCTCTCTCCTCTGCATTATTTGATTTGGCTAACGCGGCCCAACAGCCCTGAACTGGCATTACAGATTAAAATGTGTATAGGGGATCCTGTTCATGGTCAGAAAGCTGACTGTTGGAAATATTGAGAGAATATGTTTCAGTTGTTGAGGACATCTCTGGTGTCATCGCCTCAGCTTTTTTATTTTATGAGGAACATATTTCTGTAAGTACACTGATGAGGGATTGGAAATGTTGTCTTAAACAAATGGGCCGAGGGGATTGATGAAAGATGAGTCTGATCCTTCCTGTTATCATAAATAATAATATATGGTGTTACTCTTTTCTCATCCCAACTTCCTTGTTCTCCCCTTTCTTCTACCGAGCCCACCTTCTTTATCCGGATGTCATCTGATCCGTTGATCTTTCTCTCTTGCTTCCTTCCCAATTAAAGCATCTCACGCTGTTTCTCCATGACCGGCCCAGCGCCCCACCTGCATCTGCTATTAACTGAGAAAGTCGCTTGTGCCCGTCTTTTACTGCACATGTCTTCCCCCTTTCTCTCTCTGTAGCTGTCGCTCTCTCATCCAGCAGGTGAAAGTGACAGTTTCAAACCCAGTAGTCAGAGCAATATCATTAAATTAAACACTAGTAGTAATTTAATACTTTCTGTGCAGAAGCCTATATTAAACCAAGACTGAAGAACTGTAGTGGTTTGTCATGTGAGCGCCACTGAGCATTGCAAATGGCCCATGTCTAATTGTGGGCAGGAGGTCAATGGCTGGCAATGGTATCCACGCATCTCCTGGGATTAGTTGCCAATCCGCCCAGGTTGCAAATGATTGGCATCCAATGGTTTTCCAGGGGACATGCTCACACATTATTGTGGGGTGCCTGTATTTCCCTCCGTCAGGAAAGAGTCCGTACCTGATGTTCACCAACCGCCACGAGATCCGTCGCATTGACCTGCTGAAGAGTGAATACACCCAGGTGGTTCCCACGCTGAAGAACGCAGTGGCCCTGGATGTGGACGTGTCCACCAACAAGATGTTCTGGTGTGATCTATATCATCGTAAAATATACAGGTACACACACACACACACACACACACATAGCATGGGATTGTGCGGAATCAGGACTTTGATGCTTGTTTCTTGCTTTGTCATTCTGTTTCTCATCCACACATCCACTTTGTCTCTGTGTGTGTGTGTGTGTGTCTTTGTGCATAAGGATCTGGGTTTGTGTGAAGTGTGTGTGTGTGTGTGCGTGTGCGCTCGCGATCCCCCCCGGCCCCCACCCACATGGCTTCCATCTAGTGGGAGGAGCTTCTATCATTTCAGCTGAGCCATATGCTCTAATTTCACTGCCTCAATAATCACCACCATTACTCATCTGTGTACACAGAAACGCACACTTCTGCACACTTCCACACTAATTCGGGGATTCACTCGAGGGCTTCTGACAGAGAAAGGACAAATTAACTCATTTGTGATGATGAACTCCTCTTTGGAAATAGCAAATAAACACACAAACACACAAGACACTTCACATGGCCAGCAACAACTGCATTAATAGAGTTGAATCTGGATTTCTGGTTTTATTTGAGTATCATACATTGAAAAAACAGATATTACATCCAAAATCAAAGAAACCACAGTAAATCTTATTTTGAATGATATCATTTTGAAGGACTTTAATACAATCCCAAAAAGTACTTTTAAGATCATATGTTCACTGACAATAGTTTTAATCCAATGGCCTTCTTAAAAGTAACAATACTACACAACAGCTATGTTGTGCAAAAATATTGATTTACATTTGTTTATCCTATTCCTCTATTCACCTTTAAATTATTGTGAGATATGCAAAAGTCCGACGCTCACAATTTGAAAAGAGTTCTGTCGGTAGGTTTACGGACGGTGACGTGGTCGTCCTCCATTCATCCATGAAAGAAAAAGCACATATATTTGTGAGAAGCATCAACGACATTGATGCAGCTGTTGAGGTTGTTTTAAGTCCACTTATAGAAAGAAATAATTTATAAATCAAAGTGTCTTTTGTGAAGAACATTTAAATACTGCAAATGCAAAAGACACTTCTAGGTTGATTGTAGTTGTTCTTTTATCCCCTTTATCATTTTTTTTTTCATATTTAATGAGAATGCTTTCCTATTTTAAATATCTATATTCCTTGAAACATGATGATACGGACATTGGTTGTACCTTCTACCCAAGCATTACTTACTTTCCAATGTAGTACATTTTCTTCTGATGAGAATCATTTTACCGAATAGAAAAGGCTGTGTATTCAAAAGTGATTCATCCTCATTGTCCCTCACTGTGGTTTTCCAGACTAATTGCTAGTGATTAGCGCGCTACGGGTCAATGAATTGCTAACTCTTCCCTGTGATGGAGATGTTTGTTTCAAAGAATGATAAATCCAATCAAAGAAGCAGGCCGCCCAGTCTTGGACTCATCCATTGAAGGCTCTCTTCTTACTCCAAACGGTCCTCTATTCCTCCTTCTGACCTATTCGTCTATTTCAATCTAATAATAGACAAGGACGTGAAAAATACTCAATACTGTGCAAGTAAGTCTATTGTATGCATGATAGTCATTGATATCTGACTATGCATAAGTTACAATGCAGAATCCAAGTCATGGGCGGTGTGTTTTACCCCCCACTTATCAGTCATCTGCAGTTCCGAAATAGACCACTGTTGCACCAACAACTGGAGGGGATTCATCCACGTCCAGTTTGCTACGGACCTCCCTTTGATTTGCTGAGTGTGAGGCAGTTGGGTCAGGTCTATTAACCGTGGCACACGAGCAAAACGCCTGAGACCGTCCATCACACGAGAGAGTTTTCCTCCCAACAGATGAAGATGTCGGCGTTGGAAAACATTAGAACGGCCAATTAACAGCGCAAGCTGCTTCCAAGTCGCTCACTCATCCATCTCCACCTCATCTTTCGCTCCATCTACCTCAGCAGTATTTAGTTAAGCTGCTCCTCCCTTTCGTACTTGTCTTTATTATTGCCCGGCTTCCCCCCAAAAAAGGGGGTATAAATTAGGACGTTTCTCGAATATACGAACCAGGTTGTCTGATATTGTCTTGACTAACAAAGATCTTGTCTACTATTCAACAGCGCTTACATCAACAAGGCCAGTGACTCGTCACAGCACCTGACTCTTATCGACTCGCTCCTCTCCCCCGAGGGCCTGGCTGTCGACTGGGTCCACAAGAACATCTACTGGACCGACTCTGGCAACAAAAGCATCTCTGTTGCCACGGGCGATGGCAGGAAGAGGAAAGTACTGATAGCCACTGACTTGAGCGAGCCGCGGGCCATCGCAGTCGATCCGCAACAAGGGTGAGTGGGAGGAAGTTTAAAGGTGGGGGGGGGGGGGGGGGTTGGGACAAAGCATATGGAGATAGCAAAGTAGTCGAGGCAAAGGCTAGGGATGGATGGAGGCAGTAGGAGAGCTGGGCTGGACAAGCGTGTGGGAAAAGACGGGTTGTCTAAATGATGCTTTATACCACACCGTACCGACAGTATTTATAGTGCTGAAGTATTTGGGGACCAGACGTTACTCCGTCTACTCCATCAGCTGCCTTCTCTTTGTTTCCAATGCCTTGAGTTCTCAAAAGGACTGTTTACACAACTCAACAAAGCTAGACTGCTCTGGTATGAAAGGCATGCAAATGAGGTCTAGCTCTACACATACTCACAAGTTTCCACTACAAGCAGGTTTGCACAGTACCAACTTTCCTTTGGTGCCTTCAAAGCCTGTTCCAGAAGTAGTAGAGTAAATGAGATAGTCGGACTGAAGACATTTTGTTATAGAATAAAGTCACATAATTGTAAATATAGACTTTGGCATTGCACAAGTCATCAGGTTTACAGAATTGTAGCCATGTATGTCTGAATGTGTCTTTCCGCAGGTTTATGTACTGGTCCGACTGGGGAGGTCAGGCCAAAATTGAGAAGTCTGGCATGAATGGAGTGGACCGACAAGTTCTAGTGTCCGAGCACATCGAGTGGCCCAATGGAATCACTCTGGGTAAGGAGGGACAGAAAAACGTTAAACTTCTACCACGCAAGGCGTATTGATACGGTGACGTGGAAATCAATCGGCTCCAAGACCGACTTTATTATGCTGCTACTGCTTTTGGAGAGAGTGGGAAATCATTTGGGTTTGAGTTAATACAAGACAAAGAAACAGATGACCACGCTCTTAGAGAAGAAAACCATGCAGGGGTGCTGCAACCCGTAAGTAGCTCTTATTGTTACAGCTCAGTTTGTGTCTGGCTCTCATCAATCAAGCCAGCGAACACGGGCCGGATTAATAAGCCGGACCCTCCGTGCCGTCGATACCTCCCATCATCCCTTTCATCTCCCTCCGTGGCAACAGCCAATTTCTCTCAGCTGCCCTCGTCTGAGAAGAAAAAGAGGCTCGCAGTTACTACACTCTGTGGAATTGAGGTGTCACTACATCTGTATGAAAATAAATAATTTTTTAAGAGTACGGCAATTGTGAGACTTGGCCAGACCGCTGTGAAAGGAGAGCTGGGGGAATTTTCCCCTAGTTATTGATTTCATATACAGCATCATACCAGAAAGATGTCTGATTCAGGGGAGGTGAAGTTGGAATGAATGTCTGTTTTCTTTTAATATGGTAATGTTGAGAGATTTGTTTTAATGTTTAGTCACCGAACTTTCCTATAAAAGTGTATATATAAGTAATGTGTAATTATATGAATTGAATAGGTCAATTATAAGTCATCTTTTAAAGTTGGTATCTTTGACTTCCTGATATTGAAATGTAATTTTCAGTGTTACGTGAGGATCTGTAACCCAAAAAAAGATTCTGCTCAAGTTTCTCCTGAGGGTTATACAGATGAACGTGTATGGAAAACAAGTGAATCAACCTTTTAAAAAGCACAGTGAAAATGTTTTATTTTAATTTTATTTAGATTTAACATGATGCATTCCTGATAAAAAAGCCATGTCGTACTTGGACTCAGTCATTTCCCTTTTAACTTTTTAAGCGATTCTTTGTGGTATACAGACAGTGAGGAAAAAAAAGTGATTGAGTCCTAAAAAAAGGAAAACAATTCAAGTGTTCCTTGAACGCAAGTCCAGGAACGCTAATCAATCTGCTCGAGGGCACGTATATTTTCCCTGCAAAGAAGTCAACCGACAATATTACAATCACACGTGTGTTCTCTCAGCGCAGGGCCTCAGCCGTCACGTCGAAGAAGATTGATGGTGTGGCTACTAAGCCATTACATTCATGCACCTCACCCTCTGGGCCTTTTCTCATGCAATGACCTCTCTTGCCCCCCCCACCCCCCTCCCCTCCACTTTGGACTTTGTTCTGCCTCTTCCTTTTCCTCCTCCATCTTCTCAGACTTGTCTAACAGGCGTCTGTACTGGGTGGACTCAAAGCTGCACCTGCTGTCCAGTGTGGATCTGAATGGGGACAACCGCAAAGTCCTGCTGTCCTCCCATCAGCACCTGGGACACCCCTTTGCCCTCAGTGTGTTCGAGGTAAGGACTGCAGCCCCATAGTTAGTCCAATCTATGGGAGCTTTTGGTCTCTCTTGCTTGCTGTTTCATTGCAGAAGAAGTATAGCTTACCTCACCGTGCTTTCCCAAATGGTCCCATTAAATACAATTTGCTTATGTTGTACTGTTACACAAGCTCTTTTAGATTGTGTTGCTTCGATCTTCATTTTAGTCCAACCGGCATGTCGTGAAAAGTGAGTCACAGAGTATCTGATTGCACTCTTGCTAAGGTTTAACAACAACAACAACAACAACAACAAACAAGGTATTTGCTTTTAAAATAGATGCAGCTTGTGTTCAGCCAGATGTGAAGTGTCTTAATCCAAGAATATAAAGAATACACCAGGCTAATAAGTTATAAATAATATAATAAATAAATAAAGCAACTTATGTTGGCAGGCGGGTGAAGTTCTTTTCAAACCAGCTTGCTTGATTAAGAGTTCAACATTCAAACTTTAAAGAACACAACTACAAATTGTAGCATAAATATAGATTTAGTCATTTGGGTGTTGACATCGATTGTCTTCAAACATCAAAGTGTTGCTTGCTAACTTCCTTATCTGACTGTTAACCTTATTTCACTAATCATTGGGACACTCGTGTATTGTTTGTCGATTCTCCTTATTGCAGTATACTTCTAGATTATTGCTGAGCCCAATTTAAGCCTTCAATATAGGCTTTTGGACCTTTTTTTGTCGTTGGCCCACCACCTTGTCTGTGAGATTGAATTGGATCAAATGAGAGCAGGTGGCATTTTAGTAACAAGATAAACACAGTGAAGGAATCATCGTTCCACTATAGAGTCGCAGCAGAGTACTGCAATCGATGAAACTAATTTGGGTTTATTTATTGAGGCAGAACGGAGTCAGTCTGTTAGAGCTTATCAGGTATAGATCAGGTGGAAGGTGAAAAAGAGAAGCATGAGAGCGGAGCAGTGCGAGGACGAGGAAGAGGGAGGTCTTCCTGCTTGTGATCAGCAGGGAGAACTTTCTCCATTTCTTTGCTTGCTGCACACACTGAGATGATGAGAAACAACGGGAAGAGAGAACATCCATCATATCCGGCAGAGTGTGCCTGCATGTGTGCTCGGATACGTGTTAAAAAGAGGAAGAGAGACAACGTGCCGGCAGTTTGGGAAAGTTCATCTGGAGAGATTAATGGCCACCAGCTCTTCTAGTCTTTGTCGTGTTCTGGTTATGATACAGAGCGAATTAAAAAATCTGTTAACAGTGCAGCAGAATGTCCCAGCAGACCGATAGTGGGAGGCTTGTTTCTTCAGGGGTTGTGTGTTTCTTGGGAAATGACCCTGAAGGGTGCTCTGTTTACTCACGGCTTGGGATTGTTTTCCACAGGTAGAGAATGTATCAACATGAAGATAAAATGACGGTTCCCTTTTGACCACATTGTGACTGAGAAAGGTAGAAGTAATTAAGTATTGTATAGACTGAGGTTTTCAAGCATCATTGTGCTGCTGACTAAAGGTGCAATAATTAATTAGTTGACACGTAATAAGGAGCTATTTTGATACTGAAACAAATCATGAGTTGACAATTGAAAGGTTCAGAAACACAGAAAGTTACATTACCACCAGAAAAGATTAAAAAAAATGGTAAATGTTACCAGATGATATTCAGGTTAATTATTATGAACAAAGATCTTTTAATCTTTCCTCTCATGCCATTATAGATGGGATTTAAATGATCACTCATAGGGATTCATTTTCTAAACATACATACCCATACAATAGCTGATCATGTGACATACATATAAAGGGTGTTTTATATCTGAATGATACACAGTGAATGTTAAAATCATTCCGCTAAGGCATATAATCTGCAGAGTTTATCGCCGCAGTGGAAAGCTGAAGGGTTTGTGTACCCGGGGTGAGGTGCAGAGTAGTGCAGAGGCGTGCAGTGAGGGATGTGCTCTCCCTCCCCGCCATCACTATCAATGCATTATTTTCCTTGCTTTGTATCGCCTCTTAGAGAGGGAGGGGAGATGAGTTTGGTACTGGAAGCAGAATCAGCAGGGTAAATTTGACACTTTCATAAACGGTAGGAGGAATGAATCGGGGGCCAAGGGCACTGTACACTCACACGGGTGTTTTTCAATTGAGTCGATTTGATTGGACACATACTGAGGTTTGATGTAGGTGGAGCCGCGCTCTTAATTGTACAACCTCGCCAAACAACTAAGTCGTCCCTCCCGTTCGCGTAAACTAAAGGTCACGTCACAAGGTGGCATTGGCTGATGCAGGTGAAATGGGCGGGGCCCCAGACTTTGTGACGCTGTGTCTGCCAGCAGGACTTGTTGGCGCTAAAGGTGGCGTTGCTCTTCTTGAACGTTTTTCCCCTTGATTTAATCAAAGTCAATGGTGCTTCAGAGCTAATTAGTTACGATGCATGATTTGTGCATCACAGTTCACCAAAGGTTATTTGGTACGTTTTTTGAAGTTCTATTAAATGAATGCGAGTAGAAGTGAATACTGAGAAAGAGTCGTAACCACATAGTGAATAAAATGTCCAGATTAGAGGTCTAATCAGCTCGAATGACTCGAAACACCTTTGTGGAAGATCGAGGCTGTGATATTATTCTGCACTTTAGTGGGGATTAACACAAAATGTTTCCAAACATCATTTAATTTCACCACAGATTCAGTGCCTGGCCTTCATTATTTTTTCATAACTTGCCTGAATACAACAAAGAAAAACTATTTAAACCCGAACAATCGAACGCTTCAGAAGTTGAGTGGGTTGACTTTGACTGCGCTCTCACTGCGTCAGGCGGATGTGTCTTCAAAAAGGGCCCAGCATTTGTCAAGAGGGTCTTCTGGGACAAAATCATCAATGGCTCCTCTTCCCCCGACCCTAAGAAGACCTTTTAGACGTAGTCCCATCCCCTTGAAAACTGCTGACAGACAGCCATATTCTGTTTCGGAGAGCTTTTACGTGTGCATGTGATCTCGCACATCCTTGATCTCACGATGCAGAGAAATGACCTTCTCAGGTCTCATCGCAGTTTGAAGCTTTCAATGAGGGGAAAAAATCAGCGGATGCTCAGACTGACAGCAGTGAAATTGAAAGAGAAAACCGGAGGCGGAGATTGACAGAGACGGAGAAAAGGATCCACAGAGACCGAACGACAAAGGGAGAGATGGAATGATAGATTTGAGGTATTGTTTCATCAACATGGCGGATATTTGTCTTTCATTGTTTCAGCACTAGTGTCATATAGGTAAAGGTTATTTGAATCTGAGTGAGGGGCAGATGGAAACAAAGAAAGAGAGAAAGGTTAAGTCCTCTGATAACCCAGCATCAGGGGAGAGTTTACACACAAATACACAGGCACCAGACAAATGTGTGACTGGAGCCTAATATCGTTGCCCTTTTAAAAACAAGTAACGGTTACCAACCTCCGCTAAATGAGAAACCAAAAAAAGCCCCAAGAAACCATCGTATCCGTTTCATCTTTCTGTCTCACACTCACCTCCCGAATTATGTTTTTTTTGTAAATCTCTCTGTGATCAACGCCTGTGAGTTTTTCTTAATTGATGTGTGTCTACTTGGATGGAGCCGTCTGCAGTTGCCGTGGAAACCAAGTGCCATTACCTCTTGTGAACCGTTTTCTGTTACACTGTGGTGTCACAAAGGGAAAACTGGGAGGAGGTATTAGAGTGAGCAAGATGAAGGCAGCAGGAAAGCTAAAGTGAAATACGAGAGATTGGTCTCATGGGTCAGAATTGGGAGTATTTAGTCTTCTATTTCTAAAGAGTCTGTTTTTTGCACAAGGGGCTTTTACTATTGGGGGAGAACAGTGAGCTGTGAATATACCAGGCCACTATTCATCACAGATGCTTTTGTAGCTGCTTGATGGCAGATTACAGATTACACTGTCAATGTTATAACATGTGAAAAATAGATTTGTGTAACATAGTACTTGTGTGTCGCACGGCTGCGGATTCTCCGGTCGGAGCATAACATTTAAACGACATACTCGCTGCAGCACAAACGCAGCACAGCTACTGATTCGCGTTAGGCCAGAGACGGCCTTTACATTGTCGAGATGGGCTGTGAAGCAATTTTTGTGTAGGTCACGCAAAGGGTGTTGCAAATACCATGTTCTTCATGCGACGCACACTGACCTTAAAACCATTCCTCCAAAACCCAATTATCATTGTGTTTATCCACCGTGCGCTCGGATAGTATTTTGACTCGAGACTAAATCATCCCCAAGAGATGCAAAACCTCCTGTTCTAAATTGGTTGAATACTAATTCTGATCAGAATAACAAATCATACCACCTTCATTTGTTGAAATGCCATATCATGGCTGTGTGCCCCTTAGGAAGGTTTTGTTTTGTCCCCATCTTTAATTACTAGCTCACAGAAGGCACGGAGCGCCTTAATACATCCAAAAGTATTGTTTTCTCGTTCTTCATTTATTGCAAAGATTGAGTCCTAGATGCCGTCGGAGAACTCAGTTCAAACCGTTCACTCATATGTTTCAACATTACTCACTTAGTTTAAACCCAATTGATTAAACTGCATGGATAAATTATGTTTTTGTCTTCAAACCTGACATTTTATTTAATTTGCCTGCAATTAAAGTGTAATTACCAGAGTTAACTTTAATGACGTTAAATGTTTTGTCTCTGAGGATTTCTTCAAGTGATGAAGTTTATTGTTGTTTATGAACTAAGCAGAGTGAAGCATGCTGGGGCTGGAATTCATGCTGCGGTTTTGTTTTTTTACTCTTTCACCAAGGATCGCGTATACTGGACCGACTTGGAGGATGAAGCGATATACAGTGCAAACCGACTGACGGGACATGACGTGGAAAAGGTGGCCGAGCACCTCAACAACCCCCTGGACCTGGTGGTGTTCCATGAACAGAGGCAGCCAAAGGGTAAGAAATGCAGCTACTAAGATTCCTCATCCCTCGTTCATACTCCTCACATAATTCCTAGCAGAGCTAATTCACACTTCACACTCGGTGTCCAACAGAATAGGTTAATGTTAATGTTTATGTAATTGTATAATAACAAATGGGTTATTTCATCCAGGAACCTCCCAGTAATAAAGGCCTGGATTGTCCATATACAGTAACATGGATGGTCTGTGTCAAATGCTGTCTTTGGATTCTTGTGCATGCAAACGGCCACTATCACGTGTGCGCTTTTAGCTGTGTGTCTGTATGTGTGTGTATGTGTATGTTTGGACGCGCAGTCGGAGGGTCGGATGGAGCTAATTGCATTCTCTCATTAAAGATCACAGACGTAAAGAAAGCGTGTAACATTTAAGGGGGGTATTGGCAGATATTGAATAAAATACGGATGAATATGTTCTAATCGGTGTGTAATGTTTTGCATAGCTCATTACAAGGAGCAGGTCTGAATTCTAGTACTGACTTCACAGCTGATATTTGGAGTTTTATTTAAACAGTCATTCACGTTACGTTCTTGATGTGTTAAAAGATTGCGCGCAAAGCACCTATTTATTCCCATTTCAGTGTCTGCTTTCTCTGATGGCCAATTATTCCTCTGATGTGCTGCTCTTCAAAACTTACACAACGTTGCCCTAACGTTGACCTATTTCTAGTGTTTCCCCACATGACAAGAGCAGCAGTATTTTCCATAACGTTGAGTCTCTGGTTAGGGATTCACATGTACATTTTTTATTTTAATGGCAGAGATAAAAAATAAAAAAACAGAAAAATAAAATAGACTGAGACTTGCCTCAACCTTGGCATCAGTTCACTGGGCCTGGAAATAGAATTCCAAATATAGGGCAAAAGTAACGCTATAAAAAGCAGTCCCAATTTTTATTCAGTATGATACACAACAATGTTAATATGTAGGAAGTCGTAGAATCTTCAGACTGATTGGACAGTGCTAAAATGCAGTTTACAATTATATTGATGCTTTTTATGCCGATAGAAACTGGGCCTTTTTCTCTTAAATATTCAGTCTACACTTGAGGAAAACCTCATTGCTCACCGGCGCGCAGACTAAAGGGGACTTCGATCTACAGAACCTTTGTGCTTCTAAAATGTTATTGGCACTTTTCAATTCCAAATTTTCAATTGAGATGTGAGACAAAATATGAAAATGCAATTAATCTGTCAGGGAAGAAAATTCTAAACTCCTATTTTCCAAATCCTTTTCAATCCTCTTTTTTTTCTGCTGGTGTTCCAAAAGCTCCGGATACCTGCAACATGGGAAGTCTGCCTAACGGGGGCTGTGAATACCTCTGTCTGAAGGCGCCGCAGATCACGGACCACTCGCCCAAATACACCTGTGCCTGTCCCGACGGCATGGAGCTGGGACCCGACATGAGGCGCTGTGCTATGGGTAAGTGTGTCACACTGTAATAACCAATATTCAACGAGCTCAGCAGTACACACCCCCCCCCCCCCCCATCAAATCACTGTCAGAACCAGAAACCTTTAGTATAATATAATCAATGTGTCAAATGACACAAAGGGTATCAATGGTGAAGTGGCCATACAGTACCAGTCTAAACTCTCATTGAATGGAATCAGATGTGTCCATACCTTTGACTGGTACTGTATGTGTCCCTCTATTCTACATATGTTTATGGAAAAAAAAAATGTGATTTCTTTTGTTGAATGTGATGGCTGATAATACCTTCAGCCATACCATTAGCTGTGTTGGCTATAGTCACATTTTGATATTGAAAACTAGTCAATTTATCACTAATGTGAAGTTTCAGAATCACATTATACAATGTTGTTATACTATGTAGTTTACGTACTATACGACATTGCATGCATTCATGCATAGAAAAATGTCGTTGTCGACATACTCTAAAGAGTATTTTGTTCTTTCTCTCTTTGGCAGTTCGACCCCGGGCAACCACAACAGCTGCTCCAACCACCACCATCACAACCACAACAACCACTACAACCGGCACAACGGCTACCACCACCACGACTCCCGCCCCCACCACCACCACCACCACCACCACCCCGAGCTCCACCACGACCTCAGCCGCTACGACACTCAGGCCCACAACCCGACGCCTGGCGACGCCTGCTGCCCCCAGGAGAAGCTCCACAGAGCCGCCTCGGACCCCCGCTGCCACGGCTACGGCGACGAGGAGTTTCAGCAGCACGCGCCGGGCGTCCACGTCCACACACACACCCCTGTTGGGCCCAGTGGCCTCCAACGGCATTCAAAGAGAGAGCAACGCCAACCTCTCCCACAGAGGTAAGGATCACGGTGAGCCTACGCTTTGTGCATAAGGATCTGGGTTTGTGTGAAGTGTGTGTGTGTGTGTGTGTATGGGCAGTGTGGCGTGTGTGTGATTGTGACGCTCGGCTGCCACCACAACTGCTGCCGCCTGCCGGTAAAACAGCAGGGAGCTGAAAACCACTACTTGCGTCAGTTTTCCTCGTCTCCCTGGCTTCGCTTCCCGCTCGTTTCTGCGTTAGACCATCTGTCGATGTACCTTTCTCTCTCACAAACACAAGAGCTACACTCACAAGTGTGTCCCTCGGTCTGCTCGTTGGTGGCCCCCCCCCATGAGCAGTGTGTAACCGAGCTGTCATTGCTAACCAACGACAGTCCATTCGCACCTCTCATAGGTCAGCTGCACTTTCTGACAGCTTCTTTCTCTCCCTTTGTCTTCCTCTCTGCGCCGCTCTCCAGACTCGCAGCTTTCCTCGTTCTCACACCAATTTCCAGCTTTTCCGGGCAACAGATAAACACCACTTTTCAGTTTGTCGTCCCAGACAAATGGTGACAGCAGATTATTTAAGTGGAAACAATGTTTTACACATCCGCTCGAAGACTGCAATTGCATTTGAAGTGAACACGAATCCTCGATAGATGAACCACTGAGCTGCAGAGCAAGTGCTGTATATAGTGTATTTACTTGCCAGAAATCAGCCATGTCAATATGAATCATTCTGGCCTTTGTTTTTAAGTCATCTTGTGCTTACAACTGTTGAGGGAAATCGGAAATGTTCCTATTTGTATTTCTTTAGTTCTGCCTCTACCTTTTAAGAGTGTGAGTGTGTGCTTTTCTTTGTGCGTATTCTGCAAGCTGCAATGCCATTGCACCACTCGTTTCAGACTAAAATCGGAGATCAATAGTAAAACTATGTTCAAAATTGACTGACCCAAAGAACAACCTTTTGTTCACACGCTATATTTGAGTGACAAAGCCAATAGTTCAGCAGGTAGTTAGAGATGGAATAGAAGAAGCAGAAGAAAGTCAAAGAAATTGTGGTTGGCACGTGTGAAGGATTACAAGCTGCTCAGACTTGACGATATTGCTTTTTTATTAGAAAAGTGTCTCCTATTGATAAACAACAAGGGAAAGGGAAAGAGATTGAAAAGGGTAGACAAAGGGAAGGGCGAGGGGCTGTGATGACAGTGGCTTTGGGAGCAACAGTTATAGACTTCGACTGGGGAACTGAATAAGATAACGAGCGAGAGGTGAAAACTAATGACTGTCAAATGAGAAGGAGCAGTGGAAGTCAATTAACAGGCCATTGAGAAAAAGGAATACGCACAGAACCAAAAGGAACATGACAGTCCAGGAACTGAACAGGGGGTTGGGAGCTGTGAAATAACTGTATGGAGCAAATACAGCATTTATCCCATTCAGATGGGAAGGAAAAACGACTAGAGAGAGCTTTTTCTGGGAACTAAAGAGAACTGCTACAGCTAGTCCCGTCACTTCGGGGGCCTGGGTTGCAGAGTTGCTAAGAAGCGCGTTTTCTCTAGTCTCTGAAGTTGTCAGCCTTTCCCACCACACCACAAGCGCTGCAGAGAGGTGGAGCAGACACGGATGAGAAAATGGGGCACGAGCAAACCCACGGGCCGTGTGTAATAACTCTCAACTCAGTGCACACTGTCAAGTGTGCCGGCATCAGCTGTTACCCGTGTGCAGCGCTGCAGCTGGCGCGCTGGAGTGAGGGAGGACCGGGAGTTTCAGGAGTAAAACATAAACCACAGCTGGTACACAAAGCCTAAATGCGTCTATGGCACGCTCTTCCAAACCTTTACTCGTGATGCCTCTACTCACCAATCTTTCTGCAGCATTTGACCCGAAGTGCCATCTCCCTGCTAAAGGCCAGGTGCTCATGTGAACATTCAAACAGGGTTTTGCGTGCTAGTCCTGTTGGAACTGAAGAGGTCCCTTCCTAATGTGCTGTAAGCAGCCAAAATCCACCCGTGCATCCTAGTTTATAAGTTTATATGAAGCTGTGAAAATGGCTTCAGCCTGACACAAAAAAAAGTGAGTCTCTGATTTACAAATAACCTGTTTGTATTACAATTGATCCAACACCATTGAGCATGAAAACGCTGCTGAAACAAAAAAAGTTTCATTTGATTGTTCACGCTAGGTGGGGATGTTTAAACATTTGAATGACTTAGGCTTGCAAGATAATTACTACCATGTAGGTCCTTTATTAAGATGTGATGGGGTTATTTACTCTATCTTACCTACACAATATGAATGCATGCAAAACGGCAAATTCTATTTGAACTTAAAATCCCTCCAGCAATAATAGTCTTAATGAAATTGAGACTTTTTTCATTTTTTTTTCAACTTTCTCCCTTTCTCTGTTTTTGCCTTCAGTTTCCGGGACCGCTTCTTTCATAACTGCTGCTTTAATAAGATTCTACTAATCCGCTTTTGTCGAGTCTTAGGACCTATTGAATGTCACTCATACTTTAAGAAAAGCCCAATTCACTTCTGCTGACTCAGCACACGGACGCTCCACCACTCACTCGGAAGTCAAATCGCCTGCTGTGCCTCGTGTGTGCGTGCGTGTGCGTGCGTGTGCGTGCGTGTGCGTGCGTGTGCGTGCGTGTGCGTGCGTGTGCGTGCGTGCGTGTGCGTGCGCATTCATCTAAATGAGCCAATCCGTGTGCAGGGCAGGGACGTGCCGGGATCTTCTCTGTTTATGCGCCCAAGTCAAAAGATGCATGGATTTTAGTAAAATGTCAGTTTTTGATGCATTACTTCTTGATCTTCATCTGCATTTTATTTACACCTGCTTTAAAAAGAAATAGGCCGTCAACAGTCCAGAAATCTGATTGATGCTCTGACTTGGTATTATGCAAATATGTTTTATTCAACAATGCTTTCAACTTGTACTTTAGCAGTGTCGATGTGAAATACAAACTTTTTGCTTGGTTTCACTTCTCTTTCTCTTCTCTGCCTCAGCTGCGAGTGATCACTACCTCATAGGTAACAACATCACTGTAGCTGTCCTGGGGATAGTCATTCCTATCGGTGAGTACTTTTTAATTTCCCGCTGCCTTGCCTTCGCTTTCTGCCCGCCTGCTTCTCCCTCCTCGCGTCTCCGTCTCTGCTTGTTGCTGAAGTCCTGCATGTTGAGCGTGAATGGGTATTTGTATTTGTGAGGCGACGTGTGTGTGACTGGGTTTGTTTTCTACCCTGGGATTAAAATGAGTATATTTCTGATTCAACAGCAATATGGTTTAACCATGCAAGTCATACGAGTCAGTTTCCACTCATGTCTGAGCACAATATGTTAAAAAATGCAAAAAACCAATAAGATATTTAGTAATTTTGAAAACGTAGTGAGCTGAAGCTTTATCCAACAGCCTCCTTGGCTACAGCTATAAAAAACATGATGTCCAATCCTTTGTAATGTGCACATGAGGTCATCATTAATGAGATGAAGGAGTAAGTAGGAAATTCAGTTCATGTTTTGTCATCACATTTGACCAGCTGTTGTAACATTAAGCTTGTGTTCCCACTCTGACCATACAGTGCAATATGTTTACACTGCAACCCATCCTACCGTTTTACCAAATCCAGTGGACACGGTTGCTGGATTTATATTTTACATTTGACGTTAGATACAATGTTATTGTCAATGAAGGGCAGAAGAAACACCATTAGGCTACCTCACTTCAAAACAAATAACTTTTTAACTAAGTTAACGAACCAGCTTAGTGCAGCCAATCTATTATATTAGCTTAAAATTAAGTGATAATTTAGTTTTATAAAAATACTTTCATGCATAACCTAACCGAGAAATCAGCTGAATGTGCAAATGACCTCATAGTGGCAGCATGTGTCGCTAATTGAGATCTCTTTCATCCCTAATATTTAATACTGAAATTATTTGAGCTACACGGCGAAGCATTTTTTTCCCCCTTTTCATCACCGACTAAGATATGAGCTTATTAAAACATCCCTGGAGACTGTTAACTCGTTCCACTCCATCCCTCATCCTGTTCTCGTGCCATTCATTTAAATCTGCCCATTTGGCCTTTTTTGGCAGCTTTGAAATGTTAATTATTGGTTGAGGGTCCACGAGGGCCAGATTTCTGCACAGAGTTCTCCGTTCACATCCGTTTGCGCACCACGCCCACCCACAGCACCACAAGGGGAAGCAGTCCAACAAGGATCATCGGTATTTAGCCAAAGTCGGGCTGTTATGCCGCTCTCTAATTGGAGTGAATTTTTCTGAATGAGAGAAAAGCTAGTGTGTGCTTTTTGTTTCCTTAAACCAGCCAGCATTTAGAGAAGAACAAAGGATGATTGGGGTTTCCAGCCCAGTCACACAGGGATCTCAAGTGCCTGTCCAACAAAAGAGCAATTAGATGGGGCTTCCAGGGGGAAACACACACACACACACACACACACACACACACACACACTCTGGGTTTATCTCTTCTCATTGACTCCTCTGTGGTTCGGCTGTTGTTGGTCTCTACACATAGACTCATACACTAAGTACACGCGCACACAGACACACTCGGGTCCCGAAGGGCAGCGAGGCAATCATGCTGATATGGTAATGAGAGAAAGGAGACGGCGCTTATCTCAAGAATTCTCCAATCTCCCTTTACCTCTCATCCTCCTCCCCTCACCATCACTTTCAATACCCCACCCCAAAACAGCAGCGCCGAGAAGTCTGCACTGTGTGTTTAACGTTGTCTCTAGTGCAAACTGGTAAACCATAGCACAACTTTAGCCCATTTCCGACACTACCAATGTTGTTTCAGTCATTGTGTAAGCATAGGTTTGTGTGTGTGTGTGTGTGTGTGTGTGTGTGTGTATGCAGGTGATGATGCATGCAGGCATTCACTGTTGCTAGTTGTTCATATGCACTTATGTTCATGTGTTTTGATCATTTTGTTAATTTGAGTTAAAAGGAATATAATTGAATGTATGTAAACGACACGAGGCTCATTGTTTTCAGCTTTTAGTGTCGCTATTGTGATATTATATTTAAATGGCAGATGGATATACTGTACAGGATTTCCCACTGCTGTTTCCTCCCTGCTTTTTGTGATCTATTCAATTCAGAGATTTTCACAAGGACTTCATGCCCTCTGCAAGAAGACACTGATCATTGCAGCTTAAAGCTAAATAAACTTGTCTTGTGGCGAGCAGAATTCTGTTTTATGCCTATTAGAGACTGATGGGTATTTTTACGTGCTTTTGGTGGCTTGAATTGATTACGAACAAATCAATTATAATCATCAAAAACTAAATAGTTTGATACACAGTGCAGTACCCTTTTTTTTCATTATTGATTTAATTCCCCCTATGAACCTTACAGCTGTGTATTAGACCATAGAACATTTTTGACAAATGAAGGCAGATAATAATGAGCCCTCAGTAATAAGTAAAGTGTGTGATGTGTGTTTGTATGTGTGACTGCTTAAAGCGCCGCTCTGTGTCCCCTGGGCTGTGTTAACGCTCCCGCCGTGTGTTGTTGTTGTGTGTGTGTGTATGTGTGTGTGTTAAACACATGCAGTCCCTATCCTTGCCACAGTGGTCATCGGGTTACTCTGCACCGGCGGCTACCTGGTGTGGCGCAACTGGCGGCGCAAGAACACCAAGAGCATGAACTTCGACAACCCGGTTTACCGCAAAACCACAGAGGACGACGACGACGAAATCCACATCGGGAGACACAGCGAGTCCATTGGTCACGTGTATCCAGCAGTGAGTGGCAGCCACAGTCAGCCATTCATAGCGCTTCCTCTAGGGGGCGGCGTAACGGACAGCAACTCTCACTGGTACTCAGGGGCACCGATGCTCTCCAGCAGCAAATGAGAGGCGCTGCAGAGGAAAGGAAGGAGTTTAAAGTATTTGGGATGTGGGAGGATGAGCGGGGTTTGTCAAAGCTTTGTTGTACATATAGGCCTGGTGGAAAAGAAAAAAAAAACAGGCTTGCAGCGCACCCACAATCTCGCACATCTTTTGACATAATCACTGAACACCAATCGTACACACACACAAATAGCCCCTTGATATTCTCATTTATTTTACATCGCCATAACCATACAGTGCATATGTTTGTCACCATTCACATCTTTGTTGCCAGCCAGCCGTCCCATTTACTTGTTCATTGCGTGTTGTTTGTGCGTGGTTAATGAAGTGTTTGTTCTGTTGCTGGGTGAGATGTTTGTTATGAGACCACAGTCCTCTGACAAAACTCTTTACACAGATATCATTTATGCATATCATCTTTGTTTACAGGAGCAGCTGGTGCAAAAAAAAAAAAGAGAAATATTCGCAACACTTCGGTCACTAAGCAACAGAAAATATGTGGCACAAGATAGCGTCCTTGTCAGAGAGGATTTTATTTGGTAACGTTTGCTATTAAACACGGAAACAGAGGCTCATTCAGACATTTAAAGGGGCACTGAGGCCTAAATGATAACCGCTGTCCTGATGCAATGCATGATGAGGAGCCTCTTCAGGGACGTTCCTGCTCTTAGAATACAATTTTAGTGTTGGGAGAGGAGAGTAACCTCAGGCAGCTGAATGAGATCTAACTGCACAAAAGCATTCTGCAGATATATTGGATTTAGAGTGAACATCGTGACATTGTCCGCGTAGTGGGTTGATTTCATTTGTATTTTTTTAGTTGCAGTGTAGCTCAACCAGTGGAAACCAAAATAATTCATCTCGCTCTTCAGTGCAGTTGCAGACCCATAAATTTCCATATTTCATGTGTTACGGACTATATTCACTTATTTGGGCAGGAAGCTGCATTTTACTACACGTTTCCAAAACAATGCCAGCTGTGATTTGCACAAAAATGCACTTAAATGTCTTTGACGTGTATGACATGTACATATTGAATATACTTGTGGTTTTAGATATCGGATCACCAGCTGGGAAAGACGGCCAAAAAGGATTATAGGGGGTTGGGATTCTGGCGCTTTGAACGGTTGGCATGGCAACACAGATTGCTTTGTGTTGCTCCAGAGAAAAAAGGAGGCAAAGAATTCTGGGTATCAAGATGTTGGACTGGAGACAAGCACACATGCACACACACACACACACACACACAGAGGAAACAGGTGACCGAATGAGTCAAATTAGCATTCAAGGTCAAATTTACATCCACCCTCGGTAGATGGCTGCGATTAGATAGTCTTTATTTTTATACGCGTTTTCTTCATTTCCTTTGCTCCTCTGTCCTTTTGTGGCACCGTGGCAACTCAGGCAGCCAGAGAAATCAGGTTGGCATTTTGTGGGCCAGACATTTGAAGCCGTAGGCAAGCGTCATACATTCCTCACATAGGATCAGCCAGAGACTGAGAGGACGTACCAAAAGGGGGGGTGAGGGGGGGGGGGAGGGGACTAAAAAGGGAGGAGGAGGACGGTCAGTGAGAGGATATGAACCTGCCATTTCTTTTCTGGGTGCCGTTTACAATCTCTCTTCTCCTTTGATGTCTTTCTTTGTTTCCTTCCCATTATGCTGCTGTTTTCTTTTTGTGTCTTACGCCCCCCCCCCCTCCCCTCTCTCTCCCCCCTTCTCACACCTTCACCAGCCTACTTTAGTAACAGTCTTTTTATCTGCTGTTTGCAGCGCGTGGCACTCAGTCTGGAGGATGATGGCTATCCCTGAGGGGGGGTGGGGGGTAAGCAGCCTGCCCTCCCCATCCCCATCCCTACCCTGGGCCCTCCTCTCACCACAGCCACCACTACTAAGAGGCCAGTACGACGCAGGGGAGAAAGAGAGGGATGGCATATACATCTTGTAAATCTCCCTTTCTCTCCAGTTTTCTCCACTGGAGTAACATTACTACCACTACTACTTCCCTTAGTGCTAGTTTTTAGCAGCCTCCGATCCTCTTTTCTCTGCCTCTTGTTAGATGTAGTGGTGTGTGTGAAATGCTGCTTGATGAATTTGTTCAAACTAACCTCATTTGGCTGCCTCAGTGCACATTGTAAATAAAAGGCCGTCTGGCCACCGTACATGGGAGACGACATGTATTATTTTTAATTATTAATATTGTGATGTTTTTATTTATTTTGTGTGCGTTAGCTTCTGGTAACATGTCATCGGAGTTCCTCAGTGCTGCGTTACTACGGGCCCATTTGTTCAACTTTGCAAAGATATACAGTTGCAGGCAAGGAGGTTATTTCTTATTCATAGTTTCCTCCGCATCAACGTTGAGTTGACGCGACAGATTTTTTTAAAACATCCTTTTTTTACACCAGTCTCTCATATTCCACTCTGACACATTATGTAGTAGGCAGGCAAAGCTAAATATAGCCAAGGGGAAAGGAGACCGAAGAAAGTGATGTGCTTCTCCAGATGTTTGGAGGTAATTTTGAGGTGAAAGAGTTAGGATGAGTTTTTTTTAAGGGAATTGGAGGAATTGTGCCACCAGAGGGTAAAGGATTATAGGTAATCTTATCGCCTGGTATCGGATGTTCAGTATAGTCGATAATCGATTTGGGATTGTTTGTTTATTTGCTGTTGGTTTTGGGACTCACACATGTCCTGACTGTTTGTTTCCTTTTGCTCCCATGAATATTTTGGTGGTAAATCTAGTGTCACTAAAACCGATCCTGTGAAAGAGTCGCAACATGAATGAATGGTGCTTTGAGGGACAGAATGATGCGACTTGGAACTGATCGATGGCTCTTCATTTAGGTAAAATCCAATAGCGAGTACTGTTGCAATACTAGTATTTGATTACATGGTTGTACCCCTTGCTGTATGGAAGTGACTCTTTTGTAAAAGGCAACATAAGTAAACATTGTTTTCCTAACTTTGTACGATATATATTTAAAATTGTAATAATAATTTCTACCCCAAAAGCTTTTTAAAAGCTTTTTTTTTTTACAAACTGAGATTAGAGTTCAAGTGCAAGTACGTTGTTTTTACAGGTACAAAAGAACACAAAGGCATAAAAAATGTATTTTCTTGTAATCTTAATACAAGAATTTCAAAACGGGACACCTCATGCGGTTACTGGATGTGTAAACATTGAAATGCATTGTTGCATTCGCTGTATTGGAATCCTGTTGAGAAAGCTTACTGATTAATTTTGTTAATCTACTGACACAAATATTACAAAAGAGACAACTGCAAAGTATTTAATACTGCATTTCTTGCACGCTAGACGCTTATACAATAAAAACCGGCTGACTGAGCCGAGCACTGATTTGATCTGAAGGCTGGATAGAGAGCGAGTGTGTGAGTTTGTCTTCCGTTGGCTTTCCGCAGACCAGCTTCCAGCTCATGGAATCAGATGGATTTTTGTCCTTGCAATAATTGCTCGTACTGCATTGAAGGAGTGAATTTATGACATGTTAATATGATGGCGGTTACAAGTTGTTATGGCGAAATAACCACTTTCCTTTTCTGGATTACATTTAGTTCAATGAAGGGTGTCTTCTTGAAAGTGTTAGGCACACTTTATAAGGTATAAAAGCGATTAAAAAAACTGGTCTTCCATTGCCAGAATAACAAATTTGAGTGACTTACATCGTCTTGATGTCTTCCAACTTGCCGGGTTGCACTGAGCATATGTGTGCGTCTTAGCATAGAGACAGGTTGTGCAAACAGTTGGTTAATGGTAGTTGTTTTCATGGTTCTGACCGTTTCGTGGAAATGTTTGCAGAGTGTAGATTTCACGGGGAACCACAGGGGAGGAAGCAAGAAAAATACAAAGGTAGGCAGGAAGTGCCAAACTGTCCTGTATGCAAACGGCTTTGTGGTCAGAAGATGCAGAGTGGGCCGTGAACGCGATTGCAGCTCCTGTTGTACCGCTGTGTTCTGACACTCATTCCCCTTGTCCTCCCTCTTCTCTGATTATGATGCATATAGCGGGATTTCTATGAAGTATGAGACAAGTGGCATTATAGAAAGGTAAATGATAGTCCTCTCCAGCACTACACCCCCTCTGTGTCGAATCTAATGAAGGAGGTTTGAGCACAAGAGGAGGCTGTCTCCTTTTTCCTAACCTTGCACAGATGAAGCCAAATAAAATATATTTGACTGCTTTGGTAGCTACACGCAGGGGTTGGTATTTCAGCCCAATGTAGGATTGTTAAGAAGGACACCATTTAAATCAACACAGCTGCATATTGGTATTAACTGTATTCAATATTTTCTGAGGGTACGATGGTTGTGGGAACTGTTACTAATCGAAATTCTTTTAAAAAAAGCTAAAATTAAGACGATGTAAGATGCTCTGAAAGATGAAACGTCCGATACCTTTGTGAATTTTAGATTAAAATGGATCACAAAGCAGCATTGAATGCTGAGCTCCGCTCTGCGCGTCGTCCTCATGTCCATGTTGGCTGCAGGTCTTATGGAGTCCCATACGGAGGGTTTGCAGTTAGTAGAACAAATTTCTTATTTATCGAGGTGACGGCCCGTGGCGTCGTAGAAAAGTTATTATTGCTACAGTGTGAAGACCGATTGGCTGGGCCAATCACCTTGAGGGCGGCTGTTCCCACAGAAGGATGCTGATAAAGTCAACTACGGGAGTTGTGTCAATTAACATTTAGTAAGTATTTATTGAAGATGACTTGTTTCGAGAATATGCTATCTGGACATTCTTGATTAATACTTTCAGGTGCCGCTTATGAACTACTCAATATCCCAATAGCAGCATGATCGTAGTTTACTGCTAGTCAGCTCCATAAACACTAGATTGAAGTTCTAAGGATCAAGTTGAGCACAATGAATTATGCGTTTGTTTATGTTCATATTCTGAGGTAACATTCCTATGTTGTTTTGACTGATTCAGTCAAATATGTAAAGGAAAGTATTGCGTTATTGCTACTATATCAAACCCTTTGTTAAATCGTCAGGTAACTCATCTGCTGTGGTAAACATCATTTACAAGGTCGCGTCGGGTTATTTTTATGGGAACAATGTTACGTTATTGGCTGATCTTAGCAAATCCTCACAGCCATAATAACCCATAATCCAATATACAGTCATTGCATGCTGTAATTATAGTGTTCCTGCTTTGTGCTCCCTGTAATTAACCGTACTCCTCTCCTCTCTGTGATCTTCTACTTGGCTGCTGGACAGTGAATTTGACCAATAATGCACTGACTGCTTTAACATCACTCACCTCCCTCCAGCACTTCACTTCATCACGCCTTCACGTACTTAATGGTTGTTCTACTGCTGTGCCCTCCCATCTTCATCTTAGCCATCAACATTGTTCCTTGGCAAGGGCTGTCAATCTTTGGGTAGACACACACACACACACACACTCTGCAGGTAAACACTGGAGAAAATAACCTGAAGCCCCCAACATGACAAGGAAACCCTTGGAGCTGTAAAAAACATCAACTTCCTGATTGTGAACCAGAAAACGGGTGAACAAGCCGAGGGACCCCCCCCCCCCCCCCCCCCCCCCCCCTCCTTCAACCCCAGACGCAGTTCTGGACTCTGGGAGGAAGAGCCCACATTGACTCCACCTTGCTGGCATTTAGCTGATGTTAACCCAGTGACTTTCCTACAACTTCAACTGGTTCCTTTTTATTATCATGTGTTTTGGGATTATTAGTCTGTGAGTTGTAGTCGTTGCTCTTTCTCTCCTTCTCTATCTCGCTCTCTTTCTCCTTGCCAAACCGCTCTGTTTCATATTTGATCTTCTTGCTGTTTGATTACTTGAAGGGTAAAGTTGATTCACCTACCTTTTTTGTACCAGTCTTTCATAAAATGAAGGTTGTGTGGAAGAAGACAGCAACGGGGAAATGGTAAAGTCTGTCTTGTTGAGTGTTGGGATGATGATATACACGAGCAACATTTTGATAAATATTAGTGTTGTCATATATTTGGACATTTTATTGCAATGATTGAGATGGAAGATAATCAGCGCAAAAATAACTAATTGGCTCCAATATTTGAAAAAAACCTGTCCATCAAAATGTTGCTGGTTTCATTGCCCGCAAGTAAATCTCAAACGTTTGGGGCTCAGTCCATTTCACAGCCACACGACAGGCATTTTTTTACGCCGTTTGTTGCACAAAACTTTTCAAGAAGCCTTCTGCACTGTGTAAAGAGATGACGTTCTTAGGAGGCGAGGAAATAAAAGGGAGGGGGTTGGGATCTAATGGTACAGTCCAATGGTTTTGAATCACGACTTGTAAATACGTTTTCATACAGCAAAAACCTTTTTGATAATGTTTTAAATGTACCTGTAAAAAAAAATATGTACATAAAGCTGTGGGCGAAAAACGAGTGTTGACAATATATGAATTTATTTGTATTCAAGAGCACTGGATTTATTTACTACTTGATTGTAACTAAAAATTAATAATCTGCCAAAGTGTTTTTATTTTACTTTTTCTCCCGTCCGTTCCATTTGTCTGAGGTTTTGTCTTGCTTTTTTTTGCTTTTTAACAGCATTGCAGAAGTTTAGGGTTCGTACTATATTTAATTCTGTTGAATAGCTTTTGTTGTTGTTAAAAAAAAAGAGGCGTTATCATTTTAATTTATTGGTGCCTTGTTTTGTGCTCCTTTATACTTTGACTCTTCCTGTGTTTCTGTGTTGTGTGTCTGCGGGAGGCGAGGGAGGGGCTGCCTGGCGGGTTGGTGAGGGACGGGGTGGGAGGGGGAGTTTAAAACTTAGCAACTTCTGTACTTACATGGAATATCTGTACCGTATGCCAAAATGGTCTCTATCACGTTTCTATGAAATCAAGCTGTTGATAAATATCTCTATATATTGATATATTAAATTTATAAAAACTGTCCAAGCTACTTGTCTCCATGTGGTACCTCCAAGACTCTTCTAATTGACTCACAAGATGAATGATCATTTGTGCCCAAAGTTTTTCAAAAGTAAATTCATGTAAAAGACTATTATAATGAAGTGCAGGCTGCTACTGGTGCAGATAAGGAGGAGAGTTGGGTAAAGATAGCTTGCTCAAGAGAAAGGGCAGAGAGTTCTTCAGCAGAGGCTTCACTCTTGCCCCTGTCAGAGAGTTCGGGAAAGAGCCAGTTGACGGGGAAGTGGTGATAAGATAGGTGAGAAAGGGAACTGAATTTGTATTAATTAAAATACATTTATCAATGAAATCAAAGTGAGCACACCTGTTTTGTATTTGATATAATGACAGGTTACTGGGCCAGTGCAGCAAAAAATGAACACGCATTAAGTCATTGACAAATACGTGCTTCTATATGTCACTGTCTCTTATCAGAGCACGCTCATCCAGTCATTTACACAACTGTCTTGCAATTATTGTAATCCAAGATTGCTGCAGTGCTGAGCTGATGATTTCACATGCACGCAGGGGAGATTTTGACATAAACCTTTATTGCATATATTCTTCCTGGTGTGTTTTTTTAAGGTGGACAAAGATGTCTCCAGCATACTGAGCGTTTATTTCTTTTACTCACTTTGAACTCCAGATGGGGGGGGGGGGCGAGAAAGACCTGAAAAGTTTCACTGAAAGAGCTGGAAAAACTAAAGCATGAGAGTAAACTGGGCTGACAGTGTTACTAAAGGGGAAGTAAAATTGCAGTTACTGTTTTGATGGGGGATGTGTAGTCCCTGGAGAGTTGAAAGGCCTGACAGTTAAATGCGGGTTCGATGGATGAGCCGGCGGGTGGGGGGAAGTGGGGGCTCTTCGGTCCCCGCCCACTGTGGCAGAGCTGCCTTTGCTCTTCATTGAAGATGCAACCCGACTAGTGCCCTGCGCTGTCATCTCCCCGGGCATTACAGAATTCAAGGATGTCATTTAAGATTCATGACAACTGAGGCAGTCGTGGCGGATCAAAGGGTTATGGTGTTATGGGCTGTACTGTATGTCAGCACCGTAGGTCTGAGCAGACTGCAGTATATCGCAGGCATCATTTAGAGGCTAAACTTGCATTTTCTCCGTCATTGCAACTGTTTTTGGTAAAGTGTATTCAAGTCAATGCTCAAGCAGTCAACTGGTGTGGAGTCTAAAATAGGTTTTCGTCTGTCGAAAGGTTATTTCTGCCAATAGACGCGTCCTGTTATGACAGTCATCCTGAACATGGCCTAGTTCCAAAAACATTGTGACATTATATATATTCTTACTCTTTTCTTAATTGCACCTGATGTTGCAAATTTTACCGCAATTTAAAGAGAACCAAAAACCTTTTATGAAAATCATTTTGTGTTGATTTGCATTTCAGACAAAGAAAAATGCAGAAAAGGCCGTTTCACGGTGCTGTGGTGTAGATTCAGCCTCTCCCCTAACCATCTCCTGTGCTAAACGGAGTTAATGTCGTACTCTGTTAGTGAACATCTGCGGGTTATCCAGGTAGCTGTGCGCAGAAAATCCCTGCTCTCCACCTGTCAGCTGAAGCTGAATAAAATAGTTTGGGAGCCTGGGCATGGCAACTCAATTTTTCAGGTTATTTTGGAAAAGCAAAGGTGACTTATCCCCGTCTCAGCTCGACAGAACGGTGCCTGTTGTGGTGATTATAAAAGGTTTTATGAATTTGCATTATTTAACACCTTCCACCCCATGCAGGACACCGGGGCAGCTCTGTACAGCTCCTGCAGCCACTGTCTTCTCTCATCTTACCGTGAACATAATTAAGTGACAGGGATGTTTTATTTAAAAATATAGTTTGCTTGCATTAAAAAAAGATAAAGATTGCAAGTATGTAAACATACAGGAAGGAATTAGGAAAACAAATCCATTTATCATACATGAATCTGAAACAAATCAATGCTAATGTTCCTCAATGCCTGCTGATGTTTAAATCTGCAGTTTACTGATTTAACAGGGTTCAGGGATTTAGTGTCAACATTTGTGCATTACGATGTGTTTCCTATTTTATTTTGTTAGTGGCTTCACCTTTTAAGCTTGCTTGATGTCCTTGTATCTTCCTGCTAGTTTTGAATGTGTGTGCGGCCCGGTGTACTTCCACCTGTGCACTCAGTGGACCTTTTGCTTCCCCATCAGTCCGTCAGTATTTACACCAGTTGCCTGCTGCTGCCTGACGCTCGGCTTGTAAGCGTTTTGCTTTACTAAAGTAGTTTCTTTGTACCGGCCTGTCTCAGTTATCACTTGGGTCCTTTCTTCCTGCGCTGTTCCCTGCACAACACCACCACTGGGTTTCACGCTCTGCTGCCCCTGCTGGCTTAAGGCGGCCACTACACTAATCTTATGGCCAATAAAACAGTGACACCCAGAAAAGCTGGAAACTCTTTCCGTATGGCACTGTGGAATGAAGTGAAATGGATGCTTATGTTTGCTCTAGCAAATCCTTTTAATGATTCTTCATTATTGTCTCCCCTCTTCTCCGGTTTCATTATTTCTTCATGTCTCTCTCATTACCTTGCTCTCTGCTTTTGTGTTGCCTCAGAGCTTTGCAGAGGAGATGCCAGTTAGTGGTGCTCTCCACTGAATTAATAATTTAAGCATTTCACAACCATTGCAGTGAAATGTGATTATTATTAGCCTCTCCACTTTACCCCTCCTTGCTTTTCCTTCTTGACAATCCGTCTCTTTTTCATTGGTGCATTTCGTTTGGCCTCTATCAGCACTTATTGGTTCTCCGATAAGATGTTTCTCCTTTGTGAAAGGAGCCAGATCAGTTAATTCAGTACATCTGGCCTCAAAGATTTTACAATAAAGTGTCTTTCTGTTTAACTATGCAATAAACGCACTGCCTCCTCCCTTCTCTGCCTGACGGATGACACACACGTGCCTGTGCGCTTCTCTTGGTGTATACGCGTGGATTTGTGTCCAGCCGTTGTGTGTTTGTGTTAGCTTGTCTGTAATGGGTGCAGGAAAGCAGGTGTGTGTGCATGGATGCATGCACTGGAACACACTAGAAGAGAAAGTGATGGCTAAGTGCCACTACCAGATAATCACGGCTAAAAGTCGCCATGCTAATGACGACGGCTCATCGTCATGGTGCTGGCAGGCCGGGAGCCCACAAAAAAAAAACCACATCTGCAATTCAGATCGGGAGCACTTTTGTGTGTTTTCATTTGCATCCTCATGCTCTGCTTCCACCTTCCCAAATATATTATGAGATGATTACTGTAAATCACATGTTTTATAAGAAGCCAGCTGCTCAGTTTGTGTTTGCATGTGTGCAGGTTTACATCCTCCAAGCATGAACACTGTATATCAGTGTAATTGGCTGGAATAGGAGCCCAGTGTGAGTTGAGTTTGAGGGCATCAATTCAAACCAAAGTGGATGCCTGTAATGGGCTCCTTCTTCACTGGGATGGCCTTATTCCCTCTGTAAATGCTATCTGCACACAGAGGCAGTCAGCAGCAGGAACATAAACATACGTAAGTTGTAATCACCCCAAAACTGGAAAACAAACGTGGCTAACCTTTTGTGCTGCGGATGTTTGCATAAATGTGAGGCATTGATTTGAGAAAATGTTCTTCCTGCTGGGACAGGTGAGGGCAATCAGACCCGGAGGTACCACAGATTTGATTTGTAGCCAGCCGGTTACGACTTTGTCTTCACAATCCCCTGGCTTCCAAATGGAAGAGAGACATCATTTACTTATTATCTTTTGCAATAATGGGAATACTAGCCAGTATGGAAATGAGAAAATGCTCAATTGCTTCACACCGTGTGTGTGTGTGTGTGTGTGTGTGTGTGTGTCGTACGTCCACACGTCTATGCATGTGTTGTGTGTTTATGTGATTACTGCAGCCAGAACAACTTAACAGCACAAAAACATCATCCACTTCAGTTAAGAGCAAATCCCTCTCCTCTTAGTTTGTGATTAACGGCCATCTGTTTCCTGTAAAAAGAAGGAAAAAAAAGCTTCAGCCTGCTTTTATCAATCAAATCGTTCTAATAAAGCAGTTCTGTGTCCTAAATGTGGGCAGTGTGTTTATGAATAAAAGTAACAAATAAAATGTAGCGTATAAAAACCCCATAGGCGTTATTTTTAAATTGAAATGACCCTGGTGCAGCAGGTACAGTTCAGCTGCATTTGAGCATTTGCTGTTTACACTTTGGTATACATGAAACGGGAATGTAACAAAATCAGACATCATTAGAAACTGAATAAGATTTCATCCAGCCGAAATTATCCATAATACTAAACTGCACGTTGCCTTCGAGTTAATGTGTTCTCCATCGTTGCTGTCATTTTTAATGCCAGTTTAAGCGATGCAACTGAGTATACCTAGATTTAATAATGGTTTCCATTCCTCTCTAATGTCTTTATCTTAATTTCCTTTCATGGCTACAGAGCGCAAAGCTATGGTCTCTAATAGTAGAAACTAGATAAATTAAAATTTGATTGATATTCAACAGTTTAGTTTTGAAAAAGTATCTTTGACAGTAACTGAGCAAATCGATACGGATTGTCAAGTCTGAGTAATTAATGTGCTCGAGAAAGAAGAATACCTGAAGTCTTTTGATAGCAAGTATTCCCAAGAAGGTGTGGTCCTCGAGGAAGTCAAAACGACATCGTGTTCAAGGTCATCTAACATAGGTACTCCTATTTGTCCATTACGATTTGTCCTACTGCAGCTGAAGGTGGAGAGCTCTGTGCTTTCCAGAGTGATGTTGAAACAAAGATCCCACTGTGATGCGTTGTTGTTGTTGTTGTTCAAGATTGTTTCCATTCGGAAAAAAAGGTTATTGTTGCCCTTACACATCTCCTATCTCCGGTTGTTCTCAACTCATTTGATCATCAAAAAGCATTCAGCGAGGGACTTTGGTTTCACTTGTCAACTACTGCTGTGAACTCAAAGCCTCATTTAGGCTCAAAAGGTTTAGAGGTGAAGATGAGGCTTTTTTTTAGGCAGAGTGGACTGATTATGTCGGGAAAGAGAGGCCACTCTGCAATGCTTAAGACTCACATGGCGCCCTTCAGACAGGTGAGTACAACCGCACACTTTGCACACACTCTCTGTTTGACAACTTACACAACCTGCTTGTGTGCATTCACGACCTTGCTGGTGTATAAGTTTTATTACGTTTTATTTATCTTATCTGAGCTTATATTGTTATATTACACATATATGTATTACACATATATGTACATACATATATGTTGTTTGTCCTGTTGATGTTTTATTGTAAGTTTGACTGCAAAAGAAGTAGTTATTTATGGCCTTATAACTTATTTATTGTTCAGTATTATAGACGGATATGTATATTTCATCATAGATGCTCTAGAGTAGATCTATAGAGAAGGTAGATTTGATTGTAGATGTAGATAAGCATACACATTTTAACTTCAAATCTAGTCAGAGTACATTTTCACTGACTTACCTTTTACTTTTGCCTGAAAACCTTTTTTTAACATGTAAGTCCTCGTTTTAGTTAAGCGCAATATTCTTATCCTCCCTGCTAATAAGGCAAGACTTTAATACTGAATGAGTACTTTTACTTTTGATACAATATCTGATGTGAACACCTGTTCTGCACTTTCAGTTTCACACACTTGTTCTTTGCACCAGTTGACAGGGAGACTTTGTTCTCTGTCTAAGTTATTCCGCCATCTGCTGGTCACTGTGTTTTACTACATTCTATCGCGACTGTATTGTGAGCAAAAGGCCCACATGCACTTCTGTGCCTGAGATAAAGAATCTAGCATTACTAAGTGCACGGAATCATCGTCATCCTTTGGACTTTACAGGCGTGAAGAAAAAAAGAGGGAAATATACATCCGGTTGTATATTTAAAAAATCGGTTCCTCAAAAAATCTTTAATATTTATTTATTTAGAAGTAGTTCTCTGGTTTGCCTGTTGTACAAGGGATATTACAGAGAGGTACATGTTTTTTTTTTTTTACTCTGTCATGTACATAATCTCATCCAAACAAATGGGAGATGCCAGCATAGCTTTAGCCAGTGTCAATACTGCTTAATAAATTACCCAAAAAAGTCAAGGGTAGAATGAAAGGGCACAAGACACAGTCAAAACCATGTCACATCACACATGTACTTCACCACCCTGCCAATCCATGGTACGCTAAATAATCACATCATCAGGGAACACTCGGCATCAGTTTCAATCATTCAAATTCCCCTTCAACACAATCACTGGAATATTTGTCCATGCATACATAAGTATAGTATATATGGTAAAAAATATAGCATTTGGAATAAATACTTGTATCGTTTATAGAGCAATCTTTGTTTGCTTGTTATATATTTTTCACAATACTGTCTGTACACATTTCTTGATTATTTTTGATTACTAAACAGATAAAACTATACATTCAACCCCATGTGGAACAGATTTAATTTCACTTCTTTGGTGTTGAGCCAGTAATGAAACTGTCTGGGTCACACTGGATCAAACATATGGATTTGATTTACTTCAAGACTTACTACACGAGCACGGAAGACCAGATATACCAGATATTTCACACAGCACCGATTGGATCATCGTTTAGCTGTCTGACTAACAGGAAGCTACACAGACTCTTATTCACCTGCCTCAATGTACAGACAACCAGAAATGATGCTGCGGTGATTTAAAGTAAGTTATTTCCCATCCTGTTTAAATGCAGACTTATTGTTGAGGAAATCTTTGCTACCTTGTTACGAAACAAATGAGGATTTGATTACTAAAGCCACTGTTGAAAATATCCCATTATTGCTGAGTAAATAAATCCATTCTCTATATTACAACATAAACGACATACGTCAGATAGATCATTGTAGCATCCACAAAAAGAATGTCTGGTAAGGAGAGACACCCTTTGCCGACTTGGCGGTCGGATCATCACGGCAGCTCATTAAAAGAAAGGCCATTATTTCAGAACTGGACAGTGTTGGCATGGCACTGTCTGCACCTCAGCCCCTCAATGCAGGTTGGCCTCCCGCAGATCCACCATGGCAGTTGTTAATATGAGTGGTATTCACCTTTAGGCGTCACCTTCAGTAACCCCAGCAAACCCCGGTGGGACAGAAAAGATCTGGTTGGTTGATCCACTCTGGGGGAGCTTGCTTAAGAGATAACCAGACTAAACGTTTCCAACAGAAAGCCTGCTGGGAGTTTTGAGGTTTTCTGGAGGGGTCACTGAGGGTGAGCTGTTTCGTTGTAAACATTGAATCAAACCAGAACTTCTGTTCAAAGATTCTTTAGACATATGGGTGTGCGTTTGCGTAAAAGAGAAGAAGGCGACCTCAATCCCTGGAACACATCTTCTCTCTAAGAAGTGACATTGTCATCTGATTAAGGCTGGACCAAAGTTCCTCCCCTTATAGGTTTATGATTTAGAAATTAGTATTTCATCGATATTGCTTCTTTCCGCATTGCAGCCGTGAAAAAACTCATCATTTCGGTTTTGACATATCGCTTTGAAATATGAATTACTTGAAGTGAGCCAGTGTTAGTCATTTGAAAACAGGCACACCAGATCTTTGTTGCGAAGATTAAGTGTCTTTTAGTCGCACATGGTAAACAATTATTCAGACTCATTCCTACGTTTCTTTTAGTCCCACGATGCATGCCAGTACAGTTATACTTGCTACATTGTTTTCTTGGAATGTATCATCGCCTGCCTGACATTCATTGTGCATTTTGTAGCCGTTGCATACAAGATTTGATTTTAAATGAGCAGGCAAACAAGACACATATTATATTTGAACTGAGGGACCAAGAAGGAGAGAGATACTTATCATGAAAACAGTATTACAACACACTGTTGTTCGTTTAGTGTTAAATGCCATCCAGTAGGGGGAGTAACTGTGAATGGTCATGCAGCACTTTCTGAACTGAACAATCTTCTCTTTAGAAAACGTTTGCCTTTCTTTAATCTGGTAATATTGTGGTTATAAAAATTCCTAACATAGAGATGTCAAACAGAAAACATTTTCACCCACGTCCCTGTATCTGGAAAAACATCATCACTTTGGCAAAAACAATACAATAATTATTGTTTCAATATCCACTGAATGATGGGAAATTTCCCTAAAAGTTCTATTCTATAATTCTGTAACATCTGTTTTATAATTCACACGTTTAGATGTATATAGTTTCTTAGAGAGGACTATAATACTTTACACAAACACAATAAAAAAGTGCAGCAGAAAATACCGTTTCCTTATGCATGAGTATAATGCATTCGAATAACATTCTACATATATAGTGTATATAATTTCTCAATAATTTCTATACTCAAATATGGAAATAATATTGCCAATCTCATGGAGGAAAAATAGAAATTATGTCATATGTAATATTCTATATTTGAAAGGTAGATCATGTGCTTACTATTTGACTTGAAGAGCTCGTTGAAGATAAGAAGCAGCCGTTTTTCAGAGCATCTCTTCATCCACTTGCCTGTCAGTCCGTCTCTGCTGCTCGTTCATATTCTCACCCTGTCTCGTATGTAATTTCCTGTCAATATTGGTTGTCACCACGGCAATGCCGTGTCATCAAACATCCACAGGGTCTCGTTTGTTGTCTATCCACTGAGTGGTTGAATGCAGCATTTCCATACAGCACCCACAAGGCCTCAGCAACAGAGTACGTCCGCTTTTTTCACTCTGCATACTAAGTCTTGTAAGGTGTCATCTTGTCTGAGGTTAAATTGAGTGAAATCCTTTTTCCTCTTTGTCGGCTCGCAAATAGACTTGGAAATTGCGTGGTTGTTGGTTGGAGGGCTGGCGTGGTTTGGAGTTGTTAGGGTTGGCGTGGTTCACTGGAGGACTCAGGGCTTCGGGTCTCAGCGTGGGCCTTCAGAAGGTCAAGTATCTCTTGGTGGGAGGCTCCCTCGGCCACAGATCGCGCCGTCTGTCCACTCTGGGGAAACACAAAACGAATTGTCACACTTTCAAGTCAAAGAGTATTGCAGGGACTCATCTTATCCTCAGAGTGGCAGTGTTGCGTTGCTCTCTCTCTAGTAACTTGACATTACAGTGTATGTTTATTTACTGCAACTGCCCCAATGCCCTAAACATGCACAACATTAACATCCACGTACATGTGATCAATCTAAATACAGGTGAGACAATGCACACAACGGTTGCAATGAAGACTTCTCGTCATCATCACGGCATCAGTTATCCTCTAAACACCCAGCGCAGCAGAAACGGTTCCAGAAATGCTTCCATGTCGCAGTCGCCTTCAAAGCAGCAACGTGTTGATTAAGGAGTGACAATAGTGTATTGCCGCCGTGACATGCGTTATCTTACTGCGCACCTCGAGCTGCGGAGGAGAATCGACCATCTGGGCCGATCAATAAAGTACCAGGTAGAACAATCAATCTTCCTTGTGTGGCCGAGGCATCAGCTACGGTATGCTGCGTGCTCTAACTGACCCTGAACGCAACACAGTCCGATATCTAGTTATATATTCGATGTGCGTGTGTGACACCGACGCCACCAGCCCTGTGGCCTTTTTTATTACCCAGCAGGCAAATGGATAGGCGGTGAAGTGAAGCAGCGATCGCTGGCCTCTCACTGACTAATGGGCCCTTATTGAGTTGAGCCTGCTGCTATTTTGTCTACAGAGAGCAACTTTCTTGAATGAAGGTGAAACGGTGAAGTTGACAGTATCATTTCTACTTTGCAGCATAACAGTGCACCTTGTCCCTGAGGGTGCTGTCACAGCGACCCGTCTCCAGCAGCATACGGACGATGTTTGTGTGTCCGTGTTCGCTGGCGCACATCAGGGCCGTGGAGCCCTCTCGGTCCTGTGCATTTACATCCGCGCCGCAGCTCAGGAGCAGCTTTACCATGGCAACACGGCCATGGCTTACCGCAAGCATGAGTGCCGTCTGGCCCGCCTGGAGAAGGAGTAAGAGATACGCAGAATTAGAATTAAATGGTGAGAGGGGATGTGTGATGGAGAAATAAAGCGATGTGGGAGATGAGGGAGGAAATGGATAGTAGATCGTAGAAGAGATGAAAATTAAGTGAAAGTGGAAAAAAAATCCATGCTGTTACAGTTTGTTCGGTTTGCACTTCAGATGTCCTTGTCAAGATAAAGTTGATGAAATGATGGTGTATTCCCGCAAAAGTGAGCCACATGTATAAGTGTGTAACGACACAGTGATCTCCCCCAGAGCAGTTATTCAATCCCCTGACTTAGTGCGGCTGAAATACAACTTACTTCATAACACATCGGACAACAGAGCTAATCCTTCAATATTCAGTCGGCTCGGTGCGCTCAATGATTCGGTGCAGGCACGTGTGGATTGACATTACCTGTCTGGAGCATGCGTTGACGTCACCCATTCTCAACAGTTGTTGTGCGACCTCCAGGTCGTCGGGGCTCTCGGCAGCTGTCAGCGCAGCAAGCATCACCGGAGTGTAGCCCGCCTTGTTTACGTTGTCCGTCTCACAAAGACCTGAAAACGCCAAATGTTTTAATACAATTGTGTTTCCTGCAATGTTTTTTCATAAACTCTGTTTTCAAGCTATTATGGTTCATTGAGCCGAGTTTGTCACCGTGTGTGTTTGCATCTCACCAGTATCCAGCAGCAGTTTGACCACAGGGAAATTTGAATGTGACACACTGTAGTGGAGGGCCATGTTCCCGTTGCCGTCGGTTAAATTAACTACGTATGGCAGGAGAGTGGGCGTGGTGAAGCCCACTTGTCTCAGGTATAATCTGACAGTATCGGCCTGCGATGCTTTCTGACTGGATATCTTGAACCACTCTTGGTAGAGCACTACTAGAACCTGACGCTGGGGAGAGAGGAGGGAAGGATACAATGAAAAAGCCGCCCGTGGAAGCGTTTTGACATTTTTAGTGTTTGGGTTGTTGTGCAGCTTGTCTTTTCAGCCTGAGGAACGGGACTGCGAGCCATGTTTTTCTCCACAAAAAAATGTTTTTTATCTTTTCCTCAGTTACCGAATAACTTATGAACAGACAAGCAGAAGCATTACCTTTGCAGAAAAGAATATTATTCACCACAGCTTTGAAGCCGAAAGAAAGTCTTACCATTTCTTTATCTGGTGATGAAACCTCTTCCATTCGGTCTTTTACATAGAGGCAGGCGTCTATGAACCCCTGGTCAACTTTCTCCCTGCAATCAACAACAAGATTTTGCAGGTTCAAGAACTTCCAAATGGACGAGTATCAAACATTTAAATTTAAACCGGCCTTTGTCCTTTGCCTGATTTCCTTTCATGCCGTCTATCCGACATAACCTACAGCCAAGAGACGGACACTAGTTATTGTGTAACTACTGTCTGAGATGACAACAGAAGATAACATATGCCTTGCGGGCCTCGGCAGTTTAGACACATCAGTCGATGGTCTGACGGATTGATGGGACACGTAAACCTCAACAGCAACAGTCTGCTCTGATTCGCTGCCCAATCACATCCACCATGCGCTCACGCTGCCGGTCTGTCATGCACAGTCATTCTGAACGTCTCCGGCAGTGATACGCTCTGGTGGCTCACACTCTCACTGTGCACTGGACTCCAGCTACGGCATTCAAATACTACATTATGTGTTTAAGAACACACAAATGGGAACGATCGGACATTTGCTGAGTCAATGAAAGTGAGTACAAAGGGGGCCCATCTACTCCCGTCCACATACCGGAGACGGGTAAGCGGTGACAGAGAGGACAACCCTACCGGTTATTTGCTTTTTGTTCCAGACCCTTGGCACTTTGGAGAATGAAGTTTCTGCAACCTCGATTAAAGTGAGACCAGCAAATACTGAAGTGTGTAGGAGCAAGTTTTGTGTGCTGGTCCAACACTTTTGTATGTGGATACATGTTGTCTGTATGATTTATAGTCTGTGCAAGATATTAAAAGGTAAAGTTTTAAGCAGGTGTGATTGGGTTTTAATTGGATTGGCTTCAGCTGCACACAAAAAAAGCACTTACTACTTGCCAGGCATATGTCACAGTGTCACCATGTGGCTTTATTTGGGCTTAATCACTTTTTATGCCTCGCATTTGACTCTATTTTCTTCTGCCCTTTTGTTCAATCTACGACGTAAGCTGGAGTTAGAAGGTCAACCTTGTTTAATTATACGAGACTATTCTTTGAAATTGCCGTCTTAATGTTCCGAGATGGCGCGCGTGGGTCACAGTGCCTGGAAAAACTGCAGTTTAGATTCCTTCACTATGTGTCATTGAAAAACAAAATGTCTCTACCAGCAACAGAAAGAAGTGAGTGCTGACCAATCCCAGTAGATAAACCTGTATTTTACTTCTATAGCGTGGCTTACCACGACCCATCCAAAGGCTGCATAGCTGTGGAATAACCAGCTGGCAAGTATGCGTGAAGATTTACTGTGTATCTCACCCTTCAGCCTTTTCTTCCGGAAGCTCCTGACTGGCTTCTATGTCCAGGAGGCCTCTTTCATCCTCCTTCTCTGCAGCCACGGCGCCTCCTGCCTCAGTGGAGACCTCCTCAGTGGAGACCTCCTCAGTGGAGACCTCCTCCTGTGACACCGCTCCCTCCTCAGGCTTGTCTGCTGGCTGAGGCTCTGTTTCCTTTTCTTTCTCCACCTCTAGTGATGAGCTTCCTTTCTCCTCCTGCACCTCCACCTTTGACTTCTCATCTCCACTGGACTCTTCGCTGGATGTCGACTCATAGCTGGAGGTGAACACAAACAAGTGGACATGCAAAACATTCAAAGCAGAGACGCCAAAATATGCCATATTATACCATCTAGGATAAAGCTTTTGCATTATCCACTTCTGTTGATTAGAGGTGACCTAAAAGTGAGGAAATACTTTCTATTTATTCATATCCCTATGAATAAATGATGCACTATTTGATTCACCATTGACCTTTTACATTTAACACGATTAATCACTGAAAGCAATTTGTACAAACATTAGATGCTTCACGCAGAAGCAGCTGCATCAGTGAAATACCTAAGCAGGAAAAAACATTAGCATCTGAGTCAACAGATGCTAATGCTAGATAAATACCAACAGATAATTAACCTCTAGACCTCAAGCCTGACATGAAAAAAAAAGCTTGCCTGTAACCTCTTTCGAAAACATTCTTCACTCACTTAAACGTATACATACAAATCCATGGGCATGTTTGCACACCTACGTATGCAAGCTTGGACAAAACCCAACCCTGTTTGGTGAGGAAAGCCTGACTGTACAAGTGTGCGTGCATGTGTGTGTGTTATCATAAAGGAACCTCTGTAAGGCCAACCATCAGATAAGTCTGGCGCTGAATGCTACTGATTCATACTTATTTGTAGACGCAAACACACACACACACACACTCAGAGACACAGACCACACCACAAGAGGTGTTCAGGGGCCATAGCATTCCCTGCATTCCAGAGGAGCTCAAGGGAGCGCAACGATAGGTTAGAACATCCCAAGACAGAAATGCAAACAGCAGCCCACTTCCTACTGTGGGCAGAGGACTAAAGAAAGTCAAAGAAAATATTGTTGTCTGACATGTTTGTCTTATTATAGCATCTGTAGCATCAAACTGGAGAGATGTATAATGTCAAGAACAGGAGTTCAAAACTGGAGAGAACGAGTAGGCGTGAACCACCCTGTCTAACTTATTAATGGTTACATTTGTTGTTTTTCTTCAGCTAATGTGTGTGTGTGTGTGTGTGATTGAAGTTGTATTTCCCTTATATTAACTCCACAAGAAAGGGTTTCAGCAGTGGTTACAATGACATACTAACGTGCTGATGGATTCAGAGCTTTTATGTTTTTAGTTGAATACCAGTCAGTCAATATTTGGTCAAAACAAATTATTGATACTGTTTGTTCATTTCATGTGGAGAGAGTCCTGTGCCGGACTCCATTTAAATGAATAGCCTTTTACTGCTACATTGCTCTTCAGCAAACGGTCACATGGTGACTGGCGATGAGGCCTCACAGGCACTGGCACATTTGGGATGCAGTTAAAACAGCAGCCATAATTCGGTCTTCATGAAAACGTATGAGTAGCTTGAGTTTATTTGCGTGAACAGCGGAAAGTGATCTTATCACACAACTGGTCACTTGAGACACATCCTGATGTGAACAGATGTACTTAGAGCTGTGATGGGATTACCAAAGACGCATGATAATGCCAGTTCTGAACAAGGCTGTTTGTGTGTGCATGTGTATGGTGTGTTTGGGTTTATCACATCAGCCAGAAAGAATAGTCTCCCTGCTTTGAGACATACTTTTGATCTTCCATTCACTACTGTCTGTATACTTAAAATTCATCAGTTTACATATACACGCACACACACACACACACACACACACACACACACACACGCACACACAAGCACGGCATCCAGCATCAGAAAACGCCGACATAAGCATGCTTCCCACAAAGCACAGGTGTACATCAATATTGAAAAAAAATATTCACACACATCACATAAGGTAGAACCCATATTCATGCACGGACACATTCAAACTCCCAGTTGCAGCAGTACGATAGAAGTCAGGGCTCGAGGACTAACAGCACGAAGCAAATGGACTGGCCTTAGTTTACAGTCAACGTGGTCAAAGTCTGAAACGGTAAGAAGTGCTTGAATTAAGTGATAAAAGATTAAAGAAAAAAGATAAAATAGCATTTTTTTACTGTCCAATAATGTCCCAAATAGTTTCATGCAGGTAAATTAATCTGTAAAGATGAAAAAAGGACTGAAACGTTGGTGGACACATTAAAAATGAAGGGAGAAACTGCTGGCCAGTCCCACACAAGGATATAGAAATCACGTTTGGACGTTGATCAAAAAGAAGATCTTACCCTCCATTCACCCCAACAAACTTCAGGTTTTTCTTGGCTCCCTTGTTCCCTTGCTTGTCAGCAGCCCCATTTTTCTTCATAATAGATTTGAGACCTGGCGAAGAGCAGGACGGAGAGAGGGAGACAAGGATGAATGAATAAGAAAAGGGAAGGGGGAGAGATGGGGGGCGGGATGTGTTAGTCCTTTGTGGAATTTAAGTATATTCTGTTTGTGTGTACACAACGCTAAAAAATATCCTCTATTATTCCTGGCACGTTTTCATACCTGACAGTTCTCTGTAACTGGTAGGAGGGTTTCAGAGCCCCTTTTCTAAGTTATGGCTCAGTCATCAGACACTTTGCTAGGTGCAGCATTTTATTGCCCTCTTCAAATACTCTTGAACAGGATCACTGATTGCTCCTCTTTTACCGAGTAGTTATTCCACACCAACATCATTATCAGTTCCAAAACTGAGATTAAGTCATGCAAAATGAGGGTTAATTAAAGACCAACCCTCGGAAGATTATACCTTAATTCAGCAAAAAGATATTTCAGATAGCAGCATAATAGTAGCTGTTGGAAAGCACGTAACTACAATGAGGACCTTGCAGAAGTAAACGAGTCGGCCACCAGGGTTTACTGTGTTTTGATACATTTGAGTGAACAATGTAAAGCATATCCATTCAACAGACAACTGAGTAAGTAAGATATAAATCCCAACGCTGATTAAGAGCAACGCATCTCCCAGCTCTGACTGGGGGATCCCGCGGCGTTCCTACGCCATTGTGGACCTTTAATCTCTACACCTAGTCGTGGGTCTTCCTCTGGGCCTTTTCCAAGCTCTCCGTGCCTTTAAAACCTCCCAGGGGACCTCCCTACCAGATTTAGAGGCGCTGATCCTCATCCCGACCGCTTCACACCCGGCCGCAAATCGCAGTCACAGACAGAAGATGACATCGTCATCCGCAAAAAGCAACGACGAGATCCTCGGCAACCCCGACTGTTAACCCTCCCCGCCCCCACTACGCCTCGATATCCTGTCCATGAATTCTACAAACAGGATTTGGGATAAGTCGCAGTCGTGACAAAGGCCAAAAAACCACCAGAAACGACTCCAACTTACTGCCAAAAACCTAAATACAGCTCTGGCTTCGGGCGTACAGATTGAATTGCCCCAATGAGTTGCCCCTTCACCGCATACTCCTCATGACACAAGGATGGTTTGCACTTGTTGGCTGTATTTCTTTGTGTAAGTGTTTATAATCTATTTGTACACAGTGCATGTGTACAAATGTCCGTATATTATCTTGTGGAAAGGGGAAGCTAGAGTTAATTTGTATACTGCACCTAAAAACAACACTACAATCATTTTTGAGTGAACAGCATCAAGTGCAAAGTGCATGGAAAAGAAAATTGTTACTGAGATCTTATTATTGTTTTAAGGCCTGCGGAAATGAGAAGCTTAGCTGTGCCTGACAGCAAGACACGGTGCAGAGACTCTGTAATGTTTCATACTTATTTATCTTGACATTCCCATGAGAAATAGTATCAGCAGGTTGATGTTTACCACATATTTGGCATTTCAATAAACCCTCCATCTTGTGATAAGTAAAACAAGGTTGTATTTTAACCTTGTGTACGTTGACTCACAGTGTCAGAGATATTTCACTCATCCAAAGCTCCACTCGAGTGTCTGATGACTGGGACGAGTAAAATGTCTCAACGCAACTGTGAAAGTTTCTGTTTCCAATATTTGCGAAAGTATCGGGGGAAGTTGGGCTGGGAATCTCTGATGTCAAAGATGTAGAAAGCAGCAACAAAGAAACAGCGACAATTTGTGAGAGCCCCAAATCACTTCAAACCACTCCCGTGTACTGTACTCCCAACACTGAACTTTAAATGAACCCTCTACATGAGTTATGTGTGCGAGAGCAGAGTGATTGAGCTTCAGCTCGTGGGCCAGAAACAGAACAGTGGGGAGGGAAGAAATGTAGTAATATAACACACTTATGGAGGTAAATGGATGATATGTTGAGAGGGCTTTGTAACATGTGTCTGTCCACTCTTAAAAATGCCATCCAATAGTTACTGAATCGTATTTGACTATTATATCATTACTGCAATTCAAGCATTCCTAAATATCAAAAGTGACTTGCAGGGGCTTGTATTGTATTTAATGAATTTTAGAGAAACGGAATGAAAAGTTAGTGACAGTATCCACGGATGGATGTAACAATACATCACAGTCCACATCACTCCGAGTCATTACCTGGAACGGTATTAGATGATTAAGTATCTAGTAGACTAATGGGTATTTCAATTCAGATAAGGGGAATTAATTATTCCTGTCATTGTTCTACTTTAACTGCAGAGTCAAACTGATTTATAAGCAAAGTCCCTACGAGGGGAATACTTTTGCCTCCTATCCTAAAAGTACTTGAAGTCTATTCAGTCAGGTTCAAACCATGGGATACTAACTGTAAAACAGGCCTACCTTGACTCTGCTGTTTGCTGGCAGCGGCAGCTTTCTGGGCCGGTGAGTAGAAGGCAGAGAGGACACTGAGGGAGCTGACCAGTTGACTTTGAATGGAGCTCATTTTGGAGGGACCAGGCTTCCCGGCTGCTTTCCCCGCGGTGGCTGCAGGGACTGCTTTACCTAAAGGCTTGGCTGATGCTCCTTTCGCTGCTTCTGCTCTTTTCCCTGTTGTCTGTTTCAGTGCGCTGGTGCTTTCCTGCTGGCCGGCCGTCTGTTGAGTTCCGGCGCTGCTCCCCAGCTGTGCCCACTGCTCGCCCAGAAGCCCTGTCAGGCGGGTCACAACTTGGCCCAAAGCCGCAGGCGACGTTGGCGACTCACAGGAGCCTCTGCGATGAGGCTCGGCCTCGGCGGCTACCCGGCGCGAGTCAAGGGTTTCACTTGAAACGCGACGTTGAGTTGTCTCGCCGGAGCCTCTGCGGAGTGATTGTGTCTCGCTGGGCATTTTTTGAGAAGGTTCAGTCTCACTGGAGGAACCCTGGGACGAGGGTTGAGCCTCATATGAAACCTGGGGAGTTGGGCGGGTCTGGGCTTCCCCCTGTGCTCCACTAGAAGGTTGTGATGCTTTTAGTTCTTTGGAATGCCGTCTACTTCCTGTAGTTTGAGACTGTGCTTGGATTGATTTGGGACGGTTTTTGACACCAGAGCCCGGTGGTGCACCTTGAGTCTCAGTCCGTGGTTGTGATTTGGATTGTTTCCCACTCGACTCCCCGGGAGGCCTCTCTGCAAGGCTGCTATCCTCAACCTGAGACGGACATGGAGCTTGATGTTTTGCCTGTGTGTCTGAGAGCTGAGCCTGGGTTTGGGCCTCGGGCTGAAGTGGTACTTGTACCTTCTCATGACGCTGGGGCCGCTGGGCTTGAGTTTCACTGGAACCCCGACGAGGACGCACAGGAGCGGCCTGAACTTGAGCAGGTATCGGCCGTACCTGCTCAGCTGAGAGCTTTCGGCCCCTCTGGGGTCGAGCAGGAGCTGCTGCCTTCACAGTGACATTCTCTTCAGCTATTACTACAACTGAATCAGTGACGGCAGTCTCTTTGGTTGTTGCACACACAATCACACCATGTGCTGTTTTTTTCTTCTCCACAGTCTCCTCAGAAATCTGATCGGCTTCAACCATTTCTCTTACTTTACACATTAGGGGTTCAATTTCTTTTGTTTCTGAGTCATTCTGTGAAGCTACAGTTTCAATCCTACTTTCTACTTCTGCAACAAGTGCACTGGTACACCCTTGGTCCTCACTTACAATATCTGAAACTACTGTTTCTTCAACTTTGCTCTCGAGAACTACAACGGCCATCTGTTTCCTTTCTCTACTCTCTCTTTGAACTATTTCATTATCTTCCATATCCTCCCTTCTTTCACTTAACCTACTACCTACGTCTTCTAACCTTTCACTGCCTGGAAGTTCTCTCACTTGACTCTCTACCTCTGCGTCTCCGGCTGGGTTTCTATCCTGTTGTATTTCTACCTCTGTCCCAGTATGCTGGTCTGTCCTCTGTGCTTCCGCTGTCTCCGTCACCCTGTCCACAGTGTTCACTCTCTCTGTCTCTGTCCCCCGATCGACACTGCTGGCCCGTGGTCTATGCGGATGGTCACTTACTATCTCCACCCGTGTTTCTGTGACTTGGTTTACTCTCTCTGCTACCGGCGTCTCTGTCGTCTTATCCTGAGTGGCGATCCTCTCGGTTACGGTGCCCCGTTCAATGCTGTTGGCCCTGGGTCTCCGTGGGCTCACAGCAGCTGCTTCTGCTTTTGTCTCCATTACTTGTGTCTTTGTGTCCACTTTATCAGTTTCGCTTTCGTCATTGATACTTCCAGCCTCTAGTGTGGATCCAGACACCGCAATACAGATTCTATCTGTATCTGTTCCCTGATCTACAGTACCAGCTGACTCTGTCTCCGTCTCTTGGTTGGTGAAATCTACTTTCTCTGTCTCTGTCCCTGTGTCCATACTCTCTCTCCTAGGTCTGTTTTGTGCTTCTGGAGTAGACACCTCCACTCCATCACTCAGTTGTAGTATTCTCTCTTCTTTTACCTTGTTCTCATCTATTTGTTCTTTCAAAAGTGTATTGGTTCTCTCCAGTTCTTGGCTAGCCTGAGTAAGTTTAGCCTCTAGTATCATCAGCTTTTCCTGTAGATTCTGCATACTGTCGGGTTCCTCAAGTTTGCCTGCTTTTGCTGCGTCACCATCTTGAATCTTGCTGGTCTCTGCGTCTTTTAAAGCCTCCCTGAGTGATGTTAATTCCTGTCCGGCAATATATTGTGATAGTTTTTGCCCTGCATCATCCAGTGTACTCTCTAAAGTCTCTGAGTGCAATTTTTCTGACTGTGTTTCTCTTACCGATTCTTGCTCTGACAACCTACTTGTTCCTAAATGTGCTGATGTGCTGTTCAAAGATTCTTGATGCATGTCCTTCTCTTTTTGTAACACTGGTTTTCCTTTCTCTGTTACAAACACATGCCCTGAAGACTCTAAACCTCCAGTGGGTTGAGTCTTCAGCGCTAAGTTGAGCCCTGCTGAAGATCTCTGTCCTTGTGGTTGAGTGTGTGTCCCAGAATCATGCGTGGAGGGTAATGAGGGAACCTGGGCTTTGCTCTGGGCTTGGGCCTGGGCATGGGCCTGGAGCTGAAGAAGCAGTTTTTCCCTCTCTACCCTCAGTGAGCAGATCTGAGCCTTGAGTTCTGGAATGGTTTTGACCTGCTCTTCGAGCTCTCTGACCCTCTTCAGTGCCACAGTGATTTGCTGGTGAAGCCCTGTACGATCCTGAGGGATACATCGTCTCTCAGTTATGTCCGGTGAAGCACGAAACACGTTTTCCGTCGAGCCACTCTCCGGTGTTACAACAATGCGATCCGGACTGCTCGAATCGGAACCTTTTCTTTGCTGTAGGGTGACGGGCATGCTGGATGCTCGGAGCAGGTTCGGACGACTTTGAATACCCAACGCTTTTTCTTCAACATCCTTGTCAGCAGAGCTGACTAATTCATCTCTGGGCTTCGCTGAAACATAGCCAGCTCTAATATGGCTGGAGGTCCCCCCTTCGCTCGCCCTGAAGTCGTAGATCTGTTGGACCTCCGTCACCCGTGATTTTGGCTTGGGGCCCAAGGTGGAAGTCCCAGACCATGTGCTGTCCTTTTCCTTAGGGGGAGGCCTGACCCCGTGCCCAGGAAGACTGAAATTTCTGGGCAGTGTGCTGAATTTGGCCGGGTTCTTGATCCTGCGCTGAATATGAACCCTTTTGATGGTATTGCCTTTTTCAATGTCGTCAACATACTTGAGGAAGTCCAGGTCCAGGTGGAAGCCATAGGGGGTTTCCACTGAGTAGGGCAGCTGCTTCTTCTGAATGCTGCCCTCGCTGGCTTTGGTCTGGAAGCCGTTGGCTGTTGGGAATAACATTGCAATGAATCAATGTATCAATGAAGCATTGCTTCTCCCACCGATGCTACTATAAGTTATAACAATACCAATGATAATACCTAAACTCCTACACCTCAAATGCATTTACATGTGCAATTGCTCAATAAAATTATAGGAACCAAATCACAGATGATCATAATTATATTATTCCTTTTCCACCACTTGTATAGTTCAGTGCAAATATGTAAAACCATATGAGGAAACGATTATCATGCAGCAATTGTGCCAAAACAAACAATTCATCATGTAGGATGCTGCTCATGCTGTGTCAATTTATAAACGTGGTTATCAACAGAAGAAAATAAGTGCCGCTCCGCTTTAGGCTACATACAGAAACACAAAGTGGAATATCTTGGCCTTTAAGTCAGATATTGTGTTGTGAGAAATCAGAAGAAAATTGTCTTTTGGTGAAGTGCACGCTTAGTAACACTCACCACTTTTCTTGTCCATCATGGGAGGCAGAGATCTCAGTCATCGACTTGTGTTTGCTTCAGTTGGCGCCTGCAGCCTGGATAACACAGAAATGAGAGGTATGTGAAACAGAAAATATTATCCGTGACCGGAACTGAATTCAACATTCTGCCATGTCTATTTGTACAGGAGAAAAGATCTGGGGGGAAAAAAAGTAAATATAATTTCCTCCAAGATTGGCCTGAATATTTTCAGCTGCGTGTTGTTGAAAGTACGGACATTTTGCAAGGCAAGCATAAGCTGGAAATGCAATCAATCAAAATGTCAGCCGGTCCACCCAGAGGCCTCAACAGAAAGCTGTGCTGAAAAGATCTTGTTACCTTGAGCAGAAAGGTGTCGTTTTTTTAGAGATGAACAGACACACACACACACACACACACACACACACACACACACACACACACACAGACAGACACACACAAAATTCATCTGATTGACAAATTCTGCACATGATCTGACACCGTGTGATCGCTGCCATGGCAACCTTTTGTCAATCCGCTACTTATGCGTGTCCCAGGAGTGAGGAGGAGCGCACAGGCATTCCTGACTCCTTCTTATGCTTAATGCGGCTGCGATCGGCGTGCTGTCCTTAAGGCTTAATTAGCCATTTCCGGAGCAGAAGAATGCCGCTTGTAATTGCTGAGTGAAGTACAGAGAGACCCAACAGGCAATTATGCACAGTGGGAAGGCAACAAAACCTTCTTTAATTAGATCATTACCAAAACTGAGACAGAGGTAGAGTAGGAAAGAATAGAGGGGCAGAAAGAGAGGGAGCAAAACCAAAAGGAAGAAGAGGAGAAGAAATAGCGTGGAGAACATGTGACATGAAGATATTTGGAGGGAAAACGTGACAGAAAAGATGATGCTGTGAAAAGAATTGCCACAATACTGATAAGCGACTTGACTTGAGAGAAGTGGTGCGTAGAGTCTACCTTGCCTTCTCCATGGTGTGGTTTGTGATGCTTTTTTGAAGTTTACTTGCTCACTTAAAGTCCCTTAATGCTTTTCAGGCTAATAAAAAGCCTCTGACCAACTGGATTTCATTTTTATTTTGTCATCTTTAGCAGGGTACTGTGCATGATTATTATGCATTAAGAGCCATGAGCATCCAGTGAAAACACAGTAAATATCTTGTACAGATATATTGGAATCACATAACCTTACTTAATGAAAGTCGTCTTAATGAATGTCTTGTTTTTAATTGTGACCTGCAAAATAAAATCCTATATTGCCCCTTGAAAACACACTGTAAGAGGACTAAGGGAATGAAATATCTGATATACCTAATGATGAATGAACCAGAAAGTTACCGTTATAATGACTATGAGCTATAGAGGCTACATAAAGCTCATAAAGGCTACAGTATGTTTATCCAGATAGATAGTCTTTGCTGCCGGCCAAACACTAAAAGGAGGCCAGAGGGAAGTGTTTCTAATACTGTCTCCGTGTGTCACCACCACTTTAGTCACTCTCTGTGTCTGTTTACGTATACATGCGCTTATATCGATTACAATATGAAGGTTTATGTTTGTGTCTGGTTGAGTCATAGTTTTTGAAGTCTCTCAGTCTCACACATGACCATTATAACCCCCTAAAGGACATGTAGTAATCAGTCAACACCAATCCAATAAGCATGACAGCTGGTCTGGAGGCAACAACGTCGGTAATGTGAAGCCCGGAAGACAGGAATAATGAGAGCGTAGTAAATAAGCTCACACTGACAGGATGCATCAGCGTTTAAACAACACCTAAAGTAATATGGTGGTATTTTTGAGGTACTTTGCAACAGAGACCCAGAGAGGAACCACATTGTATTTGGGAAAGCCCAAAAAACATATTGAGGAAACTGATTTTCCTGAAAATTCTGCAAATATTAGATAGATTATATAAAGTAAGGTTATACACCAAACAAACATGCATACACAGAACATTTGTGCTGACGGAACTTACAGAGAAAAAGGAGGGGAAGCATTGATTGAATGACATGGGTCATTACACTGGAGTGTCTGTGTATCGGATATTGAATTAGTCTGATACACTGGAACAGAGCAGGCTCAGATAGAAGACAGGCCGACAGGAAATAAGATTGGCGAGCGCGAGGGACATCAGGTCGGCTGATGGGAGCGAGAAAGTGTAAAGGAGGAAGAAGTGCAAGTGGCTGTGAAGTGGATGCTCTTTGGTGCATTGGTATTTTCTTTTAGTTTCCGTTTTCAGACAACAACCCTACTTCTCACTTCTAAATACTTTTCTGAGTAAACATAATAAATATTTTCAAGTTGTCTTCCATAAAGCCTGTCCAATATAGAGTTGATAAATAATTGATAAAGCGAGGTATGCTGTAGGGCACGGTATTGTTACCACGGTGTTCACTTTAACAATAAACTGGACTGGACAGATCACACAAATACACTTTATAGAGGCAGACAGGAGGATGATGACAACACCTCCCACCCTATGCAGCACCCTCTGGCAGCTCTGTACAGCTCCTTCAGCCACCGGTGGCTCCACCTCTGATACGTGAAAGACCTTCGTGCTGCTGTCAGGCTGCACAACCAGCTCTGCTGTCAGCACACCGAAAAGCACTTCAAAGACTGAGAATCCTGTGCAATATATGCACTGTGCAACTATGGGGTCAGTCTGTGTATGTCATATTTATTTTCAATTATTCTGCGGAACAACTTTTCTTACTTTGCCAGTGACACGTTTCAGTTTATGAAAGTAAGTAAAACGGTCTTGCTCAGCGTGAAGCAAGATGTAAAATACCAAACTCCCTTTGTTATTAGCCACGGTTAGACACATGGTCTTACTTCGATTAGACTTCAAATCACAACTGGAACATTTCTGATTGCAGGAACTGATCAAGCGAATGTTGTAGCTAGTCTCTATAACACGAAGACAGAACTAGGATACGTTTATATGATATATCAGTGCAGTCTGATACAATAAGCTGTTTGAATCTAGTCTGCACTCAAGACTTGAGACTACTCAAGGTTCATAATCCAGTACGATCTAGTCTAGTCCAGTATGAATGTCTGTATTCACAAGGGGACATATTGCCAGATGTTGTGTAGCATGAAGGGAACAATCAACCCCAGAGAGAAAATATGAGAGGGGATTTTTGTCTAAGGGCTTCATTAAATAGTGTCCGAATCATCCCACTGGACCGCAGTGAGAGGCTACTGATTCATTATATAGGTCAGACTGTTATTCCTGTGTGGAACCGCAAATTGAGATAATCAGTTGCATTCAATACTTAATAGCAGATAAAATAGCAAATTTTGTCTGCACAGTACAACAATGAGATGATAAAACTAAAGACTAAACTAAAGCTCAAAAAAACATCTTTCCCTCCAGCTTTCATCATACAATCTGTTAGGATTTTGAGTGCAGAATAGAAATGTTCTTTCTAGGCTCAGAGCAAAGAATGGCAACAAAAAAAAAGGACAAGGGGAAAATTACTGGATTAAGTTTATGTTTCTATTGCTCAGCTTTAGGCTTCATTTGCCTCAGCGTAAGGAAATGTATTGTAAGAACACCATAAGAACATTTTAAAGGCCCAAAAATTCCCAAGAATGTACAGGATGCATGTGGAGGAGGACCTTAGGCTGCTGATAAATATCAGATAATATCAGCCCTGTTTCTTTGCAGCATGTGCTTTGTAAACATATCGGCTGACTTCCTTGTATACCATATATACAGAAAACCAATGTTGAATAAACAGAGCTGTATATACGTCCATTTATTCAGACCACCTGCTACATTTTGGATATGCTTTCACAAATGACCATTACAGGACACGTTACACCTTTAACTGTCAAACGTGTGTTAGGGAATTAAGATATTAGGCAGTGGGAAAGACTAAAAGTGAATGAATAGGTGACCAGACAGAGATGTACAATTTAGTTTGATGTTCTGAAATAAAAGACATTCAACTTGTGCAGTTGAACACACAGAGATTTGTCGAGTGCGTCTGCTTAAAACATAGATTGTGTCATAAAAGTGGTCCCTGCTAACAGAGGAGGTATTTCACGTACATCAATCAAATCACAATTTTTATAATATACGATGTGTGTACTTTCGGATTGGCTTCTTTCAAACACAGTGGAATAGAGGGCGTGAGTGCAGGCCAGGCGGTAGAGAGAAGACTTCCCTACACTGTGCACGATGTAAATATTGGATCCTTTTGGAGAGTGTTTTGAAAGGTCATTTTGATGTCATTTTGACTTTATCTTTAGTAGCATGACTGTAGCATTAACAAAACTGCCTCAACTGTCGCAGGACAGATAACCCTTTCACCAGATCCTCCCAGCGACTGTTTCCTTCTCAGCATATCTCCTGATCGCATTATCTTTCCCCACCAATGACAGTAACTTCTGGCGGCTCTGCTCGCGCCAGGGAGGTATTCCAGCCGAAGAAGCAGCTGCCTGCTTTCATTAACGATAAGAGAAGTGACACACTATCTATTATTCATCGGCGAACATGGCCAACTCCTTCTAGCTGGATCTAGTGTTAGCTTTACGGCTACATCCGCTCACGGAAGTTAATGAGGATGGTGAAGTAAGTGCCGCTGCTAATTAGAACGTGGGCTGTTTGACTCTGCGGTGGCAATCTGTTAATGGTGACATGTCATCATTACCAGATGTTAAAATGGGTTGAAAAGGATTACATTTGCAGGGAAAGGTTGAGAATGGTGGGAAAGTGAGGAAGGAAGAAAGACCGAGGAAAAAGTGAACGGTTGGCACGTCACAGGGCAGAGTAGAGTAGTGTAGAGTCGGGTTGCGTAGTCGGGTATGGCTGGAGTGAGAGAAGAAGCGATTACAAGGAGAAGGGTGTTGTACATTGCCACAGAGATCTCTTACATCCCTTCTTACTCCCTGTGACAGGCAAAAACAACTCCAACACACACAAACATATGTATGAAATATTCAAATGTACAATATAAGCAACTAACACATGGGTTATAAATGAATCTGTGTCCCCAAGCTTATTAATAATCACTTGCTACTTTTTCAGCCAAAGGAGCCACCGTCGTGCAATCAGACGATTCTAGCGCAGTTAGGCATATATAAAATAAGACGCGTGTGCATGGAAGCAGAGTCAGACGTGCCCCCCACCCCCCCCCCCCCCCCCCCCTTGCCTGACACGCACAGAGTGCGATGGTTGTGCATCGCCGTGTGCAGAGCAGGCAGGACATCCTCTGGGAGTCAAATCAACACTCTATTGATCTTAGCTATCTTAGCGATCTTATTATGACAGCCTTCCAACTCCGCATTCACAGGAAAACACACCAGCGTGCACGAGGACACAGATGGAACACACACATTCAAACATCACCTCATCCAAAAATGTAAAAAGAGTTGGCTGATTGCTTCGATGAGTATAGCTCAATACTTATTTCATTGTGCAGCATGCGTGCGTGCGTGTTTGTTTGTGTGTGTACGTGCGACTGCAAGCTTGCAAGTGCGCTGCCTGATTGTCAGCCTGTCCATTTATTCCTCCTGCGCTGTCAGCTGCCAACATTATATGAGGAGTGCTAACATTCAACGGACAGAAAAACACCCCGCTGCCTCTCTGACACATGCAATCACACACGCACGCAAACACACTCCTTCTTGCTCTCTTCACACTCTTTGTCACACATCCCATGCAAAAACATGGACCTATGTTCTACCCTGCATAAAGAGACTGCGGAAGAGGGAGAGAGATGGGAGATGGATAAAAGAGGATAAAATGAACGGTATGTGAGGTAAACTAAATGGAATTAGAGCGATGGAAAAGGGAGAAATGAAGAGAGAAATGTGTTCATGAGAGAGAGAGAGAGAGAGAGAGAGAGAGGGGAGCCAGAGAAATGAGAGGACATGAGCAAACAGACAAAATGGGAGGATGAGTCAGAAAAAGGAAGTGAATCGCCATGGGGTGGTTAGCCTCTCACCTGCCACAGAGATCCACTCACCTCCTGTCCTTCCTGTTTCTTTGTTCTGCTGGAGCTACTGGCCCTGAGGCTCTTTTAACTGACAAAAGGAGGGGAGGAAGGCTGATGGCGTTGCGGTGAAGAGAAGAAGGCTCTCTAGCTGGTCACACTGTCGCTTCTCTTAGTATAGATTCACCAGCCTGCAGCCAACTGCCCCAGAAAAAATATAACGCCCTGAAAGATAAATGGGCTCAATGGTTGCACACACACACACACACACACAGACACACAGACACACGCAAACACAGCAATCAGCCACTACCGGCACTATGCATGTGTTAAGATAGGGCGGCAGCCTAAACTGTGTGTAGATGAGTTTGTAAAGCTTGAGATTTCCTTAAGTGAAAATGAGCACGAGTGAAACAGCATATGCACAGGCTGTTTGTAGACTGCAGTTTTGGAGCCCCAAGTTTGGCGATTTCGCAGTGACCATCTTGGATTACGGCCGCAGCCAATGGACAGAAATGAATGTGGGGGAATGGAATGTGCAGGAGTGATGTACCGACGTTGTATACGGCAGCAACCTGTGAATCAGAGTAAGCCCGCACCAAAGCATACCGTGCTTTATGTTCTATTTTACCATAATTGACTAAATGAACAATTGTGCTGCATTGAAGAAGACCAGAAAATAGTGCTGGAGAACCTGAACCTGACAACATTTTGCTACTGAGTGAAAAGAGTTTCTCCCTGCTGTTAAGTACAGGGAATGCACGTTTTTCTTTTTCACTGAGCATAATCTGTGTTTTTGAGCTTGTGCAAGCACGTGTAGTTAGTCTGCTAACACAAGGCCTGGCCCACATTGAAGTCCCACTATGCACCGGTCTAATTATTACTGGCGAACCCTCAGTGTGCTGCCACAGGGCACATCAGGCCTGCTTCGACCAGGTCAAACTCAACACAGAATCAAAAAGCCTTTTTTCAGACATAAACACGCCTCGCTGAGTAAGTAACTAGTGAACCCTTTAGTTAGATTTGCCCATCTTAATAACAGAAAGTGTCTAAGACTAAACCCTGTTTGGCGTTTCTAGCTCCGTAGTATAAATTGGGTAAATATTTAACAGCCTTTAAATAGGCTGTTAATTATTTTAGCATATTATTTTAAGTGAACGGGTCTTATCTCGTTCCTGCACCAGTCTCTCAGACCATTAAAGCTAATTCTCCTCTTCAAGCAAACATCCATCCTAAAGCAGCGAGCAGCAAACAGCAAGCTTGTGGCATCTGTAAAATAGAGCCTCCACACTTGACATGCCGCGTGAGTGCAGGGACATACAGAGCACATCAAATATTGATACGGATACATGGCACAGCTGTAGCAATGCCAGGCCTTTAAATAAAACCAGTCTGAATGGATGCTTTCTGGATGTCAAAGGGCGCATTTCAATTCACATTAAAGGGAGAAAAGTTAACACTCAATCTGCCGATGGCCAACCTGCCCTTCATTTGAGTCATACATTACTTTGTTCATTTTTTGCTGATGCTGATTGTAATGCCTAAATAAGAGTAAGGGAAGTAGACCGTGTGAGGATGTCCGAGTGTGTGTTGGAGACTAATTGTAATGCTGATAAACCCGACGGAGAATGTGGATGTGCAACAGTGGAATCATTTAAACAGAGATCAAAAACAGTGCTCCATCACTAGCACAGAAGGACCCAGCACTATACTTCTTTTAAAATTGTTTTTTTTTTAAAAGACTTGACACTCAACTTAGACAATGTTCACACGTGGCTGAATTGCTGCGCTCTCCCTATGTGTCCAATATTCTGCCTAAAAGCAGCTCACATCCTTTCATCTAAAGCAGCAGACGGAAAGAAGGTTTAATGCGGCCTCGGGGGTTAAGCTTACCTCTTGCCGATCACGTGAACGTCTCTGTCAGGAGGGATCAGATCCCACCTCGGACCCTTAGGTACTCTAGAGTCTCACTCAGCTGGTGTCTCTTCATTGTGTGCTGAGCTTAGATAGATTGTCCGTCTGTCTCGCTTCTTCTCCTGTTACCTATCAAACTAAATCTCTCAATAGCATGAAACAAGCCTCCACGTGTTGGAGTGAGACTTTGTAAAGTTCAAGTAACTCTGTCTTGAGATAAAATTATGTATTTAATTATATGAAATTAAACGGTGGGTTGGTGCAGCACCCGCACTATTACGGGGTGTTCAACTGACCCTCTTAATCACAACCACATGACCCTGAGACCTCTGGGTAAATAGACTCTGTAAGTTGTGTGTGACTCAAAGCAATGCAGTTGGGATGTTGCGTCTTCTGACCAGGTCTGAAGTGGAAAACAATTTTAGCCGTCCTGAATGGACACGCACAAACACGCAGTGAAACGCTGGCCGTGACAAAGAGGGGCACCGTGTAATAATGGTTTTGATATAGAAGTAACAGCCCAAACCACCACATTTGTTCTGTCCCACTAAAAAACAAAACAGACCGTTTCACCGACAGGTGAAAAGGTGAAAATGGTTTCACGTTGTGTTTTGATGCTATGAAGTTCTGAAAATTTAAAGGATCAAACGTGGCTTTTTTGACTTGGACTTAAACAAACAACGCTGAATCGACGGACTCAGATGTATCCCCGCCGTCAGGGTTTGTAAGCAGTCAGGTTACCGCTGGGACCTTGGTGGACTGAAACCTGGCTTCAGTGATCACATGGGACAAAGTGTATTGTGACGCACCAGCAGTCGCTCAACTCCACAGCGAGCAGAAGCAAACAGTTAAATGTTGGAATAGCATGCAGCGTTATGAAAAGGGAACCACAGGCTTCCGTAAATGAATGTGTTCGGAAGTGTTTGGCTGTGTGTGAAAACCTAAAAATGTCTTTAACTGCTGCACCCCACAGCTGGTAAACATGCAGTTCAGCATAACAGCTTGGAGTCAATTGCAGATAACTGTGGGAGTCACGAAGAAACACTTTCGAACAATAAAGTATTTATTGTATGCAGAATGTAATTATAGCTTATGATTAGTGGGCATCACAGTCATCATTTACCCCTTAGACTGAAAGTACATTTTTCCCCCATTCATTCTTCAACTCAACACATATCAGGTAAACTTTGTAAAATATATGTGTTTTCGTTGTTTTTTTTATTTTCCCAATTTTGGAAATGGCTATCGTTCTTTTCATTAGACTGCCAGCTGTACTTATGCTAATCATTTAAAGGCTACTGTTAAGAACATCTTGAGATTAATGCCAAGTCCTGCAACACACAATTATCTGTGCAGGAGTATCCTGCAGTGAATGAGCGTGAGTGGGTACAAGTGTAAAAAAACAAAATCACATTTTACTGGCAAAGCTCACAGCTCTCAAACAACATCAAATCGAACAGCTTGAAGTCTTCTGGAAAAGAAGTTATGTGTCCCAATGAACTAAATAGACAAGCACTAAGCTATTAGTCTTAGTTTAATCAAATCCCAAGGTTAAATTTCAGGATGTGTGACTCCCAGCGGAAATGCTACACTATAGGCTGACGTGCTCAATGCATGGCATCAACAGAGCATTTAGAAATACATCATTTTTAAGTTTAACATGTTTGTCATAGTTCATAGATTATTTTTCATGAATTCCAATATCTAGCAAATATTTGAGTGGACCACGTATGTTAAACCTATTTAAATTTAGGCTGGCATCCTTCCATTATTTTTGAAATGCATGTGTATTAGTGAAGCAATTGACTATTGCTATAATACACAGACAGAATCAAACATCTCCAGACGATATATAGTCGAGACCAACCTTGCACCGCCGACTGACAATATCATTGATAGAATGTGTGCTGCAATTTTTCTTTGTTTTCATGGGTCTTTTTTGTCATTCCTGCAAGGAAGATCCACACAGTCAGAGAGATGAAGATAATGCTTGAGATGCACTGCCTGCTTATTCTCCTCTGATTCATTTTTAGCTTGCAAACGCTTCAAAAGGCTACTGACATTTGAGCTTTTGACTGAGCTGTGAATCTGAATATATTCAGACACCAAGGCACTGCACTAAGAAAACAACCAATCTTCCACTAGAAACTATTGAGAACTATTTGTGTGTACTGATAGGCTGATAAACTGTTGTGATGAGTCCCAGAGTCTCTCTTACAGCCTGAACAACTTCTGTGACATAAATATCCTTTACTCAGATTGTGTTGAGATGGAAAAAAGACAGTGAAGCTTTAATTACCAGAATTTTCCATTGGGAAAATATGAGTGTGTGTGTGTGTGTGTGTGTCTGCTGTACATGTTTGTGTGTGTGTGGGTTTGTGTGTGAAGGGGCGGATTGGGCCTGGGCTGGCAGACATCCTGAGGAAGGCCAGTTGCTGATACGGCCTCCAGGCAGGGAAAAGACGCTTTATACGTTCAAACAAAGACACGCTGAACTGAGCAAAGCACACGCCTCACTGCAGAGCCTAAAGAGAAATGACCTGAACTTATGTGAGTGACCTCTAAAACCATGGGAATATTTCATGTCCTTCTAGAATTTCTAATTCTCTCATCTTTGCCACACATAGTTGTAGTCATTAGGAAACGTACAGCCTGACATGGAGTTGAAATGCACAAGTGCAAAGAAAGCAGCTCAGATGGGAACTAGAGAAACAGAACAGTGCACACCTCCTTGTTGTGTCTCAGGCTTATTATGAATTCTGACTTGCACAGATTCTTTCCTTTGTAATGAAAAAAGTCCTTAGTTTTGACATTTCAGACCATGCAGAGTCACTATAACCCACAAATTATTCAAAACAAGGTAATTTGTCCTTTGAGCTGGAACACAGACACTTATTTTGAAGCCAAGGCAAGAGGCATTTTCTCTAATGGTTATAGTTTCCATTACAGCTTTGGTGCGGTACAGTGGCAAAATGCTTGAAATAATTTGCTTTTGCTCCTGCAAGATTTGCCACTTTATAGCACTGCAGATCTGTCCTTAAGTGAGCATGATATGGATTTTTATGATTTTTATAGGAGTCAATAAACCGTAAAATAAGACAACCAAATGGATTCTAGTTGCCTCAGTGCACTAGAGGGAGATCTATATGTACATCAGCTGTCAGAGATTTAATCGAGGCAAATGTTGAGCTTGCCGATTTCATCATGTGTGAAACAATGTATCTGCTACACAACTCAAGGAGTGGAATAAAGTAGAGCGATAGTGTCGCCATCTTTTTTCCGTTACAAGGGTTGAAGCAGATAAACCAGTTAAAACTAGCTAAAATTGATTTATTCACCTTAACAATGACCCGGACATGCTCGCGAGCACCGTGACCCACGGTGTTTACTTTTCAAATGACACAGTATTATTAAGAAATATCACAAGTATTTTAAAATCAGTTTCAAACTATTTTTTAATTTTTATTTTTTCAACTCAAAATTGTCTGGTAGCCTCACGGCGTTAGAGCCTTATATGGCTCGCGAGCCATAGGTTCCTGACCGCTGGACCAGCTTATGGACCAGACAAGCGTGTGTGACAGATAATTACTTTGGTCGAGGAGCATCTCTCGACCAAACACAAAGCTGCTGGGTGCCATGTTCTCCGCTGTTTTTTTAAATGATTTGCCCAACTGTCTCCTGGTACATATGAGCTGGAAAACAGAGAGCACTTTCTCAGCGCGGGCAATTTGTTGAGTCTGACCGGAAGGGTCAGACTCAGACTAGGGTCGCAACCTTGTCCGAACAATTCCCAGGAATCTCTCTTTACATACGTGAAAATTGGAGGGGGTAGTGATGCTAAAGGCGTTAAACCTATTCGGTTGTTTTTCATGCAGTAAGAACAGCATGTGGAAAGATTTGATGGACGCAACAACAAAATGTTGAGATTGCAAAGAAAAGGCCTCAAAGAAATAGGGGGGACTTAATTACGGAGAAAAGAGGTTTAAAGATAAACATCCTAAACATCTATCACTTCCACTCTGGACCATTGAGTGGTGCTCGCACAGAGCAGAGACATTTTTATCTGCCCTTAGCCAGGCCTTTATGAGAGTGTAACGTTTTCCTTATATTAAAAAGGAAAAACCACAGGATAGCATGTTCATAAATCTTTATAATTCAAACCTAATGCTGTGGATGTAAAAACATTGGGGCCACGTGTTTGTAATGGATGAAGGGATTTGCATAATTGCTGATAACAATGGAAATGATTCATTTGGGTAAATAAACCGTCTTTTGATCAATTTGGCTGATCTGAATCCGTTTAGAGCAAACAAGGAGGCACGTGGACTCAGGCGTTTTTTTACTGCTATTAAATGTTTGAGAAGAGAAGGAAAGATGAGGAAAACAAGGAGTCGTGGTTTGGATCAAAGCCCTTTTTGTGTCTCACACCCGCTCTTATGTTTCCTCACACACTCCATTGTTCCCTATCTTAAAAATGGTCAGGACGTGAAGATGAAGTGCAACCAAAGGGGAGAGGTTTGTTTATGACATTATAGAGCAACAGCTGCCTTTGGCTACAAAGAAGAGAGTCGGGCCTGTGTCCTTTCATTTCATTCATCCTCCTTCTCTCTCCACCTGCACTGCTCTTTGTGCTTTCTTCTCTTTTTGCATAATCTGTCCCACCACAGTGGGGAGCGCACTGAACACATCACAGCGCTGCAGGCAGAAGCTCTGCACAGAGACCAGCAGCGGCGGGACGTTGGACAGACGTGAGGAACAAGGCCTTACTGGGATCAACACCGTGATTGTGGCGATGATGATCTTACGTGTGGAGATTTTCTCCAGTGAGGAAAATAGAGAAATGGATGAGCTCAAAGGAGCATCAGAAGGAAAGAAAGTAGCAGATGGTGAGAGGTTAATGGTAGTAGGATAGAGCAATTAGGTATGGCTGAAAGAGAAAAGCAACGGGAGAATGCATGAATAGCAAACAGCTGAAATACAAAGAGAAACGGTGGAAACGCAAGAGCTGATCTAGGAGGGAATGGAGAGTCCAAAATGGAGGAAGCTATTGTAGTTTATTAACTTGGCAAAAATAATGACTGCAGGGTCAGTGAGATGCAACTGATTTCAAAAGATCCATAATTGTTAACAAATCACTTCAAGTAACATAAAAAAGAAGCTATTTAGGATATTTCTGAGGGGTGTAAGCATCTTGGAATAATGCGTGAACGTTGCTTTGGTCAGAATAACAAGAGGTTGTTGCTTTTTTCACAAACGTCGAACAAAGACGTGCAGATAAACTTCATGGGTCACTTTTAGACCGCGTCTTTAGTCATGTGAGATGGAGGGATGATTGAGCGTGCAATTAGGTTTGAGAGGAGAGAATCAAGGTATATTTGCCAGAGGAAATAAGGAAACAAGAAGGGCTTGAAGAGAAATATGAAATGAATTATTGAATAGAAGAGATGAAATGACCAGCTAAAAAGTGAAAGGAAAGAGAAATGGCCACCAGACACAAGATGCTGATGTTGATTATTCAAAGTGCCTGTGGTACACAGCTTGGACTCGTTTTCAGGGCTTGTAATTGTCCCTCCCTCTTATTGCCAGCATAGATATATCATTACTTGGGTGTCTGCATGGTATATTTTATATTTCCTACAGGATTCCCTGCACTTTTTTCCCCATTATGATCACGTTCCTGCAAGCATTTTAATCAGCCAATGTTTCTCTTACGCGCTTTAGATCTTGCACTCTTAGCATTTTCACTAGGAAAATCTTCGCACAGCACTGCTGAAAAATGCATTTAATTGATTTTAATATTGACAGCAATGTAGTTGGCTTTCCCCTGATGTACTGGAGAGATGCTGCGACTGCTGTGCATCCATCTGTGTCTGTCAGTCAGCTGCCAGAGTGGGTGGATAGAGACAAAATGCACACCACCATACACAAGCATAAACACCAACAAGGAGATACAGAAATGGCAGAAAAACTGCAGCCTGAGAGCAGTCAGTATTTGCAAATATGAGGGAAACACACAGATGCACTCAGAGGTTGAGAATCTGGGACATGCTGGACAATAGGGACATTGCTTGAATTATCTCCCTTTATATTGAAGCTGAATCCCCAAATCTCATGGAGCTCAAATCTTGCAAAACAATGTCTTATGGGGAGGTATCTGCTCCTGTGAAGCTAAACCCACATCCAACTCACCTCATTCTGTCTCTTTCCGTCTGACAGAAGCAATCTATCGCTGCAGAAACCATGGGTGAGATGGGAATAAGTAAGTAAATTGAAATTCCGTCCAGAGAACAGGCCGAAGGCTTTTTCCCTTCTTAAAGGAAGAGAGAGAGAAATAACTTCTATGTGTATATGAAAAAAACAGCACTCCCAGTTTTTTAATGCCAAAGCAAATATGCCGCACCGGAGACCTCCGAGACAAAGGTTCAACATTTGTGTATCCATGGACATGCCAGGCTATCTTTTCTTAACATACGTGATATGTGCATCATGTTAGACACAGATACTGACCATTGCAATCACGTTGCAGCAGTATAATGCTGTTGAGATTATATTTTCTGTGACCAGTAGCTCAATAGGTGCATGACTTCTAACCTAAACTAGTTCTGGTATCATGGCCAAAGCCATGAATCATTTGTTGCAGATGTCTTGGGAGGCGTCTCAGACAGCCTAGAAAACCTTTCTGACTCACAAAAGAAACCCAATAAGTATTTTTAGGCCAATTCATTTTTCAGGTGCTATTTTCAATAATTTCATAATAATAATAAGATTTTCTGTGTAAGCAGAACCAATGTAATGCTGGCTTGTTTTGCTCATGGTTTAATATGGGGTGCACCACATACCAACAAAATGGGGCCTGAATTATTGGGATGTTAATGTCTACATCCACTGAGAGACTTTTTTTTCTCACCTTGTTAACCAACGGCTAGTTTTTTAAATCATCAGTCCCTTTCTGCTTTGGCCGGCAGAAAAATTGATAACAAAAATACCCAGCATGAAATATGATGAGTGTATGGACGAGAAAGATTTTCTAAGGGAAAAATTGATTTTCCACTCGGTTGCAAGTGTGGCATAATCCATCACTCTCGCATGAGGCTCGGCTGAAATGAGGAGAGCGTTGGTCTGAGCGTTGGAGCTGTTGGATTCCCACCTCTTGCATTCTGGAACATTTTGTTTTAATTGGCAGGTTTTAGGCATGGTGTGCACACTTAATTCTCATGTGTAGTGAAGAATTGTGGGTATATTCCGTAATTTGCTGCCATATGCATCTGCTTTAGAAAAGAACATTAAAGATGGATGTTCGGCAGATGTGCTCTGTGCAGATGCAGCCTGAGGGGCAGTTGTTGGTGCGAGCAATGAAAAAATGAACATTAAACACGAACACAAATGCCAGATTGATTTACAAATCACAGAAAAGACAGACAGAAAGACGGACTCTACAGAATCCAGGATCAAGTTATCAATTAGTGGAGATTTGATACTCAAGCCAGGATGGAGCAGAAAGTGACACGCACCTTGTTAGCCAACTTTTACATTTTCAAACTCTGATAGCCTGAACATCTCTGGGGATGTAATTAACTTTCATAGGGGTGTGTTTGATGGACATTTTCTTCCCTCCTGCCGCTATCATTTTTGTGCAGGGCAAAGCTTACAATATGACTGAAAGCAGAGGGGACAGGAAACAGCGTGGGTTGTAAACCTACACTTGTGCTATGAAGCAATATTAGCAGCTTACCACAGCTTTCTATAATAGCCGTTTAATAAACAGCTTGACCGTCATAAATGTATTTAATTGCAATCACTGCAGCCAAGTAGCTTCAATCTTAATTGTTGAAACAAGATCAGTAACAGTATCTGTCAAACCATCAGGCATCATGAAAAGAGTCAACAGCAAAGATCGTGTTGTCTTGTTAATAGGTCGTGTTTTTTGGCAGAATGCAAAACAGTGTAAAAGCTGCCAACTGTCGCCTAGATTGTTGACATTAAATCATTTGAATACTGATTAGGTATTTTTTCTAATCCGTGCTCCATAATATAACTCGTCAACCCCCCTCTGAGCTCCCAGAATCATTGACCTAAATTTGATAATGCTTTTTTTTTAACTCCATTATTCCACCGCCTCATATGGCATACAATATACATTAGTGTCTCCCCCCTCTGAATTGTGTTTGCAACAGTGCATACTTATGTGTTCTTCCCCAGAGATTCACAGTACGAAAAAGATTTTCAGGATTATTTTTTGTATTTTGTTTCCAATAATACATTTAAACCTGCTTGCCTCGGCCATGTTAAGATAACCTTTTCTCTGCAACATCCTCTTTTAAAGTGCTCAACACTCGGCGACTCCTTCTGTATTCTCTGAACGCGTCCCCAGTCCGAAGTGCACCTTTAACGCCTTCATCCCTTTTAATGAAACAGTGGCGCTTCAGGACCTCTAACACATGCCTCCCTCTTCCCAGGCTCAACCTGAGCGGCGTTCTAATCAGCCAGAACAAATGAAAACACCTGTGTGGATCTGCAGGGCCTTTAAATGGGTCACACTCAGGGGCACAGGTGGTGCTTGTTGATCTAATTGCTGCTTCAGACTAAATATGCACGAGTGAACAAGACAGCAGAACACCAGCTTAAGAAAACAATGTCACTGTGAAACCCCAAACTAGTTTGTCCGGTTTGTACACACATTGCGTCTGATTCTATTTTCTTCTTCTGTCCCGAGGGTCCATCTCTGTGCCTCCTGCTCTGTTTTTTGCCTCATCTTTTATTTTTGCGTGATTCCTCATTGCTTCCTTTGCGCTGATAAAGTCCACTGCCACGTAAAAAGTGTCTATTTTATTTGAATTACCTGTACATCAGCAGCCTTTCACTTAAACTGCTCACGGCATTCATCTAATCCCATAATTAATCCTCATACTCCGACATGGTGCAGTTAAATAATACCACTGAGAGGCCCAATTCATTCTGTGTTCATGCTGGCTTACCTTTTAGCCAATTTATCCCCCAGTAACAGTTACAGGACCAGGAGGGAAGTATTGATCAGTGCTTTTTTAACGTCAGCGAATGAGGCCCCTGGAAGAAGTTCAATCCGATTTAATGGCCTATCAATGTTTGGAAGATGTTAAAACGTTTCTGTTTACTTTCTGTCAACAAGTACACTACACAAGTGGAAAGCACATCATAACAGGCTAAGGAATGCATTAGGGTTGGTATGTACATATCATAACTTAGTGCACTAATCTCATCTTGATTCCAGTTTAAGGTTTCTTAGAGGTCAGACAGTCCCATAAAATCCATCCGTGATCCCTGAGCGGATCATGTGTATCTTTCATGTTAATCGAGACGAATAAACAAGTCATTAATTCCAAGGGCAGCTTTTATTCAGCTCCAAACCGAAAAGAAAGACGCTCTAGACCGAGGGAGGAAGGGGGGTGTATTCCCTGAGCAGGGGAGAGATATCAAATAAAATCCGTCTCCCACTCCTCATTTCCCCCTCCTACGCTTTCCTTCAAGGAGAAATAACACAGAGGGGAAGAAAGGGTTGACTTTCGTTGTCCCTTTCATTTTCTTACTTATACACACACACACACACACAACACAAGATGGACATATACATGTTTATGCTCAGAGGACAGATATTCTATAATGTCCTTTGATGACTAGAGGCTCATGTGGCTGACCTCCTGGTTGCAACATGCACAAACACCTTGAAGATTCCCATAAGGATACTCTCGGTTTACACGAAGCAACATGAAGGATTTTAAATATCCATGATTTCCATGTCAAATTCAAAGTGATGCCTCAGAAGAACTTGGCAGAATACGAACAAGACTTATGCTGGAAAACATTGTAGAGCAATATCATACATGCTTTTATGATATAATGCAGTGTACTACTAGTCTACCAAAAAGCAAATGTTGAATAACTACAACATTAAATAAATTATCCAAGTATTTAATTGTGATAAAAACAGAACAACACCATGTGACATGATCATATGACCCTTTTCAAGAAAGCCATTCTGCATAGTAATGACACATTTGAGAACATTTTGCTTCATCCTGTACTTCCTGTAGAGTAGCGCTTTGAATTCAGGACTTTCATGATGTATTTTTAAAGCTGTGTTTGAGTACTTTTACTTTGGTACAGAAGTTAACTCTAATTTACTCTTTAGGACATCACTATTAATTACTGTTAATGGGAACTCCAATGTAGACCCCTCCCTGTAGACCAATGAAATGATCTGATCCTACTATCACAATATGATCCGGATCAACAATAAGCAGCGCTTGCAGTTGAAACACTTTGGTTGCCAAATAAGGATGCACAGCATTCAGTGTCAAACGTGAGGCTTAAAAACAGCAGTCAACAAACCAACGGCCAGCAGCAATTGTCCAGTTATAAAGACTATACGACACTCACACAAACATTTGAAAGGTTTTGGTAGACAACATATTGATAGCAAAGAATTGGCTTAAACTGCTTCTGTGGAGCTTAACGAACACTTTCATCCTTTCTCCATCTGAGAAAAGAAACATCTGTATCAGCCACTCTATTCCAGCGAGGGTGAGAAGATTGCCTTTCCATCATCATTTTGTTTCCAAAGCTTTCCTAATTACCAGCTTCTTTGTTTGAACTGCTCTATGTTGAAATAATTGGGGATGTATTTAGGTTCACTGGACAAAGTGACACCGACACACTCTCTTTGTCTTTCTCTCTCTGTCACACACACGCACACTCACACAATTGGCACGACAGAGAAACACGTACACTACAACCTTCCCCCTTTGGCACCGAGCGCTTTGTGCACACCGACTGAAACAAAAGCTGTAGTTGGGTCTAAAATATATGATATTTCAACCGCTGAGGGAGCTCAATCGATTGAAAGTCCTCATAAAAATGTGTGTCGGCGTTAAGCCACTTCTTCTGTGTTTGCAACATGGCCTCACTGCTGCTAAATCTCAAGCGGGAATCCTGCAACGCTGACGGTGGAAAACAGGGAGGCAGCTCGTTTTATCTTGCTCAAAGCTTCCTGAAGAAATGTTTTGAAGCCTGAAGTTAGATGTGTCATCTCTAATGGCAAAGGGGGAGTCTGATAAACGGAGACATCTGTGAATCAAACAAGGCTGCCCCTGACTTGTGGAGGGAAAATAATTGTGGTTTAGTTTTTTTTCCAGAGTGAGACGTGAGTTTTTCCTTGGTGCAGTTTCCTTGGAGCCAGCGCTTAGTGGCCATTACGGGAACTGCAGCTTAAGGCACTTCTGCTTTCGCTTCCAACTTGGCATAAAGAGAAACCACTAAAATGCAGTTTCTAAGACAAAGACTATACTGCCTTAATCCACATTCAGACCAGGGACAAAAAAAAAACAATCCAACTGGAGAGAAAACAATATGGTTTGGCCAAAGGGAAGCTCATTTATAAACAGACTTTGTTTGGGCGGCAAAATGGACAAAAGAAAAGGCCAACTTGCTGATGTTTATAAAAAGAATGTAGATAAAAGAAAAATGATGTTGGGTGCGAGGAGGAACATTTTATAGTTTGATATCCCTGCGATGAAATAAAACTTTACGTATAACAAATGACGGCAAAGTGATGCATGACACATTTGGTGGAACCCTGAGGTACGTACCAAATCCAACGTAGTTAAACCGCTCACGATGTATGTCCTGTCACTGTAACAGACTAACCTTAAAACGTAGCTTCAGGAAATGCAAGTAAACGGCCGTAATTCAAGAGTGAACTGATGGAGCCGTTATGCTTTCCTAACAGCCGACACTCAAATAGGAAAAGAACAGGCGACGGCCTGTAAAAACCTTTTGCTGGCTGTGAGATTTCGCTCATGCCTCCCGCATTTGAATGTAATTTGCTCAGTGATCATTTTTAGTACCAAAGATAGTAACCATTAAAAAATGAGGTTTTCTTCATTGACCCCTTAAGGTCATTATCATATGGCAGCGAAGACAAACTACAAACAGGAAACTGGTCAAACAAATGATTCTGCGAGATGGTGACCTCAGTGGGATTCCCCTTCTCTTCAAAGGACCATAACTCTCCTACTCTCTCTCTCTTTCTGTCTCTCTGTCTCTCTGTCTCTCTCTCTCTCTCTCTCTCTCTCTCTCTCTCTCTCTCTCTCTCTCTCTCTCTCTCTCTCTCTCTCTCTCTCTCTCTCTCTCTCAGCCATGTTTGTTCAATCTGTTTTTAGCTCTTGGGCTGAGTGCACACTTGCTTTGTTTTGCTCTGACCCGTCCGTGTCTTACGCTTCGGTTCTCTTTTACTTTCTCCTGTGTCTCTCTCTCTCTCTCTCTCTCTCTCTCTCTCTCTCTCTCTCTCTCTCTCTCTCTCTCTCTCTCTCTCTCTCTCTCTCTCTCTTTCTCTCAACTCAGCCCACAGTGTATCTTGTCCAATCATAAAAATCCATCAAACAGGATAAGAATGCATGAGAAGAAAACAACAGAATTCTGCATTATTACTTTTACAATTACCTGACGATTTAAAGTTAAACGTTTCTAGAAAATGTAGCCTATTTACGTCAAAACGCAGATTGGCTTAGTTTAGCCAAACTGAAAGCAGCGATAGAGAGCTTGCCTGTCTTTAAAGGCTCCCCCCAGAGGCCGGAAATAAAAGTGCACTGTCGTGAGGACGCTCAGCTGTTCCCCGTCAAGCAGAGGTGAAAGTAAGCCGGTACTGTCCGGTACAGCGTACCGGTAAGATATTCCGACCCGGTTTGCTGTACCGGAAAGAAAACTAAAACTTTTCCTCTTTCTTGCCTGCTCCGACGTGGGCTTTCGCTGTTTTGTCGCTGGTTCCGCCATGATAACTGCACAAATATCGGCACTGTGCTACGAGCCCAAGAGTGTATGGCTGAGGCCCGCAGCCTCCCCTCTCATGCCGTAAAGTGCGGTATTTCCCCTACAGACCCCCAGGGCGGCCGAGAAAACCTTTGTTCAACCTGAAATGACTCATTTAATCATCCAAATAACTGAAAAATGTTGCATAGTGTGCCTTTAAACGCTGAGAATTCTGCAACATCACACACCCATCGATATATCCATCCACTCAACCGTTTAATCCCCTCTTGCTGTCTGAGGGCCGTACCTTCCCCTGCTCCTATTGGACGAGATGATGAGCACTCTGCGCAAGTCAACAGTCTGTCCCAGGACATTATTTAAGTCTACAGCTTCCAATTTCTCAATTACAGATGCAACAGATCAGCATGCAAATAAAAACGCGGTCTTCACTGTATGTTTTTTAGGAAACCACCTTGAGGTAAGTGCCCTCCAAATCCAACCATCCACTTCTGATGTGAGAGAACCATCTGTTACTTTTCTACTCTCCTATTACCACACACACTCACTGTGACTGATGTGAGGGGGAAAAAACTGTAAAGCTTAATCTGCTGGCCTCTCTATCGACAGCGCTGAGTAATATGTTGACCGCTGTCAATAGGTTGAGAAGGCAGATGGCGAGACGTGCACAGAGCAGACGGTTTAAGATGAACTGTATGTGTGAGTCCAGTGTGTCCAAAAGTGGATCATAATGAGTCTTACACAAATGCAAAAGTGTCCTTCCCCAAACCGTGCAAAACGTAATAAAACCGCTCTCTCAGCTGAGAGGAAAATTAGCTATGAAGTAATGAAGGAATACTACCTCTAAAAAATGACCTGGTATGTTTGTGCGATTGTTGTGTGAGGCTGCGATTGATAGCCTGGGTTTTGTATTATTTACTTTCACTTTGCTCTCCCTCTCCTAATGGCCAGTCTCTTTGCTATTCAGTCACTATCTACTCTGTTACAATTTATTCTGTCTACAACCTTCTTATGAAACCCACATGATAAATGCCTGAATAAACTGATGAATAAAGTATCTTTTGCTATCGCCTGCTAATTGTGTTGCCATATATAATATGGCACACATATCATATAAAGCAAAGCCACAGAGTCCCCACAATACCCAGCATGACCACACTTTAATCTCTCCCAGAACATGACCAACAGATCGCAGATTACTTCCTCCAGACCAAAGATGTTCGATGTGAATCTACAATAAATGGCCTCCCTGTGTTGGGCTGCAGGCCAGTTCCCATACTCCAGGCCATCACACAGATGCTCTACAGAGCTCACAGGGTTTCTTTTCCCATCACGATAGTACACATGATAGTTGACCTCCGTTTTACACTCTCTGTGGTCCTCTCGCACAATGTTCCCATGAGTCACCCATATTGGAACCAAGCATGGAAAACTAAAAACACTTCTGTGTCTGTTGCTCGCATATACTGCCCTACTGACAATAAAGACATGCAATACACTGAGACTGCGCAATACTGTAAATTGATTTGTTGGCATCCTTGTTGAAATTAAGGAATATGAGCATGAGGGTTGAGCCAAACTTGGAGTAACAACTTGCAATTGGAGATAGCAGCTCCTGCTAATGTTCCTAAAACTTTACATTAAACACCTAAAAAAGCATAAGAGAGTTTCTTTAATTCAACAGTTGCTCTCTGCCGTTTTATTTGGGTTTCCTAATTGTGTTACTTACAATCTGTGCATAACAAATACAACATAGGGTCCTGGCACGTATTTGACTTGACACAAGAATGGAAGTGTTGTGCGATGGAGACGTATTTCTCCACTATCTGAGATAAGCCTGATGCCACCCCGTTAAACCTCCTGAATACATCTTCGATGAGACACACAGACGATAAGAGTGTTACTTTCCCATCCTTGCCATCTCATCTTCATTACTCTTGACCTTTTCCAAGAGGCAACATTCATGGAAAGACGTAACAGAAAATGCGCAAGAAGATGTGGAGTGTCCAGAGAGTGTGAATGTGACAGAGGACTCTATCTGTGTTTATGTGTAAGATAGAGACGAATGGGGGCGGGGGGCTGCTGGCCACACACGCCACATCAGGAGGCATGATTATCCCCCAGGATTACACTTTAATCAATCTAAAGCACTAGTCTCTGTCTGCAGCTGTGCTAATCCCATCAAATGCTGGGCTCTTTTTGCCTGTCAGTCCTTGCTCTCCCATTCACCACCATGTTAAATACCCAACAAAGCAGTATGTCAAGAGTCATCCGAGCTTTAGCCTTCAGACGACCCATTCAGCACAACAGCATCCAATCCACCAACCACTCATTCAATTTTAAAATGCTGCAGGGAGGATTTGCTCATTGTCGAGGCAAATTGATGGTGGCAATGCATTTTAATGATAAAACACTAATCCATTGAACAATTAATTTATTGTAATTATTTCAATATGTTTTTATTATATTCTCTTAGAGATTTAATTATGCAGATTTTACATATAAATTGTTTCCAATTTTGGCAACTCAAAACCACAATCATTCTTTCTTTTTCATTAGGATGTCTTAAGGAAGTGGAACATCTACATTCAAGAATTTCAGAAAAACACGTGGTAACATGTGTTTTCAGTTCATTACTGTACCATTACCAACTAAGGTGAGATGTATGTATTTGTGTGTCTATGGTGGAAACTCTTTCATCTCTTCTCTCACCGCCTCACTCAACCTCTGCACAGATGAATGGGTGGATATAAAAGGGGAGGGTGGAGAGAGAGAAAGAATGGAAAAGGCAAGAGAAGTCGCAAAGGGACGGAGGTACGTAAAAAGGAAGACGCATAGCTTACGAGCATTCAGGATAAAAATAACCTAGGAGCCTGGAAGAGATTTTTTCTGCAGACCTCAATACATCCATTTGTGTGTATGTGTGCGTGCATGTGTGTATGTGTGTGTGTGTGTGCTTGCATGGTCATAGAGCTCAGAGGGAGGACGAGAGAGAGAATCCTATTTTCAGCGCAAATAAAAATAAATAAGATGAAACACACATACTGTACACTTGATGTAACCTCACAATCCATCTACGAGCATCTCAAAGACACAGAGGCGCAGGTTTCCCAGATAGCACACCTATTTACAGTGTAAACAAACAGATGGCCATCTATATCACAATGCGCCAGATAAGTGTGCAAAACAGCAAGACACCCAGATAAAGTCATGCCAGCAGTAGCCGACATACTAAACACGACCCATCTGCTTGATTGTGGTTTGTTATGCAGGCTAGTTACTGCACTTCACATTCATCTAAAGTTGGCACAAACGCCCTCACTGAAATGGTTTAGGACAAATCTGGGGCTCTGGGATGTGGCCAAATTGGAGCATCGCATACAGAGCTCTGAAGCGGCTTAGTCAGCTGCAGACAATGCACAGCGGTGGCATCGTGACACAGAAAAACAATCCGTCAGTGGGTCACTATTGGTTTGTATTTGTGCTGCGATGCAGGCTGGCTATTGCATGTGTCGTAAGAAGGACCGACCACCCAGCAAGGACAAGTGCGATGCACTCGAGGCTTTATTTATTCTTATTGTTTATGCAATATATAAGGTAGACTTTAGAGAAGAAAGGGGTGATTTAAAAAAACAAAATGTTTTTGTCCCTGCATTGAACGTATGTAAAAGAGATCAATGGCTCATTTTCGGCTGTAATGGGTTTTGAGAGAAGTAGCTTAATATATGACCAGTCCAATACTATTCCCCCATACGAACTTGAAATGTGCTCAACGAACGGGTTAGTGTACTAAGAAAAAACTGAAAAAACAAACCCAATACAACGCTCAAAAATAAAAACTACTTAATGATCTTGAAAGGCTTTAATGTAAATTACAAAAATGCTTTTCAGTTCTTCATTTTAGAAAACAAACATGTCACAGCGTTGTATTTCCGTATTGCTGTTCGCTTATTGCACATTTTTCCAGAACCAAAACCTCGCTCACGTTATACTTAATGAGAGCATGTTTCAAACATGCATCCTTATGCACTAGAAAAGTACAAGTTTGCCTCTACCCTTTCTCTGACAACCGCAATTATTCACTCAATGGGTAAAATAATTCCCAGTGACAGCTGATACTCATATGTGACGACGACAGCCTTTATTGTCTGTTGTGAATGTGCAGGAAAACAATATATCTTGGCAATGAGTAATCTGTTTTGCTCTGAAGCTCAGAGAGAGTTTCATTAAGACACCGATGTTGCCGATTGTTTAAAGAAATATGAGAGTGATATAGTGAGTGCACTGGTGCTACAGAAAATCTCATTTAAGATGCCAATCACATCAGAGATGAAGATTGTGCTCCCCCGACCCCGTCACTGCTTCCTCCTCTTTCGTCCACAGTTGTTCTCCCTCCGTCCTTCCCTCTCCATCTCTGAATGGGATTTATTTTAAAAGCCCCAGTGTTTGATAGAGTGACTGATAGAAATGTCGGATGGGTCGCGGACATAGAGGCAGAAAGACAGATAGTGGGGGAAACATGGCCTTTGGAATGCCCTTTATTCTCTCCCTCCTTCCTTCCTTTAACGTCTCTCTATCAGGCCTATAGCTGACACGGAAGAGGTGAGAAGTTTTCTGCTCACCTCTTCTTGTCATCTTTCTTTCCATCGGTCCAAAATCTTTCCTTTTATTTTTTCCCCACCCCCCTGCTTATCTATTCCACACCATACCCCACTTCTTTTCTCCTCCATTCATTCATTTCTCAAGATCACTCCTCTGTAGACTCCTTCTCATTATGCCTATTCACATGCCACATTAAGCAAACACTCCACGGTATCCTATCACTCCAGAAAAACACGTTTTAGCATAACAGATGAAAGGCATGCAGCGTAGAATTATAAGCTATTTGTTATCTGATTGGCTGACAAGAAGAGCCGTCTGTGGATTTTAGTTACCGGGGAGAAAAGGAAGATAATGTGTCAGCAACTTCTGGGGATGCAGGGACCAGAAGAAGATGGAGATAGATATCCCAGCTCAGCAAACATCACTGTAAGGTGTTGCAAGAATGAAGGTATGAAGACACACGTTATTTTCCATGCAAAAAAACACATCAAAGTGCAACTCAGGATAGAATTTGATTAAACGTTTTTTTCATACTGAAATAGTTTCCCTTCTCCGTGAGTCAGAATTATTGCAATTATACTTGTACTGTGCAAAAAAAACCATGGTTACAGGAAAAGACCCAAAATAGCTTAGAAAAAATAGCTTGTACATAAATAACAATACAGGATCAAATTGAATATAAACAAGAGTATATTTTCCCAAGGTACATTAAAAAATATATGGATATTAATAAAAACAGCATTTTTAAACATCCAACGTGGATTAGTTAATACATCACATTACAGTTAAACTAGTCAATTCAGCTTTGATACGCGTTTGTTTCAATAATCATACATTGTAATAGTGATCTAAATATCTCCTATCCATTCCTTTTTATGCAGTTGTTGTACTGTGCAAAAAAAAATAAAAGTAAAAGCAGTTTTGCAACATTAACATTTAAAGTCAAGACCTGGATTACGAAACGAAGATTGGCTTTAATCAGGTTCTGATTGACAGACAGGAGAGGCCTCCAGGATCATACAATCTTGCTGATTGGATTCATTCATGGTGGGTGTTCGAGTTCAAGTACTGCAATCGAGTCTGATTGTGTCACCGCCTCATCCTGCTAAAGGATGCCCAGTGGAACATGGAGCTGAAAGAGATGCATCGGAGGCCAAATTGCTAAAATACACGTGAAGGGAGCCACCCTTTTTTTCACCCCGTTTTTGATGCAATCAATCTTGAGGGCAAAAGGAAGCAGCTCCTGAGTTAGAGCACAGGTGTAGAATTAGCTTTTCAGCTGGGATTGTCAAATGTGCCTAATGTTTCTGCAGTGCAGTGTGTCTCTTACCTGTAGCCTGCCAAGTCTGCTCTGTTTATTTGCCTGATCCTGACTGCCTGTCACCAAGTGTTACCCTCCATAGATTTCCCTGCTCCCAGCAGAACCCCGTTGTGATATTATGTTCCCTAGTATCTGAAAGTATCTAAAAGTATCTGACTTTTTCCTTGCCATATTTTCTTGTATTTGAATGTTGACATTTATTCCCATTGTTTTTCACGTTGAGCATAGTTTGTTTTTGCAAAGTATTACGTAGCCTCCAGCTCACTCCAACATTGGTTTCCAGAATGTACTGGGAACACTGTAAATATATGAATATGCACATATTTTGTCCGCATGATCTGCTATGAGAAACAGAATGCACCGACACACTCCATGGTGGTACAAGGTTCAGGGGTCATTAAATCCAAGTCAGCCAGCAGAACACGCCGCAACTCACACAAGGAAGGTTGTGTACCGAGGCTACATACTTGCAGGTGCTTTCCCTCATAACAACACCGATGTGCACAGCTATACGCAGCGATGAGCCATGCATCTGTTGATCTACATTCCCGAGCTTCAGCCAACCCATTGGTGCGAGCCATCGCTGCAGTTAGTCTGAAAGATGGGAAGAACATCAAACAAGCTTTGCGCGCGCACACACTCACGCACACACACACACACACACACAGAAGCTTTCTCTCGCTCTTTTAAAAAAAAGCGTATCTGTTCCCTTCAGTCTTTCATCTTTGTTTCATCTCTTCCTTTTTGTGCTCTTACTTCCGTTGCGCACAAACATACAAACATAGAGTCACTTAGTAGATCAGGCACAAAGAGGTGCCCATTTACAAGCACATCAGGACTAAATAATACAACAAAGTTGCCTGCTCTCAAAAGACAAAATAATAAAACCTTCAAATAAAAAAATCTTCAGCACCAGCAGCTCACATAATCCCAAATAATCTGAAATGAAACACAGACAAATATATTTTTTTTGTAATTGCACAATTATATATATGCAAAGTAGCAAATAAATTCCCAGTGCTGGAAGAGGTAGCCGACTGGGATTGTTTGAATCCTAAACGTAAAAATAAAAATGTAACAGTGAACGCGTGTACGTATTGTGAGATAATAAACAAGGGCTTGTATTTACAACACCTATGAATATGTTAAGAAACCTAAAACAAGGACATTTCTGTATTATTTTTATAATATCAATATACTATTCTATAATAAGTCAGTCTGTTAACGCAATATCAGAAAACCAGTATACAGAAAAGATAAATGGATAGTCGAGCAAAGAAAAACCGCCGCCTTCAACAGTTAAATCCGTTTGACTTCCCACTATCGTCCGCCAGCCACTGCAACGATTACAGTCCTCTACATTCTTACATCGCTGTGGTTTGCTCAGAACTCCTGCTGCCAGCCCGAGCAGTACGAGGCGATGCAGACAGTCACTGACTGCGCCGTGGCATTTTAGCCAGTGAACTCACACGGGACACACATATTATCTGGATGCACAGTATGCACAGTGGGAATAAGCACACATTAAGTGAAGCAAAAAGAATACACCTCAGGAAAACGTATAATCAGAACCTGCAGGTGGATGCTGATGCCAGGGAGTAAGCGGAAAAAGCTGTAATACTGCCGCGCAGCAGAAAAGGTGAAGGGGAATGTGTGCAAAGGAAGCAGACAGTATGGGAAACAAGTACACGCACACATAGACCGCTTAAAAGTGCAGTAGATGTGCAACTTGTTTTAGTGGTTAAGGATGTCATGTTTAAGTCTGCACAGGCAACAACACTGTTTCTGTTTCCACAAACAATATATTTATACACACACAAGCATCGGAAATATTCAAATATACACTTAGAGAGCCGAAGGGGATTTACGGTTCAGGACACCAACCCGACACACATAAATGCAAGCACACGCTCAATAAGTCTAACTTTTTGTAAGGAGTGGTCCCTTCCGACAACACTTAGACAGGAAGTTCCTGCCTCCTTCGGTGAGCCAATTACAACACAGCATTTAGTGATGAAGGTTCCATTAGGAAGTCCCACGTTTCCCTGTGCACTCTGGACTCCGCTCTCCCGACAGACTCTGTTTTTTCCTCCCTGTCAATGCCAGGAACCCATTACGGAGCAGTGGTGAGGATGCAACGCAGGGAAACAATGTAAGGATGAACCCAGCCATTGTTCTTCACTGTTGCTACTTGAGAAATGTCCTGTTGTGGGGCTTTTTATTTCGGGCTTAGCTGTAGTGGAGAACGTGGTTTATGACTCCCTAAATACATAGCTCTGATCTTAATTCACTGAAAACCATCACACCCTTATTTTTAAAGGGTCATGAATAATATATTGGGTCATTTACTACAATTCACAAATGTTACAGCCTGTTGTCAAATGTTTGCCGAAGAAAAGTAGCTTGCAACACTGGCTCAAAATTTGGAACTGCCAAGCCTCTGATTGGAGGACGACCAGGCTCCCGACTCGCCCACAGTGACGCCAAACCAACTCGGTGATCTATGTCAACTGAGTTGGTGTGAGTTTAGCACTACCGAAACACATTGCAAATCTATGCACCGTGCATTCACTGTGTTTCAAAGAGTGGCTTTTGCTCAAAGACACACAAATATTACATTTCATTTTGAAGAAGTTAATTAACTGTCTTGGTGCCCCTTTTTCAACACGTGTAGGAAACACTTCTCAGTGGCATCACATAATGAGCATCAGTTACAACATAAAGATGGGACAAGATAAAAGCAAAGTGGCGAAAAAGCTAAAAAAAAATATGTGACCGCCCACCTGCAAGTGATAAAACGTGTTGTATTTAGTTATATATTCTGGTTGAAGCTTTGTAGCGCCGTAGTTGAAGGGGCGATGATGATCAACAGGAATATACCTGACACAACTATACCTGCCTGACATCATCATGCAGACCCATAAAGCTGGCTCATGAACATTTAGAACACATCTAATCAGATTTATTCTATGTTCAAGAAGGGCTTAAGAAAAGGAAACTGTCATTGCAGCTACTTTTGTGCTGCTCTTTGTCTGGTAGTTGTAAATTGATTTAAATTGATTCACAGTGGTTGTACCTGTTATGTGGTGACACTGAATGACTCAAGTAGGTTTGCCAACAAAACACAGATTTTAAAAGAGGTCTACTCCAGCAAACATTCTTTAAACACAAAATCTGCTTCCAGAGCAAAACATCTACCGTGGCAATGACTTTAATGCCAGCTGGCTACGGTTCAAAAATGGGCGGAATCAGCCGCAAAAAACTCATAAACTGTCAGGGGGCAAAGTGTATCTACAAACTCTTCATTTTCTCTTCAAGTTAAATCCAATTTCCTTCTTTCTCTGAATGCATACGTGTATGTATTCACTTAAATTGTGTGATCGAATGAAAACAGCTTACTTAGAGAATCTTCTCTCACTTCTATCCAACCCTAAAACACCACTTGCAGACCAAAGTCTCATTGTTTCATCAGGTGATGCATTCTGTGGGAAGCTGTGGTTTGCTGAGCAGATGTGCTGCAGGCACGGAGCATAAACACACCTCCAGTGCGGTGTGATGTCACCCTTCTGCTGACAGTGATAGGAGGGAACACACCTTTAGCTTCAGGAGACCAACATGGAGAGGCAGAGCTGTGAAAGCATGGCCCGGCTGAGAAATAGTGTGTCGACAGGGAACGAGATTAGCAGTGCTATCCGTAGGCGTTCACTCAGCTGTGTGTGTGCGCGCATATGTGTGTGTGTGTGTGTGTGTGTGTGAGTGCCAGCCCGCTGACTACTGACTCTCATGTATCTGTGTGTGTTCTCAGCGAGGTTTCTTTTGGCTTCTTTGAATGACAGACGCAGACTTTAGGGAGTCCCTCTCCCTCCCTTAGCACTGCTAAGAAACCCTAAGGCTCCTTACCGCCTCTACTTGGAGATAAAACAATTGCAAATCCAACCTATTGTCAAACTCTTAACTAAAGCACACATGCAAAAAAGTGTTTTGGACTGCTTACGCGCATGTAGATTCTTTTATTTTCAAGCTTTGTATTATTTTGTGTACTAGGAAAATGAGCACCTTTATCCCTTTCAGCCGTCAACTAAGCACACACATTTTTGAGCAAACAGACTCCTGCTGTGTGGGCCAACAAAACCATTTACAGGTTCAGAGAAGCCCTTCAAGGAGTCGGTGGATGGGAAAGTCTTGAAAGCATGAGCCACGTGGGAGCGCCGGGCGCTTGGCCATTCCAGACAGAGACAGGCTGGAATCAACCAGGCCCAGCCAACTTTACACGCGGACACACGCCGCGCCCTTTACTGCCCGTGGTGAGAAAACAACCTGAGACACGCGCCAGACACACGCCCGTCTCTGCGTGTCATCTGCAATGTGGTTTGAGTTTTTTTTCTCAGGTGCCAGCTGATGAAAATAATCTGTGTGCATGGCGAAGACAGGTAAAGCATGGTTTCTTGTGCAGAGTGATGCAAGTTTACTGTGCTTTGCTGTGAACCAGAGTAGCAATCCTAAAATACTCACAGGAGTGGCTACAGGTTCAGTGTGTGTGTGTGTGTGTGTGTGTGTGTGTGTGTGTGTGTGTGCGTGTGTGTGTGTGCGTGTGCGACCGTGTCTGGGCTTTAACACACTTCCATTGGATTAAGCTGCTATGCCTTTGCTATAGTTCTACCTTAATTGCAGTGGACTACCTGACCATTCACGATATTCGGCATGTGATTTCCAGACCCAGTCTCATTTGAGATGAGGGTATGACGTTAGCCAGGCTACCTTGCCCCAGAAAGTCATCAGCAATTTGATCAACAATGCTTTAAGCTAAACACAAACATCAGCATGCTAACATGTTCACCCTGTTTAATACTAACATGCTCATGTTTCTTAGGTGTAAGGTACACCAGCTTAGTGTAGCATGTCAGCATGCTACCAATTGCTAATTTGCAATAAAGACAAATAACATTTTACAACATTTTTTTAGTCTGGACCAAGATGGTTAACAGACAGGCATTGTAATTCCTGTAGCCACATTTAAAAAAAAAAATCAGTTTATTTGAATATTTTAACTAAACTGTTAAAATGACATGCCCCTCCATGTGTTAGAAAATGCTGTTAGATTTAGGATTACAAATACTTCTCAGATCTTCCTCAAAGATTGGAGAGTCCTGACGTTTCATCTGACAAGGCCTATTTCCAAATCATACATCATGGCATCCTGAAAGAGAACGCACCTAACAGCCAGCAGCTTGTGAGTGGTGTGAGTCACCTTTCTGCGCCTTCAAGGAAATCACGCTGAAACACACACACACACATTCAAAGACAAACACATACAGGACTGGACACTAATACGGGTGAGCCAAACTATAGGACAGTGTGTGTGTGTGTGTGTCAGTATCTGTGCATGAATAACAATGTCCCCATTAACCTGAGCATTGATGGATCATAATGTCAGTGAATGCAGCACAAAACAAAGCCACACAATCAATGTGACACCCTGTAAACATGCCCCGTGTAAGAGGAACGCTTTGCCTTTCTAATGTTGTGTAGCTGCGGTTAGTCAACCAACCATGGCCAATGCTCTGTGGCAGGCAGGCAGAGCAATGACCACGAATAACTCAGAATACAGACCGTCAACGAGCAGAGATGGAGAGAGACAGGGAGGTTTTGCATTAGAGAGAGTGAGAGGGGGAAACAGAGCGGTAGCAAGCGAATCAAAAATGCAGATTGGATGTATGCATACTACTAAGAAGCAGCCATGCAAAGATTGAATATAAGATCACTCTAAATGACCACCATCACTTGCGAAATCTTCTCATCCTGATCTATCGCCTGCTTTCCTTGCCTTCTGCAATGTGCATTGTAATTGTATGATCGTGCGCACGTGTCATGCTGACAGACATAAATCACACCAGAAGGAAATTTTACTGAAACCTCGTCCAGCTAACAAAATGTCCAGCTAACGGATCGAGCACTAGAGAGCCGGGAAAGACCAACCGACATTCCATTTTACAGTATGGTGGTGCATACCTGTGCAAATATGTATATGTGTGCCTCACTTCTAGCATCAAATTACCGCACAGATGCAACAAGAATGTTTTGCGCAAAAAAATAATCATCAGCATGCAGAGAGAAAGATGTTGAAAGTTGGAGTCATCACGCTGAAATGTGTGTAAATCTGTGCTGAAATGTAGATCCAGTTCCAGAAATGACAAATCAAATGAAGAGTAAAGAAAAAATAAACATGGGAAGACAGAATACCGGACGACACATGAAGAGAAAACAGAATGAAAAAAAAGAAGGAACGTGATGAATCAATAACTGATACTATAACAAGAAACCACTGAAAAAGAAAGCAACACAGCCAAGCGCTAAAATAGGAATAGCCGAAAGTGCAGAGCACATCTATCCTTCCCTCACCTCTGCAGCTGTGTGTGGTATCCTCTGGGACAAAAAACGTAGCGGAGGGGCGGATGAAACTTCAGCTTCCACAGCACCACTACAGATCCCCACTTTCCAGCTCTTTCCAAGGTAACGCACGTATATCAGTTCTATCAGTCGAACTCTTCAGTCCAGTGAGACAGAAATACGGTCCACCTGCGTGGGTTTGTGTAAATGTATCCTGGATGGTGATGAATAGCGGTGAGTGGAAGGAGGGTGCCACGCTAGCCAGCAGACAGACTGGCCTGAAACGGGGGGAGTAGAGAGCAGACTGAGTAGGATGGAAGAGTTGCTGTTCTAGAGCGGCTGGGCTGGATACGCCCACTTTGTGAGCACGCATCAAATGGGAGTCTCTCAGATGCTCCAAAGTATGGAAAGGGAGAAAACCTCCTAATCGGATCTGATGTATGCACGTATGCACGCGAGGTTACGCGCACATGCGCACAAAGACATAAAAGATCTCATTAACCCCCCATTTTACTGACAGACACACACAAACACACGCACTCTCTCGTCTGAACAGTGCCTGTGTGAGATGTCGGCTGGGACTTTGAAGAAAAATAAGTACACTAGCAGATGGGGGGAGCAAGGCAATAACAGCCCATAACGAGTTTATCTTGATTCAAACAGATGGTCAAGAGCTAAAAAAATGGATTAAACTTGTGAATTACTGAAATATTGTTTTTAACCCTTTAAGCCTCTGAAAGCCAGAATACATTTTCAGACCTGTTAAGAGGGCTGAAGTTAAGGCTTTGCCCCATTTATTTGATGACGACAAACAGAAAAGATCACAACATAAAACCAGTATCAGAGAAAGGTTTAACTTGATTGTTAATCCAAATTTCTCTGCATTTGCTAAATTCAGCTTCTTTAAAGCTAATATTCTATGCATGTCCCTGTATGAGTTTCTTTTTGATCAAATAACCTTCAGAAATACCTGTTCGAAGAATTTAAACAATTCAAGATAATATTCAACATTCTGCAGAATACTTAGAATTGCTCTCTTGTAGACAGTTTATGAATTCCAGTCTCATATGAAGCCACTGGACACAGGCGGAAACTACCATGGCTCTGTTTTTTTGTTGTAATTAAATGGTCAAATAGTATTGCCTCGACCCGCAGGTCTGAAAAAAAGAAGGTATATATTGTATACAGGCGGTTTTGTGGTTGAGAGGTAATTGAAACTTCAGGACATGCCTCTCATTCTTGGTGTGCACCATTGCCCGTCGCTCAACATGCTTTAATTTTCCCACTGGTGATCCCCTCCTGGGGGAGAAGATGGGTGGAGGCTGTAGAGGGAGAGGGTCATGTCATTGGCCGGGACAGGCTGCCAACCTCTGCTGCTCTGGGCGTGAGAGCTCTGTGTCTCCTGGGACAAAGCCTGCCTTGATAAAGGCCAACTCCATTGCTTGCATGGAAAATGCTCCTCATTACTCCTACAGGTTAGGGGTTACATTCCTGTTGGGTGGGCCAAGTAGGAGCTGGTATTTCTGAAATACTTGAATTCACAGTGGCTGCAGCTTATACAAAATCAGGGCGAAACAGGTGGATTTTCTTGGATTTTGTGTCATCTGAAAAATAACGAAAATCTCCCACACTGGGGCGGCTGTAAATTTCAGGGCAGTACAATTTCGCCCCCATCTCGTTTTTTTTTCACGTGACCTTCCTCACTGTATAACAATTCTGTTTACCTCCACTGTAAGTATTAGCCAAAGAACAAAAACAAGGCCTTACGTTGATTTCACATTGTTCAGGACACGGGTGGCATGATCTGCATTCTAAAGAGTGCATGCAAAAAAGTGTCTGCTTGAGAAAATGATGGTATCGGGAGGTGATGAGGGGAGTGAGACCCAGTAATCCCCCTTTAGAATGCGTCCCCTGGTTAGGCTTAACACCTCCCCACCGGTGTTAAATCTGTGAACACTCCCTGCCGGTTATTACATGTGTAATTAATTCTCTACCACTAGGCAAGTGTTTATTAAACTATGTGTGTAGTTTAAATTGATCCCAAACCAATTCCCATGAATAATGTATTTCTGGTGAAGAAATGCACTGATTAAAGCAAGACCAGAAAAGGAGATTGCAAAGAGAACACATGGATGGTGATGCTGAGAGCATTTGCACCTACATCACTAGCGCAGGGCTACAGTCCTGATTCCTGCCTTGCACTACGGTATCAGCATCTTTGCTGCAACATCACTTGATCCCCACGCCAGAAAATGAATAGTGATTCCGGAAGCTGAGGCACAGTAGGTAGCTCATGACCATCGAGACATTCTTGCTGCTGACCAAGCAGCCCGTGCGCAGCTGCAGCGGCTCCTCGTCCTCCACAGCCCAAAGGCTGCGTGAAAGGAAACGACACACCAGGCATTTCTTATTTGCTTTGCTCTGCATGCAGTTGTTTGATGAAAAACGCACGCCAGGAACACCACTCTGACGCCTTATTAAGCACCCAACACACTTCAACTGAGACACATGAGCCGAGGCGCGGATTCAATCGTCCACGGTTGCGCACAGCTGATTTTTAGTTCATCTAATCACGCAGAAAGCTGAAAACCCACAGTTGTATCTTACCTTTATATTCGCGGAGGGATAGCTTCTGCTGACTGTCAGATGAAGAGATGCTCCGGTGCAGGAGGGAATGATGTACGATACTTCCACCACCGTTTACATCTACAATGTTGCTCCCTGCCGGTTGAAGGTGGACATTGCTTCTATGACCGGAGTAAATCATTATGTGTCCATGCATCTGAATATTTAAAAAACATACAAATAGTTTTAGGGCTGAGTACCTAAAAGTGACTTTGACAAGAGGCGAAACTCTTGTCCTTTCCTTGTGAATACATTCAACTTTTAGAACAAATTTATTAAAAGGTACCTGGAGATCTAACGGTTCGGCAGACCCCATGTTTATGTATAATCCATGTGGAGGTTCATACGTAAACTATGATGAGTTCTTTATCAACAGTATTGCTGGTTAATTTTGTAACGTTTTCCAAAATAAGACTACTACAGTCTTTCGATCCGACTTGCAGAACACATGGCCCGTTCTGTTTCCTGTTAAGCCCAGGTGCAAGTAGACTATTCGTTTTCCTTCGGTAAACACATGTCTAAAAGCACACGTTCAAGTTAAAGTCCGGCATTTTTTCAACGTTTTTTTTTGTCAAATCTTAGTTTTACAACAAATACTTCTTATGTGACGTCTTTTAGTTAAGGAAGAATCGTTCTTGTTCAATCTAGCTCGATCTATTGCTGCTTTCCACTTCCGCCAAATCCGCCTAACTTGATGCACCTTGATAAAGGACTACAAAAATGGCATCAAAAGTGGCCATGTGGGCCTAAAATAGTTAGGTGACTTAATCGAAGCCTGAAGCCTGAAGCCTGAAATGCAACACTTTCTGCTTATACCGTTTTACAAACGTATTTGATAATTGAAAGGCATTTTCCATGTCTCCAAAATATGCAGGGATGATCATCATTTGGACATTTCTTTGGGATGTTTTGATTTCGTGTCGGCGCTTCACCGACAGCATAGGTGACTGTGGGTCTTCTGGTCTTCCGTCAGAAAAAACCGCCAACTTCTGCTGCGCCGTCGGGATGGCACAATATTATTGTAGACTGAATACTCTGTGAAACAGTTTGGACTTCTACTCGGATCGACTTCGTCGAGTAAGAGTACATACGCGTTACCCGCTTTCAAAGCGAGTGTTTTTGCACTGTGAATAACACGACGTGCTGCCGTTTTACAGCCACACCGCTGTGACCCAGTTCCGTCTCGGTGCTGTGTGATAAAGCTGTTTGCACGTCCTGGCTAATTCTTAACGCCCGCCAGTTGCTGGCTCTGTTTCGTGTCGAGTGCGACATTGCTAATGAGAGGGGCACCGGTACGTTAGCCCAGTCTAACATGAACGTGTTATATAACTCGTGGTTCATTCGGGTCAACCGGGCATGCCTCCTATTACTGCTAGTTAACGTTAGTTGGCTCGTTAGTTAACAGATAGTTGACCGTATTGAACCAACGTTACAACCGAACGCATGGCGTGGTTAAGTTTCGTTATCGTTGAACTCTGATGGCGCCCGTTTAACGTTATTCCGTGTTTTTCTTTCTCACCAGTGGGGTGCGCTGTTGCGTCGCTTTAAAGAAAACCATCTGCCGAGGTAACGCTTGCAGGAGAAAGATGCCCGTTCTGCAGGGTGAAAGTGTTGTGGCGGCGGGGAGCCCCATCAAGCGGAGTAAACTGTCCCTCAAGTACCACCAGAAGAAGGAAACTAAACGGGTTTTGGATTTCTCTGAACCTCAAGCAGATGAGCCCAAAGCAGTTGAACAAGTAGAGCCTGAGGCCAGGTGGGTTATCTGTCTTGTGCGATCTATCTGAGGTAACGCAAAGGTCAAGACACTACTTTTATTGGCCTGCTTTGTTGAGGAAAAGTCTGGTTAGACTCTTACTCTGCTACTCATTGGCCAGCCAGTCATTCGAACACATAGGCTCAACATTTTAATCCTATTATCGTGCTAAATTCCCAGGCTTCCTGATGGCACATTGATGTATATGTAGACAGGGATACCGTTTTATATATTTTTTTCAAAATGCATAGTCATTTTACTCGTATTGTTATTTTCATGACCATTCAAGTTCTTTGACCTTGCTTTTTTCAAATGAGTAACAACAAATGACAAAGTTCAGCTTAATAAGATACTTGGTTTAAGAAAACTAAAAAAAAATTAAAAAAAATAGACAATTTATCATGTTTTTGCTACGTACATTAAATGTTGTACGGCAGGTAATGATTGCAACCATATTGCCCAGCACTGGTTAAATTTTCATTAGCAAGCTATGTGTTTTTTGTTTTAATTTGAAACCGTTTTCTTTGGTTTTCAGTGGCTGTGATCAGGCTGTCGTGGGTCCTTCTCAATGCTCCGCCTCACCTGGTCCTCTGCTGTCACATGAGAAGAGGGAGAGCTTGGTACCATTTGTGGGTTTCAACAACTTGGGCAACACCTGCTATTTGAACTGTATCTTACAGGTAAACGGGTTGTGGGTGGTTTTGTCTTTTACTTTTTTCAAGTTTTTTCACTGATCACTGCACTAATGCTTTCTAGATGGTTACCAATGCTAATCTGGATGCTATTAATCACCAGCTGTAGACACCGCCCCCCTGTCCTCAGCCGTGCACCACATAGCCGTTTGTATGTTTGCAGTGGGGATGCTTTGTGCTTGCCATGTAACGTGTCCTTAAGGATGAAACTGAGGACCATATGCTTATCACTGACACTTTTTTACTTGATTTGAAGCAGTAGGTTGTCCCATGAGCAGCTATTTGCAAGGTTGTTAATTTCCTTATAGTCTCATTATTGATTATAATCCAACCGATTAAGCCATTGTCATCTGTACATTTCACTAGAGTTATGTCTCAGGTTTCTTGTGAGAAAGTTTTTTTTTTTTTTTTTTTTGGTCTGTTGACACAAACCAAAACAAAATATGATGATAATTACTTACTTTTTCTTCAGGTGCTGTACTACTGCCCAGGGCTCAGACAAGGAATTAAGAAACTGTACAACTTGTCTAAAAATGACTTGACAAAGAAGGAAACTGACAAAAGAGACGAGGTTAGTGAAATTAAAATGTTTTAATATATACATGTGTATATACATCAACATCACTGATTCAAGATCATATTTTTAAGGCTGTTTAACAATATTGTGCCGTCAAAGACAATTGATCCTGTTATTGTGTGCTGACCTGTATCAAGACTTTTCTGATTTACCGTACTGGATATAAAGCTACAATTCTAAAACCATTTTACTTGATACATTTGTTTGTTTGTACTTTACTTCCCCTTAGTCAGAAGTCATCGATGAGGCTGTGCCTGCTCAAATGGAGCTCCTTGGGAGCTTCAACAGTCTTATAACATCAGTGGAGCAGCTGCAGTCGAGCTTCCTGTTAAACCCAGACGGCTTCAGTGAAGGAGAACTCGCTACACCTCCTCGAAAAGTACTCCACACGCTCAGGTAATGATTTCATGATTTTTATTATATTTGCCCATCTTTTGTCTGCTCGGAAACGTATTTAAATACATCATTCTTAGTCCACTTGTACCTAAAATCCCCAAAGAATAGCAGCACATAAGGAGGCTTAAAAACTGTCCCTCCATAACTGCTCTGTGTGGGTTTCAGGCAGCTGAACCCCATGTATGAAGGTTATCTTCAGCATGATGCCCAAGAGGTGCTGCAATGCATCCTGGGATATATCCAAGAGGCTTGTGACACCATCAGGAAGGAGCAAGAGGTGGAGAGGGATGCCGGGGAGACTGAGGTCCAACTTGAGAACGGTGTCCATCTGGGATCCAGCAGCGCTGCATCTGAATTCAAAACTCCCTCCGAAGACGACGGCCAACTCAGCGGCAAGAGAAAGAGTGACACTGAGGTGGGAAATGCCAAAAAGAAGCCCAAATCTGTCAAGCCGACAAATTCGGACGTAGAGGATTGTAAACCCCTTACTCGCTCAAAAAGGAAGTCCTCCAGTGATGTCACTGTAAACGGCTGCCAAGAAAAAGAGGCAGAGGAAGAAACGGGGACGAAGCTCGACAGGGCGGAGGAAAAGGTCGGCGACTGCGAGGGGAAAGATGAAAAGGCCCCTAAAGAACGGAAGAAGAGGTGCAGGCTGAGCTGGCTGAGGCCTTCTGGGAAACAACAAAGTATTTTCTCCAAGTTCCTCAGCATGGGAAAGATGAGCACCGTGAAGAACCAGAAGGAGGAGAACGAGCCGAGCGCCGACCAGAGTCCTAAACTGAAGACCAGTGAAGAGAGGGCCCCCGAAAAAAATGTTGAAGGGAAGAAGGCAGCAAAATGTCAAGGTATGAGATTAGTACTGGAAGGGGAATAGGACCTTGATTTAATATGAGGTATCAGTTTTGCAGGAAATTATGGATTTCATCAAATAAGGAATACTCATGAACTGATTAACTGCAAGAAAATGTGGAAATAAACAGTGATTTTCTGAGATGTGGTTACTTATTGTACTGGGAACTGGGTACTGGTTTTTTTTTTTTTTAAAGAACAAATTGGGCAAAATTGACTATAATGTTTCTTTCTAAATGAGTCATTGTGTTTTTAAAAGGGGCACTTAAACATTTGGAGAAGGTCAATAACCTCTGCACTGCAGAATCGGTGAACAAACCCAGCTTTTTGTGTTCTACCCAGAGGGGCTGGACCTGATGGAGCACTTGTTCCAGGGACAACTGCTGCTGAGGACGCGCTGTCTGGAGTGCGAGAGCTTCACCGAAAGGAGAGAAGATTTCCAGGACATCAGTGTGCCGGTGCTCGATGACGAGCCCAGCAGCTCAGACGACCTCTCGGAGGGTAAAGACTTCTACTTCTGACTGCTGTCAATACTGCAAATCCTCCCCCCCCAAAAAAACATGTATACTTTATAGCCTGACGCATTTGGGTGGCCTAGGCAAGCAGATCAAATAACTTTACAGTACAAATGTTTTTATTCTGAAAACTTTTATTAAAACACCACTTTCTCCCTAAAAGGCCACAATGCAGAGTGAATAAACCAATATGGTGAATTACACAACTGATGTTGTCTCTCTTTCCAGTGTCCCCGGATCCCAAACCTGAACTGAAGACTCTGAAGTGGGCCATCGCTCAGTTTGCTTCGGTGGAGCGCATCGTCGGGGAGGACAAGTACTTCTGTGAGACGTGTCACCATTACTCAGAGGCGGAGAGAAGTCTGCTGTTTGACAAAACTCCCGAAGTCATCACCATCCACCTGAAGCGCTTCTCTGCCAACAGTTTAGAGTGAGTCGATTCAGTTCAATCAGGCTCTGATCTCCTTCGATGTTTTTCTTCCAAAAAAGAAACAGAATGGGGCTGCAACAACTAATGGATTGGGAATAATTGTCCGTCAAAGTGGACACAATTCTGACAGAGACGGCAGGTTTATTATGTAATAATGGCTGTTTGAGTTTTAATTATAGAAATTCAAAGTTTTCAATGACAGAAAGTGAACATGGCAACAAGCTGTTGCAGTTCGGTACAAAAGAGCTATCACATAATGTCATCTAAAACTTTATCTGATCAAATATAATCCTAATATCATTATATTAACGATTATTTTGCTAATCGATTAATCGGTCAATTATTCAACGAATTGAATCTGATTTTTTTGAAGTATTAATTTTCATGACGTGCTACATTGTTTTGACACACTGACTGATTAAAGGTTATCATGCAATACAACTATTTAACACTTACTGTAAACTACTGAAGCCTTGAATTAAGTTTGAGTTGGTCTAGGTTGTATCTGCTAAAAGAATGCTGCTACAGATCTCAGATTGATGTCAGACGTTCACTCGTCTCCCCCGCTTCTTCTCCTTCCAGCTCGGACCCGTACGCCGGCCTGTCCAAAGTGAACACGCCCTTGCAGACCCCTTTGAACTTGTCTCTGGAGGACTGGTGCACTCAGTCCTCGTCCACCAGGGCTCAGAGCTATCAGCTGTTTGCCGTGGTCATGCATAGCGGCATCACCATCAGCAGCGGCCACTACACCGCCTACGTCCGCGCGTCTGGTCTGACGGATGAAAAGCTCTGGCCGTGCGGCCGGAAAGAAACGGAGGAGGAGGAGGAGGAGGAGGAGGAGCAGCAAGAGGAAGATAAAGAGGCGGTCCAAGTGAAGGAGGAGCCACCGGACTACGACGACGGAGAGGTGTCCTTCCGCCTGAGCGCGAGGAAGCTGAGAAGTGGGAGTTTGGGGAGCAGCAAAGCGGTAGGAAAGAAGCTGTCGGAGGGGGGAGTCGGACTCTTGGGAGGCCAGAGGAGTCGGCCTAGCTCCCTAACCGAGGGATCCAAGCGGAAGAAGCCCACTAAAGGCTCGGGTCCCTCGCAGTGAAGGGGAACTAGAGAAGGAAGCTGAAGGAGGAGAGGAGGCGTCCAAGGACACGCAGGTTTTGAATAACCTCCAAGAGTACGAGGGCAAATGGCTGCTGTTTGATGACTCGGAGGTGCGTTTGTTTGAGGAGGAGGATTTCCTGCGAGCCTGCTCCCCTGAGACGTCGTCCTCGTCCACGCCGTACCTGCTGTTCTACAGGAGGATGCCCGGAGCCCAACTGTAGCGTGGACGTGGGGGATGAACTATTTTGTTTTTCTATTCTATAAATGTGGTCAAAAATACTTTGGGTGGCATATTAGCACGTGAGCTCCCCCCCGGTTTACTTTTCTATGTGCTTGCTGGGATGAGTTTCCATTTTCTGATCTGTGATTCTTCTCATTCATAGAATGACACATCCTTTTTTATTTTTTTGTCTCTAACTTGCTGGTTGTTTTTTACTAATTAGAAAAGCTTTTTTTTTTTTTAGACAGTGCTGTCCATGTTTGGAATCTCACTCAACTAAAAGCCGTAAATGGCTTTTTTATTTCAAAGCAATATAAAATATGCTTCATAAGCGATGGGGACAATGTCAATACAATATTTACCTAGTTCCATAACTATGAACTTTGTTTTGCACTGATACCTTATTTTAATACATCAGACTTTTACACTGGCATATTTTTACATTAAAAACATTCCATGTTTATCTAATATATGCCAAATGTATCTATATGTCTGGTACTGTTGACACGCAAATAATTATTGCAGCTGTAGAGTGCGTCAGTAGCTGTTTTTAGGATGTAAATTGAGAGTAAAGGTATTTAGTTAGCTATCAGCCGATCATATTCACTTTAAAGAGGATCAATTTAAATAGTTATTTTAACACAACGAAACAGGTTTGCAGGTGAATAAACAGCCTACACTTCTCTAGATGTCAAGACTCGATTAAGATTGCTATGTCAATCAAAATTAGCTGTACCAAGAAAATGTAAACCTGGCACAAAATTATTTTGATCACAGAATTAATTTTGTATTTATTAATATTGCATTAAAATATTTCGTAACGGTCACATTGTCTCAGGTCCAACAATGCTTATATGTCCAATCATGGTTTCAGGGATCAAAGCCTAGTGATTAACACCCATTGTTGACCATATTTAATGTACACACACACACACACAAGTTGTGTTGTCTCCTTTAAACTGTAACCCATTCCATCTGTAATTGTGTTCAATTCTAAAGCAATAAAGTTTTTACCTTCATCCAGCAATAGTCCTTCACAGCCAACATAAAATAAAACGACTGTACAACAAATGCAACATTAAAATATTTATTTAGTAAAATATTTAAAATAAAACAAAATAATACAAGGATGTTCAAAGTGCCTAACTTTAAAAACATTTCAATAAAAACGATTAAAGTATCATGATAAATAATGGTACCGTTTATCCACTCACCCCAAATTGAATTAAATAAACTTCTGTTGCAAAACACTTCGCTACACCATAATAAAAAAGTGCACACATGAAATTGAATAGATTTTTAACATAACATCATTGGACACCGTGACTTAAAATCACACCTCTGCACACTTGTCAAAACAAGCACAAGTGTTATTTGGCACTTCGATAAACCAATGAAGGGATCTCAGAGGATTCTTCGTACTCATTGGCGTATTAGTTTTCCTCCAGCCGGTTGTGTTGGTTTGGAACGTGGAGGCTAACATTAGCACATTAGAAGTAGCATAGGGACAATAAAGACTTGTCTCCTTTTGTGACAAATCGCCAGCAAAGAAACTTCTAAATGCCAAACCATCTCTTTAATCCATTTAAATGCCCCTCTGATTGTGTAAAAGTTTGTCTGTAAACAAATTAAGACACTGGAATGACGTACCAAGCTGCAACACGTTTAGCCTTTCTTTTGACATAATATCGGAAAAACTGACCAACATTCAAAAAACTATTTACAATCAAGAATAAATTAATATTGCAATTTCTGGTGTGAGTTAGTGTGTGTGTGAGTGTGTGCCATTTGTTCTTTATCTTCAAATGTCAAACCTGCGAAGACTCATTCTGCTGAAGGAATCTCTGGAAACAAGACGGAAAAAAATAATTTCATCAAACAGTGAGAGCTTATTGGACTGCAAGACCAAGAATTTGAGCTAAATGTAGCTAATATCACTGGTAAATCTGCTGGCTGCATTCATCTAAACAGAATCAGGCTTGTGACAATAGCAACATTGTAAAGTTGGAAGTACAAAAATGTCCTTCTGAGATAATACAATAACACAGGACAAAAGAATAAGAACATGGAGTGTGAAAGCACCGCGCTACCTGGTCAAGCTGTCCGTTTGCTGCATGATTATTGAAGAAGCAAAAGCAAAGACTCATGTGAGTTCACAGGCTCAGGGGCAGAACAACCGGGAGAGAGGAAGCCTGTGGACCCGCACACGCTGCCCTACCTGTGAGAGTTGGCCTGAAGCACAGGTTTATAAAGCTGTGGGATCTTTCTGTTGATGAGCGGCTGAAGCGCCTCCTTCAGCCGGTGGTAGTTCCTCTCCAGCTCCCTCTGGTACTCCTTCTGGTCCGGACCGATCAGGCTCTTGTTCTTACGCAGGGCGTCTTCGCACCTTCGGCACACAGAAACGGCTGGCGTTTGAATTCTGTAGCTACTGTAGATGGAGGATCTTTGCTTTGCTCCCGTTCTTTTGCAGTTAAATGTTCCCTTTTCAGCCGAGTGGCGAAACAGTTCTCATGTTGGCCATTATGATTTACACAGAAATAAAAACATGCCATTATCAACAGCAGCTTTTTAGACGAACCAAGTCGTTGTTTTTCTTTTCGTAAATGATACTTTTTTCTTTATCTAGACGTGCGGCTGGCAGAATTTCAGAGATGGCTTTCTTTGGTACCTACCTCTTTGTGAAGTCTTTGAAGCAGAGCCGCAGCTTATTGTGGTGTCGGTACAGCTTGGGGTCACTGGGAATGTCGGACAGGAACACCTGGGCCACCTCCAAAGGACCCTGAGGAGAAGAAACGTTGGTGACTTCTCTTCTACAACTTTACCCATGCTCATAAAATCCTGGAACAATTCAGAGCACCGATGCAGACAAATACGTTCCCTAAAACCGTACCTGGTTGACGGTTGTGCCCACTGACCCCTGTAGGACCATCTGTAGCATCTTAGCATCAGCGGGGTCCTGGTGGGTGGCAAAGGCCAGCTCCTGGGTCTTCTTCTGCATGTCTTCTATTGCCACCTCGATGGGTGTGGATATAATCTGGAAAGAGACGAGCGGTTTTAAGCGTCGGATCAAAGCGAGATGAAATCGTGCACGGGGGAGAAATGAAAAGCGTCCGCTCTCTGTGGCTCCGCCCACCTCCTCTTTGTGGATGATGTTGATGCGGGTCTTGATGTAGGGGAAGGCGTGCGAGGTGGTGAGGATGGTCTTGCGTTTGAACTGCTCGTGCAGGTCCCCGTGGGCTCGCCCGTCCAGAGTGAAGGGGGTGCAGTAGACAAAGCGGCGCAAGTTGTAGTTCTTGTCGAAGTAGGTGATGCGGTCCTTCATCTCGTACGTGTCGAAGTACGGCTCCACATACGTGATCTGGATGCATGCCTGCACAAATAACAATGGGCATAGTTTGCGTTTCCCTCTGTGGAAGATGGATTCTCAGATGTTTGGAATGAAGTCCCTCTAAACTGTATCCACCAATTAGCACTAGCACTGACCTTGTTGGGGTCCAACTTGCACTTGTCCACGGGGTTCGAGTCCTTAATGACTTCTACTTGGTCCTCTCCAAATCGCTCTCCATAGAAACCCTGAGAAGAAATGCATCACAGAACCTCCTCAGTTATTAGCTGAAGCACCACGACAGGAGAATCCAGAGGCTTCACAGTGGAATTTACCTCCAGCCGGTGAGAAATCTCCGCCAGCTTGGTGATGGCCGGCTCTTTGTACACAAACTCCTGCTCGTCCAAGTCACCAAACTTTGAACCGTAAATTCCAATTCTGAAGTACGTACCAAACATCCTCTTTCCGTCCTGAGAGTAGCAGGAGATACATATTAGTGCAGAGCAGGAATATACAACAACTCTTTATAAAACCATGTGTCACAATCAGTCTGAGTGTACAAACATGTCTTGCAGCTAATACCACTTTTTATGATTGGTCTATGGACAGTGAAGAGCATTGGCTACTTTCTATGTCTAGCTAGTCAGCAACCTCTGGATTATCATACACAAATGTAGCCATTAGTAACCGCATGTGGAGAGTATCCACTGTAGAAATCCTTATTACAAAACATCAACAGGAAAACAAATTCAGCACAATATCCTACTACTATGAAATTGAAGTAAATTCTAACTTTCTTGATTTGGCTCAGCGTGACCGTACATATGTTCTGTGAATGTGTTTCCTCTGCTTTGAGAAAGTTAGCCAGAGAAAACCTGAGACAACAGGATAAATAATGCTCACTTCTAATGGATGGATAAACTCAACAATTTTCCATAGAATAGACATTTCCATCAAATCCAGAAACTGAAATTTGTTCCCCTCAGACATCTGGAAAGCAATTTCAGCCTTATGTTCATTCAAGTCAGAAAACACAGCAGGACCGATACAAATGTACTGGTGGGAGGTGAATGCGTGTGTGTGTGTGTGTGTGTGTGTGTGTGCGTGCGTGTGCGTGTGTTTAACATGAGAGCTGTGGATTGTTTGACAGGTTTACTTGTCAACGCGTAGATTTAATAAACCCTCTTGGTAACTGAAGGGAAATCTAAATTCAAGCAAATATGGCCCTAAAAACTAAGGAACTTACCACAAGACACAATTAAGTAAAGTGGGAAGGAGGGGTCGGCAACCAGGGAAATCAAAAAGGAAAAAACAGAACAAAGTTTAATAATGAGGATCGGGTGACTCCAGAGAATTTCAAAAACAACTTAAACTAAAACACAAAAGATAAATATCTCCGTTTATTTTCAAAAATAACATAAACGTAGTAGTTGTGGAGCCAAACCATGCAGATGCAAACAGTTATGACAAATAGAAGAAAAACAAAGTGAGAAAAATAGATCCACAACTGTCAAAAACACAACATGCACCCTCAGTGCATTTGCAATGGGAGCTCAGAGCGAACTCTCCATTTCATGCAACAGACCTCAGAGGTTAATATGGTTACAAAAAAACAGAATGGATGAAAAATATCAGGGGTCGATTTAGTTTGAACTTTTAAAAGAAAGGGCGGGAATAAAAACTAATCAAAATGATCAAAAAGGGATAAATCAATTAATCCTGAGACTACTGTGAGTTGAACCCTTTTGGGGGGAAAAAAACCCTGCACTTTCACAAAGTTGCTTTGACCCAATGCAAGTCGGCAACAGCTTGTTTTTTCAAAAGGCTCATTTAACGGCGTGTGGAGAAAATGACCAATGGCCTTTGCCTAAAAGCAGCGCACTGAAATCGAGCCCTGTGGGTGGAGAGGAGATGAAATGAATGGATGAGTGTGTGCTGACAGAAGATGAAGACAGGAGGATTGTGCAGGTGATGCATTCACTGAGACTGAGTCCCACACTGAGGCTCCCATGCACAGCCTGCCGACACGGCCGCCCCCGCCGCGACAACAGGCTCCTCTCGCACAAGGAGGCGAGGGAGGAGGGAGGAAGACGAGGGTGTTGCTGCTCACACAGCAGGTGTGCCCAGCCCAGCAGGGGGCAGACAGCTGTACATCGTCCGCAGATGTTAATGGATGTAACAAAGCAAAGAGAGCAGCAGAATGCCCACGGCTGGGAAATAAAAAGATGAGTAAAACAACACGAGCAGGGCCAAGCAGGAACTGTTCAGCCACCTACCTCCCAGCCAGTACTCTGTGTGACAAAGAGAATACAGGGCGAGTGAACCAAGAGACACAGACACCGTGGCGAGAGGGATGGACTCTTTGAAACAAATCCAGGATGTTAGCTGGAGTGGAGAACAACTGACCGCTGACAAACACAACAAAAACACACCCTTATGCTGCGGTCACACCAAAAGCGAAGCAAATTATTTATTTATGTCCATGGTGGGTGGCGTAAACAATAACTGTCTTTACAGAAAAAAGCAGCGGAGATAAGCCACGCCCCCTTCCAGGAGCGAATGAGGCGAAATAACTACAACTAGTCGGGCGAAAATTTGCTTCGCTTTTGTTGTGAACGCAGCATTACATCATCCTTTTTCATAACCAAAAGGTCTTGGCCTTGTGCGGTTGCTCATGGTGACCTCGCCCACAACTTGCCCGTAACCGGAAATAAAATGCCAAAATAATAAATCCAGGCAACATTTCCAGTTTGCTTTGGCGTTATTTGATCGAAGACTGTGACGTATTTTGAGGCCATGAACATGAGCCTTGCTCACTTGGGCCACCGCTCCGATTTGTCTCATTTCTTTATTATACAAATCTTGCTGGAAGATACTTCTAAACAAACCCAAAACGTCAAGAGATGTAATGCGTGTGACAAAAGTGCACTTCTGCCAAACAGTAAATCTGCGTTATGTATGTGCGTGCGCGCGTTTACCTGGTGCACGATTTTTCCAAAGGCTTCCTGTAGTTTACCATGAATGGTGGCGAGCTTCTTTGCGTCCCTGTTGGCTTCATGGATTGGAATCAGTACCTTGTACACTTCGTTTACAGCCTCGTACATGCCCGCCTGGAAGGGAGATGGAGACAAGTCTAAGTAGTGTACAGTCATTCAAAAATACTGTCACCTCAACTTAAATTCATACATTTTGTATTTAAATTTAAATTAAGATCACTGGAAAAGTTCCACTCACATTTGACTACAGCCTTACACTGCTCTTTGTTTGAGGGTGTACTGTTGAGACGATTTAGGACGAATGAATACAATGACTCGTCGTGAAATGAGTTCATTAGTTTGGTGAGAGAAAGAGAAAACCAGTGGGCGACATCCACGGCCCTTCATCTACCCCCCCTCCCCCATCCTCCTCCACTTCTCACCAGGGAGAAGGAGGCAGCGGCCTGCTCCAGGAGGCCCACCAGGCCGATCTCGGTGAAGTATTTCCCCGAGCAAATGCCCTCTTCGTCTGGCGACACCACGTCGTCGGAGACTGCAGACTCCTCCAGCACGTTGGAGGAGATGTTCTGGGGCACACACACATGTGCATACACACATGAAAGAAACACAAACACATCAGCAGGCATTTTTATTGCCGGGCATGTGAACACACACTCCACGTACCCAGCGCTCCCCTTACCTGGAAGGTCACACATCCCACAGGCAGATACTTGCGGTCCTCCAACATGCTGAGGTATTCCGCCACCAGGGCGGCGCTGTGCACCAGACACTGAGCGGCCTCCGCGTGGTTGTTCCTCTCAGAGTGTTTTCCGGCCATGTTCTGAAGCCACGTCAGCCGCAGGTCTGGTGACGTCTGGTAACCCTTTGCAATCCTGGAGAGGTGAGATCAAAGACGCACACAAACACACACAGGGGAAAGTTCAGTGCAGAAACACGTTTGGAGGGGATCAAAGGGTGTTTGCTTGAGTGTTCTGTACCTGTACATGAGATCTATCAGCATCTCAGGATCTTCCTGGTGCTCCTTCATCTTGACTGTGTCGGATAGGATCATGTGCAGGTTAAACACAAGGTCCTGGACCTGAGAAAAACAAAAAAAGAGTGTGGCCTGTGTCTTACTGCTAGCTCGATCTTTTATCTTACAGAAAAACAGAAGAGAACATCTGTCCAAAAATCAGCATATTTTGTAAATAAAATCAATCATCAAGTTGACCCCAAACACAACTTAAGACAACATAGGACTTTGATGGATCCATCTGTACCTGGTCTGGGAACGTTGTCTCCCTCAGCTCAAGATCCTCTTCTGCATAGGTGAGGATGGTCTTCAGAGAGCGACGCAGAAACTCCTCATTAAAGTTCTGAGACGTTCCCACCAGGGACGAAAGAGACATGGTCACTTGCATCTTCACTCTTGCAAAGTTCTGAAAGCCCAACCACAAAGGAAAGAAAGATTCAAACTCTAAACGTGTAGTCAAAGGCACTGACGATGGTGATAGATGCGAAGGAAGTCATTTCTAAAGGTGTCTGAAGGTTGCGAAAGGCTCCGTTTACACGTAACTGGGCCACAAATAGTTGAGCCAAATTGGGTTATGTTCACTGAAAAAGAATGGCTTGCAAGGACTCAAAATGTGAGATTCAAGTAGAGGTCAAATCTTGAGGCACGCGTGGTAACGGCCTTTCTTTTTTGAACTAGTAACACATTGTAGGAGCTCTTTGAAAACAACCATCCAAACGCTCTTTAACTCGCCATCCCAGGTTCATCAGTAATGTAATGTTGTAAATCTCAATTTCGCTAGCAGTACTTACGTTGCCGATCTCAAAGTTTTGCCTCATGAGGAGGTAGAGGGAGGCGCTGGCATGGGCCCTGATGGTGCTTATGCTGCTGCTGCAGCTCCTTAACAATCGCAAACACAGATCGGCACACTGCTCCGTTTCCTCTTCGAACAGCAGTTCAGGAAACTACACAGGCAGAGAGAAAGACCCCCGAATTGACAAAGTACACGTATTGAGTCCTGGAAAGAACGTGGTCAGGTCCAGGAGTCTAACCTTTGACACCAGCGCCCTCTGTGTGGCGAAGCAATGCTGGAGGTAGAGGGCGCTCTGGTTGCAGGCCATGCTGTGGAGCAACACCTTCAGTACCCCGCCGAGGACACTCTCCTTGGACTCGGTCACCGACACCGTCTGGAGAGAGGGTGAAACATGTGCAGCCTTTACAGGAGCCTGTTGTTCATTTTTTCACTACTTTTGACCACACCCATACATGGTAGTATAGGTTAAAGAAGAAAGTACTGATTACTTGCATACCTGTACAACGATCTCCAAAGTATCAAGAATAATTACGTTGGCCTCCGTCGCAAGGTTACCATCAATAAGGGCTTCATGTTCCAGCTCGGCTCGGGTCCTGCAGGCAAAAACCAGAAGATTCCCTCAACAACTGATAACCAACTCTTAAACTGCGATTCTGATGATCTTCAACCTTAAAGGTTTCATAGGCCTCTGATCACCAACATTTGTCCCAATCAATGTAGGAAGAAATAGGAATGCTGATCTTGTTTTCATTAACCTGTCTTCATGCAACCAAAGCCCCACGTTGGTAAAATGAGTAGGTTTAGCTATCTTTAATTAAATAAATTTGACTTGGCAAGATGTCATTTCCCCTCAAACACAGAACTTTGACTTAACAAATGATTAACAGAAACGATGCATGCTGACCCTCACGTGGACAGCTAGTTCAAACCTCAAACGTCCCCCCAGAGAGGGGGGCAATGTGTGAAAGCATCGAGGAAATGTTATACATGTCCAATGTGTTAAGAGTATAAAACCCTAACAGGATCGGCTCGTAGTAGCAATGCATCAGACTTTCCTGCTATTCAAAAGTAAAACCAACGAAACGATGACAAACAAGAGCTGTTGTTGTATTTGTCTCTACTTTTGCTGCTGCAACAACCAGGGAGGCACATGAGTCACGATCCCAGAACAAGAAGCACACAGGTTAAAAAGCAAAAAAGACCCACTGCAACCAATGCCAACCCTGAGACAGACAGTTACCAGGGCAGAGGAAACGATGGGGAGGAGGGGGGATTCTCTGTTGGTGCATTCATGTGCATGTGTAAACTTCGGAAGTCAAAATTTAAAATAAAAAACGAAATGGATGGGTGCATAACAAGGTAGAATAATGAATGTGCCTCACCCAAAACAAAACGTATTAGGATGTCAATACTAGTTTTAAGTTATTCAGGAGAGCACTAGCATGTGAATACACCATGAACAAGGAAGTAAAGCGGGGGGGAATTCAAGGGAGCACACTGCAACGGTGGGCCATACAATACCTGATTGATCTGTGACACCTACGTAAACACACAGCAATGTGAGAGAACAAATGGAAATTAACCAAAAACAAAGGCTGGCTCAATTTACAAAAAGAGAGAAAAATCAAATTTCAAATTGTCAAAATAAGTAAAACAAGATAACAAACTGTTGCTTTTGAGTTTGTGCAACACTTAATCAGAATTAAACTGTATGTAAATCTGTAAGGTAAATGCCAAAAACATTCGGGTGTTTGTATCTATTACTAGATGGACTTCTGATTAGAGCAGGGGTCCCCAAACTACGGCCCTACGACAGCACCCCCTCGGTCAGCCCGCCGGCCGACACCGCCATATCATTGAACCGTAATAAGAATTTGCATGTGGATTATGTGTAAGGAACGGCGTACTTGTCCATCTTTTCGCTGTTTTGTCTCCAGTGGGTCATGTCCTTCCTCCATCGAAGGTTCTCCTGACTGCCAAAAGCACTGCCCGATGGACTCCGCTCTAAAGGGTGAGGAAAGAGGAAAGGATTGTTGTCGGTTTTATTGATGGTGAAAGAAGGCATGTGTACACAGGGAAACCGCCACTAACTTTGGCTTTTTTGGTCTGTGTGTGCTTTGTGAGTGCACGTGCAGAAATGTGTTACCCTACCCAGCTGTCCGCGGCTGCGTCGCACCATCTCCTGTCTGGCACCAATGCTGCCGAGTATGGCCTCCTCCAGCTTGGCCTTCATATCTTTGGACTTCTTAAAGGTCAGGCTGTTCATCCGTTCAAATGCCTTCTTCCCCTGCATGGTGAACACAACATGGGCCTTGTATCCATGAGGCAGAGGATGAGTGGACAGACAAGAGAACAAAGCCAGGCAGTTATTTGCACCACAGCACTCAGCAGGCAGAGCATGTTTGAAGCATAAAAGCAAATGTGCAAGCACAGAAACGCAAACAGCAAGCAGATGGCATGGCAGAAAGCAAAAGACAAAGAAATGAATGAATGCCTAAAGCATAGGGAGCGGGAAAGTTGTCTGCTTCTACTATTTTAACAACACCGTAACCAGGCAAAGCATAGTTACTGAATAAAAGAGGATAGTACAAACTAATCCTCCACAGAAGCTTTAGAAAAAACAAGTGAACATAGAATCAGCTGTAATACGCCTAAAGCACATTGTATTCCTGGGACGTAAATGTAACACAACATTTACTGAATAGGCAGGCTTACTCAACCCGCATAGTGGTCTGTGATGTCACACTGGCTAGGCATATTCACTGCTGATGTTACCTTGTACTCAAAGCAGGAGACGCAGAGGTAAAGGAGATCCAGGAGGCGGTTGAGCTGAGACACCGACAGGTCTGTGAACCACTTCTGTAACACCAGCTCGTCAGCATTCTTCAACACCCACAGCAGACAGATGAGCAGACTACGACTTGACTCGGCCGAGAAGGTCCCGTGCTGACGAGTAGCCTGGAGAGATGGACGACGATCAGCCAGGAGCAAAGCACTTTGTAAAAACATGTTGTTACCAGGATCAGCAGGAGGACTGTTCCTAATGAATGGCAGGTTGTGGACTCGAACCTGTGCGTTGAGCAAGAAACTGCTTGGTCGCGACATTGGAGTGGGGGTGGAGGTGCCTGCTATCGCCATGGCGACAGTCTGGCTGATTAAGCTGTTACCCTCTCCTTCCGCCTCTTCTCCACTGCTGCCCATCGCCGCTCCCTGGGGACCTGGACGACCCCACTGGTTGTGGGACTCTAGTGACATGAAATCGAGAGATAAGAAAGTTAAGAAAGGAACTGGAATCAGAGAGAATCCAAGAGTAGGACAATTTGGACTGAAGCTTTTGGTGTGAGGTTGCGACACAAGACAGTGAAAATGGGATGTGGATGTAATTAAAGACAAAAAGAGTGAGACTCCATAGACTGATCCAACCATATGTAGAAACAAGCTAGGTAACCGCTAATGTAGATGCTTTAAAAAGTTGGGATGTGAAAAATACAATAAAAAAAACGAATCATGCAAAATAGATCAGATATTATGCAGTTTAAAAAGAAAGGAGCAATAAAGATGAACTAAGGTTGAAGATCAGGCACATTATGTTATTGTGCAACACGCTTTGCAGGTCAAACAATAACCTTCTGAGTTTCGTAACATTTTGTTTCAGGAGAGACAACCCTGAGCCACAATGTTGCACAAAATAGTAGTAAGTAGAACTGTTAGTTCTGACCTACTACATCTGACATTCCATAGTTGTGGGTGAAAACCAAATAAAGATACCAAACAAAATATGTTAAGTTATGTATATATGTTATTTACTGTACGTTTAAAGAAACTTTTATTCTTTACCTGTAAAGTCATGGAGCTGTGTTAGTGTTTCCATGACGATGCCAATGAGAGGTAGGTAAAGCATGGCGACGCGGGCCTTGACCTCAGGATCGGCGTAGCGAGGATCGGAGTCGTGGCTGGACAGGAGGTTATGAACGACACTCACCACCTTCTTATGGAGGCTAAACATTCTACAGGGAAAAGAAAAGATAGATATGGTATTTTCAATTTAAAATTTGAGAAGCACACTGGGTGGGAGAATAAGAAGTCTTGGCCACATCAATCTTCACCTCGACTCAGCCACATAAATGTATGTCAGCGTGCAAACAGGCTTATCTCTCACCTACAGATACAGAGGCTTTAATCAGAGAATATCGCTTTCCTTTCACTGCGATATTTGACAGTTTAATGGGAAGATGCACACAAACAGACACAATAGCCCCCATTGATAAATCGCAGTGATGACCATTTGTCTCGCACTCAATCATACATAAATCCTTCCTTTATAAAACGATCCTCAAAGGGTGCAGAGAGTGTGCATTCAAAGAGAACTGACCCTTCATTGTCCGGGTCCAGTATCACAGACAGTTCAGACAGCACCAGTCCAGCCAGAAAATGTTGCTCCCTGAAGGGGACAGACAGCTCAAACATGTTGGCTATCTTTTGGTCCTGGACATGTGTGGAGAACCCAGAGCTCTGTAGGAGAACAAAGAACATCACAACTAAAGCATTAATATCCTACATAATTACCGTTTAAATGAAGGAAACATGTCTTCTGTGATTGTTAAGAATATCTTTGTGTTAAGAAGTGGTTCAAACTTACTAGACAATCAAGTATTTGTGAGTCCCCCTCCAGTGGTTTTCAGTATGTAAGTCAATATGCTTCGAATGCTGTCATTGTTAATGGTTAACCCCCCCTTTACTATTTCTTTATCTAATTATGGATCCAGCATCGCCCCATCCGCCGCTGCTAACAAGGGCTGTTTAAGTTGTTAAGTTTGCACAAATGTCAGAGTTGCCAGATATCATTGCAGTACCAATGGCACCAATTGCTTGGTAAGAGTACGACTGCATCACTGGGTGCATAGCTGTTTGCACGCAGGTGTTCAAATGTCTTCAGACCCCTTGATGCCTTACCTGTGAAGTTGCTGAAGACACAGAAGGGGAAGGCGAGGCCGGCGGGGTCAGCAGACTGCAGGGCAGGTTTAGGGTGACGTAGTGTTCGTGGCTGCAAACAATTCTCAAGAAATCAAGCCTCAAAGACTCCAGGGTTGGGTTCTGCAGAGCATAAAGCTTTGTGGACACCTGCAGGTAGAATACACATGAATAGATATAAAAGAAAGGTATGCTTCAAAGCAGTAGAATGTAAAAAATAAAACAATATCTGGCTGTAACTTCAAATAAATAAAATGCAAAAGGACGTTAGGCTACTTAATATATATATATATATATATATATATATATATATATATATATATATATATATATATACATTCATTTGAATACTTCCAATTTCTCTTCACTTGAACCAATCCAAATATGTATTATTATTGTTTAAAAAACGGGAAGGGTATCTGATCATTGTGTCCCAATAAGGCATGTACCTGTTTCCAGTATGCCCTGATTAGGGTGAAGACGAAACCTCGGTCCATGACTGACAGCAAGTCGTTGAGGAAGAAGGCCAGACTCGTGTTTAGTCTCTCCACCAACTCTAGGTCCTGATTGGATGAGATAAAAGTCTTAAGAGGTCTCCAGAGTTGGCGCTTTGAACTATTTGATAAATTTTTCCAGTGTCTGGAGCCGCATGATATGACACACAGTGCGTGTTGATTGGGAACAGGTCAGCGGGCAGCTACTCACCTTCTGGAAGCGAGACACTATGTCCCCAGCGATGGTGCTGACCAGGGCCGTAATATCGTCCATAAAGCGTTCTGGGAAACGGTTCTTCCTGGGCGACTCGAGGCGCTCAGTGAAGTACAAGTGGTGGATAATGCTTTTGACCTGTGGTGAAGGTCGATTGTCATGTGAAAAATACGCCTCTGTGCACAACACAAGACAGATCCACACATCTGTCCTTCCAGGTGTGAAATTGTTGTGTCCTACCATGAGTTCAAAGAAAAACCAGGCCTGTTGCAGAGCGCCCTCCCTGACGCTGCCGCTGCTCACCACCCACTGGAGGGCCAACTCCTCGTGGAAGAGCTGAGTGGAGCAGCAGAGGAGAAAACAGAGAGAAGGAAGTGGAGATGGAGAGTAAGAGGGAGGGAGAGGGAGAGGCAACAAAGCCAGACAGAGAGAATGTGAGGCACCACGAGAAGTATCCTTGTCCATCTTATTAAAAGTGTACCTAAATCTACCTTTTGTGAACAGGTTATTTTACATTAATTCAAAGTGTAATTAATCAATGGGCATTTTGACATGAAATGAAAGTTAAGCAGGTTTAGTTCAAAATGATTAGCAATTCTAACTTTCTCTATGTGAAGAATAAAACAGTCCAGTAAAGCTTCGGCATCCGCAACACTGAAAATTAACTTGATTAAAGGCAAAGTGAGGTTTTACCACAACAAAGGTCTACATAGACACAAGGGTTACTAACTCAAAACATAGAAACTCATTCAAGGTCGTTTTCCGTGTTACTGACCGTACTACTACTACTGAATGCACGGCAGGTGTATCGCTGAGGACCAAAGAAAGTCCAGTGTTGTTTTATTGTTTATCTGAGAAATCGTAGACACCTCAGGCCATGTCTAAGCTGCAATCTTTTGAAAGGGAAATGCATTAGAAGATGTTTTCTAGTGTGTATTTCTGCATGAAGGAATTTCCCATTTTATGCATAATATACCTGCATTTATTTAGATGTGTGTTTTTATGAAAAAATGTCTGGCTAACACACCAACTGTTGTGCAGTCTGGCAAGTCTTCCTTGATCGTACTGACATATGTATATGATATCAAATAGATTATGTAGGAATAGGATCTGATTCATTTCAATCTTCAATCATTTGTATCTTTACTTTGTGTCCTTTTCCTAACTATCCTATTATATATTATCTCTATGTCATGTCTTCTTTTAATGATAGAACCTTTGCAGCAGATTGTATCCTGATACGCTGCCCAGCCAACAACATGTTGGTATTACTAGCACAACACGTAGAGGGATTTTGAACTGACGCATGTGAAGTATTCCAATGAAAGGAGACTTCCCAAACTCAGTTAGCCAGACTAGAACCAACATTCATGTCGCATAAAAAACACATCAGTGCATTCAGAACGAGAGGCAGAGCAGCAACATTCAGCATTTAACAAACTCCACAACCACCAAACACGACATCGACCAATTTAGAGGCACACATCCACAGACATGACAGGTGAGGAGGCGAATAGAGTGTCGGGCGGGGTCGGCTCCTCCCCCAGTGCAAGTGGCTCTACCTTTTTTGTGGGCAACCGTCCTGTTAAAGTTTGCAAGAAACTGGCGCTCTCAGTGTGCGAAGACATGCGATTGCCACAGCGCTCCATGGCCTATGGGTGGGATGAATGGAACGGTGACAACAAGGTTAGTGGAGGAACAACAGGAGCGTACGGTCGCGCCTTTCCAACCCGCAGGGAAAATGCGTCGGCTGGATCACACACATCCAAGCACACGTATAAACACTACAGACTTTTGTGATCTCTTGCACACACATGAAGACAAACAGTGACAGTAGGACGCAGGACAGGGGTCACAACGCTTCAAAGCGTCGGGCCCATGATCTAAAAAAGTCAGATACTTGGTAGTGTCAGTACCTTGGAAAAGAGGGATGCAAAATGGCTGCTTAAGGGGAAGCGAGATAAAGTGTGCCATTCTGCATTCCTCAAGATAAAAACAATACTTCAAAGAAGGAAATTGTCTGTTTGAAAAGGTGTTTTCTTTGGTAGGGAGACTAACACAATGTCCCAACGCATGTCAAATGCTGATAATGTACATGCTGTGTCAATGTTGGCACAATTAAACTAATGTTGCAATCTAGCCGTGACGTTATTATATGACTAACATGCAGAATGGTTCCTTGACGGTCATCTGGATTAGTGACAAACAATTGTTCATGTCAAGACAACCCAAAATGACGTGAAGATGGAAAGTGAAGCTGACAAACAACCTCATTCGTGTACACACACACACACACACACACACACACAAGTATACCATGCTCCAGCAACAAAATGAATGCCATGTAGTAGAAAGTCATGCAGTGGTGTTTACTAGGGACGGTGAGAGTGGAGTGTATGAGCTTGAAGCAGAGGAAGTGAGTAACGGTGTTAGAAGCAGTAAGGAAAAGAGGAAATTATAAAGGAAATATAGTTCATAAAAAAATACTGTGTAGATGAAGATGCTTTTTAACACTACTATTTTTCTCTAAAACTGTAAATGACTGTGAAAAATGAAAATACACATGTAAAAAGATCACAGAAAGTCTGGGCTTTGGGTATAGCACCAATGGACTACAGTAAACCTAAAGCGACAGAACAACTCAACATAGAAAAAGTAACCATGTGAGAGAAGATACTGCCATAAATGAGTCAGATAAATTGGCATTGAATTATTTAGATTTATTTAATTGATCTGTTTTTCATGCAAGTACTGAGAAATGGGATGTGTTATGAGGTATGATTAATGAAGAGACACCTGAGCTCTAGCATGAGTGATGGAGGGTCATGGAGGCGACTGTGACGCCTGTGCATGGCATCATGGGAGGTTCATGATTTTACGTTTACCAGGAATACTGTTATACTCAAAGTTCTGGTCTTTTATGTCCTACTGGTACATTATTCACTTTATCACTCTATATAGTTTAAAAAGGTTTTTTTTTTTTTAGAAAGTTAGCAAAGGATAGATGGCAATCCTAGGTGTGTGACTTAAAACAGTAACTTCACAATAGGTTGAGTCTACAAAATATGTGATCATCTGCACAATTAGGCGATAGATTGTCACTCTCAAAATAAACCAAAACTCAGAATATCCTAGTATTCCTTCAAGGTGAATAAGGTGAGTTGTTTTTGTTGTTGTAAGGCAGAGTGCAGGACGAGGCGTTCATAAAACCACCTGCATGGTTTCTGGAGCGGACCCGGGGCTGGATCCCCAGGGGGCGCTCTTACAGCCCATGGTGTGCACCCACGAGTTGGAGCGGTCTAAGCCCTAGGTGGGCCGAGTTCAAAGGACACAAGGCAGGCGGGAAGCAAGTGAATAAGCAAGCAGCACGGGGGAAGGAGGAGGGAAGGAATAACCACAGGTTAAAGAGGTTCAGAAGTCAGAACTGTTGGTAGATGCCAAGGGCCCAAAACAGGTTAGCTGGCAATAAATATGAAATCCAAATCAACACACAGAAGAGCAAAGCACAGCTCTCTTTATTTCTGTGTAAGAAATAACTTGCCCTCCCTCAGAGACAAGAAAAGAAAGGTTTAGTTAAGTATTAGCAGCAGGGAACATCCATCAAACAAAGGGGCTGCATTCAAGAACTGCTATGGTACATTTGAGTTTAATCAAAACACATTTGACAAGGGCAATCACAACTTAAAACAAGACAGAATATGCATTGCAACAGATAAAGTAAATTAAAGAAAATGAAAGAAAAACGGTCACGAGTGACAAGGCTAAGATAGTATTAATGACAACGGACACAGTGTGCTACTGTATCTTCCTGACTGCATCTGCTTTATGACTCAACCTGAATACACAGACCACTGTGTGTCTATGCGTATGTGTGTGTGTCAAGTTGCTGTTACAGCAGTTAGAGATAAAATGTCCAATTTGGAATCTATTCGCAGCGATGGCAAGCCACATAGAGGAATTAGTGCCAAACAAAGGCGTATGCTTAATGCTTTAGACTTTACCTTGCTGCCAATGATGGCGCGGACCTCGTCATCAGGAGAGGTGGGAGTCCCAGAGATGTCTGGGTTGCTGTTGCTAAGGCTACGGGAGCGATTAAGGTTGAGGCTGGCCGGTCGAACAGCTGAGCGAGCCATTGTGGCGTAGTGAACCGAGCCTCCCAATCCGCCTGGGCCTGCACCAACACACACAAGAAGGGAAATAAAACACTTGGGATGTCATGGGGTAAAACTACTTCTACCGAATCAATGTGGTTCCTCTCATATGTTTAAACACAGCTCCAAATGCCCAGATTGGAACTTGTACAGACCTTGCTTCTTATCCAAAGCAAAAGAAGACCCATAACATTGCATGTGATAAACACACAGGTTATAAGCAAATTCGTTGGTAAGTGATTATACTTACTTTAAGCAACCAACGAGTCTTGGCAGTGGATGGTTCGTTAGTTACCACATGGCTGAAATAACCTATACTACTCAAATGTTATACCACAATGGATTAAGATAGTGGGCCACATGTACCTGTTACAGATGAGTCAAGGTCTGTGTTGGGCAAGCAGAAGACAAAATGGACATGGGAGGAAGAAAGCAGGAAATAAAAAATAAAAAATAGAGAGAAATAGAGAAGGGAAATAAATTATGGCGGTTTTGATGATAACAAACCAGGTGAAGGTGAGTTGGAGGTTTAGTAAAGTTAACTTAAAAGAAGGAACAGAAAAGCAGGTAAAGAATAAAGAAAAATGTGAGTTGTTTAACTGCATTGACAGTAAAATACCTGGCGAGGGAGAATTGGGGTCGGTGCTGGGCAAGCGGAAGACATAGTGGATGTAAGAGGACAGTAGGCCATTACGGCCATGCATGTCCTGGCTGGTGTCCAAGTACTTATGAAGCCGGTTCACTATGGATGCCATAACCTCGAAGGATGCCTGGCCCAGATTCACTGAACACGCAGATACACACAGAAGCAAAGTGACACATGTGCAAAAATGCAGATATGGACAAATACACAGCAATGCAGAACATTGTGTGTCTGTGTGTTTGTGTGTGTGGAAGAAGTGTGACCCATAAGATATGTAGTTGCATAAATGTATGGACCCTTTTAAGGTCTCTGAATAGATAAAAGTAAACATATTACATTTAAATACATAGTTTTAATGTTCTTGTGTTAATGTGCAGAATACAGTGGGAACTGTATAAAGTAAATAGATCGGTTGCATTTTCTTCACAGAAATGAAAAACGTACATTGTCAAACAACAAAAACAGTCCACTGTATAACACACAGATACACATCGATCCAATATAAACCTATTTATCCTAAGACGATTACCAATTGCCAAAATGTACAGAAATACTTCTTCTAATCTTTTTGTTGTGTTCATATTGACATCTTCCATGTTTTAGCTTTTGGTGAAGGCAGATGCAGTGGTGACATACTTTAGCTTGGCACATGGATAGAAAATGCTGTCTTTTGCCATGACCAGATTCAGAAAAAAAATTCTCATCACTTCTGTAAATAAAAGACATATACAACTGGAAGATCGATGCATATTTTCTACTTTGTAGAATTACCGTTACCAGCCGAAGCTGTTCTAAAATGACTGTGTGATCACAAAAGCAGTATCATACCTATCTGCCCAGCAATAACTGGCGGCCGCACTACAAGCAGCACCAACTTGTCGAGGAGGAGGTGAAGGAATCGAACCACTGGCTCCAGCTGTGAAGAATTGAGAGCTGCGATGCTGGACTTGAGCTCGCCCTCCAGGTTGTTCTCCATGATGCGCATGTCTCCTATCCTGACTGGGAACATGTGCTCATCCAGGGCGTGTACCAGCGCAAAGAATTTATCCAGGTACTGGTCCTAGAAGGGGAGAGGGAACCATTTGTTATGCAAAGTAAATTAAAGCAAATCCAAGTGGATATATTAAAAAGACGGAGCGATGGCAAGAAAATCAAAGAGCCACAGAAAAGAGAAAAGAAGGCAAAAAGGAGGAAACACAACACTGTTAAAGGTAAATAAAGGTGAAGAATAAGGGAAAGAAATTAACAAAACAAAAGTAAGCTGAGTTCCACTCATCCGTAAATTGGCTTATTAACTCAAAATCAGAAAACAGCGTTGCTAGTGGAACACAGTAGAATCCAGCCAGTCTAATCTGTGGCCGCAGCTTTGATTTACGAGCACATTAGTCTGCGTTAGGCTCCTAGGGACCACAGTCAAGCCCCCCCACACCGCAGCCGACACAGAGATGGAGTGGGCCTCAGTAAATTACTGCCAAGGCGAGCTTCGCCCACTAATGAACCGGTGCTGCGGAGAAATTACTGTGCAAATGTGGAAACGCTGTGTGTTTGTTTTTTTCCTGACTGAAATCTAAATTCTAAATGATACCATGTGAGATGCTTATGAAAATGATTTAAGGCAACTGAGATACAAAAGAATTTCTCTCATTCATTTCTGAAAATACGTTTTTTCCACCTATGTTCATATATTTCCTGTTGATATGTTAGCCCATTGTATCAAGGTGAAAGATGGCAAAGGGTAAAGGCATTGAGACATGATAATGGTTAATCATTAAATACCCCCAAACAATGACAGTAAAAAACATTGTATACAGCACTGTTACCTGTGTGTGGATGGTTGAAACCGAAACCACTTCCACATTGAATACTCCTCGATGGTTGTCCACCCACTTCATCCCAGGGAGAGGAACCTGAGGCACAACAACATCGGAGTAAATCTGTTTTGCAAGCATGTAAAATGTACGATAGGTGACTTTCCTTAAATCCAAAGCTTTTCCATTCCAACCAAAAGTCAAACAAAGAGTTTAGTAAGTGCAGAGAAATAATCTCTGAGGCATCCTGACATCATGATCCAGTTATGACTCTGCGCCCGTAAAAACTGCTATCTGGGAAAACAATATGAATGTCCCTTCCATAAACTACTACTACATATTAGAATCTTCAATCTGATCATCTTACGTCAGGTGAGAGAACAGAGTAGGATTGTGGGGGTTTTTCCAGAGACACGGGCAGACAGAAATGACCCGTCCGCAGACGCCCATTCTGCAGCATGGGGATCCACTGCATAGAGGGGAGGAAAAAATAAATCAAAACAGAACGCAGAGGACAAAAAACACAAGAGGATAACATTCTTTTTAAATTCACAGGTTAGTCAAATAAAGACAAGTAGAGAATGTGCGCTTCTTAATCCTGTCTTTTGACTCTCTCTGAAAGTTGCACTGCTTAGCTCTCTAATCGTTACCCACCGTGTATCCCACGGGGGTTTCCAGGGGTGTGTTCTGTTTCTGTTGGCAGCTGACGTGGTAAAAAGTGAAGAGGATGTGGTGGTGGTCCGACAGGGAGGCAGGCAGCTTGATCTTGACCTCATCATGGAAGTCAGGGGACCTGTTGACAGCAGTTTTAACAACGTCATAAAACCACTGAACAACAGTGTTACAAGCAGCTTGGTAATTAATACCTTGATATATTAGTAAAGACCCTCACCAATTGTCATAGTGTTTTTGCACTATGCAAAGAGGTTATGAAAAATATTTTTCTGCATCTGATTTCCCCTACTGGTTGCCTGCTCGATACGGGGGATGCACTAAACAGAACCCGTTTCTGAACGGGGAACCAGTCAGAGATTTGTGCGTGTGCAAATATGCAAATCCACTGAAAAGCTCTATCTGGGGTATTTTCAGCTGAGCCCATTTATAACTTGGGATATGTGTCCCAAGACAGGTCAGTTGATCGAAAAGGAAATAAATTAGTTAACACATCATAACTCAGTTGAGTGGAGTTACTTTTAGTCCCGCAAGAGGAAACATTGTCTGTAGGCCAAGGCCATCAACAAACCCACCAGGATCCCCTCAAGGCTCCGGATTATCAGAACTGCTTAAAAAAAGGTCACTGAGAGGCTTTCATCTCTCATGGGAACACACATTTGGATTATGCAACAAAAATGAAAACTCCCACAGGGACCAGCAACAGCAACTTTTAACACAGAGGAAAAGAAAATGGGTTGTTGGCTGAGCACATTACATCAAAGCCCAAAGTAGACACAGGGATATTTCCTCCTATGATGGAGTCGCTTTCTTTCTTCTCGTCGTTCAATGTGTTATGTCATCACGTGTTTCATTAGGTCCCTTGACAAGAGAAATACTGTGCCATGTCCAGAGTGAAAAGCAGACTGTAATTGACCATTACCTACCAGCACTCCTAAGGAGTGGATAAAGTCCTGATGTATGGCATTCCTGCTCACGGTGGTACATTATTCACACATTGATTAATTTTGCCCTTGAAGTTTGACAAATGACAAACCGCAGGATGTCATAAAAACACACCACATATGGTGATAAACTGTTAGAGACCCCTCAGCCCTTACGTAGAGATGGAGGAAACCAGTGCCAAGGACACCACCTCACAACGTCCAGAGGGCTGTTACGCAAACCCCATCATAGGTTGGTGGAGGTTGGTGTCATATTAAAGACAGATATTTATGAATTGGATTTTTAAATAAATCTTGCGACATTCACTAAGACCATTTGAATAGATGGTATGTTTGATTTTCATATCTCACCATCACTAATAGAAATCGGTACACAACCGTATTGTAATGCAACTACTGTGTTGTTACAACGGCGCTTTGGTTAAAAATGTGTAACATTTAAAAAAAAAAAAAAAAAAGTGTATCACCCGGTTCCCTGCAGACCTTTATGGAGACTACGATAAGGACATTACCTGTTATGGTACACGACAGCAGTATAAGCTTCTTTAGCGAAATCTCCACAGCTCGACTTCCCGAATATCACCTGAGAGACAAAATGAATGCTGACAATCAGATAGTCGTGAAGCAATGAAACACTGAACCATCACCATTTGTCGACATGCATTTACCAAGCACCTATTTGCTTATGCACATAGTTGTACACAGTACAAAAAAGCTGTGCTGTTACATTGCACAGCATTGCCATAGAAACTCACAATCTGCTACGGGAAAAAAAAGCCCTTGGTTGTCGACACAGCAACATGTCGTACTAAAATGACTGATTATATTAAGATGCAGTTGAGTTCTGTCATGGTGACGTACCGGCATTGCATTGCTTGGATCCTCTCCATTCATAAATTGCACTTTCACTGTGATGTTGCGGGCAGAGCCTTGGCGGTTGGCAAAGTTAAGACTCTGAGGGTTTACATACAGCAGATTCCTAAAAGACAGACATGCAGACACAGCAAACACAGGGCACATCACTGAGTTATTGATGAAGTGCACAAAGAGGACATGTCTATGACACAGTATGGTTAATATGCACAAAAATACTATAGAAATAATGGCTTGATGCCACAAGAAGTTGAGCGATGACCATCAAGAGATTAACTTCTCACAACTTGACAGCTAAACAAATCAAATTGTAAGGAATTGTTTACAACTTCTTACGTTTCAGGGGATTTTACGATCCCGATCACAATTGTCGTTGTACTGCCAAAAACACTAATGGGAAGTGGGAGGAAACTGCATTGTAGTGCCAAGTCCCCCGGGATCAGCTGACCAACCGCAGTGACGCGGTGGAGTCGGTGGGGGACGGCCCCACAGAGACCACAGCTGGAACCACAACTGAAAAGGAAGCGTGGGAATCTCTTTGGTCCGATTATTAGACTCATTCCCTTCCTCTGTTGCTCTCTATCTCGCATGAGCTAACAACAACAATGGCAGCTTTAAAGTGGCTTGTTGAGTTTGAAAATAAATAAAGCCCAGGGTGACTTTACAGTGGGACATCTGAAATCCCCCCCCCAAAAAATCACGTGTTGGTCAGTCCATCTCATCAAATTCATCTTTGGTTAATCAGTAGACAAAGCAAACTCGCTCCCAAGAGGTCAGCCGATGGGCTCTTAACTGTACCAGTCGGAGAGACCAGAGGCTACATGAGAGGACAAAGTCGTGGTTCGCAGGCTCAATACAGAGATCAGAGTATGTCTCACTCCAGTAGGTGGGGTAATAAAGTCCTGACCTAGCACCGCGTCTCCACTTCACATTGATTTGGAAAACACACAATATGTTTGGACTAACTGAATTTAAGTTTAAGAGGGAAAAAAAGGTTACAATTGGATCAACAACATATTAGATTATCCCTAAATTCAGTAGAATGTTACTCTCCTTCTGTCTGTTAAAAGCAGAACACTATCTGAAGAGATAAGTTGAAGCGCAACCAAATAATAAAGATCATCAAACGATGGAATTAAACACCAAAGGACACCGGTGGTGTAAAGGTGGCTTTTTAGACCGCCATCTTAAACCAAGCCTTCATTTTGTTGGCTGCTAATAAACAGATAGTTGATGACAGACTGACTCAGCCAATAAGGTGCTACAATAGCGAGTGAATGTGACATTTATTTTAACCCTGTGGTTAACAAAGGATGTTGTGGTGGAAGGTGTCCACGCAATCCAACAATGGAACAAAGAACCCACTCACAACATGTTTGGAGCAGTTTGCCAATACAGAGGTCAGCATAAGAGGTGACCAATGCATGGTAACTGTTACAAAAGGTACAAATACGACTGCAGAGATAACTGATAGTAGAAGGATATAATCAGTATAGCTAATCAGTGTAACAGTGTGGACAGTAAACAAAGTTAGCCTACGCACAACGTGGACAGATATCTTGTTGTTTAATCCTGATTTAAAGCAAATCTTCACGTGTACAGAACATGCCAGCTCCTCAGAGAAGGCCCCCAGCAAAGCATGTTGGATCCAAACCCTGAACCTCCTCACTGGTAAGCCGCAAAGCTAACTACTGTGCTGGCATGACAGATACTGAATATCAGAACCAGCTTTATGCTGACCAAGCACATTCCTGTCACATTCACCCGTTCAAATGTTTTCTTTTCTACGGGACCCCTTCTTTATGCTGTCAATGTCAATATGAAAAAAACAGCAGTATGTGCCCATGTATCAGCCGAAATGTTTCCACATTAAAGCAAAGCCAAATATCACTGGAACTTCTGCTATTTGTAGAGTACGGTCATAAGAATTGTGTCAAGCTAAGTGACTGATCAGCTGGCTGCAAGGGTGAAACAAGGCAACGCACAGCAAACTTGAAATTAAATGACAAGAGTTGGGCAATAACGCCTAGATGATGAGTACACACTGTCCGAAATCTCAACATCTCAACAAATCTCAACCCAGTAGCTCAACTCTGGCACATGTGACAGGCTCCCCCCCACCGTCCCCCCAGAGAGAGAGAGATAGAGACAGGAGGGGGGGGGGGGGGGGGGAGTGGGGCGGGGGACTGGTGCTTGGCTGATTCAGCACGATGCTAAATCAAACCCAGCAGCATTAATTACACACAGCGTTATCAATCAGAGCAGAGCGTGTGCAGGGTTATTCGGTTTGAGATTGATCGATCTGACAATCCATCAAAATCCTGTGGTGTGCCATTGTTGGCTTTCTGCTGATCAGCTAAAGCTCTGCACCACAGATGGAGAACGGGCTAGGGTGTGGTTTGGAGAGGGGATTTGGGTTAAACGGGTAGTAGAGAAGGGGAGGGGGGGAGGAGGGGTGCATGTCATTTGCTCACTGCTGTGATTTGTTTGTTCAGGAGAGGGAGGGCTCTTGTGGGGGATTTGGGAGGAGGTGGGGTACTCAGTTAAAACATAGTAGGCTTTAATGATCGGCTAATCCCCACCCCTCCTCCTCTACTGTGAAGGCAGTATATAACACAGGGCAGCCTGCTGCTCTCACTTCATTTCACCAGCAAAGAAGTCTGGGTCACCGGCCGAGGGAGAGAAAAACACTGTTGAACACCGGACTGGACGAGAAAAGTCGCGATGAAGCCGCTTTGCCTGTTGCTGCTGCTGCTCGCTAGTACAACTGCCGCCGTCCCTGTGGAGTCCTCGGGTGGCGAAAGGCTCCCCGACCCGGCCTCCCAGGCCCTCACCACGGCGACGAGCCCCACCGAGGAAAAGTCCCGTTTCGCCATGCTGGACGACGTGCGTCTGCTCGCCAACGGCCTGCTTCAGCTCGGCCAGAGCCTCCGAGAGTTTGTCCACAAGACCAAGGGCCAGATCAACGACATCCTGCAGAAGTTGAACATTTTCGACCGCTCCTTCTACCAGCTGTCGGTGGTCACGTCTGAGATCAAGGAGGAGGAGGAGGAGCTGAAGAAGACCACCAGTTTCTTGAAGGCCAACAATGAGGAGATCAGGAACTTGTCGCTGGAAATAAACTCCAAGATCAACGGCATCCTCGTGGAGCGCACGCAGCTGCAGAGCAAGGTGGGGAACCTGGAGGAGCGGCTGAAGGGACTGTCGCAGAGCTTCATCCCCGTCGATCAGCTCGTGGAAATCTCCACTCTCAGGGTAAGCGGCAGGTGTGCGCCGAGCTCCTTAGTCGGGTTTGCGGCAGTAAGCAGATGCTACGTGCACAGCACGTAACATCTAGCACGTAAAAACTGTTCAACTATATTCAACCTATAGTTACCCATTTGTTTGATTCATGCGAGTTAACAGGTGCAAACCATGGTAAACATCTCAAATGCTGTGTCGATGGTATTTTCAGGAAGTGATTGAATCTCAAGAGAAAACAATTTCCAGTCTGCTGGAAGCTGTGAAGGAGCAGCATGACCAGCTCGACAACCAGAAAGACAAGATTATAAACCTGGAGGAAAAGGTGGACAACTGTTCTGCACGAGCTCATTACATTTAGCTTTTAAAGGCCAAACCTCTGCTCTCAGTGAGCACATGCTTTCTGTGAGAATAAAAAAGGGCAAACAGCTTTTTATTAGAGCTGAGAAGATTATTTAACATCACAGATGTATTTGCATTCTCTTGCAGCTAAGCTATGACAGCTTCCAAGACACAATCGATAAACCAATGGGTTTGGAGCCTGCAGCGCCTGATATGTTTGAATATCTGACAGGAAACTCAACTGACCTGGACGTCAATGGTAAAATGTATTAAATGTTAACAGCTATTCAAAATGTCGGCATTGATATTTAACACTCAAAATGAGATTTGGCAAAATTTCAATGCATTTTCCTCATTGTGTTTCAGACCTCCCAATGGACTGCAGCGAGTTGTTTAACAAAGGAGAAACAAAAAGTGGAATCTATGTCATCAAGCCGAACCAATCCGAGCCATTCAATGCTTACTGCGAAATGGGTTCAGGTGTGTGCGTGTTTGTGTGTGTGTGTGTGTGTGGTCCCCCAATGCTGACTGTCCCTCATGCACGGGCCTTGTTTCAGTCCCCTCCCTTGTGTTTGTACCTTCTACATGGAAGCCGTAGCGAAGGAACCAGTAATACTCTGTGAAAAGGGCTCTTGATAAGAAGGCTTCTCTGATTCTTGTGTAAACCTTTGTGTGCTAAAGCAACAGTAACTTGAAATGTATTGCCAATCTATTCTGTAGATGGAGCTTCCACTGTCATCCAACGCAGGACAGATGACTTAGTGGACTTCGACAAGACATGGGAAGAGTATGAGAGAGGCTTTGGAGATCTGGAAAGTGAGTATTTTTTGGTTTTCAGCTTATGACATTAGCGAAAACAATTCATAGAATATCATATATTTGATTATTTTCCTTACTTGTAATAAATTACACAAATCAGTTAAATAACCTATAAAGGTTGACACTAAATGATATGATATGTATATATAGTATTTACACTGAACCGTAACTTGAGACTTTTTGTACTTCCTGCAATACCTCCTGTGTAGTCAGTTACACAGCAAGTTCTCGAAGCACTTGGCTCAGACAGCCAGTCGTATTGTCCGCCTTTGTCCTAAGACGATCAAAACTGACTAATGTGTTCTGCAGAGGACTTCTGGTTGGGCTTAAAGAAGATTCAGAGCTTAACTCAGCAGGGAGTTTACGTCCTGCGCATCGATTTGGAAGACTGGAAGGAGGGGAAGCAGTGGGCTGAGTATCGCTTCTCATTGGAGGATGCGTCCAAGGGCTACACCCTTCATGTCAGCCACTTCTCTGGTGACCTCACTGATGCCATGGCCAACAGAACCGGCACCAGATTCTCTACCGAAGACAGAAACGATGTCAACCACCGGAACTCCAACTGCTCTCGCAGACACACAGGTAAAGACTTCCACAGAATGACTCAGCCATGGTCCTTTTCTTAAGTTATGAGAACATAACTTATGCATCTTGTCCTGGCTCTTCGGCAGGTGGCTGGTGGTTCAATGCTTGCAGAGAGAACAGCCTCAATGGAAGGTATCTGTGGTTGAGGGCCAAAGGACGCTCCATGAGAAGGAAGGGCATCTACTGGAAGCCTGGCACGGGGCCCTCATATTCCCTCAAGATGACCAAAATCACCGTACGACCAGACCCTAATGCCCAAAGCTTCAACTGAACCCCACACGCCATCCCTTTTCTGACAAAGCTACTCACATTTTCACAAACAATGAATCATCAAGTTTAATGCTCAGCCAAAAAGTGAAGCAGCACCGACACATTCTCAGTTTATCTGCATCATTAAGTTGATTGCTTGCCAACTGCATTTTATTGGAGGAAGGTGCTGACCAACCGATTTTTTGAAAATTGCTGAACCGCCGCAGTGATGCAACCGTGCCACGCAGGTCATTAACCTATCGGGTATAATCAAGCAAGGACAGTAGAATTGTCGTTATGCAACATCTACAATCATTTGCAAAATGGAAATATTGATCAACATCAGCAACCCGACTCGCAACAGTGCTGCAGTAGGAGAGGAAACTATGAGAGAGAGAGATCACAAAGCGGTTATGGAAAGGTTACTTGGCTAGAACAGAGAACTTGAATGTACACGACAGCTTCTATGTTGACTAAGCTATTTGAATGGCATATTATCTTTGTGATGTGAAGCTGTTTCATGTTTCCAAGGGGCATATGTACCAACAGGGGATTACATGAAGCAAGCAAATTATGCAAGTCAATATTGAAGGCAAAACGCGGCATCTCAAGAGGTGTTGAACTGATACTGGTGATTTTTTTTTCCGATCTATCAAAGTATTTTACTTCAATTCATCCCCTGTTTCATGGAGAACAATCCACAAAGCGAGGGCAAAGAAAGCTTTGGCCACACAATGATGAGCGTTTTTGCTTCGTTTGTTCTATTTTTTTTTTGTAAAGTATTTAAACAATTTCCTGCTATTATATGACTTTTGCTGGTATTGTTAGAAAAACATAATTACTGTGTATTTCCAGATGTATTGAGTCATATTGACTCTTGTCCATTAGCAATGTATAAAACAAAGCAATATAACCAACTCTACTGCAAAAGATGCCTCGTACGAATACGTCACCCTAGTAACAGTAAGTAGTTATATGCTTTAACAAAACTTATTTATGAAGTTAAAATAAAAATCTTGTCTAAATGACTAACACAGCCTCGTTTTTTTATGTGTGTTAATTTGAACTGAACTTAATAAATTGTAAGAGGGAAAGAAAAGTGTCTTAGTAACCCTGTTCAGGTTATCAATGACCTCAGAGTATAGTCCACATACATATACACTCAAATGACAATAACATGGAAGAATTAGCCTTGTGAAAAAAAGTTTGCCATTTAAATGATACAAAAAAACAGCATTCATATTACAACTCCCATAATTAAGTTTTCCTTTCGCCCTCGCTCCACTTGAGGTGCCATTAGTTAATCTACAATAGGAAAGCATCTGTCTACAAACAAACAAGGCCTGTGGTATCAAGGTCACGTAGCAGCAACAACATTTCCTAAAGTGACCTCTACGGAAATAGAACTTGCTCAGACGGACTATTTATACTGGCACTTCAACCGAGGTGAACATTAACGAGGCCGCGTCAGACAGCACAGAGCAAAGCCTGATTAGGTTTAGTTTAAGCTTTGATCGGGGTCGTTGTTCTTCGACTAAATAATTACTACAGCAAGTTTGCATTCGGCTCATGAAAGATTGCATTTTGCCAATATTAACCTCTTGATCTTGAAGAAATTACAAAACAAAGGCTCAATTTCCTACTACAGCTTGTTTTACCCTACCTGAATGTGGTGTTTGGTACATAGACGTCCCTGGCAGGGAACTCCAGGATCTCCCTGGTGGGGCGCACCCTGCTGTCTGGGTAAGGTTTGACCTGCAGAAGGTCAGGGGTCAAGCAATAGTGTGGGTTTTCTGGAGCTGGAGAAATATCCAACTTCAACTGGGCTGCGGTGACAGAATGGAAAGAGAGAGAATGTACAGCGAGGGGTATGGGAGAGAAAAAAGCAGATGAAGTGGTTCATTTCATTAAATGTCACAATAATGCAGTCGCAGGTTAACATCTACTAACGGGATAAACAATGACTCGATTCAACACGACTGTACCTGTGATGGGTCTGAGTCTTCTCAGCACTGAAGAAGGCCTCCTCATGTCAGCTAAGAACTTGTACAAGTCCTCATCACTCAGCCTGTCCCCCTCCTAAAACTCACATGTGCAACATAGAAATAGTTGATTCAAAATTACAAAGGGAGAACTGAACAGTTTATGTTAACTCCCTTTTTGTCTGTGTCTGTGCACCAAAAACGTTGTTTGTATGCGCGTGTGACCTGTTTGAAGAAGTTGGTGATAGTGAGTGTTGCGGGCCTAAATCCTGTCAGACTGCATGATTCGTCTCCACTGGTTGTCCTCTCCAGGGAACGCCTTCCCATGATGCTCGAGTTCCTCCGCTCTGACCATGAGCCTTTTCTCTCTGCACAGAGGAAGGCAGAAACAACAGCATTTGAAAAACTTAAAAGTCTGAACATTGAGGGCATTTTCTTTTTCCCACACGGCAGAGAACATACGTTTCTCTGATCTGCCTGGCAACAAAACAGCAGCCACCACAATCAGCATCAAAGATACCGTGTGAGGTTAAAGGTTAGACAAACACCAAAGGTCAAACTGAAAATCACACACAAGGTACGCTGTATTCCTCTCTGCTTGAATGTCCCTTGCACTATTTGTCGTTGGCACATGAGCCCTAGGCGTGCATTAATTTTTTTCACAATATATTTTAGAATATGTAAGAAACATATCTGATAACAGATCGGAACTCTATTACCCGACACGCAAGCACAGCCATCGCTATCTGTGCCTGGTCTGAAAATACCTGACTGATACTCTATTGTTAGAATGCACAAAGGGCTGTTAAAAGGGAATGTCCGACCTGTGAGGCTCATCTCCAGCTCCGTATCCCTCTCAAGACTGCCAGCACTGTTCACAATGTTCATGAGGTGGATGGCGGTCCAGGCGAAGGGCATGCGGTAGCGGCCAAGGCGTTGGCAGAACTGCTCCGACTGGCCACGAAGTTTCTCTAACTTCTCTTTATTCTACAGAAAAGAACATGTTGCGTAAATTAAATTGTCCTCATACAAAGCTTAAATTGCTGCTTTTTTTTGTGTCCACTCAGTTATTACAACTTGATTATAAATTGTACAACACGTACAGTACCAGTCAAAGGTTTGCACACACTTTCCCATTGAAGTACCAATCCTTAATTGGTACTGTAAGTGATAATATAGTTTCCATTGCCTGGAAGTCATTTTCAAACTGAGGCTGACTTAATGGACGAAAAGGAACATTGTTATAATCAGTATGAGTATTATTACAATCCAGCGTAGACACGCCTCAGAAGGTTTTATGTAGCATTTAACATCTCATTCACCCTGATCATACCTTGGCAGCATCTGACTCTTTGAATACCATGTAAGGCTCAGCACACTCTCCAATATCTCCTTGCTGCAGAACCTTTTCGAGCTGCAGACAAAGCACAAGCATCCAGTTACCTCCCTGAGACCCGGCAGCACAATTATCAAACCGCACAAAGACTGACCTTCGAATTGGGCTATTGGCCTGACACAGATGGAAATTACTTTTAAAAAAGTGTGACGTCATATTGTATTGGAGGACTATTCAATGGATCAGATATGCTTTTCAAACAAAGACCTAGTGGAGAACATGCATTATGAGTTGTTTGTAGCCTTAATGTTACTGGGAAGCTCCCAACATCTTTGGAGCCAAAACAGACTTTGGACTAAATCATCTGTTGCCCCTAATTTCCTACTACATAGTCTGGCTACACACTTCTGGTACAAGGTCCTTTTCTATATTCTGGTGTCCCCCTCCCATGTGTATGCAGGATTCTTTGGGAGGCTTTCCCAAGTAGACCGGCCGTGTAGAAGACCAGTAGAAAGTGCTCTGTATCTTCAAGAACCGTTTTACCTTCTGAGACATAGACTTGAAAGGAAAATGAATCCTAACTGTCTCACCTTGATGACAAGGAAGACATCCTGAGAAGGGTAAGATATTGAAAATATGGCAGAGCGTGCGAGCGTGGAGATGGCCGCTGTCTGAATGTGGGGACGAAGCATCCCCTTCGTCTGCTCGGAGTTTAGGTCGAAGAAAAAGTTCTCCGATATCTGAGGGACCAAACCGGTGATTATAACATGACCATAACATACAAGTAAAATGTGACCCTTTATCCACACTGTGACAATCATAACCATGCTATAGGCTGCTGTACTGCCACCCGATTTCTTCCTTATAGTGGCTGACAAACATGATAACATTTCAGTAACAAATAACCCACTTGCTAAAGTGATAGAGCTGCAGTGCAGAGCACTATATATGGGAGATTTACTTATCAGGGCAACTGCTACCCTCTAGTGTTTGTCAGCCAAAGGTAAGTGGAGTAAACTACCAGTGGACGATCTTCTTCAGATAGATACATGGTTACAGTTTATGATTTAACGGCATTCTTACAAGCATAACAGGGCCACAACATAAAGTTTTATAGTCCACTCATCAAATTCCTTTTGGCCTCCCAACAATTTTAAAGGTCTGCAGAAGTGACGCAACAACTCAGGGCTGAGGAGGCACTGAAGAAAGCATAACAGCGTACCTTTTTCTTTTCCTTGACATCGTATAAGGCCAAACTAGCAAATATCGGTTCAATTTCGATCTCAAACCTTCAAGAGGAGAAGAAAAAGGAGTGGGTCAGCAGAAAGCAGCAGTTAAATAAAAGAGTTAAAGGCTTTTTCTTTCCCCCTGAAAAAGGCTGCCACCACTTACTTCAAGGACAAGCACTTGACGAGTAGCCTTTGGCCAAAGTGTTCTTTGGGTACTTCAGGCACACAGTGGCGCTCAATGGGCTCCTCCTACACACTCGCAAATAAGGCCACATGCAAAAATAAAATCAGCAAAACGACACAACTATGAATATCCAACTAATGGATTCATTAAAAAAGCAGACGACTGACATCCTGGGACTGGTTTCACAAACAGAAGATTGAATTCATTGCCTTACGTGGACGGAGTAGCCAACAAAACTTTAACATCAAATTACAAAATGCACCTGTGATGGGGGCCGGCAGGAAAACACTTTGGCTAAATGAAAGAGGTAAAGTCTACCTCGTCGAGGGCGGGGTGCAGAGCAAAGAGTTCGCGGTGGCGGTTGGCCTTGCGATGCTCCTCGTTGTGCCTGTCGATCTCCTCATTGGGGGCACGGTCGAGGAGGTGGGGGAGCAGGGCATCGGGGAGGGAGTTCTTCAAGTCGAAGATGCTGCAGGCCCAGCTTCCACGCGGGGTGTCGTCTATCGACATGGACCGCCGCTTCAGGTCATCCTGCAGGACAAAAGACATCGTCTGACGATCTTTTTTATCATCCATCTGAAATAGAGATTTGACCACTGTATGATTAAGTACCTGGTCATCCTGGTAGCTGCTGCTGTCTGGCATCTCATCAGCTTCAAACACTTGTTTGGGCAGGCCTTTCTGACGCTCCTTCTGCTTGTCCAGCGCGTTGGGGTTGAAGCCTGTACCAAGCTTGTGGTATCTAGCGGATAAAGCATTCCTGCGCTTAAAGTCACTGCTCGACGTAGGCAGAACCTTTTAGAGCTATATATTTTATACGGAAAACAACAAAATAATTCCCCACAGTGGAGCCTTACTTTCTATTGACGACGGCCCAATCTTCTGTGTAGGATCTGACACAGTCTCTGACGTGAGCATCGGTGTCCCTGAAGCCAGACAAAACTCTATCAGTCAAAAGGGTTTTATTTGAACAGCAGGAATCCCACTTTAAAGGCATTAGTCCTTGTGAACAAAGACGACATCAGGCTGATCGTATTCTGCCATATTACATTACATACGCTTTTATCCAAAGCAAAATATGATAAGTCGATTTCAACCATCGGGATACCAACCCAAAGAACAAGAACAAGAAATGAAATTGCCATTTCATCAAATAAGCCGATTTACAACGTGTTATTGATAAGAGCCATTATAAGTACAATTTAAGTGCTACAATTTGTTAGTGTTTTTAGTCAATGTAGTCCTAAGAGTCAACGCTACAGGAAGGAATGACATGCAGTCTCTAGTGCAGAGACTGAACAACGTAGTTAGCAATTTTTTTTTAATATCTTTGTCTTTTCCTAAAGCCACTGTAACCTCCAAAAGTAATTACAGAAAAATAACTTAAAATGACAATATCCTCGTTCAATTTCAGAGCTATATATTATCTATAATATATTTGCTTATGATTACTTATTTTCATCAATTCAAGTAAATTAATGTATTTAATTAAAAAAGAATATATATTTGTTGACTTAAAGCTCCTTCTAGGAACTTTAATGCTGTTGTCCCTGCGGACCCAACCTACTGTAGTTGACATATTTCATTTGTTAACTTGTTTGCTGCTGCAAACAAATGAAATGGGGCACATTAACATTCACATCAACTGGCTACAATTACTGTTGCTTATAGTTTTTTAACTGCTACTACCACCATGAGCACAGCCACTACACAGCACTCTCACCCTTCCTCCGGGACAGCTTGCGCGACTGTGCGACACTCCCTGGGCGTGTGGATGACCTCAATATCGTCTGGGGGGAACTCAATCAGATCTCTCAGGGGGCCCGACTCGACGATGGGAGGGTGAGTGATGAGGTACTCCTCAAAATCCACTGGCTCCACGGCCTCTGTGAGGGGAACCTGGTGAACGATGAGGGGGGGGGAGATCACAGGCACGGGGAAGGGGGGTTAGCTTTGTCACCTATTCAGTTCTCCTGTCGGCACCTCTTCTTATTTTATTATGTATATGAATGTCTTGGCAAAGTGTAAGAGTCCAGAATATGGGGTATTTCTGTTATTTCCATTGTGAGGACAGATCTAGCTTATGGGTTATCATTCCAAACCGGAAAACCACTTTTATGAAGATTAAATTTAGGGGTTGGGCAAATGCTTTAATATGAAACCAAGCTGATACCGGTAACCAGATAAGCAAGTGCACTTCAAGCTTGGACTAACTGTTTCTCTAGCCCTACTATGCTTTTGAAATAACAAACACAGGGGGAATCTCAGTTTGAAAAGGTTCAGTTTGAGTGTGTGAAGTGTGTGTATGTGTCTACAGATTGCAATTAAAAGCCAACTATAGCCCTAATTAAGGAAGAGAGGGGGAGTATTTGCTGGCGTTGTGATTCTGGGCTACCGAGGGACAATTCGCACTTAACCTTTAACAAACACACTGTCTGGCCTCCAACATTTGTAATCCTACAAACACTGCAGTAGAAGTTATATGTGGGGCAGCAAACAGTTAACCCTCATAGTTTCTAGCATCAACAACAGCTGTGCACACATTCTTACAGTCAAGAAATAACTTCCGTGTGTTGTATATTGCGGTGGGGTCAATGTCAGTAGGTATCGTCCCTGTACTATACTACACTTCTTTGAACATTTGTAACTGCTACGTGATTGAGGTGTGCATAGCACATTGTTCTCCAACCAGCCCAGCATGTCATTTTTTTTATACCAAAACCAATAAAAACGCGTGAGATGACTATTCATCAGAGTACGTGTTTGTCCTAACATATACGTGAGCAGCATTTGAGATAATGGGAAAAATCAACAGTATCTCAACTGTTGACAGCTTAATGTTGCGGTTTCAGAATATGGAGTAGCAGCAGCTGTCCGAATATCAATAACAGGCTCCTGCCATTAAATGCTCTTGAGACGACTCACATTGTTGCTTGTTGCAGCCCCAACGTTGAGGTTTTTGAATAGTTGTGGGGACCCCCCATACTGGCCAGCTATCTGCTTCCTGACCTCTGCTGCCACAGTCCTGCAAACAGAGGAGAGACGAGACGGAAGGGTGTGAGGAGAGAGTGCACACAGTCCATCTAAAAGCGTGTGATGGTACACAAACTGCACACTGGTTGGCTTAGTTAGGGCGTGTTATTAAAACTGATGATTACAACAATACTATAACAACGTTTGGACACGACAATACCCTTCACTATGGGGAATTTTGCCGATGTCTTCAAATGCATTATGCTTTTAAAGATCAGGCAACATAACTGAAAGATTAAACATTTCTTTCTCCGGAATTAGGACGGTGTCATTTTGATCAAAATCATATATTACACCCAGACAGAGAGGAGAGAAAGAAAAAAAATCCCCTGGACCCCAGTGGTCAGCACAAAGCTCTCGCTGCTCAACAACTACTGTTGCTACACAGGTCCTTTAAATCAAAGAAACCACCAAAACCACTCAGACCTTCGCCTTGAACAAAACAACAGCACAGCAAGTAGCCCAAAGTGACACAAACAAATAACACATTTGAAGCAAGAATCAGAGGCTAAAACTGTTTGTTAATACACTTTTTTTTCATAACCAACCATGTGACCCAATGTTTGGTCTGTCTTTGCTCTGCATCCTGATAGCAGTTTCACAATAACTACTTTGAAGGTTATAATAATGGGGGTGAGCAAGGATTAGGTGTGATTCCAGTCAGCAATGTTGCAAAACCATAAAATGTCTGAAGAGAGTCTGGTTTCCCAAAAGCCACTAAAGTGCTGAGTGCATCACTGTCCCATCGCAAAAAAATACAAAGTTGCAAAATAGAAGAGCTTCCAGCTAATCTTCTTCAAAGGACAGTTGTATGGCCCAACTCAACAGCTAAAGACTCACCTAATTTAGAATAACATGGCCCTTTACTGAGACCTGGTCAACACACGGACAAACAGCGTGTTCAGACAAACGATGGTCTCTGTCGTGAAGATGGCAATAGCACCAATAGCCCCGGGGGAAAAATAATGAGCTGTGGCATTTGCAGATGACAATACGGCAATTTGAGTCACTTCATTTGAAAAAACACGTGACATATGGAAACTTACTTCCATTTCAGCAGCACTTTTTTGAGCAAAATGAACCGAGGTCAGTCCCCATGAGTAGGCACAGAGTTACACTTGTGTTTAGGAGAGTTTCACTGAGATTTCAACTGCACAAATGCATGCACTGGATTTAATATCACACAAACCTGCAGAGCATATTTCTGAGACCACAGCCAGCCACTTTTGAGAGGTCTGAAGTGCTTATTTTCTTTTAAAACGGCATTTGGTGGCATTTGAGATATTGGGCAATATTATTTGTTTGTTTATTTACTGTATCCCCATTAGCTGACACTGTATTTTATTGTAAGATGTATGTTCATCTGTAATTCTGTCAGTTTTGGCTCATTCTCAATCCGCATGAATCGATGGGAAACGCTCAATTATTGGATGGGGTTTTGATTAACGGGGCGTGAACTCACACCCCATGATCCGAATCCAACCTACGATGTTTGTGGAGTTTTACACTGAAGACAATAGCGCTCAAAATGAACATATCTAAGAAAAAAGAAAAGAGAAGATCACGTGTATAAGCATTTTTTAATAATCTAGAGTTTCCATAATGCAAATTTAAGTGGGAGGAATTATTCCTTCTCTCCAAATGCGTTATAGCATCATAATAACCTTTTCGGAAGCCTTTAGAAGTTCAGACGTCTGACGTTGATTCGGAGTAAACCCGAATCTCGAAGCAGACACATATTATTTTATTTATCAATATTTACAAGATTCACTTGAGTGTGAGTTCAATGATTAGCTAAATATGTCTGCGTTGATACTGAGAGAACAGAATATGTATCTATCCATCGATGTACATAAAGCCATCACTTGGGGTGACGGTATTTGACAGCCAGCACAAAGACCTTTGTTAAAGAGATTAACGTACTTTGACTGACATCTGTCAGAGGCGGGTAGGAGAGATTATTACATCGTTATTCAATAGCTGTTGGTGGAAGCTCTTGTTTGCAGTCCTACTGCATTACAAGGGTCTGCTCTCTATTGCCAATGGGTTCTCACCTAAAACATAACTTAAAGTTCAGGCTCGTCTCTCCCGTTAGTGCCTCCTCGCTCCTGGTCCTTAGCGAACGTTACTGTAGGCAAGATGGCTAACGGCAGCTGTCTAAAATAAACCGTTTTTTTCTTCATTTACAGTAAGTCCCTTGCATTGCAGATAATTAACGAAAACCCGAGTGCAGTTTTAACAAGATAAGTGTATGTCAAGGATGTAACATGTCCCTCCTTTGTTAGCATTCCTGGGGAGAGAGACTAGCAGCTAGCGGTGACGTCTGTTTGGGTGGGTCTGAGCATCTCTAACGATGTGGCTAAGAAGCGCAGCTAACGTTAGCTCGGAGCGGCCAGGCTACGATGCTGGCCGGGCCTCCTTCACCCCGCCGGTGGTCTCAGGGAGACCGGCGTAAAGGCGACATGGTGCTCGCTGCGCCTTTGACGAGCTCGTTGCGGGGGGGGCCGTCTCGAGTCTTTTACCTGCTGATTTTTTGGGCGAAGGCGCGGCGTTCAGCCATGGCTGTGGCCGCCGATGTGCGTTAGAATTCCCAGGCAGGCTTTACAAGAGACAGACTCCGCTTTCCAATCACTCGGCCACGGGGAATACGGGAAAACGGGAGAACGGGATAATTACCGTAATGGCAGTAATGGTTTGCCACAAAACACACCTAACAAAAAGCCATTGCGCACCGTAATGTGTAGAATACAACTACAAGACACTGTCAATTTCACAAAAAAAATGTTTTCCATTGTAAATTAATCAGGTGCGATTCTAATTTCGGTATGGACATCCATTTCGAGATAGACATACTTCAATGTTGTAATTTTCACTTCAAACCGTATGGTTTTACCTGAGAGATTAGACAAATAAGATATACTAGTGTATAATATTACAAGATCAAATATGTAAGTTTACATATTTTGTCTGTCTTTTTCCATTCACAAAATTACTCATAAAAATCTAAATCGTTTGCATGTATCATATTACACTATAAGTATACTTTCAGTAACGTTTTTGTCAGTTGTAAACAAATATTCACGAGTTTTGTTCTGTTCCGGCTCTTTATACAGTAATTATTTAACTGAAGTATGTCTACAATTTTTATTTATACGTTGATCTCACTGACAGCAGGGTCAGTTTTTCTAGTTAGTTGATGAAAAATAATTAAATATATAGTATAAACACAGATCACTGATATATTTTGATTTCTTGTTTTGATTAGTTACACATGATGAATAGATTATGAATAAAACGTCAAGTAATATGGGATTTTGTTAAAAGAAATATTTTTTAGTACCATGCTTACTTGTGTTTATCCTGGCGTCTAACTTAATCATCCATGTTGAATGATGAGTTATTCCTTCACGGGTGTATCATAAACTGGGCCCTTTAAATAATAAAAGATGTGTTGTCACAAGGAATACGCGAGTTGTTCCTAAACTCCGCCCGCTCGGGTTACCCAGAATTACACATCGAGCGTATTCTTGGTCGAGGCGGAAACACCGCGAGATCACGAGTGTTTCTCTTCTACTTCCTCAATATGTAAACATTGGGGACAGCGGGGCAGTATTATTAAGCTATACTGCAAGTCAACGGCAATGCACTGCGTTTACACATTGGTATTACAACAATATACAACGTAATCAAGTTTGTACAACGTTACGAGGTGGCAGGAAATGATCGAAAAAATCCCGATCGTAGGCGAAGTTCCAAGGTAAATATTTTAATTAAGCTGTGATTTCACGTAATTCTCCTTTATGAAGTGACTGATCTGGGTCAACTATTTATTCTTTTCTTTTCTTCTTAATTAGGGGCTGTACGCGGTTTGGGAATGGGTTACCTACTAGTCTAAATGGAGAATAAAGGGAGCGACGAGGTGGAAACATTGAAGACAAAGTTCTTGTCTGTGTGGCACAATGTAAAATACAGTAAGTCAACAAAGACAAGTAGCCTACATTTGTTACAATTCAAAGTAAATACAAAGAGATTAACAACAAACACTGCATAGACAAGAGCCGTATTTGAGACGTATATGTAATAGAACTTCTTTATTGTGTTTCTTAGGTTGGGCTCTAAAGTCAAAGACGTCATTCAGTAGAAATTCCCCAGTGTTTCTTCTCGGAAAATGTTACCATTTTAAGGCTGAAGGTAAAGTGCACATCCACAGGACTACAATGTAAATACACACTACCTGTAATGACATTCCCATGGCCGTTCAGGCCATTAAATAGGAAATAAGTGAAAACAGTTTTTGGGGGTTTCACAGAAATCCAAAGTGTCCCCTGTGCACATATCTGAGTGGATCAAATGTCGTCCGTTTTGCCCCAGATGACGAAAGTGTCACTGAAGCCTGTTGCGATGCCTCGGCCGAGGACTCCGTCACGGGGAACGCTGAAGCTTTCCGCAGGGATTTTGCTTCCCGCGTGTGGCTCACCTACAGGGAGGAGCTCCCGCCTCTACCCAGCTCCCCCCTGACCTCCGACTGCGGCTGGGGCTGCATGCTGAGAGCCGGGCAGATGATGCTCGCTCAGGCACTTACCCTGCACCTCTTGGGCCGAGGTGGGTAGAATGTCAGTGACCCCACCTGAGAACAGTTCCAACCCTACATAATGAAAGGGAAAGGAGAAAATCTAACGTGTAATTCCTTTCTTGGAACAGTGGATTCTTTTTTATTTTCTGACTGTACTTTAATTATTATGAAATTGATCAGATAAGATCATTCATTTGATAATTTGAGCAGGTAAAATCGCATGGGATAAATGGGTTATTAAATATTTGTCACTCACTAATATTTTTTTTAATTCAAAATACAAAGTGTTTGCACGGCCTTGATAAAAATGCTCATTTGAATCCTTGGACTAGCTGTATATTTTAGGTTGTGAAAAATTAAAATGCACCTTCATTCAAGTGACTGATACCTCATAAGTCACTTTTCCAACCTAAAAATATGGTATGCTGTAGTTCTAAAGAAATAGTAAATCAGATCGTTGTAGGTCATTTTGAAATGTACTGCAATTGGATCCTGTGTTCATTTTCATTTTATTAAAAAAAAAAAAGAAGCTGAACTTGTAGCCAGTTTTAACAGTTTACTCATCCTCAATCTAAAAAGGAAAGTTTAATTTGGTTGATGCAAAGCAATTAAGATGAGTGAATTCCTTATATCTGTCAGATCTATTGTCTCTGAAGTGCCCTAGACTTTACAGGTCCACATAATGAGAGTTTAATGTAGTCATGTGGGAAACAATATTTAAAACTTGTTCTTCTGTCCAATCTAAAATATGTCACTAATGACATATTTCTCTATAAAATGGCTAATGGCCACTTAGGGATATTCATTGATCAATTTCACTTTGATTCACTTTGTATCAAGGTCATTTTGTTAATGCCTTAGACTCTAGTCTGGCCCATTTTATAGCCTGAGCCACTCCTTTTCTCTCCGCCTTCGGCTCCCTCCCTGTTTGTAAGGCTAAGGCATCGTTAAAGTGAAATACTGGGACACTCAAACTTTATAATTGAAGAGAATGACACCTAGTCTGTTACTGAAAAGACAAGAGTCTGTCTCTTTAAGAGAAAAACCTTCAATTCTGAAAGATGCTCGCTCTAAATTCAACTTTGATGTGTGATCAGGTCCACGGAGCCTCATAGGTTCTATTTCAAACCTGTAAGCTGTTCTTACACTACAAATAAAACCTTCATTTCACGTATGGATTGCTAATTTATTTGCTTTGCTGTCATGCTACAGTTTTTTTTCAAGATGTGGCTTAAATCTCATCTCTAGAACTATATGTCTTTGTAAAAGGTGTTTTTTAGTGGCAGCCTTTTATCTTTTTTTTTAAATGACAAATTCTTAGATGGGCATTATTATGTATTGCTCATTAATAATTTGTTATTTTGTTGGTGATTTCTGGCTCAACCCCGCTATCTACTTGCATAACATGAAAAATAATCCTTTTGACATTTGCATCCGCAGACATGCAGTATAGGATATTGGTAGACCCCGATACCATCAGTGGTCTAAGAAGTTGTTTAGCAAAATCAGATTTGTTTACAAAGGCCACTTTAAAAGATTTTTGTCTCTTGATGTTGATTATAGCTCCTGATTCATTCCTCCACAGACTGGACCTGGTCGGAGGCGATGTCGCTCCAGCCTTTGGACGCCGAGACGTGGACTGCCACCGCGGCGAGGCGTCTGGTGGCCTCTCTGGAGGCCTCTCTTCAAGGTTCCTCCGGGGCCTCCGATCGAGCTTCACCAGCGACGCACCAAGCCCACGCCCGGGGATCCACAGAGGAGATGCACCACCGCACCCTGGTATCCTGGTTCGGAGACAGCCCCTCGGCCGAGTTAGGCCTCCACAGGCTGGTTGGCACGGGCCTGACTATGGGCAAACGGGCAGGGGACTGGTATGGGCCTTCTGTGGTGGCACACATCCTCAAGTAGGTCCAAAGCCAGGGATTTCAGAGTAATGGCTGTTTAAAACATTGCATATCACATTTGAAATCTGGGTTTCACATCAGTATTTATTGCTCTTTAAGGCACAACATCAACAATTTTTGTTTTATCAATTGCCACGTAGATTTTTTTTGGTAGTTAATGTTATCTATAATCTATGAAATAAACTTATGGTGTGGTGTAAAGTGTTTCATTTGAAAGAGGTAAAAAAATGAGGCAAGCAAACATTTGTATTGAAGAAGCTTTAATCAGACAAAAAGATACATTACTTAACAACGTGTTTCCACCATATTAATGCTAATCCTTGTATGTACAGATATTGCTAAAGTCCAGCCAGATTTTTGAAAATCGTCAAATTATTTCATTGAGATTGATAGAAATAAACTGTATGGTCCTGACACAACTTGACAAAACCTCTGCATGTAGACATTTAAATCCCCTCCGTCTCGTCTCTCCCGTGTCTTCCTTAGGAAGGCTATTGAGGAGGCGATGGACCCCGTCTTGGCGGGTATAACCGCGTACGTCTCGCAGGACTGTACAGGTATGAAAAATGAGCCAGCTGCTGATGGAAACCGAATTCTGGGCACAATGCCCAAACTGACCCTTTCTCTTTCCGTCATCTCGCTCTGCTGCTGGGAGACCAGGAAGCAGGAGACTCACTGTGTCTATTACCCTACAAATACATCAACTCCAAAATGTATAACGATAGCCAGAGAACCTTTTTTGGTTCATGCTTGTCTTCCCAGTAGCCAGAAAAGAAGAAAGCGTGTGTGACAGCGAGTGTCTTGGCGTGTTACGAGTTTGATATCAGAGAGTCACAGAGCGATGTGACCCTCCGTACAAAATGGAATTAATCAAATGTCCATCAGAGTCAACAATGGGGAAAATCATTAAGTCATTCATCAAGGAGATATGCTGAGCACTATTTCCTGTCTCTCAAAAGGGAAGGATTTGCTTTTGTGTTGAATACATTCGGATACTATAAGGGTGGTCGGAGTTTGGAAAAATAATTGCAGCACTAATATAATAAAGATGCATCCTAGGTATTTACAGTGTATTTGGACAGAGCCAAAACAGAATGAAAGCATTTTTCAGAGAGTAAAGAAGACTATCTTATATTAATATGTCATATTAAATATTTGTTATTGGTTTCGTACGCACTTAAAGACCACTGTGAAATATTTTGAGACGAAGAAGTGACATTTACGAAACCGAATCTCACTGGCAAATGCGTGTAATTGGAAATGTCGGGGACGCTCAATCAGAGTGAGAAATAAGAACTGTATAAAATAAAAAGAAAACACAATTGTCTATTCACTAACCATTCCCTCTAATGAACGTTGACATCATTTCAGCTAGATTGACATACAGGGCCGACATGGAAACGGACTAATGACATGATATTGATCCTCCACAGTGTACAGCGCTGATGTCATCGATAGCCACGGGGCACCCACAGCGGGGCCGGCCGATGCTCCTCCGGCCCCGCACAGCGGACAACCGGCTCCGGCCGCGGCGCCGCCAGACGGCCGGGCTGTCGTCATCCTCATCCCTGTGCGGCTGGGAGGCGAGAAGACAAACCCGGACTATTTCAATTTGGCAAAGGTGAGGGGAACTAGTGTTTTGAAGTCTTTTTGGTGTTGGGTCACATGTACACTTGTTCACATGTCATCTGTCATTGAAATACAGTATGTGTAAATCTACTTTGTATTTCTCTGTCCTTGTTTCTGCATTTAGAGCATACTGAGTCTGGAGTACTGCATAGGCATCATGGGCGGGAAGCCCAAACAGGCCTGCTACTTTGTAGGATTTCAAGGTTAGTCTCAGCCTAATGCAAAACAGAGAAAGACACACAGTGAGCGCACAATGTGAATAACAGATTCCTTTGCATAATACACCCTCCCCGTGTGACGAGACAGAGTACGTTAATGTATTCCTGTTTGCCTGAGGAAAACTGAGAGGAGTGGAGATGGAAGCAAGTGAGGCAGGGCTTACTTTATTCCCTCTGACCCATCAAAGCCTCACCCATTTATCACAGGTAAACCGCCCAAGTTGTGAGCTGTAATGGATTTCCATAGGAGGCTTGCATTAAATTGTGTCGGTGCCCCAAAGTGAGCCACTCTTCATCACCTTCAGGAGCCAGAAGGAACCTTCAGTTGTACATCTTGGCAGTCAATATTTACGCATTTACATTTTACCAATTTGAAATACAGCGGTGGATGATGTCTAAATGACAAGCGATGCATCCTCACTGCCAAGGCGCGGCACAGCGGAGCATTTATCACACGCAAACGGGCGAATATAATTGGGTGTTTGTAAAAGTAATTTCCTCACACAAAAATTAAATGACAACGTCTTTTTTTTTTTTCTTCCTGTGGGTGTAAAGAATGTGGTTTTACAAACGCGTCCGATTATGCAGAATTTAATCCGCCGCGTGGATATTGAAAAGCAACAACCTTCTGGGAGGCATATTTGACGCACACAAGCCTAACAGTGGGCCAAGCGGGTGACTTTGAGCTACTCTGCATAGAAATTGGAGAGAAGTGCGTTCTTGTAATAATCCAATGTTTTTGAATAACTTGTCTTTTGTTTTGTCCTTGCAGATGACAGCTTGATTTACATGGACCCTCATTACTGTCAGTCTTTTGTGGATGTCAGCACCAGCGATTTCCTCTCCAGGTAATGTGAAATTACACAGACGAGCTGACTGGGGCCCGAGTAATGTGAATTTAATAGTTTCTGTTAGTACTTAAGGTATGAATCTTAAAGCAGCCCATGGCCCAATTACCGAGTCCCTCTCTGCTGATTTATTTGCTGCTCAGACGTGTGAAGCTGCCACTTAAGAGAAAATACGGCAAATACTGTATCAGGTATTCTGAGCCTGAATATTTCAGGGCCCATACATAAGAACCAGCACACAGTGCCCTACAGTGACTATGTTTAATGCTTTTGCACGCACGGGTGTGCAATGTGACAACACAATACATCTTATTTGCGTTGCATGCATTGAGTGCATGTATGCCGCACACTTGTAAGACATTACCTGGCCCCTTCGGCCTGATGGATATTTTCTAAAATCTATCTTGTCTCTTTATGTCCAGTCGTATCACTGCCCCTCACCGAAGAAGATGCCTTTCAGCCAGATGGACCCGAGCTGCACCATAGGTTTCTACTCTAAAAGTGCCCAAGACTATGAGAGAATAAGCCAAGAGTTGTCAAAGGTGGGGAATAGTACTGCCTTACACAGGAGTCTCTAAAATCCCCACTGTCAACGTTTCACAACAAATGTTCTTATCATGATGCTCATATTTCTGTTTCGTGCCCTTCAAATATGTGACCAGGGGGGTGATGAAAGTTGACCAGCAGGTGGCACCATTTAGCCATGAATCTTTTCTTGCTTTACTTCCCCAGCCAGCCAACTTGTTTTGAGGAGATGTTAAACTAGACGTGAAACAATGACATCAGAACCCACTGTCATTTCTCAGAGGGATAATCAAGGTGCACTAATAACTTGTTGGGTTAAGTGATGAAATTCAAAGCAAACCATGTGAAGTGAACAGGATGGGGCAACGCTAGCGCTCCTTTGAAACCCCGTTGCTGTTGTTGTTTCAGGTGCTGCAGCCGTCGGCTAAGGAGAAATACCCCGCGTTCACTTTTATGCAAGGTCACGGCAGAGATTACGACCCGTCTACAGGCCTGACCCCAGAGAAGAGAGAATGGCCCTTCATGCGTGACCCGCGCAGGACGGTCACCACGATGGGAGACTTTGTGCTGCTCTGACACTGCTGTGTAAAAGACTACTAACAGGAAACTTCTTCTTTTAATGAATCCAACTGCTGATACCCAAAGCCTCATGAGGGAGCCTTTTGTGACACGCAGAAAGTTATAGGACTGTCTTTTTTACCGTAGTTACTGGAAACTTATTGTAGTACTTTTTGCTTGGAAATGTGAGCTTGCATAACATTTTGTGAGGAAACTTTCGGTGTTATTTATAGCCATCTGAAGGTAGACGAAAACTTTTCATTTTGAATCATTTATTTCTCATAAAGAAAGCAAGCTGTTTAAAGCATCTTATATTCCATTTTTATGAGATTTGTTGTTGATGACATTTACTGTTTGTCCATTTCAAAATCCATTTCCGCTGCTACATCTACGGTATTTGAAGTTTTGTTACCGGTGGTTATTCTAAGAGTAATGTAGAGTATTCTAAAAGATTCAAATGTCATGAGTAGAGGGTTCTCTGATGTCCAGAGTCCAGTAACTTTTCCAAACCTCTGTGCCAAATAATGAAAACAAGAGGATTTCGTCAACCGACACCTCACCAGCAGGAGCACGAGGAAGGGCACCTTCTTCATTATTACGCCAAGACATCTTTCAATCCAAACCAACATTATTTTGTTACAGAAAGAACATTGATCGTTTTTTGTCCGCGTTGTTTTATTTAAGATGGTATTGATTTCTGATTAATGCAACACAATGCAAGTGAGCAGGGGGACAGAGTTTGTGAAACGGAAATCATCATTTATCTCATTAAGTGCTGTCTGTTATGAATTACCCGTTGCAATGTCATTTGTAATATGTAAGATGATTTAACATATTCTTACACACACACTGTCAAAAGTCTACAACATTTAAAAAAACATGTTAGGAATTAGAAAATAATTAATGTATTATGTAATGTAATTGGATTTGCTCTCAAAAACAGTTCAACTTTCCCAATCAATATTGTGTGCAATTAACAATTTTGGCCAATTAATTCAAATGATTCTTATCATTTTCATCCCCTTATATAATAAGTAATCACAAAATGTGTTTTCTAACATTTAATGTAATGTTTCTTTTAATTTTCCTTCTTCTCATCTCGACACTTTAACAGCCTTAAAGTTTTAACTTTTAACAGCCTCCAGACCTCAAGGAGCTAGAAATGAAGAAATACACACAAGACATGTTGGGTTGCAAAGCTTTGTTGCTGCTTTGTTGCATTTCGATTATTCTGACTGTATTTTCTATCATACTCTCCTGCCTTACAAAGCAGACCAGTTTGTTTGAATAAATCAACTATATAATATGTTTAAAAACATGTCATTCTTTTTAACACTGACAGGCAGAAAAGTGGAATAAAGGCAAAATATTTGACCTTTGGGTTTGCTTCTTTTCAGTCCACTTGGGGCGTTTGAAATGAATCTAGTTGAATAAAAAAAAAAAAGAAAAAGATGTTTGTTTCTTTTTCAGTTCTTGATGTTAACCTCAGTGGTGTGTGGAAATGCATTCAATCTCTTTCTCTCCCCGGTCAAATGTAATAGATTAAAACTAATCGTACGTGCTAACCATCTCTACAGCCCATTAACCAGGGACCGGAAAAAATGTGACCCAGTGACACTGCCAGCAATTGTGCCCCTCTGCAGAGGAAAAGAAAATATCCTTGTGTGCAAAGCTCTGTTTCCATGGATAATCTTGTGTGTTTCCCCTTTAGTTTGAGCTATGCCGATCTGTTTTCCTGTACAATACAAACTCTTGTGTTATGATGAGCCTCTCTTTTTTAAAGGAACGAACTGTCCTTTCTGTGACAGAGCCGGGGCAAAGGTGAGGATGGATGGACAGAAACGCAGAAGAATCCCCTCGTCTGTTTTTCTGCTCTGCCATGGAGAAGCAACGGCAACACAGATAAAGGCATCATTTAGATCCCCGCGCGTCCGTCCACGCCGTTTCTCCTCTCCTGTGGACGGCCGACCGGCTGTGTGGACAGAGCGGGAACATCGAGTATGCAGAAGCAAAGGACGAGCGACATTCTCCAACTTTGGAGGATGGAAGGGTTGAATGGACAGTGGGGAGTCGCAGGGAGGGGGTGAGGCATTTGGGGATTTTTTTGTCTGAGACATGAAAGAGCATTTGTGCTTGGGGGCACGCAGCGCTCTGAGGGTTGTCTGTGTTCTCCATGTATTTACAGGGGATGTATGAATATTTGATTAATGAGTCACAGGCTGGAGGGAAATGAAATAAGCGAGTGGTGGCTTTATGAAGCAAGCCGATCACACACACACACACAGGCACATACACTATGCCCCCCCCACCCCGTTTTGACACAGCTGCCTAAAGTGTCATTGACATCGCAGATTCCTGAAAATCTAATCTGCAGCCGGGCAAATTCCTCACAAAGAGGGAGTCCATAAGAGTCAGATGGATAGATGTGTGGTGGGGGGGGATGCGCATAAAGGCCCAGAGGCGCCAAATAAAGATTGTATTTTGGTGTCATCTGCAAGAGGAAATGGGTTGTGGCATGCAGCCCTTAGATGGATCAACAGAAAAGGCGCCTTCTGATGTTTTCAAATCATACCTAAACCCCCGATTAGGTTACCTTTAGGACTTTACCTACGAACCAAAAATGTCATCGGAAAGCCGTTGCGTGAACCTTGATAGATTGATTATCTGTTAAGGGTTGAGTCTGTAGACATTGTCTTTAAAATAGGAGCAGAAAGTAAAAGTTAAAAAAGGCATCATTTTGCAAGTGTAAACACTATGCATTTTTCAGCACCTTTATGTAAGATTATTCTTCTATTTTGGTGTGAAATAAACGGTACTAGTTTAACCTGTGTAACGCTTAGGTGCATATTAATATGTTACCCCTGACAGGCCCATGGCAAATTATCTCAGTACTGTGGGTTGAGCCTTCTGCGTCTTATGCTGAAAAAACAGTTTTCCTCTTTCCGTGACAATATAATCAAAATAGTCTCCCCTTTAGCTTTATTGAAGAAGGTGAGACCAGCAACTGTCGTTTCTATTCCCTCTAACACTGTGCTTCTTAGGATCTCGCCCAGCCAAGATCAGACCATGATGGATGATACTGAGAACATCCAGAACAATTTGATATAACGAAAAAGGGAACGTCACAGGGCGAAATCTAATGTGCCCAGTCTGTGTCTATGAGAGCGTAAAAGTGTGTGTGTGTGTGGTGTGTGTGTGTGTGTGTGTAGCTCCAAAGTGAGGTGTAGAGTGTTTTTCATTCACGACTTTTGTGTAAATTTATATGCATGAGTGTGTGGTTTACATATGTACGTCTTGTGTGTAAGTCATTCTAAATCTTAGGTGTCACACTCCCTTCCTGTCTTCACACCAGGTGCAGGGGTGCTAGATTTATCCCCAGTAGCCCTTGCCCACCCTTGTGGAATGCCATGCATCTTCAAACAGGTACTTCACTTTGAAATCTCATCTCGGCGTGATTTCTCTAGGCGGCTAAATATATCCGGCTCCCGGGTTCCTGCAGCCGTCTGCTGCATCAGACTGCATTCAGCCTCAAGTCTGTCCAACCAACTGTCTCCACCCGTCTCCTTCGACCAACTCATCCCTGATCCCTGCGCGCCTCACGCATCTCTTCTGGGTTGATGCCAGGCCGATGTCGTGATGCTGCGATCAATCAGCACCACACAGGAAAGGGGCTTTAAAAGGTCCACCGTCACGTGAACATGACCGATAGCACATAAAGGTCAAAGGTTCCCCAACGTGTTACACAAAAAAACAGCTTTTAGGAATCACCAGTACAGAATCCCCCATCTGCCATCTTTTCCAAATAAGTATGGCGGGAAGAAGTGTGAAAAAAAAATAATACACTTATTCAATGTTTTTTTTAGTGCATTGATAGTGTGAGATGGTGGTTGGTTACATTCATTTATTGTTTAGAAATATTATATACTTTTCAATTATTACAAACAAAATGTAATTTAAAGCTTACAAAACAAAATATTTCAGTTCAAAAAGTCGGTAACATAGTCCTTTGTTTACGTTAATTTGTATTTTGAGTATCCCTTTTCAATAAGCAGTCCTAACAGTATAGTGCTAGTAAATACAAGCAGCTCACCCACATACAGGGGAGCTGTATCTAACATTGTGAACATTCATTTCAGTGCCGGCCCCAGCCTCTTAGGGGCCCCAAGCTTGGGGCCCCAAGCAGCCGCTTAGTTCGCTTATGCCTTGGGCCGGCCCTGATTCATTTCACAGCAAACACCTATTTGCCACGTACAAATGTAGCGGAATAATGTTTACCTGCGCAGAGAATCTGAGTGTGCTGTGCCTTGTGGACGTAGCACGGGTCAGCTCTCCTACAGCAGCTACAGCTGATACCGCCCCACCATCAGCTAGCCAACCACTGGGAAAAAGCAACTTTACAACTTGTGTTAAATAATCATAGTTTGAATTGAAATGACTCCTTGGACAGGGTCGCAGGACCTGATCATAATTTCATTCTTTTTGTGGAATTATAGATAAGTGAGGAAATTCCGTCCTTCCTTTACACAAATAATCCTGCGAACCTCACAAGAGTGGGTTGAATTCCCTTTTGCCTTCTTATTTTGCATCTGACGTCCTCTCTTCCTGCCCAGAGGAGGGTACTATGGCACAGGCCCAAAGCAAAGCCGCTCTTGTGTTGGCTAACCTTGCCTGGCTGTGACAACAAGAAGGGCACTGGTGTTAACATTTAGATAACGGATGTGTGGGCCACTTTCGATTTCCATTCCTGGTGACAGGGAATCTTAGCAGCACATCACAGGTTGTGTTGCGTGTGTATGTGCGCGTGTGTGTGTGTGTGTGTGTGTGTGTGTGTGTGTTGGGGGCAGGGGCACTCCTGTGTTCCCCGCGTCTCCTGGCTGATGCGGAGGAACGCTGAAATTCCTCATTCTCCTGTCCTCTGAGGCATGGCCAGCCCTCTGTCAGCTTTTACTAACCAGATGCATCCGAAAGAGGCGCAGAGGCTGAAGGCGGGGGATATTGCCTGCTGTGTAGCTGTCGGCTTGTTTCTTGTTGCATGCTTGTGTTGAGCAAGTGGGGATGTGTGGATGGGAGGGTTGAGGTTATGAGGGTGTCAACCTGTCTGTGTGTGTAAACGTGTATGGCGTGACATGCTAGACACACATATGAATGCATTTAAGGGTGTGTAGCACCCACCACAAACACACTTACACACACCCCACTAAAAGACAGTTTTTCCCTACAGAACCTATCTGTGCATACCCCAGCGTGCGAGTGAACGGTGTCCTCCGTCTTGTGTGATACTTTGCAATCTCATCTCCACCTCATCTCCATCTAAAAATCCTGCAGGCCCTGTGCACCATCACCACACGGTTGCAATAAAACCCACAGTAATTAAAGGGGATCTGGCTGTAATTGCCTCAGTGAATCAACTTAATCAGCACCTGTGCTCACAGTCAGCCTAATGGTGCAATCCAACCTTTTTAATACTCCAGAAATTAGAATTGTAAAAAATGATACACCTGATAATCATTCTGTATTTTGAAACTCTTGAGCGGACAATGAGTGGATCATTGTCCAGGGCAAATAGTACAGCTGCAGTCTGCTGAGTGTGCAAATCAGAGTGTGTGTGAGAGACCGAGGATAGAGCGAGAAAGCCAGACTTTGAGGCGGAAATGTACCGCAACTAAGTCATCAGTAACTAAGTAGACTAACAGAAATTTAGTTGGTAAACATTTTGCTATTACAAAAATGTTTTTTGGTATTTATTTGCCATAAAAAAATGACATATACATTTATGTATAAACATGTATACTGTCAACTTTTGATCCTAGTCAAAGCTGACATTTGACTTTACTAACATCAAGAACACAAATATGAATACGCCGCAACAACTAGCAAGCGTGTATAATAACATAGCTTTGGAAGAGGAAACGACTGCAGTTACTTAAAACTGGTGCACAGAAGGACTTAAGAGTAGTGAATGAGGAGTCAGCAGGCAGTTAATGGTAGTTTACAACAGGCAATAAAAGGTGTTTAGAGAAAGTGGGCCTCACAACAAACATGAGAGGTCATTGAGCCTGCAGCTGCCTTCGAATATCAAGTTTTCTGCAGCAGAATACAAGACTAGCCGTGGACAGACACAGAGGTGCAATCCATATCACTCACTGACTCATGCACACACACACACACACACACAACCAATGATAAAAACGCATTTAATCACCACAGTGCTTTCCTTGCTGTGAGGTGAATCATATCTGCCATGAAAAATGTGACGATGACGTAGCCAGGTTCTCTCGAACTGGCAGATGAGGGCTTTGCAGAATGCACACTCAAATCCTTGTAATGTCCCCGGTGTCCCCGATAAGGGACCATGTTGCACCACTCTCTTTCTTTCTAATTTTTCAATACTGTCCCTTTTGAAAAAAAGTGATTCGGACGATTTAAGCAGCTATCGGGTATAAAAACGTGTGTGTGTGGTGCAACCTGTAAGGGTCGTGACCGGAATTTTGTCTGTGTTGAACAGTAGTTACAAAAGATGGCAAAGTGTGCATTGTAGCCCGACAACTGTTTTAGAGACGCACACATGCATATTATTTCCTCATTGGAAAGATGCGAGATGGACGTTTGTGGTATAGAGGTGTTCCGCAACAACATAAATAGATTTCAACACATGCAGTATGAACGATTAACAATGCAATACAATACAACAACCCCAAGAAAAAACACAACGACACTGCTACAATCATGAATAAATTAGCATGTCCATTAATCTCGCGCCACTGGGCCCACGGCCTCATTGAAATATAGGGCTTTTCAACACATATACCTAATATACTAAAAAAGAACATTTAAAATGATTCAGTGTCTTGCATGAACACATTAATTTTCAGTACTAAAAATATATTTTTAAGCAGGTCTTGGGCCCTACTTCTTTCTTGTGTGGAATGCATAATGGATTCCTGTGTCATCCATTACGGCTGCTGAGGGAGCGAGAGATGGAGAGTTTCCAGCAGCAGCCACCCGGGGTTGTTCTTCTTTAAATGAAGTTTTAATAAAGAACGACGGAGAGGCTGTACAAGGTCAATTATCAGACTTTGCCCATCCTCTCTCACTGTTCTGAGATCCCGGTGCTTAGTTAACCATAATAGCCGTCAGTCACAGCCTGCTGATCTACACGTAAAAACGTCAGGTGCGCCAGACGAAGGCTGAACCCATCTATCCGACACCGCTGTCAGTGTACGTTTAATGTTGACTGTTTTTCGTTCTGACTGGCACATAAGGTCGCCACTGTCACAGACGGGCCAATCAGGAGAGCTGACTGTGGGCGACGTTCATTTGTCAGCGCTCTCGTCGAGGAGGATATCTCTTTATGCACCCAGAAGACGTTAAAAAACACCGGGGGGGAGGGCGAGGAGGCGAGAGGTGGAGATATTAATTTTGTCTGTCCGGGTGCTCACTCAGCGTTGAAAGTTGAAAAGCCCCCCCGGTCCATCCCAAAGAGTGAGGTGGATTTAATGTACACTGTGCATATGAATACACTTATGTATTCATTTGAGCAATAAACGGCGGGCCGAGTCCCACCCAGAAAAACAAACTGCCTGGCTTCCGGCAGCAATTTTAATTAAATGCCATGGACTTTCAAATTTATCGATCCCCCACCCTCCCCTTCCCCGTGACTCAAGTCTGAAGGATGTCCTGGGCCATTTCCATATCTTTAGCAGCTTGTGCTACTAATGTGAGGTGAGGGATGAATGGAGACAGAGGTGTGCTTGGCTAAATTGGGCCTGGGTCGCAGCGTGGAGTTGAGGGAGGGAGCATGGTGTAAATGGATGTAGATGGACTAAAGGGGGGAGGGGGGGGGTTGCACATGTCCTGAAGCAATCGCATCGGTGCCGTGCAGAGGCCTCGATCCCGCTGTCCCTCTCTCGCAGCGGATCTGTGTACAGATGGGTGTCTGACAGGCCTACAGCTGTTCTCCTAATTGTTCATTAAGTGTTCTATTGATTCCCTTATCTCGTGTACATGTGTCTTTCAGCCGCTGCTCTCCATGTTAAGTGGCAGACACGCATCACGCACACGCACACACACACACACACACACACACACTTAGACACTTATCCTGGCTGGACTGAGATGACAGGGCTGGCTGATGCTGAAAATGTGAGCTGCCACTTCTAATCCAGGGCTCCTCTCTCTGCGGGGTCCAGCAGGGGCTGGGAAGCAATGCTGCGCTTGACGCACTAGGCTTTTATTTTCCAAACTTTTAACATCAATCAATTAAAGTGCTGGCAGCGCATGGAAAAATGTTTAATTCCTTGTTAAGCGGCAGCAGCCTCAGATTGCACCTGGCTGATAAGGGAGCTTGTGTGAGTCTATTAGATCCTGATACTCTTGTCTGATTACTTGGCGAGAGTGCAAGCTTTATTTAGGCTGAAAATGACCAAGAAAGATAGTCAGGGAGAGAGGAGAGGATAGACACAGTTAGAGTTAGAGGCGGTCAAAGCTGAAGAAAAGGGATGAGACCCAGCAGCACATCCTCTTGTAGGAGTTTTTATCAGTTGCGATCGTCTTGAATTGTGCATTATGGCATTCAGAGGGAGCAGCTCTCACCCTGATGCACATGTAATCTGCAAGCAGAATTGATAAAAGGCTTGTGCTCTGGCATAAATCCTCTCCGTAAAAATGAGGCCATAAAGATAAGAAAAAAAGTTATTTAAATTTCTATAAGGAATAGATTTTTACATGCAACGTTGTTCTCTGTAGCCTACCTTTGACAAAGTCATCCAGTGTTATCTACTATATCCACCAAATGCAATAAAAGAACAAAAAAAATGAGACAAAGCCCCTGATGTTGCAGCAGCTTCTCTGTGAGAAGGGAGAGCATGCAGAGCACGTATAAAAGAAGGCAATTTGTTTCAGTGCTCTTATGAATTTATAGAAAGTGCAGAAAACATGAAATGCAGTATTGTAGACTGGTCAGTGCTAAAGGGAGAAAAAATCACCAGACAAACTGGAACAATTTCTCTTCTTCGCCCTTTGTTCCAAGCCTCACAATTTGGCTTTCAAATTGGACTTAGCGCTTCAGTGAGTCAAGTCATATACTCCCAGCTCGGGTGGTCGTCTCCATTTCTTGGTCGCTGAAATTCTGTCGGGCCTCCTGCATTGAGTGGAGTGATAATGCTCTCTGTAAAACACAATCAGTCACCTTCCTCCTTGCCTTTGTATAAGCCTCGAGGACCCCCAATCAATACGGGCTGGCCGGGTGACTTATCATCGCAGTCTGGCTGCATTGCTCGACTGAGCGGAGCGCGGCAGCAGACAGCGGGCTGCATCCTGATGCAGACGTGAGGTGAGGGCTGCTGGTGACCTGCCTACCAGGCGGTGGCCAATTTGTTATGAGTCAACATGGGGAACGACGGGGAGACAAATCAGCTGTAGAGGGGGATACACGCCGGGTGTTACACCATTTCAGCCCGGAATCAAAGAGAATTTATAAACGTAGATGAAGTAACGTCATTTATGAGTCAAGATGAAGTGTGTTCGTACAAACAGTTTAGGCTTAATAGGAGATGGTGTGGTCATTACAAATTATAATTATTTGATCATTCTAGAGGACTTAGAGATATAAACTGCATCACACTAACAGTTTTTACATCATCCCAAATTATATAAACAAACAGTGTTTTTTGCATTTTGCACAAACATTTCAATGCATCTCAGCTTTACGATGTTATCCATAACCGATTTATATATATATATATATATATATATATATTTATATATTCAGGATATAATGTATTTTTATGTACGTATAGAAATAAAATGTGAAGCACCACGAGAGACACATGAGACACAACCAACTTGCACCAATGACTCATATCAATATTTTAGTGCATGACCAACTCTTCGTATAATGTTGATAAACTCACACATTCTGTGGGCATTTTTAGAGTTTTTCATGGGATCTTACAGAACTAACTGTTCCTGGAGGCTGTAAAGGATGAGATGTGGTCACGAACACTCAGCCATTGGCCTTGCTTGCCTCTGCAGTTTTGGGAAAATGTTTTCAAGGCCTTTACTTGACGCTAGTGCCATTATCACTAGCACTTGTTTAAGTTACCGTGAGAGTAAACGCTCACTGCTCAAATGTTTGTGTAAATGGTTAACTAATAGTAAACTGTGTGGATGCATTTCTATCGTGTAAGATGATTATTATCTGGTGTTAATCTTAAAACTTTCACTATCTCACTAATTCGCTGGCATATGCAAGACTACCATCTGTCCAAAGACAATTGAGTTAATTGTTTGAAGCAGTTAATTGAAAAAAAGGTTAATTGGCCAATTCTAAATAGGAATTTGAATTCATAAAAATGTTACCAAGCATGCTAAGCACATATTGGACTCAATGGTCTGCAAAGGCCTCTGTGTAATACCTTTTTGTGTTTGCCGCACTGTGCATCCTAATTTTATTTGAGATACCTAAAGTAATAGAAGTGGAAGAAAAAAATAATTTAGCTTCAAAAAGAGCCAGATGTTGAGAACCACAATGACAATTCCCCTGGATGGACTCAGGTAGACGGAGTTAATACAGCAGCAGCCATCTCCTCCACTGAGTACACGGTCTAAGCCTGTTTACTAACATTTCCGTTTCTATGGCCCATCTATTACATCGGGGAAGAAGGGGGCCGGAGAGATTCTGTCTGTAATTGTCTTTAACTTTGATGATGTTTGCAGCCAAGCAGGCCTGTTAATGGCCTCTAATTGGCTTAGCGAAGAGAACATCTTGACATTTGCTATGTGTTCACAGTACTTTAGCCATTATGCTAATTCAACCATTATATATCCGGGGGTATTAATGGGACTGACACAAGTGATGTTACAGGTAAAGGGCTGTGAAATGGTCTGTAAACAGAGGGAATTGATTCCAAGGCTGAAACAATTGTAACCAGTCGGCTCTTTCTGCCTCCCTCCATTCCTCGCCCCCCTCCTTCCCGTCTCCCCCTCCCCCCCCACCTCCTTGTCCAGCCCGTCAAATAGTCTCCGACAGCGTTCAGCAGAGGCTGTCAGGGGCCATCAAAAAGGTACCCAAACACACCATGAAATGCCGTCTGCTTACAAAAATGAGACTAGATCAGGATCAATACAGTTTACCCCTCTTGCCCAACACCCCGGCGCATCTATCCACCGACACCATGACAGACAAGCCTCAGAATCAGCCGCAAGTCTTCATGCAGAGGCAGGACTTATTTTACAACAGCATTACTTTTGAAAGACTCTGATAGGACAACCAAGCTGATTCATAGATATATTTGTTTGAATGCAGACAGCTCTGTCTTTGGCGGGTGGATATCTTTGCTTCTGGAAATGTTTACTCTGTCTGTGACGAGGCCAGTCGTCAGCCACAGAAAGGCCCAATCACATCATACGCCTCCTCCTCACAGGCGCATTCATAATGATGCATTTTGATGTTTCAGTAGTAACAGTATTAAAAAAAAAGAAAAACACCCAAAATCATAAACAGCGAGAAAAATGTGTTTATTCGGCTGGTAAAAATTATTTTACTATTAACACAATTTATCATTTATAATTAGAATTATGTACTACATATAGAACATAATTCTAATTCTAACTAATAATAAAATGATTATTAAAATAAAAATCGCTTCATCACCAAATTGTTGCATCTTAGAATTATGCCAAATTATACTCGGATGTTATTAATTAAATTCCTGACCTGCTTATGTTGCAATAATCAGGAGAATAGTTATACTTTCATTTCTCTAAAATCAGTAAAAACTAGGGTATTTATCCCATTCTTTTGGTCATCCTTTTAAATATATATTTTTTAATCTCCTTTAAGATTATAATTAGTGCAGTTGTATCTGCCAATCTAGGATCCTCAGTTAACATGGATATCAAATAACATCCTGCTAACCAGAACTGTCAAAAACATGAGGCTGATAATTACATGCCTCTATAGGTGTGGGGGGGTCGCGGAGTAGGTGCTGCATAATAAATCTGCTGTATTCATCTAGAGAAAATTCCACTTCTTCACTTTTTTTGATAGGGTTTAAATACGAAGCCCAGGCTAATAAAAGATTGGCCTGTCATAATGAATCAAGAGGGCCAGTGTCAGGTAGGTAGTGTGAGTCTATCCTCTCATATATCCGTCTCTGGAACAAGCTCCGGTGTGTCTACATGGCTGAAGAAAGGAGACTAGTCGACATCCCATTTGACTCTCTCCACTGAAATAACTTTACAGCCAGGAGAGAAAGAGAGACAGTGTTTGGAGCAGCACGGCTTCATTTTCTCCCGCAGTGAGCACCGGGGCCCCAGAGGGACACCAAGACGGATCTGCATGCCACTCGCCATCCTCTGCTATCTGCCCGCAAATTTATTATTGTGGCAAGTCAGCTTCCCCAACAGCGACTTAGAGGACTCCCCAAACCTAAATGGTATCTGCGGGCGGTCAGGACACCCATAGAAACCCCACACACGCAGTCGCTGCCTCTCTCTCTCTCTCTCTCTCCCTCTCTCTCTCTCACACACACACAGACACATGCACGCACACGCACAGATGGAGGTGGGAAGCGGCATCGAAAAGTAATCATGGAGATCAGAATACAGCTGTCAACAGTGCCATATAAAATGTGATGGCTCTGATGAAGTGTTCGGGCTGTTTCAGAAACAGATATCAACTTTTCAGCCAAAGTTTGTTGGCTCCGATGAAGCTGCACGCTGAGGTCGTCGTTGTAGCTTGTAAGACATGTTCCATACAGTATGTAAGATTAGGGTTCAGCTCAACCCGTGTCACGAGTATCCTTTGGCATCCGGCACGCTCCTCTCTCCTTCGTCACTGTTCAAATCAGGCAGACAAAATGTAGAAATTCCATCGTAGCGAGTTGCTCATCGGGTCAGTAATTAGGTGATACCTAATTTAATCTATTAGTAGAAATTCAGAGGTGCAATAGTTATTTTCTTTACTGATTAATCTGTTGATTGGGGAAGGCAGGTTTTTTTTTTTTTTTTTCTCTGCACGGTGGTCATTTATTTACTACAAACATTGAATGAAAGCACACGTATTAAGATTCCCCAGCTGAATATAATATCCGAGGTCGCTGTCAAACCGCACAGACTGTAAGCACGGAAAGCTACTCAAGGTCAAATACCTGTATGAAGGTCATAAAAGAGTGGGACCAGGAGATATGGTGAAATCAGGGTCAGTGGTTCCCATTGCCTTTGCTTTGTCCCCTAATGAATATCATTCACCTGATTATCTATTATCATGTTATTGGATGTAAATTTAACAAGCTGTTGAGAGCGCTGGAAAATCAATACCTTTTAAATGCTGTTTATGTGTGATTAAGGGTTAATATCCTCACAAATTATTTAATATAATAAGGTCATTTGTCTTTCACATGCGCCCGGTACCCTGCAAAGAATAATAGAATAATAAATGAGGACACTAGTGAAGAGGAGATTTCTGATGCTTTCCCCAGCTCCGTTTTATTACCCATATCCTCTTTACAGCTACAAAGCTGCACTATGGTTATTTTATGCAAGTCATAAAATTAGGCTGAGATGGAATTAGCAGACTCTGGGCTCTTTATAGGTCAAGCCGGTAGTTTATGAGCCCACGACTCCCTGGCACTATTGTCAGGAGGCTAGTTAGAGGGGTCTTTAAGCATGATTTAATATGTCCATGCCTTGGAAAATAGTTAAATAGCTAATTAAATGGAGAAGTTAATTTACATATTAATTGACCTTCTAGTAATATTTATATTGATACCTACACAGTGGAGCCCTTGTCTTCATTGCCTTTCATCATAGTTAGTCTGAGCAAATACGGATAACTTTTTTTGGTTTAAACTCAAGTTTCTTTTTATTGTTGCTGGAGCGGCTGTGTATTCCCCACCATGTCGGGCACACAGCTGGCTGGGCTTTCGTGTGCAGAGGACTCCTTTTGTTGTTGGATAATGGAGGAAGCACCATAAAAAGCGATGGGAAGTGGCCTGGGGGGCTCTGCGGGTTGGGTGGCTGGGGCAGCAGTGTGTGTGTGTGTGTGTAGAAGGAAGAGGGTGGGTGATAAAGGAGCTTGAGGAGGGGGAGGACAGCGCCTGTGTCAAAGCTGCTCTTAATTATATCTCTAATCACCAATCAGCTTGCCAACAGAACAGGACCCGGGGGCTCGACATTAGCCCAACCTGTTCAGAATTAGCACAACATTTCGCCTGAAAAGCTTCTCAACACGCACTTATACAAATACACACACATAGGCAAACACATGTGCACACAAACACACACACACACACTCAGCTCAGCCAGGTACCTTCCTCATGAGAACGTATGACATGAATCTGTTTGTTTCCACACTGGCTACAATCCTCCAGAAGAGAATTCTCTGTGATAATAATCTATTGCACTGAATGCGGATCCTGCACGTTGCATTGTCATGTTGATGTCCGCGTGGCCATCGAGGGGCGATGATGACACGGATCAACGATGACAGATTGGAAGCACATTGTTTGTTTTCAACGGGGGGCGCGTACGTTCTGTGCAGCGTGTTGTTAGCATGGTAAGTGTGTCTTACAGCCCATTATCAGGTTGATCATTTGTCACTGGCCTGTCTTCACTTTGTCCCCCACATTCTTTTTGGATAATGGCCCTTCAAATGGATCTGCATATGAGGCCTGCATTCAACAATAGCTTCCCCTGAATGGATCTTTTCAGGCCGTGTAAACTACAAATGTGGCAGCAAATGTGAGTTCAGACAGAGAGACTCGGCATTAAGATGAGTTCTAGCAACGGTCTCCTGAAAGACATTTGAGCCACTGAAAGTTGCTTTACGACCCTTCAATTTCTTTCAAATCAAATGAATTGAACACAACATATCCAAGCCCATCACGTCAGGCATTGGAAGGTGATCTTGTGCGCCGTTACAATTTTCCTTCATCCCTCTCCGCATGGCCTCCTCTCCTGCTGGTTCTCACAATATGGCTGCCGGCCCGAACCCCCTGATACAGCCACAGATCAGCAGCTGCCCAGGAGCCCCATGCAGCTATGAGCGACACCTCGGGGCCTCTCTCATCACTCACCAGGGCCAAGTAGCCTGTCAGACGGTGCTGTGGCTGCAAATTGAATATTGTTATGATCCATAGACCGTTCTCATCAATGCACCTGCTCATGTTGTTCACATGTTGATGCAAGACAGTACGGCTGAAGAGAAAAACTCTTTTCAAGCCTTTACAAGTGGAGTTTTGCTGGGATCATAGAGTGCTCTCTATAAAAGACTGAAATGAAATGACTGAAATGAATTAGCAACTATCAGTACATTGTTTTAGTCATTTTCAAAGCTAGCCAGTGAAGTGGCTGGTGATACAAGGTTATTTAAAGACGTGACATAAGATCTCAGGATGTTTGGATTTCATTTTTCCTATTTCATGAATTTGATCCCAAACAACGAATCATTGAGAAAATAAAGTGTAGACTAATTTCTAATTTCTAATGATAATGAGTTGTTGCCCTATTGTTATATGAAAAAATCACATTCTAATGCCATGGTTGTCGGTGGTAAAAGACTAAACTGACCAACAGCTGGTCCCCTATAATTTCTCTTCTGCTCGTTGTTGTTTATGTGGTGATTAGAGGCTCGGTGCCCTCGTCCTCAGGACTCCGTCCAAGCTGTGCAGCCAGAGCCTCAATATCACCTCGGACTGTGTTAGCTGTTCAGTGGCTAACAGTTAGCTAGCGTCCCAGGGACAGATTGCACGACAGAAATATGCGGGGAACATCTCAACTGTGCAGCAACAAGAATCTAGCCGTGCCTCCCCGCCACAACTTGAGCTTTAGCCATTGTCCTACATTTCTAACTGCATACGTCTATAAAATGGGCACCTGCCACAAGACCCAGCAGGCATCACTGGTCGCTCGGCGGTCACGGGCAGTTGCCTGCTGATATATCAGATGCAATCCCGGAGAAGGGGTTCAGTGCCCCAGCCAAATGTTAAAGTTATTTGTTCTTGTCATTAAGCTAAACTTTATAGCGACCCTCTCTGGCTGTTATTGCACTACTAGTTGGACTTTATCATTGATACTGTCTATGAAACTGTGGGACTTTGCCACTGCACTTCACTGAGCTATAATTCCTTCTTGCCCTTTCAGTCGGGAGAGAGAGAGGAGACAAAGAGAAAAGGGAAACGGAGGACCACGTAAGGGATGTAGTGTGAAGACTTCTTCCTCGGTTGCAGTTTAAAAGTCTACCTGAGCAAAGAATGAAGTCACTTTCCTTCTGTGGTTGTTGTTGCAAAAGCATTTCTTTGCTTTGCTGGCAGAGCCGGGCCGGAGGCACATGCTTTTAGTGCATGTTGTTAGGGAGTGTTCCCCTCTGGCTGCAGTGACTCGTGCTCATGTTCGTGGAACCGATAACTTAGTACTCGCGGACAAATCAACATGTAACCCAGCACCCTCCTGTTCCATATCATTTTATTTAAAGTTAGGACGTGTCACATGACTCAGTTGAATTCAATCCCAAAAATAATATGTTCAGTTACATGTCTAGACACAGCAGGGATACAACCCATTAATCATTGAGCACGAAGAGAGCCATTATTATTCTTTTTCTTATGGAACTTTACATCAAAGTTTTGGTTTTACAATATCAAGCTGATAGCGAGAAATGGAAAGTATAGATCCTCTTACTGTTGTAATGAAAAGGGCTGTGATCCATGGGTGTTTGCTTTGCCTCAGTGTGCTTTATCATCGACGATGGGGGCATCCCTCACTAGCTTTACACCATTATCAGAATGTTTCATTACTCTCCAGTTTTTTTCTTGAGGTTTCCACCTGCGCTGACCCCACATCTGCTACTCAGGGAAGACATTTCGACTGAGAATATCTTGCAAAAAGTGTTTGTGGCTCATTAAGAGGCCGCAAGTGTTACAAAAATATTAGCACGAGTGAGATACACCGCGGACAAAGGGTGTCTGTTTTTACAGCCTGTGTATTTTCCAAAGGTTCTTGAAAAAGACAATGCGGTCATAGAAAATATAAACTGCGGATAAACGACGTGACATAAAACTGCAGCCCATGTCCTGTCAAGCTCGGGTGGCTTCCATCCTCAAACTGCCTTAATTTTCACCTCCTGTGAATTGCGCTAACGTCGTCTTTCTCTTCTGGCATGAAAAAAGGGATATTTTTACATTAGTGAGATGGTGTTATGCCCGTATTTTTCCATTGTATGACAATATCCATGGCGGCACAAGGTGTCTCTATACAGGTCCAATGTTGTCTTTCATCTAAATTGTTATAACCGTTCATGTTTGCTCTGGTAACCTTGGAAACTACCAACGTGTCTCCAAAATTCCTTTTTTTTACCATTGAGTTTTTGCTTTTTAAGATGGCGGTGCATAATCGTCCATGGAACATAAACATGTCCGCCGGTATTGGAAGATCAATGTAGGCCCACGTGCCTGCCTCGACAAAACCCTTGTTCAGATCTTCTTCCCAAGGAAGCATGATATTAAAGGCAGAAAGGGAACTGGGCCTGGTAAACGTAATGGATGGGCAGGAAAGTTTAAAAGCACCAAAGGGGTAGGCCATTATGCAAAACAGGACTCGCACAGGTAATCTGCGCCCTGTCTGTCAGCTGCCAAAGACAAAGAACACATGCAGAGGCCCTGATTGCTTCTTAAGAAGCTCCCCGCACCGCCGTGATGGATTCTGCTATTTTGACTGTTAATATGTTTGAATGAAAATTATTTATACATTTCTGTGAGGTTGAGCGCCTCTCCCTGTGATTACTGCCTCTGAAAATGAGAGCGGAGGAGCAGGAAATTTCCATGTCACAGAGGCCTGATGTATACTCAGATTATGGGCTGATTGCTGCTCAGATGAGCACCGCGTGGAATCGTTTGCCCGAGCCAGTGACAACTCCCCGTCCCTGACAAGGCCTCTTAGTTTTTCCAGTTATTGATGCATTCTGCAAAAATGCAATCCTTTGATGGTGTCTGCTGCCGGGATATAGGTATGGAGGGAAAGGGTGTGGAAACGGGGTATTTAATACACTCAGAGGCAGGGAGGCGAGCGGCAAGCAGAGCATCCTGAATGTTTTTTATCCACTGCTGTACGGAGGCTCTGATCAAAAGGGAATCGTGTTCAAGGGGAAATCTGCATGTGTGATGATGATACCTGGGTAGACATTCATCAGGCCCTCTGTGCTACTTTAATGGGAACAAGGATAGCAGAATGTGGAGGAGACGACAGGAGAGATTGGTGATGCGAGGACACGAAAGGAGGTCGTTGAAGGTGGGAGGCGTCTGAAAGGGAGCAACATAGATTCTACCGAGCCATTCTCATTCTCAGCTCATCACTTGCTCAGGACCTCTTGGTGTCACTTTTTAATGCCTTGACATCACTTAGGATTATGCGGCAAACTACTTTAAGTTTACTAGGTTCAGTAAAAAACTTAAAAGTTAAGTGCTTCACGTAACAGTTTTTACATGTAGGTGTAGTTCGTAATTACAAATGTTATGTTTAAGTTTTAATCTTAAATTTCAAGTTCAGTTTCCACTTTAAATCAAAATGAGATATTTAACTTTTATACTGAAATTGAGCATCAGCGTCAGTTCTGGCAGGCCAGGTAGTCAAGGCGTGGCTGACGCTATTGGCCAACACACGGTCTCATCAGCTGATCTGCTCCAGCTGAGCCGCATCAGCTGATCTGGATTAGCGCACCAGCTGATCAAACCCCCCCTGCTAATGGCTACACTCAAACAGGGCGCCCTATTTAAAGCAGATTCAGTTTGCTCCTACCTGGTTGCGGCTCTCTTCTCTGCCACCCGCCACCTCCCCAGCCCTTCCTCGTCATGCATAACGTGGCATTTGCTTCTATGTCATCGTTGCCGCTCTGTTCATGTGGGGGAATAGCTCAGCTCACACAGTCCTAAAACGGTGTGAGCGTTCCCTAATGCCGCTGCTGTCCTCTGACTCCCTGCTATTTCATGGTGCTCATGAAAGGTCGGAGGACTCTCTGAACAGAGCCACACCGCCAAAGATTTAATTCTGAACTCGATACTGGATTTCCTAAATTATTTGTATTGTCATGCATGTTCTTGACTTAATGGACCTGACAGAACTGTATCTTGTCACGCATTTTAAATACAAAACATTTGATCATCAAATTTGAAAGCTTGCTAATGAACAATAACACAATATATTTAGATGCGTTACATCTTGTGTAAAGGACTACACCTTGCTAAATGAATACCCAGAGGACACCTAATTGTTATGACACAATTAATCTTTCTTCTGCATTGATAAACTGATACAGAGATATGAGTATTCTTACATAATTATAAAGAAACATCAAAACATCGGAGTGTAAAACTCTAATATTCCAAAGCATCCTTTCTATTTTTTGTAATCCCTGAAAGGTTGACTTTTTTTCAAAACAAAAGAAATTCATCCAACAGTAGAAGGACTTAAGCGCGTCCTCCAATATCCACCACCAAGCTCCAATACATAAAAATGATTGATGGATCCACTTACAGCACAACAATCCCCTGAGAACAATTACCACCGCTTTGGTAATTCTGCAATCATGGCACTTGATCACGGCATATCTAACTCCTTCATCCTGGTTTGGACAGAAGCTTTTGGCTTTGCGATTGAGGACAGAGTAATGAAAATATTTCAGTAGCCAACTTTTTAAGCCAATGAAAACCCAACCAGGAAGAATGCGTCTTATACAGGGATAGTGGAGCATTGCCACTTTGCAGTAAAATGGAGTAAGTATTAAATGAAAAAACTAATTCTAACCCCCCCCCACAAAGACACAGACACACAGTCATGCATGCACAAATTCAGTCAGCGCCCCCAGGCACGGGATCAGTTGTCCCTGTCTCTGTCTTTTGGGGCCTGATTTGAATATGACCCTTGTTTTATGGAGGAAGGTAATTGGAAGTTGGTGATTTACTGCAGTGTATACAGGGACTGCATCCAACAAAATATCTGCAAGCAGGGAATAATCGCTTTGTAGCCTGCTGCTGCATTTATCTAGACACGGGTACATTTTAACCACCGGGTGTTGACAGTGTTGACTATTAGCCGGCAAATAAATTATTCAGCACTTACAAGAGGTAAAAAATGGGAAAATCTCCTCTGCACAGCTTCAACAGGACAAAGCAATATGCATGGGTGGAAATAAAAAGGCAGTCGTTTTTTCTTCAATTACAAAAGGAAAATATTTATTATTTATAACTACTTGCCTTGTATGGGCTTAAATGTTATTTATGAACCTGTTGCATAGTGATTTCCAATGTAACTCATTATTTTTAGCTGGAGGGTGTTGTAAAGGAGCAAGGATATATTTAATGACACTCTGCTAGTCGGTGCAATTACACTGTAATCATTATGTAAAATGTCCTATTAATTAAACCAATTTCTGCTGGGGAAGATTCTTTTCTGTAGGGCATGCACCTCATCCTTCAGTTGCCTCGCTGCCTCCTGTTTTTCACCAGGCCCCTATTATGTTGTGACTTCACTACATACATATTTATAAAAGAGAATTTAATTATCCCAAAGATTTGGAACCACTTTTAGATTAATAAATAGAACGCGATACAGAGGTTTGAAAGGCGGTTAGGTTTCTTTCCAAGCATATGTTTTGGCCCCTTTGAACATTGCTGTAGTGTTTGATATACGAATGAGCTTATGAGATTGTGCCTCTTACTGAGATAAGTACTTGGCTCTCATTTCAATTATATCTCATGTTTACAAGATGGAGTGCTCAATAACAATATCAGAGAATGAGATATGACGTTAGAGAAGACTTATTAATGTGGAATTGAATTTGCAATTCAACAAAGGGTATTCAGTGGAGAGGCAGAGGAAGAAACCATGTGACCGTAGATGGAGTTGACATGTTCAGAACGACCGAAAGGTGGGTTTGTAGCAAAGTAAATTAATTTAAATGTAATATTCTTTCAAATGCAAGGGACAACATAGCACGGTCTCCCGTAAAGAAAATGTTGGCGCTAGCAATCATGGCAGGACCGAGTAGTTGACCTGTCTGGCTCTTTATCTGCTGTACTGGCAGTCCTAATGTTGCTGTCGTGACCAGAGGTCATTGGCACTTCCAATGCTCTTCAGACACAATCTGTTTTCTTTACGTCTTGGCACAAAGGAAACGATTAAGAAAACAATTCAATAGAGAGTGAGAACACACAAGCGCATCTACATTGCAAATGGAGCCACTGGGATGTTTGCTATTCAGAGAGCATCAGTTGGGATAGGCCGTCTTTGTACGATTGCTTAGAGGTCCACTTCTGAATGCAACAGTCGACCATAATGATGTTGAGGAGATAGAAAACATAACAAGTAATTTAAACTCAATAGATTGAATGCATAGCTTCATTCTGCAGGTTCAACGAAGAGTATTTAATATGCTGATGAGAACATTTTTACCGGCATCACCTCATCTTAATATATATAACATTTTAAAAAGTTACCCATGAGTGTCATTGGTATTGTACTCCTTCTTCACATTATTGTTGAGCTGCAACTGCAAGCGTAGTCAACATCAACAAACATTTGCTATAAAGAGACCAGAGTGTAATTCTCACAGGTTCTCCAGAAGCCTGAACAGATGGCAACAACATCTAGACTCACAACTGCTTCGCCTTGGATCTTTTCCCATGCAGCTTGCCACGCGTTATCGTTCTGTGCATAAAGTTGTTACAGATGACTATCTCAGCGTGTCAACCCCCGTTTGGCAACAGACAAAGCTGGGGACACAATAGCCCGTCTCTTACCAGGACTGAAGAGTAAAGCTCCTTGCCGTAGCGTGACCAAAGCGCTGACGGTCTGAGCGGCTTACAAAGAAGAGTTGTTGAAGTCAAGACACCTGCTGTTAAAAGGGGGGCGGCTATTCGATGATGACGGACACCAGGATGGTGAATTAGAAAAGAGCAAAAAGAAAAGAATGATTAGGTGTTAGTGAAATAAAAGGAAATGGAAGACATGATGATCGTTGATAGGGTTACCGAGTTAAAGTACCATACATAGATGAGGGTATGTGGCAAAAACAAACCCGGGGGAATCTTATCGAAAGAAAGATTAGAAAAAGTATCATCTTTTTTTGAAAGTGGCAGTTTTCAATTCACTATAAAGACACATTTTGGGTGAAAAGTAAACACGAAAAGTGCATTTCAGTAAAAATGCACAATCTGTATTTTAAATTAATTCACTTTCATGTCTTCTCTCAATTTGATGATAACAGCAACACCACCATATTGTTCCTCTCCCTGGCAATAGCAACCGAGTCGCTCACATATTGTAGCACTTAGTCCATAAAAAAACTGACAGAACAAAACAGGAAATCTCATAAACTAAGTGGAAATAATTAAAGCTGGGGGCCATATAATTATTTTGAATGAATATTGCATTGCTTAGTCTCTATGTTTAATTAAGGATGTCATTTAAAGAAAAAATGTAATGGGAAGATGAAGAAAACACTTATAATACATTAAACTGTTGACTTTCAAACGATACCAGGGTTAATATGTGCAACACTATATGATATGTTGTACCAAGCACAATGTGTTGGTATTACGCCTCAAAAACAACGCGGGTTGAAAGAGTATAAAACAAGAACATTTGCATAGTTTTGCATGAACGGTGCGAGTCCATCTTCTCATTATTTGCATCACAAGCATGAATTCAAAAACATCCACATAAAAAGAAAGCCAGATTTTTCCAATCTGCAAGACATCAGCAAGTTAAGATTATTATCACACCGGCCAGAGGTGGCACCATGATTCTTATTACAGGTATGAATTACAATATTTATACTGCATGCTTTACTTGTGGCTGGCAGACGGATGGCAGTGTTGCATTTTAATCTATTACGCTGCGGCGAGGTGTCAAATTAGGCCGCTTCATTAATACACTATCCACAAGCGATAAAGAGGCAGAGGGGAGAGAATGAAAGTGAAGAAAAAAAAGGAGTAGAAGGAGGAGGGGGCAACTTTACATCAGGGTGAGATTATTATTATTCTCTCTCTCACTGAGATGAGAGCAAATTATGAGAACATACACCTTCTTCATCTGTTTGGATAAGTGGGGGGCCGGCGCCTGATGGATGACTGTGTTTACAAATGAGGGTGACAAAGTTAAGCAGAGGAGCTGTACATACATTTCCCACCAATATGGTACTGGTTGGTCTCCCACACACACACACACACACACACACACACACACACACACACACACACGTACAATGAAGAGGCAGACTGATGATAAGAGTCCCTTGGATACCGGATCAGGCAATCTTCCCAACCGCCAGCAGATTGATAGAGTCACTGGCCACAGACGCAATTGCAATGGGGAGGAATAAAGTTTGGCCTGCTGGTATCATCTGTGCTTACTGCCAGCTCGCTCTGAATCTTTGAGGAAGGATGACCTGCGAGTAACAAAAACCCACCGATGTTCTCCTGACGGTTTATTACGTTCACTTTAGGGCTTTTTTCTCTTCTTATGTGAGAGTAAAAAAAACTGGAGATATGTGGTAACATAACCACCGGTTATTGAAAAGTGTGATGAGTTTTTTTCACAATTTTCTAAAATTGCAGCCTCCTGTTTCCTGTTGAGTTTTGTGATTTCTGGCAAAGTATACGAAAAGTTCCGAGGATATTTTGTGGAATTAATAACTTTTATAAAGTATTCACTATAACTACCGACAGCAAATAACAGAGCCACAATTACATATAAGTGGTAAACTAGTTTGTTGTAAAATAAGATAATCAGATGCAATTAATCCCATTTAATCTAATTCAAAAGCATTTATTGTTTTTTGTTTATTGCACAGACATAAAACTTTGGGACTGCAGATGAAAAATATCCTTTTGGCCTCCTGTACATTTACAGAAACGTTTTTTATTTATATGCACAGTCCCGGATCAAATAAACCAATACGATAAAAAAATTAAAAAAAAAAACGTTTTCTGTTTTTTACTTTCTGTATTGCACATTATTCATTCCGACTAGTCTGTTACTATTAACATTTACAGTAATAATTAGTCTTCTTTTTCAACGAGGTTAGTTTGTCTCTTTTTTTAAGCTTAATAAATCTTTTGGATGACACAAGTTTATACACGATTGTAGACAAATACTGCAAAACAGTCTTTTTACAGCAAGGCTCCGGCTCTAAAGAAGAAATGGACCGAGCCAGTCAAGAGCAATCGCTGACGGAGAGAGGTTAAATGTCTGCATTAGTGCGCGTTTGCCCCCCCGAGGATGTTAAAGAGCCCTTCCTTCAGGATCCCCCATAATCCCACAAGTCCCTAGCATGTCATATTCCCTTTTGATGTCACAGAAAATAGACTGATGAATCACTTCCTGATGTCACTGCGGTGGACTGGTGACAATCAGCAAAATGATCGTGTCTGCCTGCCTACACATATCTGTAATTGATTACCCAAACCCCAAACACTCGCCTCTCTCCACCAGCCATGATGGAACATTGGATTGAAATCACTCCGGATGAGGTGGGGCCTGGGCCATTTGTTATTTACTTCCTGCTCGCTTCACAACAGCCCTCGCCCCCTCCCCAAACCCCCTTACCAACACCACCCTCCATTCAACCCCCACCCGCTGCTGCCGGAATTTTCGCCACAACAACACATTATGGTAATCAGACAGTATGTGTGCATAGGAATCAATCAATGAAAAAGCCCATCTCAAGAGTTATGACACGGCAACATCCTGTTGAGATTTATGAGGAAATCTCCCCCCGTTTTTTCTGTATCGATGGGGGACGGACGGGGAGACTTGCAGGACCAGTAGGTCCAACGTAGGTGATTGCTAGCGACCGCTTAGAAACTTGCAGGCAGGCCAGTGTGTTTAGGGAGAGGAGTCGCTCCCAGTACGCATACCACGGTTTTACCCATTTTCTTGTATGACTGCACAGTGGTGATGAATGCCATCTCAGATGCCTCTCATGAGCGTTACCGCCACCTTGGCACTGCCTCTCTCTCTCTCTTCCTCTCTCGTACCTGCCATCCCTATGCCTGGCTGATTTATAAAGTTGTTATGGCAATTCACTCTGATGTTATTTCCTGCCACATAAATACATATATCTCAGGCGGCTATTATAAGGCCTGTAATAGAAGAGCATCAGAGCTGCTCTGGGGATCCTCTCGCTGAGAGAGAAACGTACATTAACAATAATCTGCGATGTGCAGAATAAAAGACTGTTGGGACTGTTTTATTATTGTCAGACAGGCTCTTTTATCCACTTTTCCTTTTTGAAATGTTTTATTGTATATTTTATTGACCCCTTTCAGCGCTGACGTTTGATCAGGACAGGTCTAACGTTGCAATTCTTCGGGCAATTTTACCTTTACGGTGGATAGTAGATAGTAGAAATCAGGAAATTAAGAGAGACAGACGCAATGCAACAATAGGATAATGAACAATTCAATCATTGCATTTCTTCAATTATTCACTTCATATTTACACTCCAAGTGGCAGGAAATAGGAGGGCTAAACTCTTGAATATATAATATATTGAATATATAATATTTATATATGAACGTTTTAACAGTATGAACAATACTATTTTCCATTACCTTTTATTTTTTACTTTTGCAGATATTTAGGTTAGGGACATTTTTTTTTTTTTTTAAATCTCCATTATGCCCCTTTCTAATGTTGCCATTAGCAATCAGCTCACTGGAAAAACAGGATGGCGGGAGGTGGAGGAAAATCATTTGAACCTTCGGCCTCGCCATGGATCCCCTGCCGCCAAGGGGGGTCAGGGGTGCTGGCCAGGGTGACAGCTTGGGTCAATACCCAGGAGCTGGTGGAGGATCATGCAGTGAGGAGGGAGAAAGGGGGAAGTCACAAGGGGGGCTTAGACTGGGTCGCCCCTCCGCCATCAGCCAGCTTTGAGTTTAGGTCTGCAGAATGTAGAGACGACGAGGTCCGTGACTGTGGTGGAAGTGAATGGCAGCAGTAGTTGCTGACTGTGCCAGCTCAAGCCAGGAAGTCACACACACGCACACACACACACACACTCACGCTCCAGCTAATGACAGGCTGGGTGGAGGTATTGAAAGGTGTGACGGCCTTGTCAAGGAGTGTCCCTCCCTGTCCTCTGCTGCCAACCTGCTCCCCCCTCCGCCACTCAGAGGGCATGGCACACCACGCAGGACTGACAACTGAAATATCGAGTTATCGATACAGTGTCTGTTATGTGACAGCGCGTGTGCACGTGACAGCGGGTGTGCGTCTTTGCACGAATGACACAGTTATTGATATGCTGCATCCGTAACGTGTGTGTGCGTTTAAGTGTCTTTGTGTCTTTGACTTATTCCTGTGTGTGAAGTGTCACCATGTATGTGATGGAGTTATTGATATTGTGCACTTGGACACCAACCGCCAATTGATTTCACCCGCATGCAAGTCAGGTAAAACCGGCACGGTTTAGAAACTCTATGGATACGTTTGCCGGCAGAATCCAAAGTTTACAGCAAAGACGTCCAAGGACTTTGGAGGTACAGGTTCCTCAAAGTAATCAGCTGACGTGTCAACATCATGGGATGATTTAATATGTACACATATAGGTGACATTTAGGTGATAACATTTGCGTGTGGGCAAGAAAAAAAGGAGAAAAAGAAGGAAGACATGTGCCTGTGGGGAATAGAAAAGGGTAGGATGTCAGGTATGGATGTGAGATATACAGACATTTTTTGCGAGGCCTATTTCAGCCAGACAGCATGGGGCTATTTGGAATAGAGAAAAGTAATAACCTCCATTTGTTCTCCCTTGTCCCTCGTCTTATGAAAAACGCCTTTACAACTTGCTTTGCCTTAACTGGGTTTCCTGGGAGATCTTGAAGTTTGGCAAGTTGTCACTTGAATTGGAGCAGGTGGAAATATGATGTTCAGGTCAGGGCTTTCTCTGCTAGTTCAATATGTTGCTGTGTGATTGAGTCAGGCTCGGCAAAGGGGATTTGTGCATTAATAAAGCCCAGGGTGGTCTCGGGTCCATGCACATGTTATGCTGCTGTTGTCAAAGAAGAGATAAAACGGAAGCGGAGCAATTGTATTTGGTATAAAGCTGAATATTGTTAATTAATTTACAGGAAAAAGGATATATATTTTTTTTTTAATCCACATTCTGTTCTGGCGCTCCCGGAGCCCCAAGAGAGCTCGGTCAGCCGGCTGAGCTCTCCATTCCCCTTGACTCCATCACTATCAATTGTCTTTGAACAGCACCGATCATCACCTCAATTATCTGTTGTCCTGCCCACCTGATGGGTTTTTTTGCCAACTATAACTTCTGTGTGGATGGACAGGGAATAATGACAGCTGAGACATGTACCCTGGGTAGCAGCGTAGAATACAAAGAGGGCATATGGATGTTGAAGTGGCTGTAAAATTCGGCGCCTCCAATGCGCGCACACACACACACACACACACATTGATGCAGGACACACTTACAAAAGACACACACAAACGTGAGAAAACACAAGTGGTCTTGGAGCTGCATAGACACTCACACAGAGATATCTACAGATGTTGATGCAAGCGCACACACATAAAAACCCTTCTACACCGGCTGCTGTAGAAAAGCCATTTACTGACCGAGCGCCGAGGTGTCAAGCTCTAAAGTGAATCTAAGAGCGCGCTTGATGTGTTCTCTCTCTCTCTCTCTCTCTCTCTCTCTCTCTCTCTCTCTCTCGCTCTCTCTCTTTCTGTCTCTCTTGCTCTCTCCGAGGCTGAGAGAAACTCATTTACCCTGCAAATCCAAATACTCAAGCACAGTGGGAAAATATATTCATACCACAGGTGATCTTATTATGGGCGCGGTAAACTGAGCAACGAGAACATCATCCACGGCAAATGATACCTAAACACATATCGACAAAGAAAAAAAAAAGTAATGTCATCTGCATAATCAGAGCAAAGCAGTCAGACACCATCTTCCGCTAAAATGGAATGAATTGAAAAGTTCAGTGCCACATCATAGTGCTATTTGTGCGTGATAGGGATGCCATTGAAACCCAGCGAGTAATCTCCATGTTGTTAGTGCATGCGAAATAAGTTTGCCATGGGTGCTTTGGCTATTAGCCAAGCGAAGAACGAGGAAGAAAACAATCGAGCCCTTCATGTACGAGAAGAGAGAAGAGAGTGCTGATGCGTGGGCCCAACTTAGGAAAGTACACAAGAAACGCAATCATCAAACTATGGCACAATACTTTGTTTAGACTGTCCACTGAAGACAGCCAGCTATCTATCAGGTAACGACACATAGATGATTATAGAATGAAGTGTCACTTTGCTTTTACTGCTTCCCTGTTGACTATGCTATCCTAAAAGAGGACTTCCACTTGAACTATTCCCAGTCCAAACACCCCTGAACATAAGAACAATATTGTATCACCATGAATATTCAAAACATTTCAATAGAGCTGAATTTATTAGAAGCACTACTCGTAAATCAGTCCTTTCTGACGTTTAACAGCATTGTCTTATCCAACAGTAAAAATGGCCGCCTTCCCAGGCTGAATTATGGAAAGAATATTCGGCAGAAGTTTTATTTTGCTCTTGATGGAAAAATTAATATTCTGCATTGACTCAGGGCCATCCAGCCAGAGCGCTAAGCCATTAGCATTTTCCACTTTGTTCCCATCTATAAACATTTTTGTTGTCCTGAAGGGTCATCTTTGTATTCTTCCATCTCTCCCTTCCGTCGTAATGAATGAGTGTAATTACCAGGCCTGATTGGTTGGAAGGTCATTGGGAATCCTGTAATTTTTCACTTATGTTAAGCTTGTGTTTGTGATGAATGTATCCAACCTTTCTGGATCCCTCCTTAGATTACTCTAGGCATAGAAATGCATCCACAAATTAAGCTGTTCATTGAACACTGTTCCTGGCCAGCCATGAGTACGTTTATACAGATAAACAAATAGAAAGAGGTGGTTTGGTGGTTTTGCACGGCCTACTGTAGAGGAGGAGTAACGTATTTTTCCCTTTTTTTTCTCTTCTTTCAGACTTTCACATGTTTTACGTGTCGCATACATTCTGACGGAAATTAGAAGATGATTTGAAAGTTGAATCATCATATAATTTGTGTCGAACAGGACTATTTATAAAAGCAATTTTATGGTATTTATTCCTGCTAAGAAGAATAGCAATGACTAGTCCCTGACATGAAACCCATTAATAATCAACAGTCCAATTCAAATATTTTTTAAGGTAATGTTTCAGACAGTTGATTGCATTGGACAAATAACAGCACATGAAGTACATATATGGTGAATGTTACAAACATTGCTGTCTTGGTAAATACATAGAGCACTCTCTGCCACAGGCAGCAAACTGTCGTTAAGTGAATGTTCTCTTGCTCTCGCAACTAATTGTATTTGCCAAACAGAAATATTTGAAAGCTTCAAAGATTGTGAATAATAATGAAAACAAAGTGAATCCATTGAAGTACTTTGTTTTAAGAAACGCCACTGTGTGAAAAAACCGTCATGAATAAAAAAAAATCCAGTCCAGTCTGAAAACTTTAAAGCCTTTTTTCTGAACTTTCTCAATTTTGTAGTAAGTGATCTGTGCCTTTGTAGGGTAGGCAGATTTCCAAAACGCGATTTCACTCTCCATCTTCCCCTTTGTTCTCTTTCGGTCTCTCATTAAAACTCCCATCTGGGATCTTCCCGTCTTTCCTGTTTCTACCTTCAAAGCAAGTGATTGTTTTTCCCCAGACCTTAACGCACAACCTCCGCCTCCATCAGTTAATTTTCCCCTTTTTCTAAACTTTCCTCCCCTCTCTCTTCGGACCTAAAACCCGGGTGTTTGGTTGAGGTTTCTCCTCCGTCAGTTGAATTAGTGGCCTGTCGGAGATGGTTCTGCTGTGGGGCGCTGGCAGCTGCCCCACTCACTCCACGGCCTATCAGCCTCACACTCAGCTGTCCATGAAGGAGGGATGGAAGGACGGTGGGATCATTGGGCGGAGTGGGAGTGAGCGAGATCAGGCTTCAGAGGGCCAAAGAATGAATGGATGTAGCGATGTGGAGGAAAGAGGGATGGGTTGAAGAATGGAGGGATGAGGTGGAGGAGAGTATCCGCTGAGGGGCTGTGGCTGAAAGCCAGGAGGTGAGTTGGGGAGGTGGCTGGACACACTACACTCTCCTTTATCTTCCCTTGTTTCTTTCACTCCTCTTACAGTTGCCTTCCTGGTGGACTCCTGGGCTTCTCTCTCTCTCTCTCTCATTTCACTCTCTCTTTTCTCCCACAATCTGCCAGCTGACAGGCGGAGTGGGGCCATGATGGACGATGCCCTCTCTGAGTCCGACAACATTTTCTCTCAGTCCCCGAAGCCGAATCGGGCAGCATCAGAGGCAGGCTAGCGCTGGCCTCTTTCACTGTTTGTGAGGTCCAATTGCCGTGTTCAGTCACCCCTCTCGCGACCCCCATATGAGCTGCGCTGGGCTTGTGCAAACTGGAGCTGACCACACGGCCCTGCCTTCTCAAAATCTGCACAGCGGCCATGCCACAACATTTAACCACGTTTCAACTCACGACTTTTCTCTCTTTCTCTTTGTCACAAGGAGTGAAATAGAAATATGATGTAAAACGTACGTACAAGAACCGCCAGACCTGTCAGACATTAAGTACCTCCCTCAGTATGAAAATACATTTACAATGCGTATTTAATACAACGAACAAACACGGGCCAACTTCATTCATTCTCATTCATTTGACGACGCTTCATCAATGTTTTAAAAGCTATTTCAAGCGTTGATTACGGTCTTTCATTTCTTCTTCAACAATAAGATGGAGGATGCAATTCATCATTATTGGATTTGAAATGTTTTAATCTGCGCTTCCTATGGTGCCTTTGTAGTGTTGAAATAGCAGAAGGGGTGGGGGAGGAGGGGGGGGGTGATAGTCGCTCCACACATACACACACTCACACACATACAGAGAGACCCCCCCCCCTCCCCTCCGCCTCCTCAGACTCCCGGGCCCCTCGTCCCCAGCCTTAATCCAATTTGTTCAGTCCCCCTGTCTTCTGCAGGCACAAAATTAAAGGCCTGCTCCCACAAAAACACTTCACATTTCCAAGGTATTGGCTGCCCTGCAAGACCAGAAACTTCATTTATTCTGGCTAACTTCTCAATTATCTTCCCAGTAGTGGAGACGTGTAAAAAGTGAAAAAATCAATAGGATTCCATTCCCCTTGTATTGGAAAGGGGGGAAATTAATGAGATAGGACACCGTCTTAATCAGAAATAAATGTTTTAATTCAGATAATGGCATAGTTTTCCCTTGCAGAAGGATGACAAATGCCGAGGTGCTGCGAGACCCACCGAGAAGCAGTTTCAATTTTATTGTAAATATAAAAGGTATTGATCTGCGAGATGTACAAACCCTATTGCTTACAAAAGCCATTCAGGGGGACTGGGAAAACTATTAAGCGGCGGGTCAGAAATCAATAAACAACACCAAGAGGTGGCTGTGCCTGGCCTCTCCGGCAGATCTCTGGAAAGCCAAACGGCAGAGTTAGTGACAGGCGGCTCGGTGGCGGAGCGATGTTAAGGATGATAGGGTCAGCTGGTTAATGTGGCGTGGGCCCTGACAGGTCGGCGGCCCACCTCAGAGCTGAAGGCCTGACAAGCTGCCATTTCAACAGACACTGACTCATCAGCCTGTCGCTACAGTTAGTGTTTCACCGGCGGCGGGCCTCCGCTGACAGCAGCCATTCTGGCCTTTCTCTTTCACTCCTTCAATGTGTTCGCCTGCATCTCCTCCTCTCGTAACGCATTCTCATTTCATATCTTAAGTGAGTCGGCAGGCAGCAGTAGTTACATATGCAGGTTTGATGTTGGAATAAACAAGTGAGGGGAGCGAGCTGTTTCGTGCATTGCCAATTGTGCAGGTGTTGTCCTGCTCGAACACACACTGTATTAAATCACAAGTTCACATTTGAAATAAATTCTGTTTCTCCCTCTCTATATTTTGCTGTGGCTCTCTTTTAGTGAATACAACCAAGATGACAAAAACAAAACAAATCTTCACAACGAGATCCGTTATTGGATACCAATGTGACAGGATGATATCTGTATGCTCAATAAATATAGTCTGCGTACATCAAAACACTCCAAGTGTTCTGGTGTTTCGCAAAAAAAGTTACAATTTAAACTGAATCAGACAGATAGATTGTAGAAGACCAATACGTACAGGTGGTGTCAGAGAGAGGTTATGGCGGCCTGAGGGGATGGATTTGTGTTGATTTAAGAGCAGGGAAGGGAAAAAGTTGGGTTGTCTGAGTAGTAATTATGGGAAAAGCAGGCAACTGAACAGCCAAGCAGGTCAGATGACTTAACCTCAGATCCATGCACTCCATTGGACTGCGGGAGGGTCAGGACCCTGTGGAAAGTGGCACATCCTGGGCCTCCACTGACATCACA